>PVHT021183543.1:4534921-4950753 GCA_004024745.2 Catagonus wagneri
AAATGTCCATGCGCACGCACATGCAAACACACACACACACACACACACACACACACACACACACACACGCAACTTTGTCATTATAAACCCAGACCTGGCCTCCCCAGGGTTCAAACAGTTCTTGTGGTTACATTCTTTTTATGTTTTTAAACATAATTTTTCATCGTGCTTCCCCTGGTCTCTGTTATCTGTTTCTGAAAATAGCGACAGTAATTATCAAATCTCTCTCCTGCCTTTCTACTCCCGGCTGAACCGGAGAGCCTCTGAGATCTCCCCCCCTCAAACCTCTGAGCCCATCGGAGGTTCATGCATCTGTCTTTATAAGTCAGCAGAAGGAAAAACACAGGAAGACGGTGCCTTGAGCTATAACGAATCCTGGACAACTCCCAGCTTGTGTCAGTATCTCCTGAGGAAGCTTTTCATAGAATCAGAGCACTGGAAGAGACCTCGAGAGATCAAAAAGTCCTGAAAAACAAGGATTCTAAGAAACTCAAACCCACAGAACATTAAAAATGTAAAGAGCTGTAAGTCGTTGCTTGCCTCCTATCTTTTCTCATCCCAGTGAAACAATTTCCATTATTTTCACTTCTTCCTATACGTCCCACTCTCTGGTCCTGCAAACCAGTATTCACCCTTTCTCCATCACCTTTACGATTTCTGCTTTAACTCAATACTACCTTACAATTATTAAGATTTTTCAAAATTGATTTCCAGTGGATTCATTTTTTTCCCTTACATGGGGTTCGGCAGTAACACCCACGAAATCAAAACTTTAATGCACTTTCCCCTTTGAATACACAGCAAATTAAAACCATAACTACTAAAAAAAAATGCCTGCTTCTAACACCTAACATTATCTGGCATACAACGTCTTATGCAGAAAACTAGTTGGGAAATAAAATTCCAGATCCGGGGCCAGCAAATTTTCCTGTAAAGGCCAAATAGTAAATATTTTTGGTTTTGTAGGCAGAGGGAAAATCAAGCATCTTATGGGGGACTTATATAACATGAGAGGAAACAAATTTCCACATCCTCCCTCCAAATGAAAAAACGTACAACCCAACCTAGTTCACAAATCATACAAAAATAGGAGATGGGCTGCATTTGGTTCGTGGGCTGTAACTAGTTAATCTCTGCTCAAAATCATACACCTAATATTTGTTTGAACCTTCCCTGAAATTTCTATAACATCGAGTGAGATATAAAAGGACATCTCACAGGATGGTTGTGAAGATGAAATAGCTGAAAGACATTAAGTGCCTAACACACCACCTGGCACAAAGCAATTAATAAATATTAACTGTTGTTTTCATCTTCTTCTCCTTCTTTTTCTTCTTCTCCTCACTTGATAAGGCTGATTAGCCACAGAGTACTTTGCCTGCCACACAGTGGACACTCAATATATGATAGACGGTATTATTATTTCGATTAGTTCGGGCAGTGTTTCTCAACCTTCTATCAGATCATACTCAACTACAGGGTTGTTTTACAAACACATGCTGAGTCTCCCCTCTGTAAATCCTGACTCTGAAATTTATCCAAGGATAAGCTAATAAGCTGGGCACTTTTTTTTTTAATTCTAGAGAAATTCCGATGACTCTAACCACAAATCTGAAACTTACAGCATAATTTGAGAACAGGGTCAGAAATGTCAAAATACTGATAGGCCTATTTTCTCCTCCCTGTTTTATGGTCACATATAACTCAGCTAGTGCTCAGTCCCTTTGTTAATAGTAAATTCCAACTGTCAGTCAATCAACAACTGTTGTTAATTGAGCACTTATAAGGTGCCAGCCCTTGAGCTAAGTGTAGGGACATAACAGTGAAGGAAGGAAAGACCCTACAATACAACAATTCCTCCTTCATTGCCTTGCATCCCTTTGCCATGCTTGATTTTCCTTTTTAGCCTTTTTACCACCTTGCATCTAAAATGCATGTTGACTCTGCCCCATAAGAGCAGGGACCTGATACATTTTGTTGACTATCATTTCCACAGCCTAGAAGAGTAGTTAGCACACAGTAGGTGTGTTCAATAAAGATCTGTTCTAATGGGGTGAAGAGGGAACTCTGCACCTCTTAGAGAGCAAGCTGATACCAACCCAAGGCTGACTAAGCCCCCAGCCTCCTCAGTGTCAGAGTTAAGAGTGAAGGATGTTTTCTGGTCCTGCAACTTCCCTGCTGTTTAACTGGAAATCATTTCTTTAAACTTCAGTTCATTCTTTCATAAAAATTTAAAAATATTTGTATTATATAGGATAATGCTCAACATGTAAACAATGTTTAATAAGCAGCAGTTCTGTTATGTTGGTTTTCTCATCACCTGGAATTGAATAAACAAAAGACAGTTCTAGAAATTTCCTGGATTTTCTTTCTTTTTTGGGGGAGGAGGGGGGTGCTAAAACCTGAGAATGAATCAGAAATTTCCTGATAATTTTAATAGAGGAAAACCAAGTAGCAAGTAATATGCCTGTAATAGTCTTCATATAGCCTGATAACAGATGTCTGTTTGTTGGACAAACACTTCTTAAGTGTCTGCCACTTACTGGATACAATATGGGGTCTCAAACTTACTGTTTGTAGGAAGGGGGAACAAGGAGAGACGGATGGTCATATAATAAACCAAGAATCATAAAATATTAATGCTGAAAAGGGCAAAGCAGTGACATGCATGGTGCTCTCAGGCTAATATTGGAGGGTTGGGGTGGGATTTGACACAGTCTATAGGGTCAGAAAAAGTTTTCCTGAACCAGTGATACTCAGGCCAAGACTTAAACCATGCGAAGGCTTTCGGCAGATTAAGAGGAGAGAACAGAGTAAAGTCAGGTCACAGGAGGAGAGAACATGGGGACATTATGATTGAAATATACACACTATTGGAGTTCTCATCGTGGTGCAGTGGAAACAGATCTGACTAGGAACCATGATGGTGTAGGTTCGATCCCTGGCCTTGCTCAGTGGGTTAAGGATCTGGTGTTGCCACGAGCTGTGGTATAGGTCGCAGAATCGGCTGGGATCCTGCATTGCTGTGGCTGTAACACAGGCCAGAAGCTGCAGCTCCAAATGGGAATGTCCATATGCCACGAGTGTGGCACTAAAAAAACTAACTAAATAAATAAGAAAAAGAAATATACACACTATTGTACATGGAATAGACAGTCACGGGCCCCTACAGTGTAGCACAGGCAAATTTACTCAGCACTGTGTGGAAGCTTGTTTGAGAAAAGAATTGGAAAAGGAATGGATATATATAATTTCATAAATAAATCAGCATATGTAACCAATTTATTCTTCTGTATGCCTGAGATTAACACAACTTTGTGAGTCAACTATATTTCAATAAAATTACAAACAACAACAACAACCTAAAGAAAAGTCAGCAGGAGCCAGCCATTTGGGGGCCTGTATGCGAATTCTTCTCAAACCTACCCTGCTCACAAAACCCCTGGGAATCTTGTAAAAATGCCTACTCTGATTCTGCAGGTCTGGGCCAGGGCCCGAGAGTCTGCGTTTCTAACAAGCTAAAGAGATGCAGAGGCTGCCAGCCCACAGATCACACTGTGAGTAAGAAGGTTTCAGGCCACGACCAGAGCCTAAGAGCTGTGAGGGTTAGGCCACAGTTTCCTAAGATCCCTCTAGATGGTCCAAGCTCATCTTGCAGCTGTCAGGGAGTGAAACTCTCTGCCCAGAGCTTGGGGTTCCCTTGGAAGCCTCTAAGGTGCCATTGGAGTTTGTCTGCCAGTGTTTCTGTCAGTCCCAATTCCACGTGGCATTGCCACGAAACAGACTGCTTCTGTCCAGCAGGAACTCCCCTGCTTGGGTGCTGCAACTCAGAAGCTCCAGGGAGGGACAGATCATATGTATTCTTAAAAGTCAAGGTAGGTTTGCTAAAAATAAATAGCTATTTACATAATATACAGACACATGTAAACAGATAAATAACTTTTTTTTTTTTTGTCTTGTCTTTTGTTGTTTTTTAGGGCCGCAACCGCAGCATGTGGAGGTTCCTAGGCTAGGGGTCTAATCGGAGCTGTAGCCACTGGCCTACGCCACAGCCACAGCAACGTGGGATCCAAGCCATGCCTGCAACCTACACCACAGCTCATGGCAACGCTGGATCCTTAACCCACTTAATGAGGCCAGGGATCGAACACGCAACCTCATGGTTCTTAGTCGGAGTCGTTTCCGCTGAGTCACGATGGGAACTCCTACAGATAAATAATCTTTAAAAAGGCAGTAATAGTCATGCATAGGATTGAAACAAAATCCCACAAACATTAAATCATCTCAAATTTAGCTATTAAAGGATTAGGGACTGGGATGCTTTTGTTGTTGCTGCCGAGGTCTGAGCAGACCCAGACTTCCTGGTCCGAGGCCACAGGACTGGACATCTCAGGACTGCTAGCCACCAGGCAGGACTCTTCCTCTGGGGGTTGTAATTATCTGAGAGCAGTAAGAAGCTAGTGAGCAAGGCTACGCTGCACCCCCACGGGATCCTGGGAGATAAAGCTGGGAAGTGAGGTCTTGCATCGCATCCAGGAGGGTGGGATGAAGAAAGCAGCTGCCTGCTCGATGCCATAGGTGCACCTCTCCCAGACCTACTAATTGTCTAAGACAACCTGGGTGATAAATATGGACCCAAGAAACACTGCCCTTGCAAGCAAGCCCAGATGTTCCCAACAAATGTCCCCAAACAAAGGATGCATGTCCCCTCACCCCCACCGCTTGAAGCTCAGTTTAATTGCTCACCTCTGCAGCTTTAAATCAAAGGTGGCTCCTATTAAGTATAATTACCTTTGCCAGCAGCTTGTCTAACACAGTAAGTGAGGGGCTAGTAACCAGGAATGGCTTCTACAAAGCATTATATATGCCTTGGACTAAATCAACAGCACCCACAGCTTTGGATACACATATAATTCCACCAGGAGCAAATGTATACCGCAGTTTAAGAGCCGCACACACACATAAACACAGCACTTCCTTCACACATGTCAGCAGCCTGGAAACACCACTCTGCAGAAGAATAAACTACAAGAGAAAAGGTTTCTTTAAGCCTCAAATACACAATACACGTTGCTCTGTCATTTTTTCCACAAGAAAGCCAATTGCCATCTAGCCAGTTAGTCTCTGAACAAGTCTCAAAACCAACACAAGGACTCAGACAAATTCCAACTTCCTCAACCACTGAACGCCCATATTTTACCACCTTTCTTACCCCCGGAAATCGGGTTAGTGACACTCCTCTGGCTGGCTTTGACACAGTCATTTTTCTCCCGTTCAACCTCACCACATCTTTCATTGCCGACATACAAAAACATTTTTTTAAATCACAAGCATCTTTATCATTTCAGGCTCGTCAATTCCCATTTTGCTTAATTAATAAATAAATCAAAACCTGAAAGGGAAACGAAAGGAAAGTTGAGAAGAACTTTTGGTCCTTGCCAAAAAAGAAGCCATGGTGAGCTGTACATAGAATGTGGTTCTTTCAGTCCTGCTGGCTCATTCTAGGAGTTATATTTCACCTTTGCTTCCACATGATAGAAGCCTGTTTGTTAAACTATGATCCCAGAAGTATAAACGAAGACCTCAAAAAAATGTCCCCTTCTCCAAAGATGTTATACATGGCTATTCTAGTAGTCCTCAAAGTGTCACTGGCTCTCACCTCCACAACTGCTATGTTAACTAGGGTTTATTGAACACTTACCATGTACCATATATGCATGAAGCACACCTTATGCACAATGGATATAATCTATATGGTGGCCCTATGTGGTATTAAAGGCAACATTAATTTCGAAATTAAGAGACTAGTATATAGAAGGTTAAACAACTTGCTTAAGGCCAGACAGAAAGTAAATAAGGGCCTGAACTTGAACTTCAGTCTATCATGTCATGAAGTCAGGCACATGTAAAGCATCTGGGATAGTGCCAGGGAATGGGCTCTCAGTACATGTTAGCAAGTACTCATCTTTATTGTTTTAGGGAACAGAACAGAGAAAACATTGACTCCATTAAGGATTGCAGTGAGCAATGATTAGGGTGGCCAACCAGGGGCAAATATGGAAACTGTCACAGCAGGTTCTTGCTCCTAAGAGCCGAGCTGGGGCTAGGGTGTGCAAAAAGGCAGGGACCTGGGTTCAAGAAAGATTGGTTAGAAAATAAATCAGGGAACATTCACTAATGGAAATGTCAGGGACTGCCTGGGATAAACTTTGAGCAGATCAACAACGAGATCCAGAAACAAATATACAAGCAGAATGAACTTGAGTTCCTAGTGAATCAAAGGTCAATATCCATCCCTCCATCCATCCATGCCTCCATTCTTCCATCCCTCCATCATTTCAGGCACTCTATCTCTAACCTCTTAAGCCAGAGCTGTGACTCATTCATCTCTGCAGCCCTGGCACACAGAACAGAGTCTTGAAAGTAACAAATTAATAAATATCTGTTGAAAATATTAAAGAATGACTCTCAAATACATACACTCCTTTCGGGAAACTTATCTTCCATGAATCAGTTTGATCTTTCCAGCTTTTTTTCCCTCCTACAGTTTCCATGCCTCTTTCATATTATTCCTGGACTGAGATTTTTACCCTGGAAGATCTACATGGCAGCGTTGGTGTTAACTCAGCAAAGTTTCAAGTTCAAACCCTCACCCCACAAATTTTCCTCTCCTCCTCTAGAAGGCAAGCCTCTTAGTTTTGTTACTTGTTTCTCCCACTGAAAATGAAAACATATCAAATCCACAGATTGGTTTGCTGAGTGTATTATTCGTCATCTTGTTTTCACGATGCAAAAACAATAGGAAGCCCTTCCCCTCATTTTAATTAAAAAAAAATTTAATGGAGAAAGTTGTTAAGTTTCCATTGCTACTGTTTTATTTTTGGGGGCTTCCCTGTTAACTCGTCCAATTTCTTCCCTCCACTGCAGGAGAGCAGTTCAAAGTACGAGCCGGAGAATTCAAATGGAAGTTACACACCAGCATTTCTGTTTGTAAGAGTGCAGTGGCATATTCAAAAGTTAAACCAAAGCATAAAACTCTTCTTGTGGTGGAGTTCCCTTTGTGGCTCAGTGGTTAACGAATCCGACTAGGAACCGTGAGGTTGCGGGTTCGATCCCTGGCCTTGCTCAGTGAGTTAAGGATCCGGCGTTGCCGTGAGCTGTGGTGTAGGTCGCAGACGCGGCTCGGATCCCGCGTGGCTGTGGCTGTGGCGAAGGCCGGTGGCTACAGCTCCTGTTAGACCCCTAGCCTGGGAACCTCCACATGCCGCGGGTGCGGCCCTAGATAAAAGGCAAAAAAACAAAAAAAAAAATTAAAAAAAAAAAACCTCTTCTTGTGGAGTGGGTGATGGTCTAAAATGAAAATCAGATCATTGTTTAAAAAAGAGAGAAAAAAAAACCCAACCCTCACACAGTGCATTGTAACGCATTTGAAAACATCTCTGTGTTCCTTAAAGGTTCTGCTATGAGCACTAACAGGTCAGTCTACAGGAAATGCAAGAATACGTTATATTTTAATCAGGGCACATAAAACACTGTCTAGAATGTTATGCTGCCCGGGGGAATGCAGTGAGCAGGGAACATTTACAAACTCCAGGTCAGTCTCCCCATTACATCACTGTGAAAAAAAGAAATTTATGAGGTTAAATTATATGGATGTTATATATTGGAACTGTTAGCCCATTCCCAAATGAGAATGTTGGCTGAAACAGCCAGATTCCCTGAGAGAAATTTCTAAGACCTTCTATTGTGGATATTTTTATGGTAACTTGCCATACACACACACATACACACACACACACAAAAGTGAAGACATTTATTCTTCGAAGATAATGAATTGAATAAAGAAGAAAGAAATCTAACCTAAAAAAATTTTCTAAAATCCAGTAAAGAGGGCACCTAAAAGAGTTACTTACATTATTCTGCTCCGGAGATGATAATATGGAAGTTATTTTGTGGAACTTACTCGTGATTTATTTGATCTATTCCTCATCGAAGTGATTGGAAACACAGATGTTGATGCTATAACTTTGCTTCCAGTAAATAATTCCTCAAAGGACTCACATTTGTTTAACCTTAGTCACAAGATGATAAAACTTATTAAACATTTATGGAAGCAGCAACACAGTTTTGTTGGTTTATGTCTTTGGCAAGTTTGGAAACTCATATCCCCAACTTTTCCACCTGCTTTTCACCCCTCTAAAAGAAAAATATCTTTGAGGAAGTTCCTGTAACTGGATTCTGAAGATTCCCCTACCTTTTATTTCTCCATTTGAAGCTGCAGTTTGACAGTAAACAGAAGGGCTGCCATGCTGATCTCAAAGAACAATAATTAAACCAAAGGGACAGCAGGCAAGATGCTCCTGTGGGATCGACAGAGGAAGAATAAAAACCTCACCAGGGAACTGTTTTCTTATGATTGTGAGCCTGCTTCTGAGATAAGCAAACAGTCAGTCACATGTATGACGTGTGTGCATTCATTTATTCACTCAATAACATTCTCTAACAACCTACTACAGTCAGCCCTGTGGACATAAATAACCCGGGTATCTAAATATCCCAAAGACTCCAGGAACCTTGGGTAACTGTCCATTCCCTCTTCTTCCACCCACTTATGTGTTCAACAGAAACACTAACTGTGTTCCAGGTACAGCAGATGAAATAGTCCCAACAATCTGAAAGATCAGTCAATCTCTGGCATGACAGAACACAGAAAAGGAAACAGAAATTACAGCTGGTATAGAGTCAGCTTCCCAGTATTACCTGTTACTTACACCTTTCCCATCCAGAGCAGGTTTTCCTGGGTAGGGGACAGCCTGTGTGACTCTAGCTCTGTTTTCCTCTCACCTAGGGCCGTAACCAGGACGGCAGGGGCAGTGTCACGGAGGCACCCCTGGGGAGAGACTATGACGCTGGCCTCACGTTCACGGAGAAAGTCCTGAGGAGTTTTATGGTGATTTCATTAGTAACTTAGCCTTGAAAGGGACACATGCATATACTATGTCCACCATATACACAAAATTCATTAATAAGGGCTTTTTAATCTCACCCCACCAGACACACGTCTACACCCACAACACACCTAATCCAGCCATATACGAAACATCCACAACACATATAATATGCACAAATCTACAACTCAGATGCGTAATAAAACAGATCCAGAGTGCACACACACACAAACTACACACACAGCGTACATAACACACATGGATATACATCCATATGGCTAGCAGATTCCCAACACACACACACACACACACACACACACACACGTGATCTAAGGTTGAGGCTGCTCTTGGTTGTGAAAAGCATCTGGTATCACATGGATCCTTTAAACTCTGGTTAATTTAAAGGGTCCTCTTATTAATATATCTACCCCCAGGACCACCCAGGGTGCCTCAGTAGGTGTTTGCTAAAGTGCATCATACTGTAGTATAACTGTTTACCCTGTTAAACTGCAGGGTTGACTAGTGTTAATAATTCAGCTTACGACATGGACAAACAAAATCCTTTTCTGACCCTAAACATACACGTTTAGCTCCCCACGGAGCCCCAGCATCAGTAAGGCAATAGCTGTCCAACTCTGAAGCTTGATCATTAGACACTCTGAGGATAAATGTAATTTCTTTTATGCTATTCATGCCCTTTTTTTTTTTTCACTTCCCTCTGTATCCCACCCTACCCCAAGGCAGCAAATGACAGTTTTCTTGACGTACTAGGATTCAAGCCATGTTGATGACTGTCTTATTCATTATTGAGATTACTGACATATTTAATGTTGAGTTTACTTACTTCAAGTAGACGCTTAGCAAGTGCCTACTAGGTGAAAATTAGCTGGTTAAATTTTTGGTTAGAGAAATGTGCATCTCAGTAAAGACACCAAGAATGTTCAAAGTATGAAATATTAGCTGTTTAAATGATGTTTTTCTCAACTTATTCTCTTGCTAAATGCAGTAAAATTCTCTATGTAAATTACTAATGTGACAATTACAAAAATTCCCAAGAATATTCATCATGATTCCAAGATCATGGGTAATAGTGAAAACTTTAAAATATGCTAAATGTCTATAACACAGAAATTGATTAATGAATAAAAATGTACACACTTATGGTAGAATATTATAATGCATATAAAGACGATTTAGCTATAGCTATTTTCTTAAATCTATCATCTCTTTCTTTCTCTGCCCACCTACTTGGATAGAGTCCTAAACGCAGATTTAAAAAATGTACTGTCGATACAGTGTGAAACTACTTATATCTCAATACAACTAGAAGACAAAAAGGAAAACATTAAATTATATAAACCCCATATTGAAACAAAAGCAAAAAAAAAATTAAACATATATAAAAAAGAATAATGTTCCCAGCCACAACTATAAGTAATGGAAGATATGCACACCAAATTCCTTATAGGGTCTGTCTTTGGGGAGAGCGTGAGAGAGAAAGTAGTAATAGTTGAAGAGCACATATTATGCACCAAGCACAGTTCTAAGTACTTAACAAGTACCGACTTTATAAAACCTCATTATAGAGCTTGGAAGCACACAAGCTCCTTACATCTATTTTACAAGACTGAGGTGCAGAGATTTTACGTTTGCTTCTCAAAGGGGACAGTTTTACGTGTACTGTTTCATTCCTTTGTATCTGAAATTTACTGATAGGTGAAATACTAATAAAGAAAAGATTTACGTTAAAGACAATGAAATACGATGATAATTTCATTCCATTTCTCATCAGAGTAACTTGAAATCAAATGGAAAGGCAGCTGGCCAAACTTTATACTATTACAAAGGTTTGTTTTAGACTATCATCCACATTTTTAAAAAAATGAAAACAAAAAATCAACAACCACTAAAAATAATGGTTGATTTTTTTTTTTTCATGAAAGATTCCATCATGACTTCTGTTGTAGGCAAAATTTTCCCCCTGAGATATGACCCCTCGAATTTCAGGATCATCTTTTTTTTCCACATTATTCAGAGTACTAATTTAAACGTCACCTGTAATTAAATACTTACAAGTAAGAAACACCTTTAGAGACCCTGGCCATAAATATTAGGAGGGATGCTTAAAGGGGAAATATGCGTGGGTCGTTTTCATTTGCTAAAATAAATAATGGGGCAGCGTCATTGCATGTGTTCCATATTTTTGATGGCTGGAAAGAGTCATGGAGCCTACAAGAGATTTATGGGGAACAGATGAGCAGTGTCTGACTTCAGGACACATCCTCAAGGATGCTGTAGGAAGTGAATGAGCACGATTACTTACTGAGCCACCCCAGATGGACTGTGTTGGGGATTTTCATGGTTTCTTTTTTTTTTTCCCTTTTACTTCTGTTTAATAAAACAGGAATGGACTTATGAAAATGTTATTGTGGAAAGCTTGAGTGGTTTAAATATTGTGTTTTTTGTTTTTACTTTTATTTAATCTTCATAGGCTCACCCTTTAAAAATACTGTTTACAGGTTTAGATAACGGTGACTCTCTCCTTCTGTCTTTCTCTCCACAACTGCCTTGATTCAGCCTAGAAGGAATACTCAGGTTTCAGTTCAAGCCCTTGGTCTGCACATATTTACACTAGGTTATGCATGTTTATTTGTATGACTCTTTGCTATTAAGCGTTAAATACAGTGAGAAGCAACAAAACGTGGTGTCTGAGTACCCGGCCTCTGATATGCAGGACCCAGGTATCAGTATCTTATTTAAAAGCTCGTATGATCTTCAGGCTACTTGGAATTTCCAAAACTTAATTTCCATCTCTATTCAGTGGGCCAATAACAATAACGTCCAGCCCTCAGCCTTTATGTAAATGACTTTTATGCAGCTGAGGCCAGCTAAATACTAACCACTGACGGTAGATGTTTGGTTTCATGTTATCCAGGTCAATAAATGGTAGCTCCAAGACAATGACCATTATGATGAGCATCATCTTCATCATTGCTGCCATCATCATTTCATTACAATCACCTCTAGAGGCACAGACACTAGACAGGGAAGGCCTGGAAGTTCTGATTACAGGGAAGAATCAGGAAGGAATAGAGGGAACCAAGAAAAAAAAGAGGAAACACTGAGGAGAGGATGAGAAAATATGACAAAGACAAAAAAGGAGATCCCAAAGAATAAAACTAGGTTTTCTACCTTCTCATCCAACAGTTCCCAAAATTTTAGAGTATAAGAAATAAGCAGGTCTGAGAGATTCCTTTGGTTTGTTTCTTTCTTTTCTCTTGACCCCGGTACCCAGGGTGCCAGAGAGTTCCCAAGGAGATGGAGCCCCTGCTACATGTCTGCTGCATTGCCTGTCTTTCTTTTTCTTAACTGAGGATTCTCTGGACTCTGATGTTTCCTGCTGTGACCAGGTAGACCAATGCATAAATGGATTTGTTTCCTGATTAGAATACATTAGGGAAAATTGTCCCCGCCATTTCTAAAAACATAAGCAACTGCCATGAGAGAGTAAGACTGAAAAGAGAGACTACTTGTATCTTTTCCGCTGACTAAAAGCCAAAACTGAAAATGAACCCAGGAAATAATTAAGTGTTTAAATGCTTTAGCATTTGGAGGAGAGAGGAGAAAGAAAGAGAGAGAGAGAGAGAGAGAGAGAGAGAGAGAGAGAGCAAGCGCACAAAGAAAGTTGAAGAAGAGGAGAACACTTAGATGTTTCCCCGTATATCCTATAATTCAAAGCCTTAGTGGGTGCCTAAAATTCATACTCATGGGCTTCAGCCCCATCCCACAGAAGCAGAACCATTAGGTACTGGACTGGGAATCTGTACATTTGTGTTTCAACAAGTTTTCAAGGGATGAGGATACCAAAGAAAGGCTGAGAATCACTGCTCCATTCCAGATGTAAAAGCAGAACATTATTCCCAGTTTGTTCATGTCTGCAAACTTTCCTGGGCCAGTAAAGACTTTCCAGAACTTTTCCCCTGCTGTCCTTGGAGGGGAAGTTTCTTTTGGTTTTTTAAGTTTTTTTGAAGTTTTCATGAAAACCTCTGCTTTCCGGGCATTTCTTTGACCTGAGTGTGACTTGGCAGCTGTAGCTCACAGCTGGTTCAGGAATCCCTTGCCCTGCCCAGGCCCTGGGTGTCAACAGTGTTCTTACATTTAGTCGTTCTGCCCCAGCCTCACGGTTTATGCAGTACCCTTCCCTCAAAGAACGCCTTCTTTACACACATTTCCTTACAATAATTCCCTCTGATGTACTTACATCACTATAGTCGGCAGAGACATTTGCCGTAATAGGACAATGAAAAAAATCCCAATGTTATTCCCTGCTGCTTGCAAAAGTCTCTGAATTTGTTGTCTGTTCTTCCTGACAAACAAGGACGAGAGAGGTGTTTAAGACAGGCAAACACCAAATGAAACTTTCTTCTCCATTAAATCAGAGGATCTGAACTAGTACAGAAAAAGAGATACTGTTTTCACTTTGTGCCTGCCTGTTACTTAAAACTACTTACCCTTAGCCCATAATGGGGCAACTCTGACTTTGAAAACTTCCAGAGATGGGTTTGCTTTCCTCATTAAAACTCTGCGTGGAGCACTGCCAGGCTTGGGGAGAGGAGAGGGCCATTGGGAGTTTCCACTGGAGGAAATGATGCTTCTAGTTACCAGAGATGGACTTCCATCTCCTTGGGTTTTCTCACCTTGACTCCTATTAATCATATCACCATCATTTATTCTTCCCAACAATATTTATTTATTTATTTAGGCTGCACCTAGGGCATGGGAAAGTTCTCAGGCCAGGGACTGAACCCTGCCATAGCAGGGACAACACCAGATTCCTTACCCACTGGGCCACCAGGGAACTCCCCCAAGAATACTTATTGAGCACCAAGTTTGGGGCAGGCTTTGTGGACACAAAGCAAATAGGACAGAAGATCCCTTCAAGGTCATAAGCTCAGAGTCAATAATTCAACATTTATTGAGCATTTACTGTGTACAAGGCACAATTCTAAGTGCTTTGCAAGTGCTCATACTTTGCTCCTCCCAAGCACCCAAGAGTTTTTATTATTTCTATTGACAGGGAAATCTACGGACCGAGAGGATTATTAACTTGTTAATGTAATGACTAAATTGTTCTCACAGCTTACCACGTACCACCATGCACCAAGCATGTTACCTTATTTATCTCAATGAATTCTTTGTAAAAATCCAGCAAGAACAGTCCTTTTGGTAGATTCATTTTGCAAATGAGGAAACTGAAAGGTTGGGAGGTAAAGGTGCCTTAGCTCACACGGCAAGGAAATGACCCACTGGAGAGAAATGGAAGCCCAATCTATTGACTCCAGGGTCTACTCCATTGCCCTTACACTGTATTGTCTGATGGGGGTGCGGAGCTGTGTGAAGAGGCAAGTCCAAGACTGCATGAAATGTGCTTGAAAAAGAGGAGTCTCCCTCTGTGCAGTCAATTCTAGAATCAAGGCAGCTCCAAACACTTTCCCTTGCTCCTACTTTGGTTCAGAGAATGGCAGATGGACAGGTTTTAGTAAGAACCTATTATGTGTAGAGGGAAAAAGCAAAAAAAAAAAAAAAAAAAAAAAGGAAAAAAAATTCAAGAAGATAATAGGATAAACAGTCAGGTTTCTCTTACGCAGATATACGGCTTTCAGTATACTCTTCTTCTCCACTCACACCTACCTGCAATTTTCTGTGCATCCTGTCTACCTTTGGACCAAGTCTCCCATCTCCTCCCCATCAGTCTGGTCAAAATCATCACCAGGTTTTGACTGATTGCTACAGGAGCCTCCCAAATGGTCAATCTGCTTGCAGCCTTGGTCCCTGATAAATAATATGGCAGACAGCATGGTCCTGTAAAAACCCAAGTCAGATCCTATCTTCTCCCCCCTGGTCTCTTGCCGCTCAAGCCTCCCCAGTTCATTCAGAACCTCAGCTACTTACTGCAGCATCTGAGTCTCAGAGGTTTGGTGTCTCTCTGTCGTCATTGTTCACCCTCCCTCCCTTGGCTCCAGCCACCCTGGTGTCATGGCTGCTCCTCCAGTTGCCACAGTGACTCCAGTCATGGACTTTTCTGCATGCCTGGAACCACCTCCCCCAGAGTTGCACTGTACTCTTTGCCATTACATAGAACCCAGTTTCAATATCACCTCCACAGAGAGGCCCTTCCTGACCATCTTTTCCTGCTCTGATTCGAGGCCTTGCACCTTCCTTTAATTTTTTGTGTTGCACACACCATTCGCTAATACCAGGTGACATGCATCTGCTCGCTTATTTGGGATCTATCACACAAATGTAAGCTTCAAGAAGGCAGGCCTTTTGTCATCTTTATTCAAGCCTCCAGTTCCATCACCTCTCACAGTACCTGGTACAGAGCAGACCTTCAACAATATTAAGGTCTTAAGGTAAGCAGCAAAAATCCCCCAATACTCTCTACTATCCCCAGTCTTTTTGTGCTAGGATATTCCTTCACAGGCACCAGCCAGTCTCCTTTCTTTCTTCTCCCAGGCACTTATCTGAAGGTGACAATTAAAAAGTGAAGAAGGCGTTACCAGGAAACAGCCTATAGCCTTCTCCTATTAGCTTAACAACCCGTAAGCTTTGCTGCTTTGGGCCTGAGGGGATAAGCACAGGGTTCTGGTGGGGGAGGGTTAGAGCTGCCAAACCCTGAGAGGCTGGGAGCATCTGGAAGCTGCAGGTAAGAAAGCACAGCACCTGGAGAGCAGAGAGGGAGAGATGTCGGCTTCTGGGGTCAGAAATGAAGACCCTCCCCAACCTCTGTGCCTCTGTCAGTGAAGCCCCGTCAGGTTCTGGGCTTAACAAGCAAGTCAACGAATCCACAGAACCAGTTCGCACTGGCTATAAGATGAATAAACAGTATATACTGCAAAAAAGGTGAACCACTGCTCTTCAACTGAAGGCAGAGGATGTCACGATGAACAAAGTACAAGCTTCGAACTAAAATCACCATCTTTTTGTCATTAATACTTGCTAAACTGATAAATATTCAAAGTGCAGCTTTGATCATGATTGGTACAGAGGTCTGCCGAAAAAATTTTAGATGTATAAAAGAGACCTTTATACTCGAAATTATTTAATTAATATAGAAAATAATATACTAATTAAAATATTTATTCACTTATTTATAGCTTCATTTATTCATTCATCAGGAAATACTTATTTAGTGCCTAATAGATATCAAGGACTAATCCAAGTGCCTAGATTTCTCCCAGAATTCCTACAGAAAGAAAAACAAAACCACAGAAAGGATATAAATCCATTTATGCAGAAGATGCTATGTAAGTGTCAGAGACCGCACCAAGGGTTTCATCTACATCACACTGTCTAATCATCACAACCACAACGTGAGGTGAGCAGTATCATATCTCCATTTGACAGGTGAGAAAACTGAGGTGCAGCAGGGTTAAAGGACTTCTTCTAAAGCACACTGCTGGCTAGTGAAGTAGGGAGGAGGTGCAGGTGGATTCCATATTTTCTTGGTTCTTAACATCTGCCTTTCCACAGCCTCATGATTGTCATCCATCCCCATACTTGTCAACTCTTGCATAAAGCCAGAGCATGTGTTTTTACCTCCAGGTGTCACCTCTATTATTCTAAGCATCCTAGTCACCAACACGGAGGGGCCAGGTAAGTAGACTGAATGGATGAACATGCCTAGGTCCACTACCACCTAGGACATACAAAGAAGGGACTCTGTTCTACAAATAACCCAGTCAATTCAGATGACACCACTTCTCTGCTCCAACCCCTCCAAGGGCATCCTGCCACACTTAGACTCAAATCTAGGCGGCACAAATGATCTGCTCCTGCCTATCTCTCTCACCTCGTCTCCCATCACTCCCTGCCTTCATCTGCTCTGGCCACAGTAGCCTCCTGTGTATTCCTCAAGCATACAGTCACTTCTGGACTTATGGTGTTCACTGATTTGTCTGCCTGGAACGTTTCTCCCAGATCTGCACTTGGCTGGTTCCTTGCATTCTCTTTAGGTCTAATCAAATGTTGCCACCCGAGTAATACCACCCCCAACCACTCTACATAAAATGGCAACCCTCCATCCCCTCTACCCTGCTAATCGCAATTCATTTTTATGAAATGCAATTAGAACTATTCAGTATTATTTATTTACTTGTTCATTAGCTTTTTGGTCTCACCCACAAGAATACCAGCTGCCTGAGGGCAGGTACTTTTGCTATTGCGACATTCCAGCACCGAGATCCATGCCTGGTGCATAGTAGACGAAAAGTCAACATTTGCTGGGGGAATGAATGCATGAACAAACACATATACATATGAAGAGAAGCAGCTGACTTCCTGTGTGACAGATGGCCCTAACAATCTGGTTGGAGACCCCACTAAAGGCAACGCTCCCTGTCAAAGTTCTCAACGCCCTCCCCCCAACTTTAGACATCACAACAAATGCAGGGGAAGAATAGTAGGAAACAAGGGTCCTTCCTTGGCAAAACATTATGTCTATTTCAGGTAAATCATCACAGTAGATTAAGCACATAGTTCCTGGAAGCAGGAAGTTTCAAACCAGGCTCGGCCACTGCGTGACCTTGGATGAAGTGCTCTGCAGGTTACTCAGATCTCCATCAGTAAAATAAAGATGGTACTAGGCTCTAATTCACAGGAATGTTGCAAGACTCTGCTCAAATGTTTCCTCCTCTGGCAGGCCTCCCCTGATCGTCCACAGCTATGTTGCTCCAATCCTGTTCTCATATGTTTGCTTTTAAAAAACTATCATCACCACAGAGCTTTTTTTCTATGTGAAAGTTATCTTTTTAGTAAATTACTTGTATGTTCACTTGCACCCCTCAACTGGAGGGATCACCGCCCCCCCAGGATCCTGGTGACCAGAACAGGAACTGGTACATAGTAGGAACTCAAGAAATAACTGTGGTTGAAATGAATGAACGTAAAATACATAAAGTACTTGGTAAAGTGCCTGGTATATACAAAGCACTTGGGTAAGGGCAGATATCATTATTGCTATTGTTACACTTGATGTTGATGCTGTAGCTACTATTGCTTAGGAAAAAAAAAAACCAAAAAACATTTTTTAGAGCTGGGTCAGGGCTCCAATCTGTCCAGCATGTCTTTCTCAGAAGAGGCTAAAACATCTGCAACATTACTCAGTGATTATACTTCCAGTTTTAAAAATCAAAATGCACCCCACATCTGATTTTTTTTGAGCCCTGAACCCCTGGTCCCATGATAATTGGCAGGTTGCTCATTTCCCTTCTGGTATATGTTTTTCATGGTCTGGCTATTTGGGACAAAGATACACTGACTCTGTTAGGTGTGGCCCCTAGGCAGTTTTGGTGCATTCCCTCACCCTGGTCTCATATCATCCTTTCCAAAAACCTAAGCCTAAATAGCTATGATTACCCCCATCTTGTATGTTGGAAAATGAGGGGATTTGACCAGCTGGCCAAAGTGTACACAGCCAAAAAAGAAACAGACCTAGGGATCTGAACTTGGGTCAGTCTGACTCCTGAACTCACATTCTTATTCTCTGAGTAAGTTTTATCTCTCCAACTTGCCCAGGGTCATATAACTGGGGTGGCAGAGCTTGGAACCAGAAGCCAAGTCATTTCCTCCTATTCCACTGTTCCATCCACAGTCTAAAACCCAACCCCAAGGGAGAAACAAGAAGAAGGGCACAGCCACATACCCAACTCTCTAATAAAAGGAAATAGCTAAAGGCAATTCTGATATAAAACGTGCTTCTAGAACTTTTCATTTTGGCATTTGTTTCTGTACCAAGTGGTTAACTCTCCCCCACAGCATCATCTTGGCCCAGAAGCTATTGATATCTCCCCAGGGCATAAGAGAGAAGCTTCTAAATACACAGAAAATTTTAAGGATCTGATAAAATGAAGTGATTGAAAGTCAGCCCCTTGCAGTTTATACAGAAATATGTATACGCTGCTGCTCCTGCTTACAGAAGTCTCCCCTATAGAAGACCATGACCTTCTGTCTTCTCTTTTTATCTCTCACGTCAGCAGACTTCATGGATTTTTCATAACGCAGTAAAACATTTGGGGAAGTTTCTTCCAAATTCATTACAAACAGAATGGCCACTGCCAGCTCTGTTTTTATCTCATTCCACCCTTCGTAACTATTTTCATTAAAAACAGTAACTGTGTTCTGCCCACCTTAATATCTAAACGATATAATTTCCATAGAAATGACTTAGGTGTAGCTTGAAGAAGAAAGCTCAGGGGTGATTTCAGAGTATTCATTCAATTCTGAAAGCACTTAACTAATTAAGACCAGTGATCTTAATTTTTGTGCTAAAAGAAACCGCAGAACACCTTTTTTTTTTTCAACCCACCTTAGCGTCTAGTAGCTTTACAGAAACACATTTTTTTTTCCTTTAGCATAAATGGACACTACAGTTTTTCAATGAAATTAGTCTTTGGAGAGAGAGGCAAAAGAGCTAAAAAGCTCCTTAAAAATCTTCCCTGTTTCGCTGCTTCCTGTGCCAGGGGGAGATGGGTAGCTAAAATGCAATGCTATCTTGTTCTTACCCTGCTGAAACAAAGTTTTCGATTTTGAACCCTGAGATGGCTGTATTATAGAGCTTGTTGAGGTTTTGCTTTTAGTTTTCAAGCCCATATTTAGTTTTCTAAAACTATTTTTAAAAAGGAGATGTGCATTACAATATCCCCTATCTTTGTACATCAGGGAGGTGTTGTTTGACCCTGTTTCAGGCTGGGTAATAGGTATAGAGATACTGAAACTATTTTTTAAAATAACACAGATGGAAAGGAAACACTCATTGAGGAGAGCAAAATTCAAGACAAATCCTTTCAAATGTGATCCAGGTATTTTTTTTCCCCTATGTAATTTCTCTAAGCTCATTATCTCTAAAACTTTTGCATTGTGCCTTTCCTGTTGTTAAGCATAGCTAAAGAATACTGATATATTAATAATAGGATTAGCTAGCCATGCCTCCTGAATTTTAATTTCTAAAATTTTAAACACTTTTAGACATTGCTTTGGCATCAGAAAACATGTGAGGATAAACAGAGGACATCTTTTTCTGTAGAGAGAACGCAAAAGACAGAGAGAGGCAGCAACTGGAAATTCCACATGGCTGTTTTAATGACTTTCGAATCCCTCCAAATTATTTAATCATTTCACTCATGGAGTTTGCTTTGGAAACAAATATATCAGCAATTCCCCACTGCATCTCAGATTTCTTTTCTGCGTGGCCGTGTATGTGTACAATAGCTTCGTGGCCGTGTATGCATACGATATCTTCAGAAAGGACCTGAGTCCGAAGGTTACCCTTGCAATGATTTCTTTGACAAAATGAGTAACACAAATACTGCCACAGTGCTGAAGACACTCTAGATGAATGTCCAAGTTAGATGCAAATCCTTTGAGTTTGCAGACAAAGTCCAAAAGTAGCTATTTGGGCTCTAAAGTCTCTAATTTTTATCATGTCTTAAAAACCCAGTGTATCTTGAAACCATCTTTAAATACTATCCCCATTCCTTCTTTGGAAAAAAAGTTCCTATAACAAGTGATTGAGAGGTCAGTAGCAGGAAAAAAAGAAATTATGAATCCAGTGGAAACAGTGTTGTATGAGAGAGGCCTGCGAAGATAGGGTGTTTTTTTTTCCTTCCTGTAATATCCAGGTAATCAAGCAAACATTCTCAACGAGGTTATTTTTTATGGGGTTAGAATGACTAAGTTCATTCACAATCAAAGAGCTTCTTGTCAAAGGTCACCCTAAGGAACAGAGGAATTTCTAACTTTAAATAGAACTTAGAAAACTTAAACTCATTTTAAAAATGTAAATTGTTCCAAATTACTGAAAAATGGATCTAAAAACCTCTTCCAGGGTGAGCAGGCTCTAGGACCATAGAAGGATAAGATCTCCCTGATACAGACCTCAGGAAAGACATTCTGCATTTATCTCAACGTCAGAAAATGAAAATAAATTTCTCCCAAAGAAATAAAAATAAAGCAGCGCTCTCAACTCGCGAAGCAATAAAATTATTGGTGTGCCGAGCTTCTTTTAATACCACTGTGATTTTTTTTCTATAAAAGTCGCTCAATTTGATTGTAATTAAATATGTAATGAAAAAGCACTGCTTCAGGGAAGCGATGCAAGACACTCTCTAACTGTTAGTTTAATGTATTTCCAACTGACTTTGCATCAAACGAAAATGATACTCTGTGTATGCCTGGTATTAATATAGAATTTGTTAGGCAATTTTGTGTTTTTATGAAGGGGGCTTGGGTGGACACAGACATTGTCTTTGGAACAGTGGCAGAGTCTTCCCAGACCATGACATCCCTAAATACAATTGATGGTACAAATGCAGGGGTGGGAGGGAAGTGCCACCCTGGACCTTTAACTTGTGTCAGCTAATTACAGACCCAGCATAAACATGAACGAGGCCTAGGTTTTCTTACTGGCTGATTTCCCCAAGCTCGGCTTCGATGATGAGTAAAGTACATCATTTCAATGTCCTTAAATAATGCCAAGCTCAGTGCCCCTTTTAAACCTGCTCAGTTGAGAGTACAATTCCCAAGCCACTGGAAAGATAAATAGATCAACCCAGGTATAAACCAGTTGGAAAAATTCCGTCAAATGAGTGAGAAGTCAGCTGGGATAAAATGAAAGCATAAGCCTCTGTTGGAGAATGTGACAAAAGGCAAGATGCTTCCAGGGACAGATCTGCTAAAGATGCCTAGGAGGTATTTGTTGGGTGTGAAGCTTTCCTGAACGGCAGCAAAGAATCTAGCAATAGAACTGAGGTGACTGGGAGAAAAATACAGGATCTTTCTCAGGAATGCTTCTACCCTCCTCAAAAGTAGCCTCTGATAGTCAGCCCCCAAGCCTCAAGATTTTCTTTGCCAAGAAGTTTCTCATGCCCCCGCTTCCTCACCTGGCTTCCACTAGAACTCCCTGTCACTTGCAGTCTGCTGATTAGGGTTAATGTATTGTGTCCTGATATGGCAGATTAAAAATGAAATCAATAAGTGCCTAAAACAAATGGGCTTTTGAGATGTCCCATTCAATCTGGGTCTTTAAGGGTGAGGTGAGAGGACGAAGAAGCGAATCACGAGGGGAGTGGGAAAAGGACCAGTTAAGCAATCAATTTCCATTCTAAACACTGTGTGGAGGTATGATTTCAAGGCACCTGTCTTTTTCTTTTTTCAGGGATTTGCCTTAAATAACAAGAATAGCTCCAATAGTTCGTGCTGCTGAGCCCCTTGGGAGTGGGGGTATGTATTTGTTTTTTCTATTCATTTGTTAAAATTCATACTGTTTGGGTAAGTGAAGGGGTCTATAGTATTTAAATCTTCAAAATGCGAACTTGTCTTTCTGAAGTATCCTTAAACACGGTGAGAGTGCCGGGGTCCGGACTCCACCTGGTCTCCTCTTGAACCCTGTTCCACTTGCCAGTGAATTAAAGGTAAGCCTGGCCCTTAGCTGTCTGCCCCCTCCCTGCCCTGCTGGTTTAGATTGCTGAGACCTCCCTGCTAATCCAGTCATTGCCGTCAGGTCATCTCTAGACTCTAACTGCAGTACTCCAAATTGTCCCTGCTGAATATGTTTCCCATGTAAATAACCTGTGCTATTAAGGTGCAAATTGCAACTTTTAAGTAATGATTGCTAATAGTCTAATGTTTACTGCCACACAAGGACATTCATGAAAACAAAATCTGCATTATTCATCTCCATATTAAATAAACAAAATAAATTGAGGGAGCTGTTCTTTCCTGCAAGACTTTCCTCAGATCTGGATTAACAGATAGCTTCTGAGAGTCAGCAAGAAGAAAACATTTAATCTCTTTGGGTGTGCAGGAGCAGAAGCCTATAATTTATGTATACATTCGATATTCACATGTATATGATCCCTAAAGATTTTGCATCCTATTGTAACTGGCCAGTGTTATATAAAAACAGGAGTTCAGGATGGTGAAATAAAATATGTATTACACATGTGTGTGTACAGAAGGCTGCAATAAATTGTAGAAAATAGAAGGGTTGGAGTTTAAGTCTACAGTTTTAAATTTTTAACTACTCTGCGTCCTGCAAAATACAAACAAATCAAAACACTGTTCTGTTTTATTTTACCTTTCTGCCATCTTCTCTATCTTCCCTACAGTGGACAGGGGGCGAAAAATGCTGGTACAGAAGCCTGCAATATTTTCAGGTAAAAGTAGACACATTTTAGCAGTGAGTGAAATATACATCCAAGGAAGCAAGCACACACATTCACAGGTACACAAACCCCTGGGGTACTGTGGGCTGCTTTCTAAACTTTTTTCCTCACCCGAAGTAATAGTATGGTGGAATAGCGTAGCTTTAGAAAGCCAGGAAGAATGACATTTCGGAGGGAAATGTTCTGACTTAGCTGTTTCCTTAAAGAGAACTGCCTACCTCACAGCCCTTCCCCTAAAGGGGGGAGGAATATAACCAATAAAGACTAACATTCCCCATCACTTATAATATCGTCTCGCTCATTCTATCCGCATACCTGCTTTATTAGAAAGTTCCGTAATTGATTCCTTGAAACGTCGAACTTAAAACTAATAACGCAAAGGAATCAAATTGCCTTGAACAGTTCTTGGGAAAGAGAGTCTCAGTTCTGATTTACTCACGGGCTTTTTCTATCTTACATTATTCATTAATCAAGCTAGAAATCAAGCTTTCAACATCAGCCCGTGGGAATAATTACTTACAGTTGTGCATTGTGTTTAATTTTAAGCAGTGATAAAAGTTAGTATGGCCACAGTCCTAGAACCCACCTTGTTCTTCTCCCAGGATGTTAACTGGCTAAAGAATATCAAAGTGGCTAACTTTACTTGTGAATCTCCGCCTCAGCTAAAACAGTCCAGCATAGATGACTTCAGAGAAAAGAAACATTACATGAAAACATATCCACTTTAGTAATATGTGAGCAAATAAATACCATAAGAGGGGCCTCACTGTGTACAAAATGAATCATTCCCTCTCAGCTTGACAGGGGTTTCCACTTCTTCCATTGAAAATAATAAAAGCCATGAAAACAAACACATAAAGACAGTAGGAACACAATAGGCCAGAAAACTGAAACTACAGGCAGAACTTTCTAAAACGCACAAACACACACACTACAGTAAACAGACAACTTAGCTCCGATAGATATCAGCTTAATGAAAAGGATCTAATTTAAATAATGTGATACAGCATTGTGTTACGTACACCTGGATCCTCATTGATCAGAGGATAATTATAATCAAAGTAGTGCAATTCTGAGCAATGCACTTTTTGTAATGAGCTCACCAAAGGAGACATGTCCAGTCATTCTGGTAATTTAAATTACTGCCTAGTTGTTGATGGCCTTTACCGGAACAACAAAGGGGAAAAAAAGAGTAATTTTCAGAGCAGTATCACTTCTTGCTGGACTGTTGCCCAGGGATCTCTTTTGGGACAACAATAAGGATGTTATCTCCAATAATCTAGCTATGCTTAAACTTATGTTGCTAGAACTAGATGAAGCAGGCTTACTCTTCCCGAGTCTAAAAGGCCAGTAACCTTCCCGATGCTGTCCAGATTGCAAAGCAATTTAAGTGTTTAAAAAAAATAAGTGAGTTAAATGTAGAAAGGGACAGGGGTAAGAGGAAGAAACTGTTTGCATAAGAGGTAGCTAGAATTTAAAAAAGAACACCTCGTTGACTAGGCAAGATCTAAATATATATGGCACTAAAAGTACTCAAATTATTTTGCTCTTTGAGAAACAACTGGAAAATAAACGAGTTAAAGCTTTATAAATGATATTTCCCCGTGCAATGTGAACCAATCTATACACAGTCACAGAAGCAATTCTGCACTCAGAAAGGAAGATAATTGTGGATATCTCAAAGCACATGTACTGCCATTCGTGCTGGAATCAGGCCACGATGGAGGATGAGCTTGGTGGTCCAGCATGTTCAGACACAAACACCCACTTTGCTCAGATTTGTGACTAACTTTGTATTTTTGTTCTGAGGGTGGCTTTGCAAACTTCACGAAAGTGTTCCACCAAACTTCTCCCTGATGTTTCGCTCGAGTTGGAACAGAAGGGAATATTGTGGTGGATCTGCAGAAGACTGGCCTTAACAGATGCTGCCTAAAGCATGATGGTAAAGACAGAAAGAAGGGGAAAAAACTTAAGCTTTTTGCTAAAGCCCTGATTCAACTGAAGGACACAAAGAAATAAAAACGCCCACATTAAAAGCCAAACAAGATAATAATTGTGCATGTCTGGCTCTGAATCTAGAGGGCAAGGCTTGCGTCACTGGCACTCTGAGTTACCATGGTGAGTGATTTATTGATATATATCAAGAATGAATAGATCAAAGGCAGTGAGATGACAGGTGATCAATCAAATGTCAAATCAAAACTAGCAATCAAGTGGAAAGCTGATTTTTCAGTGGGTGGGTCTGGCAGGAGAAAAATGAACTTTCATATTACACTTCCGAGAAACAAAACCCCAGCATACTATTAAAAAAGCAATTAAGCAACCCAAAAGAAAAAAAATTCCTTACAAGATCTAATATACTAATCCATTAACCTGTTCCTTTCTCTCTCTCTCTTTTATTTTATTTTATTTTTTGTAGAAGGAGGCGGTAAGTAAGAATTCAGATAGGATAGTTCCCACCATACAAATCAATTTACAAAGTTTGCAATTCACTCTGTGCAAAGAAAATCCAGAGCTATTTCAGTTCAAGGGGCATTTTTCTCCCCCTAAGAGAAGGGAGAGTGTTGATTAGATTTCCAAACGTGGATCCTTTTAGAAAACATATTCAAAGGTTCCTTAGTTTCCTGGGGTGGTTTTTTCCACCTTGGCAATCAAAGCTAAACTCTTATTGCTAGCCCCAAAGCCAGCCTGCAGGCTGAGGCATGGCTCACCCTTCAGCGCCCCAAACCCCAAAGGGAGGAGACGCTGCCCCTTGAGGCCAGAAGCCACTGGCACTGACCACGCGGAGGGATGCGGGGGTGGAAAGAAGGTCTCCTGACTCCGCACCCCAAATCCTCAACCCAACTTTGGCCCGAGAGGCAAGAAGCAGACTGGGAGAAAGTTAGGGGTGGGGTAGAGGGTGGAGGAAAAAAAGTTTAAGGAGGAAAGGCTTGGTGGGCTAGCTTCCCCCCATCCGCCCCCACCCCCAACCGGAGCCTGGAAAGGGGAGGATTTGGGAGACTGGAGAAGGCGAGAGAGGATGAGGTTATCAGTGGGGCAGAGAGGAGCACCCGGACCGAACTCCCCCGAAAGCCGAGGGGGGTGGCGTCCTGGGGCACCCGGGGCGAGGAGGGCAGGCGAGGAGCTCGGCGCACCGGCCAGCCCGGCCCGGCAGCCCCGAAGCGGAGCCGTTCTCTTACCTGCCGCCCGCTTGGGTGCCTGCTGTTTCCTCCTTGGCATCGCTCTACTTCGCTCCAGTCCCACTTCTGGCGCCCCAGCCCCGAGCCGCGCGCGGGGGCCCGCTGTCTCTCTCGCCTCTCTGGGTCTCCTCCGCCTCCTGCCCGGTGGCTCCTAGGGCGTCACTCGGCCTCTGTCCCCCTGACGATCCCCCCTGCAACTCCTCCACCACGGGCCGGAGACCCCCCTCTCTGGGTGGCAGACACGGGTGGCTGTGCCGGCTGGTTTGAAGTAGAGGTTGGTTCTGCCTTGTTTGTTTGTTTGTTTTGGATTTTTTTTTCTCTCTTTCTCTCTTTTTGTTTTTGCTTTTTGGAATTTTTTTTTTTTTGGTTTGTTTTTTTTTTGGTGACTGTTGAGACACTTGATTTCTTTATTAAACATCCAAGACCGGGTTCGAATGGAAGGGACGAGGGACGCACACGCGCGCGTAAAAAGGAAAAAAAGGCAATCCTGGGAAGGTAGTGGTTTCTTCTTCTTTTTCTTCTTCCTTCTCCTCTTTCCCTCCTCCTCCTCCTCCTCCACCTCCTCCTTCTCCTCTTCCTCCTCCTCCTTGCGATCTCTATGGCGGATTCGGATTCGTGCTGGGGGCAGAGAGGGATCACTCACTGTAGGTTTGTGGCTGCTGTCAGATCCCCGTCTGTGAGTGATATGCGAGAGGACAGGAGCGGGTTTGGGAAGACAGAAAATCTGGAATTCACTCACTCACACACACTCACACACAGACACACTCACACACACACAACACACACACGACACACGCACGCACTCTCGCTTCCTCTCACACACACGCACACCCCCCACATATCGCGCACACACACACACACACAAACACGCACACACACACACTCTCACACACACACAAGACAGGGCGAGGCGATGCCAGCAAACATCGATCCCGCTGAACAAACTGAACATTAACAAACTCCTCCTCCTCCTCCTCTCCCCGCGACCTGATGACAGGGAGAAATTTACTCCCCAGCCGCAGAGCGCCAGGCAGAGGGAGTCTATTAAAGGGACAGTGTCCCGCCGGGGAAGCTGGGGGCGGGGACCAGGGCTTGCCGCTCTCCCTGAGCCCTCTTCCCTCTTTTGCCGGTGGGAGGACGTGCCCACCGGGCGAGCAGACACCCCTGGGGGGAGGGGTGCGAGGTGGAGGGAATGAGGGAGAAAAGGGGGCAGGGTGATGGAAGGCGCCACAGGGGGCCAGGTGAGCTGCGGGAAGGACCATTAACAGGACCGTTAACAGTATCAGGAGCCTGAGAACTTAGGTGTGCTTCCTGGAGCGGGCACCTCAGAGTGATGACCATCATCCTCCAGGTCTCTCAATCTGCCCACGGAGATGTCCTGCCCACCCCTTTAAATGTAATGCCCCTGCTTCTCCCACCTTCTTGCTGGAAGGTCATAAAAACAAGAGTCTCCCATCTGCCTCCTTGCTAAGTTTAATCACATACGCTCTCTTTGTTTGTTTAAATACATTTATTGAGCACCTACTATATGCCCATTCTGGAGACACAGCAGAGCCATAGAGAAAGGGAAGACCCTGGCCCTCCTAATGTTTGTATGCAAATGGGGGGGCAGACAACTTGCCCCCAGATATCCCTTCTTTGCTTAAATGTCACCTTCTCCCAGAGACCCAGCTTACTTAAAGTTTTACACACACACACAGACACATCTCCATTCTCCGTCCCATTTCTCTATTTTATTTTTCTCCACTGGGCTTACCAGGGTCACACCTACTATCACATATTATATGCGGTTTTCTATTTTGTTTATAGTCCAAATTTCTTCTCTAGAGTATAAGTTCTGTTGGAAGGAGAGGCTTTTGCTGCCTTTGTTTACTGTTATAGCCCCAATGATGGCAAAAGTCGCAACATATAGTAGATGCCCGATAAAACATTTGATGAATGAATGAAAAGTAAGCCAACAAATAAGATTACTTTGAAATGATAGGCTCCATGAATGTGTTAAAAGAGAGTTCTGTAACAGTGTCTGAAAGAGCGGGTAGCTCTAGCCTCGATGCAGGAGATGTCACCGGAGTTGAGAGAGAATAAAGCCAACATGGGTTTATGGAGCCCTGCTATGGGCCAGGTACCTTTCGAGGTGCTGAGGACAGGCTGAACCTGGACCCTATCCTCAAGGAATTCTTGTTCCAGTGGCAGGGACAAACAATCAAAGGGGCAGTGAGGCCGCTGGGACAAGGGGCGTGCTTAGAAGGGGCAGTCAACCTGGATTTGGAGGAAGGGAGGGTGGTTAGTTACCAGGCAGGGCTTCATGGGGAGAGTCAAGTCAAAGCTGAGTCCTAAATGTGGGCGAGTTAGGCAAAAAGGAAATTCTAACAGCAGTTCCTTAGAGTAAAAAGCCAGACATTGTCTAAGTCTTTCTAAGGGCTTCTTCTTTCTGCATTAAAATATCCTGAGACCCTGTTGGGATGCACATTCGTAGGCCTTACTCTAGAGCAAGATGTTCTAACCCTGGCACTGCTGACCTTTGGGGACCGTAATTCTTTGCCGTGGAGGCTGTTCTGTGCATTGCAGGATGTTAGCAGCATCTCTGGCCTCTACCCAGTCAATGCCAGACGCTTCCACCCTAGCTGTGTCAACCAAAATTGTCCCCTAGGGGACAAAATCACACCTGACTCTCCTAATCAGAACCCGCTGGGGCCATTGCCCCAGACCTTCTACATCAGAAACTTCTGGATGAGGGCTCTGGAATCTGTATTTTGACGAAACAACCCCCAACCCCACAAGTGAATCTCCTGCTCAATCCAGTTTAAAAACTGCTTAACAAGCTTTTGTTCCTTTGGAATCAGATATACCCCAAATTGCTAGCTATAAAGGCAACTCAGGTTTAGATATTAAAGTAATAATTAAAACAATTTGAGTGCAAGTGGTGACACTGTTACTGTGACGGTTTCCTCTGTGCCCACTCCTCACTCCTGCCCCCCCACCAAGGAGGTCTCACTGCAACTGAGGCCTGACCAGTATGACCTGGGAAGCCTTCCACCTACAACCCACCCTCCTGTCACCTTTGCCTTCATTTGTGGGGAATTCAAGGATGACCTGTCCCACAAATATTTTTCTGAACAGTTCTTTCGGGCCATAGGAAACATAACTTTGCCCATCCTAGAGTCAGCCACAAGATGTTTTTGTCACTGTTTGCAAAGTGCTGTTTAATCATTTTAACATCCCCGCATGGGAGGCAAATGCTCATTTTCTCCTTCTCACATATATGGTGCAAACTGTTAATTCATTCACCCTAAATCACCTAAGCAGCCTCCACCCATGACCAGCCCCACCCAATACCAGCCTAATCCTTGGACAACTGAGGCAGAGAAAACCCCGCTTCATAGCTGTCGATGTCAGCAAAAGAGTATTAGCACTCATTAATTCTAATTACCCAACACACCTTTACAGAGTGTTGTGATAGGAACCATAGCTTATTGAGTAAAACCCCCACAGTCTTGCCTTTAAGGAACCACAGTTATGGGATCAGGAGGTAAGGACATAAGGTCTGAAATGAAAGAAGACGAAGACTGCAGTAAGCTCACCTTGAATCTGCCATATTCTTCAAAAGCCCCATACCTGCTGATCTAGCATTTGTATTCCATTAAATCATTCAACAAACTTCTACTGTGTTAGGTGCCAGGAGTTGCCCTGAGCACAGGAGATGCTGGAAGGCATCAGATAGGATCCTTGCCTTCAGAAAGCTTCTTTAAAATGACATCCAAAAAACTGGGAACTAGGAAAGGGAATGTTCAGGAACAGAACCCAGGCTTGGAGTAAATCAGGAGGGAAACAGACAGAAGTACTTGACTCTTGAGTACAGAATCTCTCCCAGCCCCTCTCCATGATTCTCCTCTGAATTCTTCCTCTGCTCTTTCCTTTTTATCAATAGCTGGTTATATAATAGGACAGGCGAAGCTTACAATACCTTCTGCAAAACCTTCCTTTTAGCTGGCTACCAACTCATTCTTGGACCCACACTTCTGGAGTGTTCTTCCTTTGATTTGCATTTTTTCTTTTTTTCCTACTGTTACTATTTTCAAGTATATAGCATGGTTATCAACAAAAAAGATTTTGGCTACCTTGTTGGGGTGCATAACACAATGGCACCCAGATGTCATTCAGTGGTGTAGACATAACATTGGAAAACATTGACTTGCTTAGTGAAAAGGTTATTTTTTGTCTTTTTTTTTAGGGCTGCACTCAGGGCATATGTAGGTTCCCAGGCTAGGGGTTGAATCGGAGCTGTAGCTGCCAACTTACACCACAGCCACAGCAACGTGGGATCTAAGCTACCTCTGTGACCTACACTACAGCTCTTGGACACCGGATCCTTAACCTACTGAACGATGCCAGGGATTGAACCTGTGTCCTCATAGATGCTAGTCAGATTTGTTTCCTCTGAGCCATGACGGGAACTCCATGAAAAGGTTATTATTCCCGTTCAATCTGAGAAAGTCTCTGTTTGGTGCTAGTATGTCTTTTATGCCAATCACTTGCTATCTTTTATTTTCAACCAAGAAATTACACAGCTCTGGCTCAGAAGCTTGGGAAAGGCAAGAGTACCTGGCTAGACTTTTAAAAAAATGGATTGTTTTCATTGAATTCACTTTAAGGTTACCTCTATCTTAGAGAAAGTCACAGTTCTCCATTTATGGTAGTAATCTAAAGTTTAATATGGTTTATGAGTTTTAAAAATACATATACTTAAGGAATGATAGAGAGGAAAGGGGTTCAGGTGAGATGTGAAGATGGCAAAATGTGAAGAAGGTGGTACAGGCAAGACTAGAATCTGCAAAACACTTTACTAAACTACAGATTCTGGCACTTTTGGAAAACTTCTTCCAAGAATCGGTACCTTGGAATAATGCTATGTTTAAGTCTCCAGGGAACCCAGCATCCTAGCATCCGACACTCAAACTTCAGGATGTGTAAAGGCATGAACTGACTGGAATGACTCAACCATATCTTCCAGAACACTTATTCCCACACTGGCTCAACATCAGAATCACTCAGGGATTTTATTTTGTGTTAGATTAAAGGATCCCAGGCCCCACCCCAGACTTACTAAATTAGATCCCAGGGTGGGGCTAGAAAAACTGAAATTTTCAAAGTTCCCAGGTGATTCTGATAAGGTGCCAGGGACAAGAACATTCCTCGTGCAAGGACTAAATTTTGTAACCAGTGAATCAAATTAGTAGAGGTTGTTGCATGCAAAGGACAGGCAGGGCATCTAGTCTTCAGTTCTCTCAAAAAGGTAGCTGAAGGGCGTGCCTGTTGTGACGCAGCAGAACCAAAGCCGACTAGTATCCATGAGGATGTGGGTTCGATTCCTGGCCTCGCACAGTGGGTTAAGGATCCCGTGTTACCGTGAGCTGTGGTGTAGGCCACAGACATGGCTTGGAGCCTGCATTGCTGTGGCTGTGGTATAGGCCAGCAGCCGAGGCTCCAATTCTACCCCTAGCCTGGGAACTTCCATAAGCCACGGGTGAGGCCTTAAAAATAAAATTAAAAAAAAAAGGTGGTTGAACAGCCTTTTCAATGTACCCCTGTGAATGCCCCGTTCAGGCACATATCTATCATATTTGGGGGGGACGTTGCCTGTCTTACCACTGGATTCCAATCCAATGCAATTAAAACAACTATTTGTTGAGTGCCTACCTTGGGCGAGGCATTGCCCTGACTGCTGGACTCTGGGGCAGCCTGTGAGAATCTTGAGCATCTTAGTGACTATCATTCCTCCTACACAAGTTTCAAGGCTTTTGCATTTATTCTTCCCTCCAGCAAGATTCTTCCCCTAGGTCTGCTTTTCCTCTTTACTCTCAACTCGGATGTCACCTCCTTCTATCCACCCTTTCTCTCATCCTTCATGGCACCTAAAAGCACATGTAAGTATCTTCATGTACTTGCCTGTTTATTATCTGCCTCCCCTAATTAAAACATAAGTTCTGTTCACCTATATAATCCTCAAGTCCAGCACAGAATTTGTGTTCAGTAAACATGCATGGGAGAACTGAGTACCGAGCTGAGGATACTTGCAAAGAAAAATAAACTTAAAAATCTCGGCGCCTTCATTACATAGGGCTACATAACATTTCAGTCTGTGTACCTCTTTGCAACTGATGCTGTCCTCCCCTTCACACTTCCTCCCTTTCTTCTCTCTCATCTATTTTCCCTTAAATACTGCCTCTTTCAGGAAGGCTTCAGGGGTGGACCCCACGTGATTCAAACTTCTCTAGTCCGTATCTTCCCCAAATAAAGAGACTCAGTGTACAGCACGATCCAAATATACGAGCACAGAAGCAGCCTGAATTCAAGTTGAATATCAGGTAGTTTACCTTTGACAGTGCGGTATGGCTAGCTTCTGGGGGGCTGGTATGGTTTATAACTTGGGTGCTGCTTATGCTGGTGTGTTCAGTCTATGAAAATTAATTCAACTGCATGCATATGATTTGTGCACTTTTTTTTTAATCTGTACATGGTGCTTCAATTTAATAAAGCAGTATATCAAACTTCAGTGCATATTGTACTCAATTGGGGTGATCTGAAAAAATCCCAAAGTCCAAGTCTTACCCTAGACTCATTACATCAGTCTGTGAGCATGAGATCCTGCCAGGAGTATTTTTTAAAAGCCCCCAGATGATTCCAATATGTAGCCAAGTTTGAGAGCCAGTGTACCATACGATTTTGCCCTTGAGGACATAATTCATTGCCATCCTCTTCTGTCATTTAACTCATTCAGGATACCTCTCTTCCAGTTAACTGTTCTGTGAAAATTTTAAGGCCGCAATCTCTACCGTCCCATGGCACCTGATACAGCATCGTGTTGGAGGGGAGAGCCAGACAAGAGGAGATCACAGGTGGATCTTGCAGAGTGATAGGAAGAGGAAAGCAGGGTGCTGTGATGGGGGGTGGGGGCGCAGGGCCTGCTTTAGGTGGGGATCATGGAAAGCTTTTCTAAGAAGATAACATTTAGACTAAGATCTAGAAGACACAAAGCAGCCAACCAGGAGCCAAGGCTGGAAATTGGAAGAGACTTCTACGCTTCCAGAACACAAAGGATGCGGTTGCCAGGTCCCAGGTTGAGAGAACCAGCCAGCGGGGGGGTTGGAGATGGGAGCAAAAACGAGGCAGGAAAGGTGAGTAGGAGTGAAATCCAGCGTGGTGGGGATTGGTCATAATTGGTCGTAATGTGGAGGGTGAATTTTCTCCTTTCAGCCCTTGATAAATGCTAATTAATTCATTTATTTACATCTTGAAACACCTAGTCTGTTAGAGTGGGCTTGCTCAACAAACACAGAAGACACTATGTCTTGTTTTACGAAATGGAAATTTGCTCTCTGATAACAGTTAAGGTGGATGGCAACAAAATTTGGGGATGCTTGGACACTGGCAAGCTTGCTTCTAAGGATAAATCCTCCACAAGTCACTGGACTCTCTTTTTTACAAAACTCTTTTGATTTGGTTAGGTGTAGAATTTTGCAACAGCAATTAAGCGTTACGTACATTTTAAATGGACGGCTGCTAAGTGGGCAGGCTGGGGTCCAGAAGCTGTTCCATTGGACGCACATCACATTTCTCCCTTAGAGTTGACTACCTGCAGTTAGTGACAGTGTTTTGCTGCTGCTGCTGCTGAAGAATACAGACCAAGTTGCTGGCCCAGTAATCCATTGCTCAACTTCATGAATCACAGAAAGACATTAAGTGAACGTAAGGACCGGAACAGCCTGGAAACCATGTGACTCTGGTATATTTTATGCCACCTCAACTGTGCATCAAGCTCTCCTCCCTGGACTCATAGAACTGTGGGCCCAAAGGTGTCCCTCAACTCTCAGAAGCAAACAGAGTATGATATAATTCGCTCAGAGAACACCTTTCTGTCTTGTCCAGCACATGTCTTATCTATTACGATTAGGCATTAAGTGTCCTATTGTCCTGAAAACTTCATGAGATTCTATCCCTGCTTGCTTGGATTATGTCAAAGTGACCTGCCCTGGATGCTGTTTTTGCCCATCAATATAGCTTGTCTTTTCTCTTAACCATTGCTGGGAAGGCCAACACAGACAAGGAACCCAGAGGATTCAGATGGTGGAACAGTTTGGGACTGTTTCAAATTCTCTTGTGTGTCTTGCTTTTGGTTCCCCAAGAAGCAGACCCCAAGATAAAGATTTGAGAACAAATAGAATATTTGGGAAATAATCCTAGGGAACTCCCAGGGGGAAGTGGAGAGTGAATAAGAAAAAGGATGCAACCAATAGGAGTGTGTTATCAAGCAGGTTATCACTGTGGGCAACTGGAACTTAATCCTGCTGGGGGGATGCCAGGAGTCGGTGTAGACGATGCATATCTGAGATACTCCCTCTGAAGTAGGAGACAGATGGGGTATTTATCCACCCGTTCCTGCCTGCCATGGATGAGGGCCTCTCCTGCCCTTCCCTGCAGGCAAAGAGCCACAGACGCAGGCAGTTCAAGTGGGGTATGAAGAAGCAGGTTGAGCACCAGGCAGTGTCTGTAAGATTGGAATCTCCCAAACTGTGAGCTTCCCACAGGCAAAGACCAAAACTGCCTTATTCACCGCAGTGTCTCCACTTCTTAGCACAGTTCCAGGTACACAACACACCTTCAATGATTATCTATCAAATGCTCAGTGTATTTGAAAGCTTCACACTGTGGCTCTTTTAGTTGCTCTCTGCTTCAGTCCTATTGCTTATAATCTTTTTAGTACTTACTTATAAGTCTTTTTTATTTGTTGATTTTGTCACTGTGCCCTTTTCCCCACAAGCGTGCTCACTGGGGGCGGGGGTCTCTCCTTGTTATACCTCTAGTAGGGGTGTAGAACAGGGCTCTCATTATTATCATAGCTCAAGCTTTTAGGCAAAATGAAAGACGTGATCCAACACTTAAGCATGTTCTTAAGCATAAAACGGGAGCAGAATGTTTGAAATTAGAACTGTCAAAAAAAAAAAAAACAACAAAAAACTGTAGGACATAGGGTCACTGTACAGTCCAAGTAGGTACCAGGAAAGAAAGGTGAATGCAGCTTTGGAGTCAGACAGACCTACATTTAAAATGTACTTTCACTATTTACTAAGACTAACCTGGAGCAAGCTATTTAGCTTCTCTGAAACTCAGTTTTCCTAACTGTAAAATGGAGATCATTATATCATCGATAACATTAGGGGCTCAAAGGAGATTGTGTGAGCTAACATAAAATATTTAGCATGACACTGGGAGTTTAGTACTCCCATATTTTTAGCGTTTTCATTTTTTTCATAAGCATTTGTTGATTGACTATTGTTCACACAGTCCATTCAGCTGTATCTGAGGTTTAATCTAATCTGCACTAAGGGATAAAACTAACATCAGTTCAATCGTCCGCATTTGCAAGGGCACCAATTTATAGAAGCCAATCAGGAATGCTCCGAGCCTCATGTAGAAAGTACAAAGGCAGAGAGGGAAAAAGCCAAGCCATTGGCAGCAGAGAGCTCCTGCCAGCACCCAGTTCTCTCCTTTGGTGTATCCTCTTTTCACACTAAGGATCATTAAGCATCTGCTCTATGCCAGACACTAGCCTAGTGCTGGGGATGCAGCAAGAAATAAAGCACCTGCCTCGTTCTTAGGGAACTTAAAAACCTATGAAAAGACATTCGAATTACAGAAATGATGATGACAGTAGAAACATTTATAAAGCACGTGGTACCACATGTTGTTCTAACTACTTTAAAATAAGAACTTATTAATCCTTAAAACAACTTGATGAGAGAAAGTGCTTTTGTGGTCCCCACTCCGCACGTGAAGACGCTGAGGCACAGAGAGGATGGGTCACTCAGCCAACGTTACAGAGACAGCATATGGGGAACCTGGATTCAAACCCTCCTGACATGGCTCTAGCTTATATATTCACCCACATGCATTACTTCCTCTTAGTAACGCTGCAGTCAGCGTGACTTTTATAAAACAAAACGTTTAGCTATCTCACCGCTTTTCTCTGTTTATACTCCATGGTTTAACAATTCTTAAACTTTAGCCTAAGTATCATCTCCCACAGAGTTAAAACAGATTCTCGGGGCCCATCCTGAGAAATTCTGACGTGGGAGGTTTGGGGTGGGGTCTGAGAAGTTGTATGTCTAACAAGATCCTGTGAATTCACAGACCGCACTCGGAGTTATATGGGCTCGACGAGTGCTTTTTCCTCCGAGGATACACTTGACAACATCTGGAGACGTCCCCCCCACTTTTAGGGCTGAACCTGTGGCAAATGGAAGTGCCCAGGCTAGGGCTTGAACCAGAGCTGCAGCTGCTGGCCTATTCCACAGCCACAGCAACATGGAATCCAAGCTGTGTCTGCAACCTACACCACAGCTCATGGCAACGCCAGATCCCCAAACCACAAAGCAAGGCCAGAAATCGAACCTGCTTCCTCATGGTTACTTGTTGGGTTCGTTAACTGCTGAGCCACAGTGGGAACTCCCTGGAGACATTTTTTGATCGTCACAACTCAGGGCTGTGCTACTGGCATCGAAGAAGCAGAATCCTGGGATGCTGGCAAACATGCAGCAGGAAAGGCCCTTGCAAACAAAGACTAATCCAACCGCAAATGTTGCGAAGGGCCAAGGGTGAGAACTCCGGGTTAGAGCCCAGCCTTACAAACTTCCAGTATAGAAGAATCATCTGCGGATCATGCTTCAAATGCAGATTCTTATCAAGTGAGTCTAGAATGTGCCTGAGATGCTGCACTTCTTTCAGACTTGAAGAGGTGAGGCTGATGTTCCTGCTCCAGGGACTATGCTTTGAGGAGCAAAAGCTAGAATACATCCTGCCCAGACCCAGGTCTTGAATCAAGGCTTAGGGCACAATGAATTCCTAAGAAATAAAACTGGGACCATGGTCCTGAATTAGTCCAGAACAAAAGTAACTCTTGAGTTTCAATAATCCAAGGAGCAAGTTTTGCCCTTAAAGAAGGAGGGTGAGACGGAGAAGCTCAGATGGAGGAAATCTCCTTTCCTCTCCTGGATGTGGTTAAGGGCCAACTGAAAACGAGGAAGGACAGAACTTGGTCAGAACTGCCTGCCTTCAGTTCTGAAACATCAAGTTGAGTCCATTGTTGCCTGGAATTGTGGCTCCTTTCCAAGAGCTGCACGTTGCATCTGCCTGACTTTCGGGTCTGCAAATGTGAGATGAGAAAGTGGCTGTTTTTAAATTGGTTGCTCTCTTGGGAAAGGGGTATGGGAGAAAATGGACTCTCCGCGTCCAGCCCTCCAGAGACGGCACCCCAGCCCCTGTGATAAATGGCAGCATTAACAAGGTTTGGTTGAGAGGGGACCTACAGATTTATGACTTCCTGTCTCCGCCAGCAGATGTCATTATGGCTGACAGAACAGAAGGCCTTTCAAGAGCTTGCTGGGGTGGAGCGAAGAAGAGGGGGAAAAAAAATTAAATCAAAGGCAGAAGCCAAAAGTAGTGTTTGCTCAGTGGTGCTATTGTTGATACTGTCATTTTAGGGACACAGGGAAGTTTTACATTAAACTGAACGTCTTACAATATCGCGGAGGCACAGCTTCGAAGATTTAGGGAGAAACTCTCAAATGAAGGACAAACTTATTAGCTTCATTCAAATAAGAAAACCTGCAGGGTTTTGTTCCTGGCCTATTTGTACCTTAAACGTTCTCTAGGATGAAGTGAACGCAGTGCTGAGTAAACATATATTTTGCCCTAGAAAATCATTTTGATGGGAGTTAAAACATATTTATTTTACAAAATCGGCAGTCTGTTCTGCTCTTCCTTTGATACATGTATAATTTTATCCATTATTAAATTGTTTCATAGGAGGTCATTGATATTTTATGTGCCAAAACTTTTTGGAGTATTGAAAAATGGTATAAATTTAGTATTTACCGTTTGGCCCTCAAACCCACATTAATAAGTACAACTGCCTATTACTTACTTAACAGTAATTACAGGTCACATTTCCACAGTTCCTCTTTCTAATCCTTGTCTGAAGATTTACCTTCTCTAGGTAAAGGAAATGTTTTTTTCCCTAGTTGGTTTTTTCATCTAATGGACACTTGAATGCATTCGTGGGTTCACAGGTAATCAGTGCCTCAAAGTGTAACCCTGAAAAAACAACCCTGGTGACAGATGGGCACCAGCGGAACATCCCCCACGGTGACCACATGACCAGTGTGCCTTGGCAGAAATTAAGAATCATGAAGAACTTCATGGCGAATAGCAGCAAGGTCCTCTTTGCCGCTGGCTTCTCAAAAAAATTTTTTTTTCAATCAAAAACATGTTCCATAGACTCCTATAATTAATCAATAGCTATAATGTTAATGCATATGTTGTAGTGAGTATCAGATTTTTGCTATAAGGCTGTAGGTGTGAACATGGCCACCCCAAAGTTCCTTCTACCAGCCACTTTGGAGTGGCAGAATAGTGGTCTGCTTAAAACCCAGGCTCTGGAGACTTACTCTCTGAATTCTTTTTCTGGCTCTTCCACTCACTATCTGTGTTATTCTGGGCCAGTTATTTAAGCTATTTTGTCCCCTGTAATGGATGGACAATAACAGCACCATTCTCTCAGGATTTTTTAAAATGAGATCAAATGCAATGTTCATGAAGCGATTAGCCAAGGGTAGACATTCAATAAACTAGCTATTGTTACAATGATTAATATTAAATATCTTCCCTCCTCACTATTTCACAGGTAGATGCGCAGAGGCATGGACTAACTCACTGGCCACCCAGAAAAGATATTCAGTAATAACAATGACATTGACTGTAGCTGTCCTGTATTGACTGCATACGAAGTGCAAGACACTGTGCTAAGGGCTTTACATGCAAAACCTAATGAATTTAATCCTTACAACAATCTTATGATGCCAAATAATATTTCTCCCATTTTACAGGTAAGGAGACCCAGATTGGATAGTTTAAGACAATAGTTCTCAAGGTTTGGTGTGCATCGGAATTACCTGTAGGGCTTGTTAAAATGCAGACTGCCAGCTCCCTTCCCTAGAGTATCTGATTTAGCAGGTCTGAGGTGGGGGCTCCAAGATTTTCATTCCAAACATTCCCAGACGATATTGGTGCCGATGATCTGGGGACCACATTTGAGAACCACCAATTTCAGTCACTTGTTGAATGTTATACAATGAGTAAGTGGCAGAGTGAGCTCTCAAATTTAAAAATTTGAAAAGATTTTAAAAAATGTATTCTTAACAAATATCTATATTACTTTAAATTCCTACCATCCAACTTTTGAATTAATGGTTGATGGTAGAATTCATGGAGCACAGTGGTTTGGATAGCTACTTGCTTGAATTAAATATTCTCTTCCATGATGCTCTTCATGGCATAGACTAGTTTGTGATTGCCTAGAAGGGGAGGATTTCAGGAACACTTTCAAAAGGAGCCATCCTTATATCATCCCCACACAACCATGGTTGAGATTCACAGCATCCTGCTGGGGTGGAAGGGAATACAAGGGCTGGGACCCACCCCAGCTGGAAAATTTTTTTGAAGTTCCAAGATGGAGCACAGCCGAGCAAGCTACACATGGATGCCATCTGTTTCTGAAATTATTTCCTTGGTCCCCAACCTGGAAGGACTCTCAAAACACAGACACTGAAGGGCCCTGGAGACATCTCCATGGAATGTCTAAGATTAGATGTCTCCATTTCCCAAGTGAACCTCTTAAAACCATTCAGCTGCATGGGTATGAGCCGCTTTCTGGAATAAGAAACAGGGATGTGTTCTGGCCCACCCTGTGGGGTTTGCTAATGTAGCAGAGAGACCCGCAGAAGTGCCTGGTGAGAGATGTGAAATGGAAACAGGACTGCAGGTACAGAGTCAGGATAAAGCCCCAGGTCCCTTACTGGGCACGGTAATCCAGCAAAGGATCACTGGTATCTTCCTCATTCAGCTGGAGATGAAGAGAACTAGAGATGTACTTTAAGACATGGAAACACTCAAGGACACAAGGAAAAAGATGAACTGAGGAAAACAAGTGGTGCCATTGACAGAGGCAGAAGCTGATTGCTGGAAGATTGGGAATTTCTATTTCTGCAATCAGGGAGGAGGAAGAGAGAATACCTTGGACTTGCTATCAGGAGACTAGGATTCTAGTGCTCGATCTAAGTCAGCTGGTCCTTGAGGACCCTCCCTGTCTGACACAGGAAGATGCTATTTATTCATAGAGTCATTCACTCACTCATTCATACAATAAATAATTGCTGACCAGGTGCTGTTAGAGATAGATCTATGTTCTTTTTCTGGCAGCACCTGTTGAAGCTTCATGTGCATTCTGGTTAACATGCACTTCACTCTGAACCAGTCACTGAAGTTAGGGGCGTGGAACACTGCTGACTTTGGGACAGATGCCCCTCTTTGGGGGCATAACTTCAATCATACTGTTTTAGAGAGTTGGATCTTCAAGGAAAAATTAAGGAGTTGTTACCAAAAAGGTAGCACATGGATGTTGGACAATCAAAAACCATAAAAAGTCACAGTAATAGGAGTTCCCATCGTGGCTCAGTACTTAACGAAACTGACTAGTATCCATGAGGACGCAGGTTCGATCCCTGGCCTTGCTCAGTGGGTTAAGGATCTGGCATTGCAATGAGCTGTGGTATAGGTCACAGACATGACTCGGATCCAGAGTTGCTATGGCTGTGGTGCAGGCCAGTGGTTGCAGTTCCTAGCCTGGGAACGTCTATCTGCCACAGGTGTGGCCCTAAAAAAAAAAATTCACAGTAATATATAACTTTCTGTTTTTGTGTTTCACTTTCCCCATTTGTAAAGTGATACACATGTCCATAAAGTGACAGACCAGAGAATTTTACTACCAAGGACCCCTTATTGCTGTCCTCTCTTGCCTGCTGTGGGTACTCAATTAAATGAAATTTGAAAGATTTTGTCTATCATTTATTCGTTCATTCATCAGTATACCCACCTACCACTTGATATGTTTTTGTTGAATATCCGCTAGCTTCCTGTCTTTTTCTAGCACTGGGATTATAGCAATTGTGGTTGGCACAATCCTGGGGCTTCTGTATCAAACCTAGACTCATCAGCATCCAGCCTTCTTATTATAAGAGATAATCCAAATTTTCATTGTTTAAGCCACATTTAAAAGCATCCTGTTACTTGCAATCCTAATTGATGCAATCAGATCAGACAGAGGCTCCCTAAGCAGCTCATGGTATGAAGATGTCCAATGAATAGATGAGTACAAGTGTCACAAGAGTCCTGAAGAGAAGTATAGGAGCTTGAATCTATGAGAACTTACCATTAAAAAAAAAAATATATATATATATATATATGTTTTTTTTTTTTAACAAGCAGTAACATTTTTCTACAATGCTGAAGGATTAGATCAGAGTTTGACAAAATTTTTCTTAAAGGACCATAGAGTAAATATTTCTGTATTGTATGCCATACTGGCCTCCGCTGCAGTTATTCAGTTCTGCTACTGTAGTGCAAAGGAAGTCTCAAGCAATATGTAAATGAGTGGGTGTGTCTGTGTTCCAATAAAACTTTATTTAAAAAAATAAGCGGCTGGCTAGATGGGCTCTAGGTCCATACTTTATTAACTCCTGAATTAGCTACACATACTGAGTATGCAATAAAGACAGGCAATCAAAACTAGTTTGTAATATACTTATTAAAATATGGCAGATTTCTTAAAATTCTGCTTTATAGATTCCCCGTGCCAAGTCTTTAAACTCATACATTCTGTAATTCCGTGATTCCTCTATCAGGTTTTCCTCTTCTCCTACAGAAGTGAATTGAGCAGTGGGTCAGCTGGACAGCTGCCCAAGTACTAATCTCTAACAAGCTTAGAAACACTGTTGAAATATGTTGGGAAAAATATATATTTGCCCTTTTCTGATTAAAAAAAAGATATACCACTGTAAAGTGAAAAAAGATATACCACTGTAAAGTGAAAAAGGCAAAGATAACAAAAACACAACATTTATTAGCCCTAGAATATTTTTGTGGAGGGTTTTGTAACTAAACACACACACAGCATTTGTAGTCATCTCAAAGATGGCAGTTGTGGTTAGCAGAAATTCCAGAACCACACAATGTGTGGTGTGCTGTGATTTACAAGAGATGTGATTTATATTGCGAATATTAAACCTTTTAATATACCTCCCAAGAAGTTGCTTGGTTCAGAAAAGTCACGAAAGAATGCCAAAGAAAAGCTAAAAGTGCAGAAAAGCTGGAAATATTTTGTCTTTTAAAAAGAATATTGACTCTATTTCAACCAATGGAAGTAAATGCGAGGCAATGCTGATTCTGAAAAAAAAAAAAAAAATCTCTTACGAGAAAATCAGATTCTTTCCACCCTCAATGCCTATAACCTGGGCAAACTATGAAAGGACACTGGACTGAAAATTCCTTGGATTATTATTGTATGTGGTTGTTAGTTTAAGGCCCACAAACTCAACTGCCTGTTCAGGAAGGTAAAAGAAAATGGAATGTATTCTATCTGAGGCAACAGAGAATGGTGGGGACTGAGGCCGACTGGAGAGCTGATGGCCTGTCTAAAGGTGGCAACCGCTATACAAAACCACTACAGACTCTAGTCATTGCTTTCCCCCTTAGGAAAGATCTCAAGATCTTAATAAAAAAGATGGTAATCTAAACTATTATGTAACAAATTCCCTACTTCATAAATTTTGTGCCAAACAAATAAAACATATTTGTGGTTCAGTCACTGTTTCTCTTAGACACACACACATACACACACACACGAAAACACACGCACGCACACAAGCACCCTCTTCTAGACAAGAAACACTCTTTCAACTACTATAGACAGGAGATACCGGACAATGCTGCAGTACAGCTGTGCACCTTAACTGATCAGGTTTCTCAATTCTGCCTTTCCAGACAAGATGAATTGTTGTAGAACATGGCATCCCTTCCTGTATCTCAGGCTATGGATCTATTAGTGTCGCTATTTATGGAGAGAAGAGGAGAGAGTGATAATTTATACATACATTTGTTTTGTAAAAATTATACTCCCATCCCCTGATTGGCTCGAGTCCCCCAGAATATCACTTCTCTGCGATAAATAATGTGTCTGGGAGGGGGAAATGCTAAATCGTTTAAGAATTTCAAATTTTTATATTGCCACTTGTAACAAACTGTGTCATCCACTGAGCCATGCAGCTTTTTCCCCTTCTCAAAATGTCACAAAAAGAAAAGTGATCACAACAGTTTACACTTGCCAAACACATTTGTCGAATAAACAACACGGAAAGAATTGCAATCGAAGTACCACCCCTGTAAAGAAACAGAGTATTTAATCTGATTTTAATTGAAATGCTGCAAGTTGATACCTTTTGTTTAGGCAGGAGACAAAGCAGATGTAAAGGAAGGTAATGACAATAATCCTACTCCAGATACCGTGAACGTTGGGACTTCTGAGGCACTTTGCAAAGGAAAAAATACTATACTTTCTTATATTAAAAAAACATAATTGCTTTTAGTGGAAAAGTGTTTCCAAGTTGGTAATGAATAAGGAAATGAATACAGTCACCCCTTAGTATCCATGGGGAATTGGTTCTAGGACTCAGGCAGGTACCAAAACCCCAAAACGCTCAAGTCCCTTAGGTAAAATGACATAGTACAGCTGGCCCTCAGGATCCACAGATTCTGCATCTGTGGGTTCAACCAGCCAAGGGGAATTGGATATAGTATTCACGGATCCAAATCCCAACTCCATTATCAGTTTAAGTGCAGTTTGAAACTGAGCTGCTTTAGGTTTTATGAAGATATTTTGCGGCCTTCAGCAGCTAAAGAAACTGAGTTGTTTGGTGTGGTGGCCCCCAGTGGCTTTTTCTAACTTCTAATAATCTTCCTCTTTCAGATAACACCATTCAGAGTTTAATGCTCTTTCACGATCAGCCATCCACTTTTGTGATATATACCTTTGCCACAGCTTTAGAGGGTGGACTCTGACTGGCTAAAGCAAATAATCCTATCCTTTCTCATCTCTCTGGCTATCATGATTTGATCCATGGTGGAACAAACCCAGTCAAAACCAATTAAACCTGTGGAGAAGTTTTCTAGGCTTCTGGGACAAAAGAAGTGTCTCTCTCACTTCTTTGAGTTCCACTCCTTCTGTGTGCTGTGTAGTGTGAGGATATAAAGACTTGAACAACTCCTCTGCTACTAAAACAGAAGACCAAGGAACTGCCAATGGGAACTCACTTGAGTCCTCAAAAGTAGCTGACTCTGTGGAAGGCAGAGAGGAACTATGGAAGGGAATAAACTTGGCCCTTGATAGCACTAGATCAAACCGTACCTGAAGCTAGTCCTACCCCTGGCCTTTTCAGTGATGCAAGTTTACACAATTTTATGAAGAATGAAGGCATTCTTCATGCCAATTTGAGTTTGATTTCCAGTCACTTTCAGTGGAAAGATTGCTAAGTCACCACTTAGTATTGTCAAATAGATGATGACATATTAATACCCTTTCAATGAGTTACCCTGGGAAAATGGGGCCATACTGTGGATTTCTACTTCACTGTTTTATCTCAGATGTTGTTTTCAACTGGAATGAATATCTTAAGCCATTTTCTTACTAGCCTCCTGTCCACACTTGAACAACGCCAATCAGGTACCACCTTCCCTATGAATTCATTACTGAGCAAGAATTACAAACACTGGTGTTTCAGATCTATTGAGGCTGCCCCAAGTAGTAGTTAAGACCGTATGTGCTACATTGGAGGGCCATGATTTTGAACACTGGCTCCACAATTTGTCAGCTGTGTGACTTTGGACAATTCACCTAAACGCTCTAAAACCTCCTCCCAATCTGAAAAAATACTGTTACATTAATGTGAGCGTCTTATCTCATACTACTTTTGTGAAGATGAAGTGAGATGGTCCATATGTAACACGTATCAGGGGCTGTGACACAGAATGAATGCTCAATAAGTTCTGATGCTATTGTTGTTATTGTCATCATACTTATCAAGGAACCCACCACATAGTAAGAGACCAACAAATTGAGTTGGAAGTTATTAGCCCAATAAATATTTGCTACACAAGTAATTTTTAAATTGATGAATGGATGGTTCAAAAAACACATGAGGAAATTAAAATACAATTCAATGAAAAAAGTGAATGAATGGACAAATGAATGAAGAGAAGCTGGAAACTGAGTAAGGGCAGAAGTAGGGGGGCTGGGCTAGGGGATGAGAGGAGGAGGGCAGAGTGGAGTGACACCTGTGCTTTATGGGCATGTCCTCCCCATGATCTGTGTCCCCATCAGGTGGAATGCTCTGCAGTGCTGCTCCCTCATACTCTCATTACTGCAGGTCATCTGTCAGGAGCTTTTTGACGGGCAGCTTTACAGACAGCCATAAAGCAGCACTTACGGTCAAAGTCACCATACTCTGTTAAGCTCTGTATTTAGGGTGTCTACTTCATTTTCTTCCTTTCCTCTGGGTCCTAGTCACTCCGTGTACTGATGGAATTTCACCTAGATGGTGGAATTCCTTCTAATGGCTCCCTGTAGCCTCTGAGATAAAAGTCAAAGGACTTCAAGACTCAAAGGGCCACTAAGAGTAAACAGGACAATGTGGATGTTTACTGAGTGTTTATTTCAGTCCAGAACTATAGATTCGGCCAGGCCAAGAGAGCTCACCATCTTGAATGGACCACCTCATCCAACGTTTACAACCATATGTGGCAGCTACACTCATTAGCTCAGCTTTGCTGACACACTCACAGAAATCCATCAAAACCATTTTATGTCACATGTTCACTATCACTGGAAGTGGCACCAACAGGATTTTAACCCAGGCAGACCATATCTGGAATCTCTGTCCAAGGGGCTTTAGACTTCATTATACTCCACCTTGTGCCAGTTCCTACAGTCTTTGAAGCTATAAACTTTGTTGCCCTTCTGCTTCCTTCAAAACCTTGAAAACTCTGTGGAAACGAGTTTCTTGAAATAAATTCTTCAAATGCAGACATGTTAGGGACACTCTGAGATCAGTTTTAAAAGCTCATGTTTATAGAATTTTTTTGGAAAAAGAGTTTAAAAAAAATTCCCCTATCTAATTCCATTGGTCCTTAATAGCTGTGGACTTCTGTTTGGGATTAGACTTCAAGGGATCACACAGCATTCTTGTGCCAGGCGTCTCAACTGCCAGTCTGGTCCTCATAGCCAAGTTTGGCCAGGATGGCTTTAGCGGGAATTCTGGGGTTTTTGTTTGTTTGTTTGTTTTGCTTTTTAGGGCTGCACTGGCAGCATGTGGAAGTTCCCAGGCTAGGGGTCGAATTGGAGCTGCAGCTGCCGGCCTACACTACAGCCATAGCAACGTGGGATCTGAGCCACGAGCCACATCTGTGACCTACACCATAGCTCACAACAATGCTGGATCCTTAACCCACTGAACGAGGCCAGGGATAGAACCCGCATCCTCACGGACCCTAGTTGGGTTCGTTACTGCTGAGCCATAATGGGAATTCTGTTTTAGGTACACTTTCCTGTCAAGCTGGCAAAAGCAGAGTTTAGAGAAGGGATTTGGAGGCGAGAAACAATAGCTTAATAACTATTATACTGGAAACTCAGAAGTTCTTTTAATTCTGAGAATTACACAGATTAATCGGACAATCTGCTACTTTTGAGAGCAGATTCAAATCCTTTTTGAGACAATGTAGCTTACAAATAATTTACTGGTCAAAAAGATGGCTGGCCAACTTCCTTGAAAAAAGGCAAGGAATACGGAGAGCTATTTATTCAAAGTTTTTAGCAACAGATGACAATAAACATTTCTGAGTTGTCTCAACTTCCAAGGTCCTTAAAAAATTTCCCTTACAACTTATAATTGGTACTTTTAAGAGAAATAATGATAGTGGTCAAGGAAATTAGAGGAGGAAGAAAGTCAGAAATCATGAGAAAAGCTAACTGTAAGTCAAGAGACAAATGGCCATGTGGATGAGAGTTAAGCCATGCTTCTAGGAAATGCCTTATCTTGTACAAGATGTAGCAATGCTTCTTCCGATGATAACCTAACCTGATGGCTAAAGTGAGGGGGAAATATGGAGCAGGAGAAGGAGAGGGAGAGTTCTCTGGCTGCCAGAGAGAGAGAGCCTAAACTCAGACAAGCCTAATAAAAGAGTGTATATATATATGTATATATATATATACACATACACACACATTGTTTCTCCCCCACCCCGCCCCAGCTTGGATCTGAGAAGAGTATACTACAAGCTTTAGGCATGGCTGGATCCCATCAGGAATCATTCTTTGCACCTCTTGGTTCCACTTTTACTTGTGACACTTTGTTCGTAGGAAATTTTTTTTTTCTTTTTTGGCTGCCAGGTGGCATATGGAATTCCTGGGCCAGGGATCAGATCCGAGGCATAGCTGCAAACTACAGGATCAGATCCGAGCCACAGCTGCAGCTTAAGCTGCAGCTGCACCAACACTAGATCCTTAACCCACTGTGCCAGGTAGTGCATTAAACCTGTGCCCCAGTGCTTCAGAGACTCCACCGATTCACTGTGACAAAGGGGGAACTCCCCAAGCAGACTTTTTTAACATATAAAGTAGCCTGATTTAGCAAATACAAATGCGAGCACCCAGGTAAATTTGAACTTTAGATAAACAACAAATATGTGTGAACATACACACACACACACACACACACACACACACACATTTTTAGTTTGAGTATCTCCCATGAAACATTTGGGACACATTAATACTATAAAGTTATTCCTTTATTTGAAATTCAAATTTAATGGGCATCCTGTTATTTTAGCTGGTAGCCCTCCTCACGTGAGGTGGCAAAGATGGCTATCAGCACTTCTAGACTTAGATTCTATTAATGAAGCAGTCTCAGTGAAAAGGTGGCTTTTTTTCCTAGAATTATAATATAGAAGTCCCAGGGTTGTGTCCCATTGGAACAATCCATGAACCAATCACTGTGGCTTAAGAAATGGAATTATATGATGGGCCAGGCATGGTTATGTGGCAAGACAATGGAAAACACGTGGCAAAATAATAGTTGTCCATGAAAAAAAATTATACAGACTTATCACTGATGGGAATGGAATATAGAAGTACTTTTTTATTCAAGCTCCTCACTTAGCAGATCCAAAGGTGGAGCCTAAGGAGCTTCCTTAACTTCCTCAGACAGCACAGTTGTGGGTGAACCTGCCTCCTCATCATTCAGGCTCTTTCTCTGTATCTCTGTGGCCATCTGGATATCTCTGATATCCACTGGATAAATCATTGAGCACCTATGAGGGCCTCTCCTCTCTCTTCTCTGTATACAAAATGAACAGGTGAAAAGGAAATGCTTGTCAAAACAAATCTCTATTTGGTTTTCTCCATCTATGGGACAATTTCTATAACGTGTCAATCACTTTGCTGTAAAATAGCCCCTCCAACACATAATCCACATTTTCTGATGACACCAGCCTGTCAGTCACTCACTAAATCAAAGCCAAATTTCATGCCAAGCAAAGACCAGTTTGTCAATCACTTCATCTGCCACACATCCACCAGAATCACCTGACAGCAACAACTTTCTACTCTCAAATGGAGTGGGTCTAGTTCAGCTTGTTGGTATCCCCTAACTGAGTTCCTTTTAGGACTGGTAGCTTAGCAACTAATAAGTTATTTTCTGTGACAACTGGCCTAAATTTCATAGCTTTCTTGACCATTGCCACTTGTTAGAGGAATTGTTTCCCCTCAAGTGGCTAAACAGCAGATGTAAGATTTATATGAAACCGAATTGTCCTATTGTTTCTAATTATAAGCACTTTTCTACTGTTTAAAAGTAAATACAGGATAATGTCAAATAGACATAACTTTAAATAATTGTAAAATGTCCTGGAATTTTGTTCCAAAGTCTCAAATTCTCCATTATCGGTAGCACTAAATATTAGAAGAGGCCAATGAGATAAATACCCAGCATTTACTGGGCTGTAAATTACTTCACGGGCACCTGCTGTGAGCAGTCACTGGGAGGTCATGTACAGAATATAACAAGTGTTCTCCTCCTGAAGGAACTTAGTTGGGGCAGAGAATCAGCAACAAATTCTAAATCCAATTAAAGAGTATGAACAGCGCAAATAAGAGAGAACAATAGAGGCAATAATAATACTTTTTAAAAGGTACCAAAAAACGGTCATGATTGGTAGGGGACCTTACTCTTTGGTGGCTCAGCTTCTAATTTCCCTTCCCAGTTTTGTAGGAATCCTCCACTGCCTATAGTGTATGGGAGGGATTATGCCATTACCTCCTATTATGGCTGCTGAGGACCAACACTCTGGCAGCCACAAGTTCAAAGTTTGGCCAGTCAGATGTTCTTGGCCTACGGTTTTGAATCTATAGCTGTGAGGGCATTTAAGTTAACTCACAGTAGCTGCTCTCATGTCCAAGGACACTGGTGATGTTAGCTTGGGTACATTGTTTCTGCTGAAAGGAGAATGTTAGGATTCTTGCCTCCTGGCTATTCCTGAGTTGCCAGGCCCACCAAGCAAGCACTTTGTAATTTTGAGTCTTTTTGATATACTTCAAGAAAAAATTTTAAAGACATGAAGAATTGGTTTCCATTGTCTGTAACCTGTAACCCTGAGATTTTTAATCAGCATAGGCACGAGATAAGGATCCTCTGCTCATTCTGAGGAGCAATAATTTGGGAAGGCTCCACAGAGAATAAGGACTTATGCTCTCTCACAAGCAGAGAGCAAGATAGCATCTGTTCTACACTGAACCCCTGGTACAGAGAAGCAACAGAGGTCTAGTACTCTGAAAACAAATTTTAAATTGATAAAGAAAAGGCTGTGCTTATCATCCTGATCAGGCTATCTTCAAAAAGCAACACAGTGACTGGCAAGCCACAGCATTTAATAAAAACGTTCAATGAATGAATGAATGAATGACAATGCGAAGAAAAGATACCTTGGTGAGTTTAGCTATACTGGAGACTCCTAGTAGGCTAGTAAAAGATCGGGCTCTAACATTTGCTCTGGTAATTATTATGAAGGACCTAAAAATTAACAGTGGCTCTTTCTAATTTTCAAATATATGTTCAGCATATTGTAATGTAAAATATACACCACTAAATGTAAAATGTTGGGTCATAGCACTCCAGAATTCTGAAGAGACAGGCCCACATCTGCAACATCAGTGGATGAGTCATCATGCTTGTGGTCTTACCCAGTGGGAGACAGTTTCAATCTGGAAGCTTCTTTATACTGAAAGGATCTGGTGCTAAATCTCCCTGTGACTACCATGGGGGAGGCAATTGAGCAGAGAGGGAAAATGCTCAGGGAGAGAGAGAGAGATGATGCTCTATCTAGCAAGCAGAAAGGAGCCATCGGTGTATTAGAAGGAAAGGGTGGTAGGCATTCTGCAGAGCATGTCATGGGATGCTTGCTTCTTCAGTTGCACAGCTGTTCTGGACTTTAATTTTAAGTGTGTCCTTTGAGCAACTGCAGTCAGGTATTCCCCGATATTAGTAATTGGTCTTCTGATACTTCAGAAAAGATTGCTCTGGCCTGGGAGTAGGATAACTGGATAATGGAGAATGTAAGCCAAGAGCATAGATAATTCCATTAAATACATCTGGATAGTGGTTTGACCCATTTTGTAGGGGGGAGGGATTGGAAGCTAATATCTGAACCTACTCTATGTTGTCTGTGGCATAGCCAATTTTATCGCATCATTTACTGTGCGCTAGTCTTTGTTCTAAGGATTTGACATGCATCACCTCATTAAATCCTTGTAACAACTCACAAAGGTAGGTGTTGAATGGGAGGTGTTGATTAGAGGAGGAAATCTATTGTTTTGGAGAAAGTATTAGGTCTTATTAGTAAAAGTGGAATGGCTGAATTTACTAAGACCTTATGGAAAAACAAAACAAGGGGAAGAAACTCTATAAACTTACATTCCAGTGATTGAAAAGTGGTTTGAATCAAGGAACAAGTATGATAGGATGGACCCAAGTTCAACAAGGGTTGCACTTCTTTGCTCCACTTCCAACATCATTGTCTTTTCTCGTGTTAATAACATTGCAACAAGGGGGAAAAAGTACAAATGAGGAAAACAGTAATAAGAGAGAGAGTCACACATAATCTAGTTATTTCTTCATTGGACAAAGGTCTACCAGGTGTTTGGTAGAATCTTGTGGAAGAGAAAAAGGGATGACATCATGGAGAAAATAACTTTATTTATGAAAACTCAGAGATTATGTGTTCAAGAAAGCTCTTTGTACTAGAACTGTTGCTTTCCTCACTGACCATAATTCAAGTCACTGTTGGCCATAAAACCATGTTTCATGGCCTATTCTCCCTGCTGGTGTCACTGAATGGAACCTAGGAATAGGCAAGGCTGAACACACTCCCTTGGTGCTGGATGGATTAGCCTGGATGTGGAGCAATTTGTATAACTGATTGTTCAGATTTCTCTCCCTAATAGGATGATTGGGAGATAGGCAGAACTTATAAAAAGTGGAGTCAAGAGTGGATATTATTATTCTCATTTTACAGACAAAGAAACTAAGGCTCAAAAAGATTATTTAATTCTCAATAATACAAAGCTAGCAAGTGGTGGAGCCAGGATTTGAAATCAGATCAGTCTGAGTCCACAACCCAAGCTCTTTTCTATTACAGCCAATACAAAAGATTGCCAGTTGTTTGCCAAGATGAGCTCTTCCCTATGCCCCCTTGTCTTATGACAATGAAATGCCCAGATTTCAGTGCGGCACATGGTTGCCCCACTTAAGATTATATTACCTAGTGTTCCCAGTAGCTGGTTGTGGCCAATTAAGTGAATTCTGGTCAACAGGAACTGGACAGACATGGTATGTGCTACTTTCAGCCTATGTTCTTCCTTAATGGCTGCAGGTGGAAAGAATGGACACACCAAAGATGAATGCCATGTGTTAAGTAAATATAGAGAGAAGAATATACTTCTATTTTGTAAAGCCTCTAAGGTTATAGGTCTCTTTGTTATAGCAGCTTACGCGGTACTTTAACTGATACATGAGATGATGTATCCCCAAGGATTTGACTATTTTCTTATGAGGAACTACAGGTTCCTATCAACACTTACTTAATATCTGCTATAGTTTAATATAAATGTGTATTTATATTAAATATAATAATGTTTAAGTGAAGAGTTTAAACATTTCTGTATATTTTTTAAAATTCGTTTTTTATGTTATTTTTATGAAGACTCATTCAGAAACACTAGCTTTATCTCTGTCCTAAGTAGACCTAATAGCCCAGGGTTCAAGAAATCATACCATCATACCGCTAAGCAGGGGTCTAAAGATCAAGCACTGGCAAACAAATCTGGCCACCATCCGTTTTTGTAAATAAAGTTTTACTGAAACATGGTCATGTCAATTTGTTTGCATATTGTCTATGGCTGCTTACTGCTACAAGGTCAGAACTGAATAGTACAATAGAGCCTGACTGTACGGTCCACAAAGCCTAAACTATCTACTCTCTAGCCCTTGGAAAAAGTTTGTTTACCTTTGCAATAGACAAATATTACCAAGAATGAGGCTTGTTGTGGGAAGCCCAGGTAAGCTCCAGATAATTTCCCATTTAGATGTGATGCACGTGTCAACAGTATTTATCACAGTAGTTACTTAAATGTGAAAATCTATCAGAATTTTCATAAGTGGGTTGCTGCTCTCACTTGATTATTTTCCCTTGGCAAAATATCTTTTGGGGGAATTGGTTATTTTGGATCTCATGTGAATGAAGAAAGGGGTGGAAGCAAGATGTAACACCAAGTGGGAGTAGCTTTCTCTGTCTTCTAGGCATGACTCTGGGCACTGGAATTTCAGATGGAAAAGTCCAGTGGGTTTCATGTAGCCACCCCAATCTTTGCTTCCTGCATATGAGGCATGAAGGAAAAGCATAGCGTTATCAGATTCTGCAGAAGCTTGTGAGTGCTAAGCGGGTTCATGACTCCCAACTGCTTTCCCAAGTCTGCACAGATTGAAGTGTCTGAAGGGATATGGGCACAGAACGGATGCAGTTCTCACTCCCAGGGGCCTGTGGGGCAGGGAGACTGGCGTGTGCAGGAAGTGTTCTTCCCATCGCCTCAGCACCTGGACTGTGAATCCAAGAGGACCTGGGGCGGGGGAAGCGAGAGGCAAAGACTGTAAATATTATTCAAATAAAGAAAGCACAAGGTCAGAAAGCAACAGAGCACTGGAAATGGTTTTCTTTTTGTCCTTCTGAGATGCCATGGAGGAAAAGGGAACTGCCATCTTCCCCTCCCAGCCACTGTGCTCAGCCCCACCTGATCTGTGAAAGGCCACTGCAGCAGGGAGTCACACATGATGCTGCAGTCCCCGTGGCCACTACAAAGGTTAGGTTCTTGCTTATGCTCTGTATCGTCATAGATCAGCTGCTGCTCTGTTCCTTGCTCCCTCCGCTCTGGGACCTAGGCTGATGGAGAAGCAGGGGTATAAAAAAGCCAGTTCTTTAAAAATGTCATCCAAGTGACAACTGTCATTTTTGCTCACATTCAACTGGATAAAGCAAGTCACACGACCAAGCCTGACAGCATTGTGTCATTCCCCCAAGAAAGTGTTATACACACGTCTCTCTTATATTATCTCTCTTGTAATCTTCTCCTGTATTATCATCTGCTGTAATAATCATATAAGCCATTGTAGAGTCAAGGAAGCTAACACTCAAATATTAGTTGCCCAGTCTGACACAAATACCAAGATAGTGATCCAAGATTTGAAGCCAGATTTTACTCTAATTCCCTCTCCCCTATTTTTGATGACACTCCCACTTCCACAGGCAGCTATGAAAAGTTGAACTAAAAAGTTTACATATAGGAGTTCCCACTGTGGCACCGCAGATTAAGAATCTGACTGCAGCAGCTGGGGTTGCTGCAGAGGTGTGGGTTCGATCACTGGCCCGGTGCAATGGGTTAAATGATCTGGTGTTGCAGCTGTGATCTCTGGCCCAGGAACTTCCATATGTCACAAGTGTGGCCATAAAAAAAAATGCTTACATACATTATTACAAGAGTAAAGATCAACCACTTTAAAGAGGCTCTACTAGGAAAGTATTAGCTGTCTGCCTCCCATTCCCTAAATTTTCTTCTACAGGTTCAACAATGTATGAAAATAAGAAATATTTTTGAACATTTGTTCTGGGTATGCCAGGTACTGGGTTTCATATGCCTAGTCATATTGACTCTTTACAGAAAAGCTTATGAGAAAAATACTGCTGCCCCAACTTTACAAAGACTGAAGTTGCGGCTCAGAGAAGTTAAATAACTTGCCAAATACCACCCAGCTAGTACGACTGCGACTAGGTGTGCTCCTGTCTGCTTGTCCCTAAAGTTTACTCCTTTTCCTTTATACATTCTGGAGGAAACACCTGCTGTTTCCAGGGTGGGAAGATGGGAAAGTCAGATGAGACTCTAAATGTCCAGAGTGTTACTCTTATTTCTTCTGAGGATTACTCCTGTTACAAATATAAGGACTGAATAAAATTACTAGGTCACCCAGACATAATTAGAAAGGTCCATTTCCTGGGAGAAGTGGGTGGTGAAACCATGGAAAGCCCTCCTGAGCCTACAATAAACGAGTCTGGGTTTAAAAATAACTTGGGACACTTGGTGCTACTGCTCATTTCCGTTTGTAAACATAATAAAATGGAACCACATACCCAACTATAGGTACTATGAAAAGAGAATAATGCTAATATAAATAGATAATCCATATATAATGTACTTGAATTTCTATGCTTATGCATCTAAGCTTTCCCTGCCTAGAAATGGAGAATGGCAGGTAAATCTTGTGATTTTTGGAGCCTGTGGTTGCCGCAGTTTTGTAGAGAAGATCAAGCTCTCTGCTATCTCCTCAACTGGAAAATTGGCATCATTAAGTCTCGAATATAAGTTGTTGGGAAATGCAAACAGAGTCAGGGCAGATGTTCGTGCGGGGCTGCTTGGAGAGGGCAGTCCCCGTCTTCTGACATGCACAGGGTGGCAGGGGTCAAGGGGAGGTACTTTCTCTGGCTGACTCTCTTCCTACCACCCAGCCCTCCAAACCAGAAAGCGAATGTTTGTCCTGGAAATCCAAAGACCCTCGATTGCACCGTGACTCTCCCCGTGCCTTCACACAGGCCATTCCCTGGCCTCTTGCATCACCCCATTTCCTCCTTCAGGCATTCTCTTCAAACAAGACTTCTCAACTGCGATGCTATTAATTTGCTGAGCTGGGTAATTCTTCGATATTAGGGTTTGGGGGCTCTCCTGTGCCTTGTAGGATGTTTAGCAGCAATATAGCGTCTACCCTGTAGAAGTGGTGGCACTTGTCTTTCCAGTTGTCACAACCAAAAATGTCTCCAGGCATTGCCAAATATCTCCTGGGGAGCAAAGTCATCCCTTCCTTTAATGCTCCTGGTGAGGAGCATTAGCCTTGGTTGGAAGTCTCGTTTCCTTCTGCGAGCTCCAGACTCTGTGAGCTGCATGCACAGAGGAGCCTGCAGCTGCACTCTGAGCTGCATTTCAGAAGTGGGCCTATGCTACTTTAGGTGCAGCAGGCTCTCAGTAAGTGATTGGGTGGCTGAGGATGAAACACTCAGAAATTTCCCCTGGCTTGGAAAGTAAGAGTAATGGTGCTTCTCAGGGTGACCTAGAAAGACTCCTTTCTGCCCTTACTTTATGTGAAAATGTGATTCGCACAGTGCACCTCCCTGAAGTCTGATACATGAAATCACCCATTAGAGAACACAGTCGGTGCTGCTGTGGCCACTCCTGGGCTTGCCAGAAAGAAGCCATGAGTCTTGATTTTTTTCTCCCTGGGGTCTGGCTTAACACCAAGGCACTGGAGCATGAGCGGCCATAGCCCAGAGATTCATTTCTCCCCAGTTTCACTACATATGGCCTTAGAAAAATTATTTTTTGAAAAATGACCTAAAGCTTTCCTAAAATCCTCAGGAATGACACCTGAGGGGAGCATCTGAAAGACTTCACATTCATTAACTAAACCTTCTTGTTAGGTTATCTTCCCTGAAATGCATTTGACAGTTAATGAAGTAGAAAAGATGGCAGTCGGAGAAAAAATAAAACTCTGTCAGATTCTAGAGACAGAACAGGGAGGTGGAAAAGCGGGAAACTGGGGAGACATCGATAGATCAGCACCCCACACTGTGAGTATTTTATTACTGGCTACGCTGCCTCGGATCAGAGCTGGCTGCAAAGTTAAATTCCTGCCTGGCACTCTATTCAGATCCTAAGACCATACACAAGTCGGGGAACCCAGATAAGGTGCTTGTCAGAGCAAAAGCAGCAGGGATACGGGGCTGACTGGCAGATATGTGAAACAGTGATCAGAGAAGAGAAAGAAAAAGGAAAGACAGGTTCAAAAATATTTGGACTGCTTGAGACACCTTTCCCCATTTCCATCGGATTGCAATTTAGCCCAAACCTGGCTCAAATACTCAGAAGGTAAAACCAGCTTGCAGGCAGTCGAGTGAGCAGGCACAGACTTTCTCTGAAAACACTTAGTTTTAAATGACCTCATGGGATGTTATTCATTTCCCATTTCCTTCTCACCCGCCCAGTGCTCTCTGTTGGGGTTTGGAAAAGGAAAGGAGATGCAGGAAAAAGGATGGCACACTGGGGGTACACCTCTGCAGTTGCCCTAAGTATTATTTGGTTAATTCAACTCAGTCCAGCCTTCCTGAAGTTGGGCAAACCTGTTTTCTTCCCCATGATGTATCACTTAGAAACACCAACTGCAAGGATTTCTTATGTTCTCACAAAAAAGGGAAGGAAACAGCTGGTAAATGTTTCACAGATGGCAAAGCTCTTGGCATCTCTCTCAAGAGAGGGCCACCCATGCAGATGGCTCATTATTTTAACATTTGGATTTTCATCTTATTAAAACATCTTTTTTTTTCTGGTTTTATTTAGCATCATAAATTCTCTTACACTTTAGCAAGCAACTAAGCGATTTGAGGACGTGCAATCTAAGGAACATCCTTTGGCTAAAACATAGATTGGTAACATCATTATTCCCAGCTTTGATCTCAACGTGATGGGTTTCAATCTGATTAAAAATTCCAATGAAAGGGAAAGCTCATAGTAGTGAATTTATCAAGCAAAAGTCCATGAAGTCCATATAGTAGCTGAATTATTCAGCAGAACGATAAACCGAGTGAAATTGGGGGAAATAGTTTTATTCAATGCATAAAATCCCTATTACTATGCAATACGCATATATAAAAATAGACAAATGCACAGTGGGTGTAGATTCATAAACACACCCTTTCTACTTATGTCGAGAGGCTTTTGTACCATGAAGTACAACAGCCAAAATTTAAACTAAGCAAGGCCCATTCTTGGCAGAGCAGATAGGAAAGGGCCAAAAGTGCAAAGGTTAGTTCTCTGCCCACTCAGACTCCAACAAGACTGAACCTGCATCTTTTGTCCCCATAACTGTTTCTAGGTGCAGAAACAGGAAGGCTGTTGTGCAGCTGGATGGAAAGAAAAAAGCACTCTTGCTACAATAACTTTGTTGGGAAAGCAGGCCTAGGTACTCTCCTTTCCGAATATTGCTCCCGAGGGCTAGGAAAAGTTGTGGTCACTTCAGCGTCCCTAACTATTGCACTGGGGTGTGGGAACTGTTGGAGATGCAAATGTGAATGACAAAGCCATGTAATGAGAACAAACCAATCTATTTAATGTGGTGAGATGCTGGCCTAAATACAGGATCCGTCGCTGTGCTCTCGCAAATGGGCCTTATGGAGCGAGGTCTGTGCATGCCACGTTGTAAATGTTTATTAGCAATGGTACACAATGCACCTTATGGATCCATGGAGCTCAAAGCTGTTTCACTTTGGGGGTCAGATCTAAATCCCTGAAATGCTGAGAAAATGTTAACAGTTGCCAGCACCAAGAATGTATCGGTTGAGAATGTACATAGGTGTCATAAATGGAGGCTCTGTTCACCGACTTGAATCACCTCTGCTTCATCTAGCCTAAAGCATTAGCTCACATAATGCATTCTGTGAGGTGCTGGCTTTTCCATCAGACAAAAAGCAAGACGGGAGGTGCAGAGAGTATAGTTTCACAAATAAGAACTGGAAAGAACGATGCTGATTAAGCATGTCCAGAAAGCAAGGAGTTGTGGAGAAATGAGAGAAAAAACAGTTTTTTAATCATATTTGTCTGTAAGAGGGTTGCTTCTGGGGGAGCCATGTTGCTTCATGGTTTATGGCATCTGTAGCACAAACTATATTCACAAGAGCATATAGTCCTTGGGTAGAGCCTCCAGCTGGTAAATGTTATTTCATTTTTAGGCTGACCCACTCTGATCACTAAGGCTGTGGTTCTAAAGAAGTGGTCCCCAGATCAGCAGCATCAGCATTACCTGGAACTCCCACCTCCTCCCACCCCAAACCTCCTGAATGAGGAGCCCAGGTGCCTGCATTTTTACAAGCCCTCCAGGTGATTTTAATGCATGCTCAAGTTTGAGAACCACTGCTCTAAGGCATAATAGTTTGTCACTCCACCAGTGCCCAAGAATCTTTTTGGTGACAGACATCAAGTATGATTCCTGTAAAATCCTGGCAGCAGAATACATTTGTCTATTTAACTGCATGCAAAACGCTTGTCAAGAAGGATTCCGGGAGCTCTTTTTGTGAAGGAAAGCTTCCTCTCTCGTTCCTGTGCTCCATCCATCTCTTTGGAGACTGCATATGCCTTCAATCCAAGCTCCCAAGTTACGAGCCATTTTAAAAACACCTCCACCCCCGCCCTCCGCACCTGATATTGGCAAATAAGACAGAAGAACATTGCACTTGGTTTTCTGAGTCTAGCTGGAAAGACTGACAGATTTCATTACATTTGTCACAGGGTCTAAAACTCCAAGTGGGAGAAAATAATCCCACTTAGTAAAAACATCTCACTGTACCTTTGAGTCAGAATGGAGGAGCATAAAAAGTACTGTTCCTGGGAAAATTACAAGGCATTTGGTGTGTGTTTGCAAGAGTGTGATGACTATTCACCAGATTCTTGGTTGGGTGGCTGAAAACCCCACTACCCCCACCCCCCCCAAAAAAAAACTACACAGGGACTGGAATACATACACATCCTGTGAAATGGCATAAGAATCAAAGGAGAAATGAATTTCCTGTGGTGCAGATGAGCTACTTAAAATCGCTCCCGTCTGAGTACACCTCCTTCTCCTCAAGCACATTGAAAACCATTTGAATAATGCACGTTATTCAGTTGCATTGTGTGCTCTGAAAGCCATTTAATGAAGGTAGACAGGTTCCAAGAAGGTGCATTCTTTGACTAATGTAGATACTCCTGGAAAAATCTTTCCCCAACATGGAAGGCAAGATTTACTGAGTGAAAGCAAGAAGGAATGCCATTATAATGTCTTGTTTCACTCAATCAAATAGAACGGGAGTGACCTTGGATTAAACTTGAGCTATTCTAGGTGAACCTTACCCTATGCAATGTATATCTCGAAAAGCTGCAAGTCAATCAAATTTTAGCTAATCAAACCATCTTTCCATTGACTTCCATTATGTTATTGAAGTTGCTTTATCTTTCTGATTGATCTCAATTAGCAATGGCTTCCAGCTCCAACCTTTCTGTTAAATAGTTAATAATCTATAAATTGACACTTCAGTTGAGGGCCACTCCTATCTAAATAAAATTTTGTGAATATTTAAGACATTTATAGGCACTATTTGTACAGGAAAGATGTGTATACAAGTGTGCCTAGTAAGATTGACTCTTCACATGCAGTTGATTTGGTTAATTGAGTCAAAATTACAGAAAAAGGATGGCCAACAGGCACACGAAAAATGCTCAACATCACTAATTATTAGAGAAATGCAAGTTTTGTACTGCCTCATACAAGTCAGAATGGCCATCATTAACAAGTCAACAAATAACAAATGGTGGAGAGGGTGTGGAGAAAAGGGGACCCTCCTTCACTGTTGGTGGGAATGTAACTTGGCATAACCACTGTGGAAAACAGCATGGAGGTACCTCAGGAAACTAAATACTATATGACTCAGAAGTCCCACCCCTGGGCATATATCTGGACAAAACTTTCATTGAAAAAGATACATGCACCCCTATGTTCACTGCAGCACTATTCACAATAGCCAAGACATGGAAACAACCTAAATATCCACTGACAGATGAATGGGTTAAGAAGATGTGGTATATATACACAGCAGAATACTACTCACCCATAAAAAATGAAATAATCCCATTTGCAGCAAAATGGATAGAACTAGAGACTCTCATACAAAGTGAAATAAGTCAAAAGGATAAAGACAAATACCATATGGTATCTGTTATGTCTGGAATCTAATATATGGCACAAATGAACCTATCTATAGAAAAAAAAAACCCTCATGGACATGGAGAAGAGACTTGTGGTTGTCAAGGGGGAGGAGGAGGGAGTGGGATGGGCTTGCAGTTTGGGTTTAGTAGATGCAAACTATTGCACCTGGAGTGGAAAGCATTGAAATCATGCTGTAAAGCATAGGGAACTATATCTGATCACTCGTGATGCAACATGATGGAGGATAATGTGAGAAAAAGAATGTATATATATATACACATATACACACATGTATATATAAAAGAATGTATGTATATATATATGTATATAAAAGAATGTATATATATATATGTGTGTATATATATATATATATGTATGACTTGGTCACTTTGCTGTACAGCAGAAATTGACAGAACATTGTATATCGACTAAAGTGAAAAAAAATTTTTAATTACAGAAAAGGGTATTTGGGCTGAGGGAAATTTAAGTTTCACTCATTCTGGTAGTTTGTGCACTGAGAGGTAGTACAGGGTCAGACTGACAGTGTGAGCCCTGGAGTCGAACCTGGACTCAGTCCTGCTCTGCTCTTCTAAACTGTGGGACTGGTTCTCCCTGACCCTCAGTCTCTTTCTTGTTAACATGAATCAAGTAATTTGTTGTATCTCACAGCACTGCAGTGAAGAGTAACACACTGCATATATTGTTAGCACAAAGCTGGGCACACAGTGCAGCCCAAACAGATGGCAGCTGGTGCTATTATTTTTATGGAAAGACCACGTCACAGGTATCATGCTCATGCCAAAAAGTGAGGCTATAAAGGCACATCTGGAAAACCATGGGAGCAGTTTGATACCACTGTGGTAGTAGAACAAATTCTCTTCATTATATATCCAAAGAGAATGCACAGCAGAGTGAGAATAGCACTAATCTAAGTGAAGAAATGGGTGGTTATGGTAACATACATGGTGAATACCATCTTCTAACCCAACTCTTTAGTCTGAAATTGTCATTAAATAACAATAACGATGGTGATCACAATAATGGCCACTATCACTTTTATAGCAATTTCTGGGCACTGCTGTAAATATATATTATGTATTAATTCATTTAAATGTCACAACCACCAATGAGTAAGACACTACCATTATTCCCATTTTGCAGAAAAGGAAACAAAGATACAGAGTGTAAATGAGCTTCCCAAGGTCCCACAGCTAGTGTTAGAGCCAGAATTTAAACCTAAGCATAAGGGATACATCCTCATGAATGAGTAAGAAGGAGAAGGTGCTGAGGGAATGATCTGGACCAACCCTCCACTTTTACAGATGGAGAAACTGAGGCCAGTACTTTGAAGATTGCTTAAACATTTGTAGCAGATGCTTGTCTTAGTCAGCTGGAGCTGCATAACAATATGGCCGGGTGGCTTAAACAACAGAAAATTATTTTCTCACTATTATGGAGTCTGGAAGTCTGAGATCAGTGTGCCAGTATGGTGGGATTCTTGCGAAATTTCTCTCTGACTTCCAGATTCGCTGCCTTCTCACTGTGTACTCAGATGGTGTGTGTGTGTGGGGGGGAGGATGGAGAGAGAGAGGAAGCATGGTCTCTTCTTATAAGGCCATAGTCCTATTGGATTGGGGCCCCACATTTATTGTCTCATTTAACCTTAATTACAATCTCTTTCCAGATGCAGTCATACTTGGGGTTAGAGCTTCAATACACTAATTTTGAGAGAATACATTTCAGTTCATAGTAATACTCAATAAGTAATAACTGGCTGTGTCGAAAGAGGGGAACATGACCTACAAAACTTGTTACCAGCATAGCCAGGAAGAGAACCTGGGTCATGCCAATGCTTTTTCTCTGAGCAAACCACACAGCTGAGACTTCCCAAGAACATCTGTTTCCAACAATCTTCTTTATATCCTTGTGAATTTATTTGTACTTATGATTTCTGACCTGTCTGTTGATATCCCTACACCACAGTGCTCATCTCTAAAGAATGAGTCTCAAAATCCTCTCTAGGTGAGTAATCTCATTTCTTTTCTCCTTTAGCCTTTTTCGCCCCTTTGACTTCACTTCTATTTTGTTGGGTATTCACCATTATGCACATGTTCTAACTTTGCTGGACTAATCCATATAGCTGTGAGTAAGCTTCGGAGCTCAAGGAACACTTTGTGATTAATAGATCTTTACAGGACACAGGAATAAAGAAGACTTTCAGGACACAGGAATAAAGAAGATAAAAGACTCTGAAGCAGATGGAAAACTTCAGGTTGTCGGCAACAGAAACAATATCATAACAGATATGAACAACAGCCAGCAAAAGCAGCATCTAACCTCATGTAGCTGAAACTCCAGCGGCTTCAGGATAAGTTTGATCCAGAGCCCAATCTCTTTCTCTCTATTTTTCAGCTCTGTTTCCTTTACTTCTGCCCCCTGCTGATGTAAGGTGTGTCAAAAGAATCTGGAGATTCATGCTTACTTATTCCTATCCATCAGGGGTAAAATGTCTGCCTCAAGATTAAGTATTGAGACAAACAAAAATCTCAGGTTTGAATTTTGTTGGCCTCAATTAGCCTGATTTGAGTCGTAGGCCCCTCTGTGAATCAGTCCATATGGGGGGGAAGATGAAATGCACTACTGGCTTAAAATTTAAGCCAGACGTCAACAAACTTATTCTGTAGAGGGCAAGATAATATGTATATTTTAGGCTTTGAGAGACATGCTGTTTCTGTCACAACCCCTCTACGTGGCCATTGCAACCTGAAAGCAGCCAAAAGCAATAAAAAAAAAATGAATGTATATGTTTAGATTTGGCCTGCAGCCACAGTTTGACAATCCTGGCTTCAAGAAATCGGGTCCCAAAATGGAATAAACCTCTTGGAGTCTTAAAGTCCCCTTTGGACAATGGGATAGTTAGCATAACCCTAATAATTCTTGGGTACAAGATAGCCTAATTTCTTCATAGAAGCTAATGCAAAGAAGCACAGTCTAGTTAACTCATTAGTGATTTTTAAAAAAAATTCCAGTCTTTTCTGAGGTCTCCCCCCAAAACATTAAAGGGCATTCAAGACATAAGTCAGAACAACATTTCTCGAAACCTATTTCTTTACTCTTTAATTCTCTTGTACTTCAGAATTTCCCAAATGACAAACTCCAGACTCATTATTATCACTAGCTGTACATTTTTCTCCCTTTTATCTCTGGGCTTCACGTCTTTAATGTACAATCAGCACAGCCCTTCTCTGTCTCATTGTGTCTCTGTCTCTCTCTTCGTCTTCCTTCATTTTTGCTGGCCTACAGCCTCCTCCGCCTACCCTTTTCTCAATTCTGAATCACAAAGTATTTTGAGGCTGACTGTCAGAGATCCTAGGATTGGGTGGTTAGGCAAGGGAGTAGGAAACACTAATCTAATATGTGAATATATCTTGTTCTTGTCAGACCTGCAAATACCCAGGCTAGAGGCGAATTGTATTGCAGGCTAGTAGTCTCTTGGGAAGAGTGGGTGACAAAAAGGAACAGGGAGTACAGTTTGACTTGAATCTGAAAAACTGCATTTCGTTTGAAAACTAAAATGACATCTGAAGGAAATATGACAAGGTGATTACATTCATTATATTTGGGAAGTGGGTCATCATTGGTGCTTTATTTTCCATATATTTGAAAAAGTTTTATTTAAAAATTCAAATAATTAAGTCAAAAGACTGAAGGAAATGGAGTCTGTGAAAGTGCTTTGTTCACTTAAATCCACTAGACTGGTCTCAAACTTAAGCAGCACCTGAGTTACTTGGAGGTCATGTTAAAAACAGATTTCTGAGTGTCGTACTAGAATTTCTTATTCAGTACATCTGGGGTGGGGCATGAGAATTTGCCTTCCTAACGAGTTCCTAAGTAATGCTGATGCTGCTGGTTCCAGGGACCACACTTTGAAAATTGTTAAAGTAAAGAATAAACCCCTTGAGGGCAAGGATCACGTGTCTCTTGCCATATGTATCTAGCTTAATTCTTGACACCTGGGAAAACATTCAATAAATATTTATGTGTATGAATGACATCTATAGGTTCTCATATTTGAAAAAGGTGGACACTGTGCACAACGTAATCTGTTATTTCTACACTTTGATAAGTAGAAATAATTCTTTTCCTGATCCTCAGAAGAAGACGAGGGGATTCAATTGAGAAAAACTGAGGTTCCTAGGAGGTAAAGTTAGGGGGAAACCAAGGAAGGGAGGTGGCTATTTTTTTTAGGCAAGCGAGAGGGCAAATGAAAGGACTGAGAAGAAAGCACAGAAGCATCCACTCGAATATTTTCTTGCTTTTCAGCCCCTGCAATTTTGGTTGACCCTCATGCTGGCTGCATGCTCCAGAAGCCTTGCTCTGCTCTCCTCCTCCCCCGCCTGCTGTGCTGCAGCTACCTTGGACTCTCCCATTTCTTCCTAGGGTAACAGGTGCTTGGCTCTCAAAGGACCTCCACACTCCCTGGGTTGCCTTTTCTTTTTTTTTTTTGCTTTTACCTTGTCTACTTCCACTTAACCTGCACATCTCAGCTCAACGGCACTTCCTCCAGAAAGCCTTCCTTCACTTCCTGAACTAATTCACTTCCTGAACTAAGTCAGAGATGCCAGCCACATATTCACATAGATATGCTCCTTTCTTCAGAGCCCTTCACTTTGCAATTATGTTTCCCTTCTTTATAGTTAATGCCCATCTCCCAATCTGACACGACGCTAAATGAAGGCTAGGACCTTCATTTGTGTTGTACCTCCAACTTAACAGTCCCATGTCTGTATGGCATACTATGACTTTTTAAATCATTGCATATATCCTGTACTCAATAAATACTTGCTTTTCAAATTTAATATATTTTCCAGTTTTATTGAGATTATAATTGGTGTATAACACTGCTTTAGCTTTAGGTAGACAACATGTTGATTTGATATATATGTATGTCGCAAAATGATCACCCACAGGAAGTTTAGTTAACGTCCATCACCTCACAGAATTACCATCATTTTTATTGTGAGGAGAACTTGTAAGATCTGCGCTCTTCATAGGTACTTGCTCTATGAATAAATGAGATGTGAATATGTGCACCTCTCCCTACCCAACCTACAATATCATTATGTGAGTGAGACAACAACCAAGTACAGGCTCTGTCTTTACTTCTGTATTCCTTCCATGCTTCTAGTTCAGTTTCAAACCTGGACTGTGCTTTTATCATTTGAAGTGCCCTCCCCTATTTCAGGATGCTCTAATGTCTTAGCTCTTCTGTCCCCAACTTCAGAAGCTGAGAATGAAAAGCTGGACAAGAGTCAGCTTCCCAAGGGGAAAAGGAGAAGTAAGAAGTAGTGATAATACAAGCAGTTTTGAGAGAGGGAACTGGGGTGAGATCCTTGTGGAAATCTCCAATACAAAGGGAGCAAGGCAGACCCCAGAGCATCAGTGAAACACAGAGTGACGATCTCAGAGTGAGTGGGGCTTTTTTTGTTGTTGTTATTAAAATAATGGTTGGCTCAGTTTACTTTTTGAAAGGGAACCGTGACCCTGTCTTGAGGAGGCATTTCTTTAGTGCCACTTAAGCCAAAGGCTGTTGTGTAGAGCCAGGGGCTGAGGGATTTGGACTGTCTGATCATAGCCTGGCACCTTGAAGCACCATTTCTTTGTTGTTTTTTAAATCATTGCCCAGTTTATGAATCATTGTTTCTATCTGCTTTAGAAACAGTCATTCTCTGCTTTCCTTTCTTCTAGATGGAACTTGTGCTGGCTTTTTATATATCCCTTTAGTTTTTTATGTGCCTAATGAAAAGAGCACATGTTTGTTTCAAATAGCTATACACATAAGGGAGTAGGAAATAAAAATGTTTCTGAATTCACCTTTCAGGGTTTACCAGTTTTCCCCCTATATCCTCCACAATGTTCATGCAGATACAAGTCTAAGTAGCAGTTATATTTTTACAACAAACGTTGTAATGCCAAATACATTATTTTGAAAATACATTATTTCAAAATACTTTATCTTGAAATTAACTTTGTATTGTCACACCCTTATTTGCCATTTCATGCCAGTTCTTACAGGTAACTTTATCCTTGTTAACAAAAACCATGGATTCTACCCCATGTTATGCCAGATAATATCACATGCTTTTCTAGGCATAGCAGCAATGCTGTTTTCAAATATTTCACTTTAATATGAAATCATGATAGATATCTTTGAACATATAAATTTGTTCACCCAAGAAACCTATCCACTTTCTCTGCCCCTTGAGAAGAGATGCACCTGCTAAAGGCTAGCAAAAGTCACAGCCAAAAGAAATTATTATTATTATTTTTTGTCTTTTGTCCTTTTAGGACCGCACCCATGGCACATGGAAGCACCCAGGCTAGGACTTGGAGAGATTCAAATCAGCCAGGTGAAAGAGTACCAGAAGAACCAGACAAAGGCAACATCCATCAGCCAAGAGCCAACAATGAATGGGTGAGTCTGAAAAGGATAGGACCCTCCAGGAGGCTGAGTCATTAAGGGTCAAAGAACCACAGAGAACACCTAGCAGTATATTGACTTAACAGAGGTCTCTGACCTTTACAGGCTTTCATCTCTGGACAGCAAAGACCCTTGAGGTTGGCTCCACCCCTTTAGCATATCTCTTGGGCATAAAAAAACAAGCCAGGGCTTCATAGTGCTCTCTGGCCAGTCTGAGACAGGAAATAATATTCATAAATCTGAGATATCTATGCTTTCTGGTCAGACTGAAGGTCAGTGCTGGGGTTACATTTTCAAAAGTCTGGCTGGGTCAACCTCCCGCCCCCTGCTGTTTACAACATGGCATCCGGTTATCTGTGCTTCATTGGCTCAGCTAACCTGGCACTCAAACTATAAACCTAGCCCCCAGAAATTTGAATGGATGACTCAAACAGGGTAGAGTGGAAGAACTGCCACTCTCTAAGGAAACATTTGTGATTTAGCATTCCATTTCTGGACATACAGCCTCCAGAAAGAGGATCAACGTGGAAGACACTTGTGCAGGGACGTTCAAGAAACATTTCTGAGTGTATTTTCTCCGTCTTGTATACAGCACAATATAAAATTGTATAAATTTGTCTATGCTGTCAACGTAGGTGGGTGCATAGGAAAACTCGAAGTACACGTTTTTGGTCAGTGGAATTGGGGAGGAGGAATTCCACGTCTAACTTTATATAACTTTGTATTAGGTTGAATTATTTGAAATCGTCAGTTTTTGTAGGTAGAAAATGACTTAAGATTGGCAATTTCATATAGTTAATTCTAAAATGGTTTGAAGTTTTGGAGAGGCAGGACAAAGAAGTTGCTAAAATAATGGGCTCTGAAACCAGGCAGAATGATTTCAAGGGCCAGCTCTGCTTCTTCCTGTCTGTTTAGCCTTAGGCAAATTGCATGACATTTCTGTGCCTCGGTCTTCTCATTTGAAAATGGGGATAATAATAACACTTAGCTCAGAAAGCTGTTAGGTGAATTAAATGGATTACATGTAAAGTAACTGTGCCAGTACAAATCTTCGATAAATGGTAGCTATTCCTTTCTCAAAACATCTATTACCTTTGAAATTTAAGAAAAAGGATTTGTTTAGAGTATCCTTGAAAATCTCTTTCCTTCTAGTTAAAAGAGGTGGGTCCTCTTCAGCTAATTGTCTATAGTGTAGGACCTTGAGTTTTCTACCCTTGCTTGGTGACAGAATGACGGGAGGTGCAAAGCAGCAATATTGCTCTTAGGGAAGCACTTCTATTTCCTGAATTCTCTCAGTCTTTTCCCAGGTGGATTTCGCCCCCTCCTCCATCGCTATTTATTTATATGGTATCTTCCTGCTCTTTTAATTGTATCGTCAACATTTTGGTAAAGTCATCCGTTTTTCCCCCTCATTTTCCTTTTTTGTGCACTGCTCTAAATATAACCACAGAAACAAAACAATGCAGTCCCACAAACAAAGGAGACCTGGCTGGGTAAGCAGAACCCTTCGGTAGGTCTAGAGTCAACTGCCATTTCTTGTCTTCATGTTTTATAAAATAGCCCGTGGCTCTCATAATAACAAGGGAGAGAACCCTGATTAAATGGTATGCATTACTGTAAAAGGGAATTAAAAGTGATGCAAAGATTTGCACTAAACCGCATTAGGCAAGGATATTCAGGAACGAAGTTGCCTGGGTGGTTTCCAGTCTGAATGCACAGGTTCTGAATCTGCAATGACTCATTTGTTCACTAAAGGACTGTTCTAGCAATTGCTTAATAAGTCAGCCAATTGCCTTTTTTTCCTTTTAAAAGGAATAATATGCCTATGTTTTCAGGACTGCAAAAGGGGTGAGGAGGAACGGTAATTAGAGATATTTGTGAATAAAAGTACAAATGAAAACTGGAAATTGATAAGAATACTTGAAGCACTACAATTTGGGTGTTTTATTTAGAATAACTGAAAACAATAACAATACAAATATTTATGGCTTGCCTACTACGTGCCAAATGCTGTCTGTGACAAGAATTTACAATGATAAACAAGATAGCCAGAGGCCTGCCCACATGGTCTTATGTAGTGGTGGACGTAGGAAAAAAAAAACAAATAAATGAATAATTATGCTAACTGCAACTTCTGGAAATTCTATAGAGGAAACAGAATTTCCTGGAGGAGAGGGAGGGGTGGTGGTATAGTTGAGGTTAACCTGAGGTCAGGGAAGATCTCTCCAGGAGGTGACATTTGAGCTGAGACCTGAAGGATGAGCCAGTGTGGGAAAACCTGGGGGAGAAGTAATCCAGGCAGAGAGTGACAAGCTTGCCAAATCCTTGAGCTGTCAAATGGCTTGAACTGAAGAAACAGGAAGGAGTCCAGTGGCTAACAAAGGCTGTTACATAACTTACTATGAGCTTGTTGATTCTCAGGACCAGAATAGAATTTGTAAGAAAACCATAGCCAAAAACAAACAAACAAAACAAAACAAAAAAACCAACAATAACAACAACAACAAAAACCTGTTTTCTTCAGATTACCCAAGTCTTGAATAGCAAAGGCGTAGGAGAACCCATACTATCTGAATTGCTGGCAAAGGACCTTGTTTCTGTGTTGTCAAAACAGAGCACATGGTACACAAATGATATATACAGACAGCTTGTTTCCAGTTGGGTCTACATAGCTTTTCCAGTTTGCTAGCTTTGGGGGAACTTGGGGTTTAAGACTTAACCCCAGCTCTTGGCTTTGATTCTCATTGTGTCCCTTATCTTTCTGGAGCCTCATCTAAAGAGGTTGCCACGAACTTTACACAGGTGCCAGGCAGTGTTTAGACCAGTACTTGGCACCGAGAAAACACACAGAATGTTGACTATTATCACTGTTATTATCTTCACTTTGTCAATATCCTCTCTGCTCTATATTAATAATCTCCATTACAACAGGCTGTATTGTATATAATTTTACATTTCCTCTACCAATATAGAAGGGGCTATAGCATGACAAATGGCTGTATAAGCCAAACACTTGCTCATTTATCACAGCACCAGCTAAATATCAAGTGTGGTAGGAGGTCTGGGGAATGCAAAAAATTTAGAAGCAATAACTGATCCGTCGAGTCATGCTCATTGTCAGAGTCAGGGGACAGAGTCCTAGACCTGGGATGTATTAAGTGTGTAATACCAGCAGGTTACTTAACCGCTCAGGTTGCAGGATTCACATCTGAACAATGGGGATTAAAGGAGCTGTATAGCGCTGCTTTGATGTACATTACATGGTACGTAAGGTACCTGGAGATACTGACTCCAGAACCTGGAATGTAGTTACAACTCCAGACTGCCAGTCATATTGGCCTCAGCCTTCAAAAAGCAGTAATTTGAGGAGGTGGAAACAACAGATAAGCAATGTGCAGAGGTTCATTGTAAATTAAGCATAATGTGGGTGCTAATTCCTGCTCCCCCAGGAAAGATCTTGCAGAGGTCCTGGAGCTGGCTCTGACAGTATGGATAGGAATTTTCCAAAGAGACTAAGGGGAGGCACTCCAGATAGCAAAAACAGCATGCTCTAAGGCACAGAAGCTTAAAACAAAATGGCTTATTGGGGAAATGCTAAGTAACCTGAAAGAGCTGTTTTGTACATTGGAGGATGGGATAATGGATATTGAGAAGTAAGGCAGAAAAGGTTGTAATTCTGTCCTAACAAATGTGTGCTCGTTATATTCATGACCCCCAAATTGTCCTGCTGTAGCATCTAGGTCACTGTCCAGAAAGATTTTCAATCTTATGCAGACTCTTTTTTTCTATTCCTCCCTTCCAATGAGGTTGCTACATCAAAAGCTGATGATATGGAGTCTTTGTGGCTATCAGATGTTAAATGCTAAAGCACCACATGAGATCTGATTTTTATACCAATCCCAGGAAGTCCCACCTTTGGCAGACTCTCCCTCTTCCCATCGGTAAGATGGTGACATTCAAGTGCACTGAGCAATGTTTGATGACAAATAGTATTTTCCGAAAGTCTCAAGAAATTACAACTGTTTTTGTAGCCAAAGCAGAAGGCACAACAATGTTTTTGGAAAGTAAACTAGAGAAAGTTTATCCTCAGGTACAGAAAGCAGAGTTCACCAGGGTTACCACAATTACCCAGGCATGTCAGGAGCGAAACACCTTGCTGAGTGGGAAGCAGATGATGACTACCACAGCCTCACTGTGACACAGGCAGCCATTCGGCTGACATGACCCAGGATCCACGTACAACATCCTTCTTGAATTTAATGATCTAATTTAAAGGCTGACAAACATACTGTTTTTCCAAGGGGCTAGAAGTGGCCCTCCCTTTTCTTTAACCAAAGTAATTATTCCCCCAACTTGAAGCAATAGTAGTGAAAACACTTTTGTTTCTCCAATTCTCCAGTCGAACCCCCAGGCTAAGATTTTTTTTTTTAAGGCATTGTTCATGCACAGTGGCATAGAATTTCATTTGCATGGTTTCAAGTATTAAGAGCACAACACAAAATCTAAGCAATTTTAGACATGTGTCAATCTCAAATGAAAAAGGCTTTGTGTGGCACAGGATGTCAATGCTTGAATTAAAGAGATGGAGAATTTCCCTGAGCGAGAGCTGTACATGCTGACATAATACATTGTTAAGCCTCTGTGTTACGATACAACCAATATGTTTTAATAATTTATTGGTATTTATTTAACACACAATACTGTCATACCAAATCTAAACCGAGAGGTCTAGGTTCCTCATTGATTCATGTACGTGGTTCTTATCCGTATCATTAGATGCTTCCCTAGAAAAGTCTCCTGTGTGTGATAAAATCAGCAAAGAGTGTTTCTGAAACTTCATTAGGGTAGCATTTCGATACCACCTTCCAGGTACCCTCAATGGGATATTGCTGGAAGGATTTAATTTGGCTTTGTCTTTCCCATCTTTATTTATCAGACTTTATCTCCCGACAAAATCGCTGCTCTCTGAGTTAATCTCATTTGAACACTTAGTCAAAATCTAGCCAGCTTAGAGAGTGCTAGGGGCTGACACGGAAACCTGCTGGATACAGAATCTAGGTTGAATTCTTCTGGACTGCCTTAATCATTAATTCATCTACTTGAAGATTCATTCATTTTTATTTCAACATTACCTAATGAGTATAATGGAGACCATCAAAATCTAAAGGCTAATCATTTTTTAAAGTGAGTATTTGATAATTATTAATTAATAATATTGTCAACAATAACCTTAATTTCCAGGTATTCCTCCCTGGAGAGTTACATCTTAATTACACTTGCCATAAGGACAAATTAACTCCCCCAGAATTAAGCTTTGGTTTACAGTTTTAAAATCATAGGAGCAAGGAGAAGCTGTCTTCATGTAAAAATAATTAGACTTTTTTTTTTGAAGAGCTTCAAATGGCAAAGATGAAGAGAGAATAAATACAGCTGATGAGATTTAGTGTGACATCAGTAATTCTCAAAGGGACTCCACACTATAGAGTGCCTGGTATGGATGCTCACTGCTTTTATGGAGGTGACAGGCCTGACCTGTCAGGTACTAGTAACACCCAGGACAGACTAGAAATGTCACAAACTACTAACAGTTTCTACGCAAGATATAAAAGCATCCACCTAAAGGGGAGGGGGTGGCTCTTGAAAACTGGCTTAAACCTGTTTTGAAGTTCTTACTTCTCTAACAAGCCCATCTTTTTTCCTTATGGAACACAGATTTTATTTACAAAACTTCAAAAAAAATCCAAGTAGTAAAGTTTTATTTTACCAAGGAGTATTTTGATTCAATGTGATGAAAACCCAACTCACAGTAGTCTTAGCTTTAAAAAAAAAAATGGGGGCATTACTGCTTCATGTGCCTGAAAATTTCAGTGATACAACCTTCAGGCATGGATGGATCCAGGTGCTCAAGTGATGACCCTAGGAACCTGTATTTCTGTTTCTCAACACTTCTTTCTTCTGGAGTGGCTCCATTCCCAGAAAGGGTATTTCTTCCCCATACAGAAACCCCAGAAACATCACATTTAACTATTATCAACTTTAAATTCAGGAGAATTAGATCTTCTCTGTCATGAGTTGAAATGTTCCCCCCAAATTCATAGGTTGAAGTCCTAACCCTCGGCACTTCAAAATGTTACCTTATCTGGAAATAGAATCACTGCAGGTGTGAGTAGGTAAGGTGAGGTCATACCAAAGTAGGCAGGGCCTCCAATTTAATATGACTGGTATCTTTATACAAAGGGATAATTTAGACACAGATTTGCAATGCGGAGAATGCCACATAAAAACTGAGTTTTGTTGCCATAGTCAAGAAACTACCAGAAGCTGAAGAGAGGCCTGGAGCAGATCCTTCCCTAGCATTTTGCAAGAGAGCATGGTCCTGCTGACAACATAATTTTTGACATTTAGCCTCCAGAACTGAGATAATATATCTCTGTTTTTAAAGCTACTCAGTTTGTTGTATTTTCTTAGAGTATCTCCAGGAAACCCATATACTCTTCTTTCCAGTGGTTCCATACACTGTCCTGAGATTCACCCCAATTTTTTGATTTGGACCAAATTGATTTCCGTGGCCCGGTGGATGGATGGTTAGGCAGAGCTGACTCACATACCCGCTCCCAGAGCTGGAAATGAATCAGTCCTACCCTAGATAACATATACTAAGAGTGGGAAAAGGGTAAGTTCTCCAAAGAAACAATAAAATGCTGTCACCAAAGCAAGGGATGGAGGCAAAAAATAAAAGGTGTCCGCTAGAGACTAATTCATTAGAGATGAGAAAAAAATGAGGTTATTTTGGCTTAGGTTCTTTGCTTGCAAAAGCAACATTTTCTTTTCTATTTGCCTAATAATTACCTACTAATCAGGCATGTGCATGAGCGTCTCTTCCTAAGTCCCCTAACAGAATTGGGAATTACCTGCATACACCCTCCTTTCGTAACCTGGCAAGCTGTAATAGTAATGTGTGTGCCACAGTTCTGAGCAGTTTAAGTCATTTAATCCTGATAATAACCCAATGAGGTAAATACTCTCTTATCCCCATTTACAGGTAAGGAAATTGAGAATCAGAGAGGTTAAGTAACTTTCCTGAAGTCAGCTTCCTTAGCTAATTGGTGCTAAGTGGCAGAACTAAGATTTGAATCAAATCAATTTGACTCGAGAATTTTACCAGTTCAATATACAGTATCAAATAGTTCATTTTCTTCAGTGCTCCCGGTATCTGTTTCCTTCAATGAGAACAATGGTTCCCAAACATGGAACATGTACCATTGGTGAACTTCTCAATGATTTTATTTTATTTTTATTTTTTGTCTTTTTAGGGCAGCACCTTTGGCACATGGAGGTTCCCAGGCTAGGGGTTGAGTCAGAGCTATAGCCACCAGCCTATGCCACAGCCACAGCAATGCCAGATCCAAGCTGCGCCTGCGACCTGCACCACAACTCATGGTAATGCTGGATCCTTAACACACTGAGAAAGGCCAGGGCTCAAACCCACATCCTCACACTAACTGGGTTCATTACTGCTGAGCAACAATGGAATTCCCATCAATGATTTTAGATTTTAAACATTTAATCTTAAAAAAAAAACTATTCATAGTTATATATTTGTTTTTATGGGCATCCTCTCTTTATAGCAAGACACCTATTTTTTTCAGAGGTGTTACACACTTTCCTTCTTGAGTGAGTTTACTTAAATAAAAGAAACTGATTACAAATATGGCAGGAATATGATAGTACAAAACTTCTGGTTATAACATAAGTCATGGGGATGTGATCCACAGCATAAATTAGAATAATCAATAATACTGTAATAATTTTGTATGGTGACAGATGGTAACTAGACTTACTGTGGTGATCATTTTGCAATGCACAAAAATATTGAAACGCTATGTTGTATACTTGAAAGCAGTATACTATTGTAAGTCAATTACACTTCAATAAAATAGTACAGTGCGCACAGCATGTAAATATGTCCAAAATGTCAGAGGTGGTATAGGTATAATTGAAGTTTGAAACCCATGTGCTTGGATGGTAATTCTTTGAGGAACATATTGTCTGTGTGTTTCTAGTGCTAGTGCCCACTACAATGTCCAGCATATAGCAGACACTCACTAAACACTTGCTGAATCATTTTGTATTGATTTGGTTACTGGCAACATAAAATACAGGACTGACAGGTCTCAGCTAAATCCAGTACAATGAGTTATGTGAAGTAGCAGGAATATTGATCCTCTCAGCATTACTGAAATTCAGCCAAGCACAGTCAAGATGGCCAGACATCTGCCAGTTGATATTTGGACAAACTGTAATGAAAGTCTGGGTCTCAGGTCAGTGCCAGTCACTAGACAACTTTATTTCTCAGAAGCACTTTATGCCTCTGATATATATGTTCCCTAAGGAGGATTAATTTTACAGACAAGTTATTATTTGTAATTTGCTTCTTTAAATGACTAGCTCCTCTTCCCTTCTCCAAATAACTTCAGATGAAAATTTTCAATGAATCTGGGGGAGTGCAAGTACAAAAGCAAAAAAATATTTGCCATGTTAAAAGACTCAGGTTTTAGGCTGACAAGACTTAAAAAGTAGAGGGATTATTCTTAAACTTCTCTTACAAATATATCTCTTTTATAGCCATATCCAAACCAAGGCTGGTAAAGCATAATGGATAAGCATGTGAACTTGGAGAAGTTAATTAACTCCCATGTGCCTCCTTTACTTTTCTGTAAAATGTGGATTATAATGGACTTGTTGAAAGGATAAAATGAGTTAATGTATGTAAAGCACTTAGTTTACTGTTGGGTAAGCACTTAGTTATAATAGGTATTGTTATTACTGCTCTTACTATTACAGTTGATTGAAATGGATGTTTTCTTAGCTATATTAGACCACGACCACCTATGCTGAGCTCCTTTTGGATGTCTGGCACTTTAGGAACATCATTTCACTTAATCCTGTTTCAGGTCAGTTTTCCCAGGAAGCCAACTCTGCAAATGAGATTAATGCGGACTTTTATTAGTGTGGCTCTTGATTTTAACAGAAGGAAGCAGAATTGGCTAGACACAGAACTTTGGCTGGTTGCAGTCGCAACAGTGGCCTCATCTCATCCCACACAAAGCTCTGAACTGAGATGATCTTTCAGAGTTGTCATGCATTGGAGTAAGGGGGGCTGGATTTTTATGTCTTCAGCAAAGGGTTGCTGAATTCAGGTTACTGCCCCAAAGGGGGTGTGACCTAGGGAAAGGCTTCTCTTTCACCTGAGGCCAGTGAGAGTTCAGAGCTATCAGTTACCAATGCTACTTGCAGATAGTTAAATTAGACCTTCAGTTGGACTTAGAAATTATCATGCGAAGTGAAACCAGTCAGACAATTAGACAGCAACACCCAATGCTACCGCTTACATGTGGAAACTAAAAAGACACAATGAACCTCCTTGCAGAACAGACAATGACTCACAGACTTTGGAAAACCTTGATTTTTCAAATGAGACAATCTGGGGGGTGGGGGGATGCACTGTGGGTTTGGGATACAAAATCTGTCAAATCGACTTGTGATGATTTATGTACACCTATAATTGAAATAAAATCCATTAAGGAAAAAAAAAATTAGACCTTCAGTCCTAACTAGGGGTTCAGGGCAGTGCAGTGGTGTCCACTACAGTCCACCCCTTGAGTTCAGGTTCACTTCTTTATATAAGTTCTGGGGAAGCAGCTCTAGGATGCTGGTGGACCTCTTTGCCTTGGAAAAATATATAAAAGGAAGATTAGTGGGATGACTCAGCTGCCACTGTGGTGTTTAAGGTCACAACTGATCTTCACTGTCTCCGTTTTATTCTTGGATTTCCTGGATCTTGGCTAACATCTCCACCACTCTAGGCAGCTTATCTAGTGGCATAATCCAGACTTTCATGTTTGAGAGGTCTAAGACCAAGGTCACGATGACCTTCTCTACCAGGATAGTGACCCTTCTTCTTGCCTGTCAGACCTTTGACACAAGAAGCTTGAAATCCCCAAGTGAAGGCCAGGACTTAACACTCAAGGAATTCTTGCTAGGTCCTCTGGTAGGACTGTGTTAGACACAATATAAACCTCAGCTAGGACCTGGCTAAGGACCTGTGGGTAGGAAGGGCAAACCCTTAACTGGAATATCTCTTTATTCCAGGGAAAGTGAAATATTACCTAGGTAGAAAGGCTCTAAGATGGGCAAAGGGGTGCCATATATTATCCCACATTAAACACTGGTTTCAAGTTGTCCTCAGAAAGGAACAGTGACCTTGGGTGAGGTGGCTTCTAGAAGTGAATTGGCAAATGTTTAACAATCACCAATCTGAAAAAAAGAAACAGTCTGACTTTCAGTATTTGCTGATTTTCCATGATGTAGATAGGGGGTTGGGAAACTAGAGTCTGCTGGCCTACCACCTGATTTTTGTAAATAACATTTTTTTTTAAAATAAAACATACAGGCTAAAGTTGCTTTTTTTGCAACAATGGTAGATCAGGTAATTGCAACAGAGACTCTTGCAAAAGCCAAATATTTTTACTTTCTGGCCCTTTAAGAAAAATATTGCTGGCCCTTTAGTATAAATACTCCCACCAAGTCTGATTTCAAGCTATCAGTTGAACTCAGAGTTGGAAAGTGGTGCCCACAAGTAGCGCTCGTAAGTCAGCATAAGTCCGTGATAGCACATGGCAGTGGCTGAGGTCAATTCCCACACAGCTGAAAACTGAAGGTGGCAGCTGGAAACTCTCCCAACAGAAATCTGGGTGGTACAGCACTACATCCATTAAAATCTTCATAGCTTCCCTGTGAGGAAGATGCTCTCCTTATGCCCCTTTTCCAGATCAGAACACCAAGACTAGAAGCATTAAATTTGCTTTTTCCTAAATCATAAAGCTATTAAATAGTGAAGCTAAGGTTTAAATGAAAATCAGTCGTGTTCCAATAATATTCTCTACCTCCTATTCAGCTCAATGGCTTAATTTTACCATCCAGTGCCATTCATTCATTCATTCATTCAACTACTATTTAGCAAATGCCTACTATGTGCTAGATATTATAATACAGTAAAAGGTAAGATACAAGGGAACCCTTCCCCCAGCTAGTGACATTGGATTTCTGGTATGTTTACTTATCTGAATATCAAAATCTGTCATTACTTCAAAATTTAGCTCAAGTTCTTGGACACTACATTTTTCACCAATATCTCTATTTTCTTATTTAATTTCTATTGTACTCATGGTCACTATCATATAAAGTGAAGTTTCCTGGTCTCATGATTGTTTCACGTCAAGATCTGTTTCTCAGTCCACTGATAATGGCTGTATTACATCTATCTCCCACCAAACTGACCAACAAATTACAAAAGTGACCCTAGATTCACAAAGTTTAAAGTATGATAGAATGTACTGAAGAATTTGTCATGAGCCTGCAACAACAGATAACCTTCAACTGATAATTACCAAGCACCTACATGTGACAGGTCTTGTTCTGGATCCTGAGAGAGTGAATAAAAAGACAAAAGCCCTGCTTTCATGAAGCTTACATTCTAATTTAATTTGGACTCCCAGTCTGTACCTTAGAATTCACCTATAATAGGATAAGGTCTGAAGAAAAGACCACCTTACACCCGCAGAGCACCAATACTGTCAAAAAGAGAGATGAGTTTTTCAATCTGACCCTAGAAGGCAGGCCTAGCTCCTCCACCATGGATGAAAACCACAAAGGAGGAGGATAAAGAATGCATCCACTCTGGGGACAAGATGGCTCAGGATAGAGAAGGATAGAGTTTAAGTCATGTTTATGAATACTCTTACCTTATTTTTAATCAGTTTAGATGCTGATATAATTGAAAACATAGAAAAAGATGCTAAATGCATTATATTTTCCCTAGGGAATAGAAACTCCCTATGGAGACAAGAAGAGAGGGAATGGGTTTTTTATTCTCTATCAGATGGTAGAAACAATATCTTATATGTGAATCAACTGAATCGCTTAGAACTGTCTAGGAACATAGTAGGTATACAAGATAGTCTTATGGATGGCTTAATACCAATATTCCCACTTATACTTTGAGAAATTTCAGGACTGGGAATCATCATTAAAGGTCAGGCAAGCATCCCTTTGTTCTGAGTCAATTATAAGCATCTCAGGCTTATTTTCTGATAATAATAGCAACAATAATATTGATACATAATTTGAGGCAAATGCTTTGTACTTGGCTGGGTAATACCCACTGTGTGCCTTGTTAAAATTACATGGTTTCTTTCTGGATGGAAAAATACTCTGTTTATAAAATGTCCTATTATCATGCTTCATGATGAATGAGCTGTGTTTATTTGTTTCTTTCCTAGCTGTCTTTAGGAGATGATCTAAGGTTAATGGTGGAAATGTTACCAAAATAAATGGTTTCATGTAGTCAAATATTTCATCTGAGCACTCTGTTTCAGGAAACTTGGGAAGAAAACAAATGAATATTTTTGGAGCATTTTAATTCATTCCTTAACTTTAGTGCTGCTAAGCTTTCTGAGATACATTGAAAAATATATTTTTCAAGTTACCCACAAAGTCTACAATGCTTCCACCGACATGTCAATTAGAATATTACACATATTTTCTTCTGGAAAATCCTCAAAAGGATGTAGAAGATGATTTCAGATGCCTGCATAAAATTGGCTATTTTCCACATGAAATGGTTCCGCAGAATCATAATCTTTCATGAGAGTGATATTCACCAGACCTAGTTGAAGATATTTCCTTAAATTGACATCTTGTTCTGAAAATAAGCAGATGTTATGTTTGCCACTAATCCTTACAAATTTGGACACTTCTGAAAAAAAAGTGGTCATGTGGGTAAAATGTAGGATTTTTCTTTGGTGTCACAGATTCTGACTTAGGTCAGGCTTAGTTGAGAATTGCTCTAGGCTTACATGGGAATCTCTTTCACTTTTGGTCAAAGTTCTACAATAAATCACTGCTCCTAAGTGTTGTTTCCAGGATGATTTCACTATCCTTTTTTCCCCTGGCGCTTTGGAATTCTTCTCAGAATCTCCTTAAGGTCCAGCTAAGTACAAAGAAGTATTTGCCAGATATATCCTTTCTGCATGGATTTACATACCCAGATATATTTGCAAATGCCAAAGTATTCTTGGTCTTGCAAATGATATTACTTTTGAGATAAACAGAGATTTAAACATCAGAAATGAACTTAAAATGACAGCTCAATAAGAGATGGCGTCTATATTGTAAGACCTTTTTTTTTAAGATCAAGATTTTTAGTGAAAAAAATTAATATACACCAAACCTTGGCAAGGCAAAGAGACTGAATTTTCTTTCCAAATCTTTCTGGTGAACTCCAGCCTAAGAAGTTATGCACCTGACTCTTGTAAATTTAACTCCATTGTCTTTTTCTAAACTTTGAGTCACAAAAGCTTCAGGAGAGGGGTCCAAAATTGACTGAAAGGGAAAAGAAGACCTATTATCAATTGAGATTCCACCGGAAAAAATTTCTATGAGAGCTGCTTACTAGCTCCTTGACAGCTTATAGTCTAATTTGGTCTCTTAATTTATTGTTACCTAACAAAAATAAATTTAATTGCTTTTCATAATTATAAGAGTAACTTTTACTCTTTTGAGGTTGGAAAGATAGGTAATAGAAAAGAGAAAATATCCAGATTTCTACCTGCCTGCATATAACCACAATCAATAAAGGGTGTGTGTTTCCTCAGATATGCATCTGTTTATTTAACAAAGTATTTACTGCTTTTATATAGCAAGTGCTTTTCTAGATACTGAGAATAAAGGCACCTACAAGATGCCACCTTCATGTAACTTACATTCTGGTGGAAGAGACAGTAAAGAAGTAAACACACTGGTATATAAAACAAAGACGGGGTGATAAGTGCCTTTTTAACAAATGGTTCATGAGATGAAGGATGATGGTGAATGGTGGGAGGGTGAATTTAATCACAAAGACTCTCTGAGGAGGGGACATCTGAACAGAAACTGGAATGGATGAAGCTTTTAGAAGCCAAGAAAAGTCACCCCAGCAGAGAGCAAGTACTAAGACAGAAAGATGGAAATGATGTTGGTAGTTCAAGGAAAAGCCCAGCAGCCAGCCTGGAGGCTGAAGAGTAGAAAGAGATGACGAGGTTAAGTAACAGGCAGAGGCCAGTTAGGACTGGGTTTCATTTTATTCTGATCTGATCTGTACCTGTACCAGTTCAGTTTGGTTGTCAGTGAAGACTTTACTTTAGAAGAACAATAAAGGAAGCAGAAGGACTACTTAAGGAATGGTTTTAATTTTTTGGCGGCGCCAGTGATATGTGGAAGTTCCTGGGCCAGGGATAGAACCTATGCAATGACAATACAGGATCCTTAACCCACTGTGCCACAAGGGAACTCCAGTTAGGGAATGTTTTAACTAGTCCATGAGGGAGGTAAAAGGGCTTTGGTTAGGGTGGACAATGGCCACCATAAGTGGTTGTGTAGGGGGTTATCGTGGAGATCTGGCTGGTAGGATTTGATGCTGCTTTGGCTATGGGAAGTGAGGTGAAGATACCAGACTATACAGGTATTATCACACCACTTCCCCTACTTAAGGGACTGTGGTCAAGCTGGCAATAGAAATCTGCCCAACCTTCCTCATGGCCATACAGTGTTCAATAAACTATCGTCCTGCAGTTTATTTCTCCCATCTCCAAAATGAGGAAAATTGAGATTGTTTTCTGATTAGAAATACTGAAATGAATATTTTGTCCAAATAACTGTGCATTTGTCAGCTTGTTTCCAGAAGGCATTACTCAAGGTTGAATTGTTGGATTAAAGAGTTATTCCCCTTCTAGATTCAGTGCAGTATTTGGTCCTCTTCACTTTGCTTTAAGGCACTCATGTGATGTAAAAACTCAGTTTCACAATCTTCCTCAGCAGATGCAATGTGGGCTTGTTTATTCTCTTCAGCAATGGCTTTTCTGGATAAAATGGTGACTCTGTAGACAGCACATAGAGAAAAGGAAATTATCTGAGTGATTGTGAAGAGAGGATCTCTGGACTGGGCGATGTTATTCCTTAGGGTATGTGGCCAGGATTTCCACTACCAGCTAACTTTTGGTCACTCTTGGCTGCTGTGCTGCTGTTCACAGCCTGTCCTAGAGGAAGGCCAGTCCGTGCAGTCATCCTCAAGGTGATATGCACGTGTCCAGACTCAGCATCAGGTCCATCTTTAAAGGGCAGGTAGGATTTTTTTGAGAAAATGGGAGAGATATTAAAATACAAAAAACAAAAAACAAATAAAATCCCACCTTTTAAGTGGTTCCCCAGAATAAATGGCACAGCTAAAGAAAAAGAACGATAAGCAGACAAAACTGCCTATATTCAGATCTGAGCGCTGCCACCTCCTACCTCTGTGTTCTTCTCAAGGTTATTTTATTACTCTGAACCTCACTTTTATCACTTGCAAGTGAGTTGTTAACCGCTACCTGGTGTGGTTAACATATATAAGGGTGTTTGTCAAGCACATCACAATTTTTGTAGCAGCTGTTTACCAGACACATCTTGTGAGTCAACTTGTGACTAACTGCTTGTTATCTATTATCTCATTTATTCCTCATAATAACACCAAGGTGGATAATATTTCTATTTCATATTTAAGGTAAGGAAAGTGAGTGCTGAGACATTCTGTAACTTGTTGAAAGTGACAGCAGTAAGAAGCGGTAAATCCGGAATGTGAATGCAGGGCTATCGGACTGCAAAGACCACCTTGTCCCAAGCATGTTCTAGGTGCTCGATTTTAAATTTGCCCTTGATGGAATCTGGTTAAGGGGTTATGGTGGAAGCGGGTTTTGTATCCGGAATGTGGGAGAAATCGAGACCAAAATGCCTTTCTCCTTGATTTCACCTATCTGCTTCTTACTCAGATGTTTAAGACGATCAATTAGAGTGTATCATACATCGATGGCAGGGATTCTGTATCCGGTGGGAGACTGGAGATAATCCATTGGTTAGTGATTCAGAGACGTCCCCTCTTCTCCAGCCTTCCCACCTGACTCATAGTAAAGCAAGCAGGGGCCTTTCAGAAGAGTTGAGAAGCTTTGCCATTTCTTCTGTCCCACGTGTGGGGGAATCTGCTTGTCTGACTGGTGTGATTAGGAGATGTACTGACCCGCATGGGTCACACTCCTTCTGGGCTGGTCAGCCTGGACCTTAGTAGGTGTGTTCTCTTTTGTGTGGACATATCTTCCAAGTAGAAAGCAAACCTGGCCTGGGCCCTGGCTAGGCCTGGGGTTTTTCCCACCTCTTTACTGGTCTCTTGAACTCTTAGATGGACAATGAACATATCAGAGCTGGGAACTGACCCTGACCCTGACCCTGGCAGTCTTAAGCCCAGGAGCTTCTCTCCATCTTGCTTAACTTGTTTATAGATTTGATAAAAAGAAAAAGCACCCAGCCCTCCTCCTTTCCTTACTGATTTGGTCACTTCATCCAGTATGCTTGTTCTTTATATTATTAATACCCACTGGCTCCATTTCATCAGCTTTCTTTAGAAACAAGGGATGGAGACATAAGTCAAGAGAGGCATTCTACAAAAGAATTTTTCTTAGAATTGTAGACCTAGATGTTTCATCAGAGATGCTTAGTCCTGAGATCCTGGAATAGGAATTAAATAACACAAATAGTATTCATGGGGACATCCAAAAATATTCCAGAACAGGATCAGGCATATGCCCACTGAGGTGTATGGACTGGCCAATGGGAACTTGCTGTATAGCACAGAGCTCTCTATTCAATATTCTGTGATAATCCATGTGGGAAAAGAATCTGAAAGAGAATGGACGTGTGTGTGTATGTGTGTGTGTGTGTGTGTGTGTATATATATAATTGAATCACTTTGTTGTACAGCAGAAATTATCACAACTTTGTAAATCAACTCTATGTCAATAAAACTTTAAAAAATGAAAAAAATGAAAATAAATAAAATACAAAAATTTAAAAAGGATCAGCAAATGATGCACCATGGGCCAAATACAGTCTGCCACCTGTTTTTTTTTTTTTAAATAAAGATTTATTGGAACACAGCCATGCCCACTCATTTACATGTGGACTGTGGCTGATTTGTCACTGCAGTATCCGAGCTGAGTAGGTGTGACAGAGACTGTATGGGCCACAATACCTCAAACATTTAGTAACTGGTTCTTCAGAGAAAACGTTTTCTAGCCCTTGTTCTAGATTCTCAGTGATTTTTTTTTTTTACTACGTCTATGGGTGGGAATCAGGAGATGACATCTCACAACTTCCCAGGTCATGCCAAATGCGTGGTCCTTGACACATTCTGAGTAGCAAGGTTCTAGAACAGTACTGCCCCCAAGAACTTTCTACAAAGATGGGAATGTTCTGTAACTGTGCTGTTCAATATGGTAGTTACTAGCCACATGGGATAACTGAACATTTGACAAGTGGCTACTGCAACTGAGGAAGTGAATCCTTATTTTATTTAGTTTCAAAAATTTTAAATTTGAACAGTCACATGTAACTAGTGGCTACCTTATTGGATAGCATCATTCTAAAGAATAAATATGACATTTGCTTTGCTTATTTCTATGAAAAAAACAAACCATGCATGGCTGGCTGAAGTTTTTTCTAATGTTAAAAAAAAAAAAAGGGATAGGTATTAGCATTACAGGCAAGTTTAGAGGATATTAAGTCTTGGCTTACTCACGAGGGAGGGGGGCTCAGAGATACTGCAATCTGGCCTGAGTATAATAAACCCCTTTGTTACATTTAAATACCATCATACTATCTTATATACAGCAAAGCGTTGGGATGTTTTATAGTAACAATGCAGAAGCACGAAAACCCCAGACAACTCTAAAAAGGCGCTAATTATTATTATTAGTGTTTTGCGCTAACAATAAATGTCAAATGGAACCCTGAAAACAAATAACTACCTGTCACCCAGTGAATGAAAGGCAATTTTAGTAAAGTGAATTAAAACCCCAAACATCGCCAAGCCCAACCAGTGCGCAATGCCAATGCAGCTTAGCGGATGCCTTGGCGTATGCCTTTCCTAGAGTGGCAGGGATAAGATGTCCTTGGGGTGAATCATTGAGGCTGTGCTGGCTCATTAGCACCCAGGGCACCTGAAAAGGGGAGGTGGACAGAGCTAAAAGGAGGGGGCAAGTGCATCTTTGGGAGCAAGCCCTCCATCATAGCAAATGGAAATCGGAGACTATTAAGGATGGAGAATCTTTATTTATTGGCTGGGCTGCAGCTCACTTGAGTGTTATCAGTGAAAAATTAAAGAGCTTGGATTTGTTTTCATGACATATTTCCCTTAGATTTTTCAAAGTGCATTCTGGGTGTCTCCCAAAGACTATTTTTTAAAAATAAATCGCACATTTTATTTTTTCAGATTTCACTTATCTTTGATATCTGATTGACATATTCAGGACAGTCTAATCCTTTCTGCTGAAGTGAGCTATGACAGTAGCTGCTACAGCAATCAACATCACAGAGCCCTCCCCAAGAACAGGGGCTGTGTCTCACCATATGCCAGGAAGGAGGATCTAGCTGGTAGTTTCTAGATGGCTATGCAGGCGGTGGGATCCATCTCTTGGGTCATCAGATAGATGACTCTTAGAAGCTTGAGTCAGACCTTTAATTATTGCAAAATCATCAAAGAAGCCAAGAGACTCATGAAACACGAGAGGCTGGCGCTTGCCTCTCTAATTTTTTTACTTTATTAAAAGGGAGCATGAAGTTGAAGATTATTAGCCTTGTTACCTTGAGCAGCTTCTGCCTGGTTCAAGACTGACTTTTCTCTCTTTCTCTTTCTTCTTCCCTTTCTTTCTCTCCTGACCCCCTCTTTTTTTCTTCAATGTTTGAATTGATAATATAGTCACACAATTGTTCTAAACTAAAAATTATTCAAAGTTATTCAGAGTGAAAAAGCTTTCCTCCCACCTTACCCCTTAGCTGTCCTGCAACCCATCTCTCAAGTCTCTGACTAATCAAATCTATTTTTTTCTACACAAATAAATGCACATATATCTAAGCACATACATGTACACACATACATACTCTTTTTTCCTTCTTTTCTGCACAAATGATAATATATTGCACACATTGTTTTCTACCTTGCTTTTCCCCTAACCTAAAGTCTTTTATCTTAAAGATCATTCTATATCAGTTAATAAAGAATTTTGTTTTTTAAATGTAATGCACTTCAATATATGACTCCAGCATAAATTATTAATTAAGTTCTCTGAATCTAGAGGCATTTAGGGCATTTCCAAATTTTTGCTCTTACCAACAACCTTGCAGTAAATAACCTTGAATGCATGTCATTCCACACATGTGAAAGGGTGTACGTTGAATAAATACCTAGAAGGGACTAGCTGGGGCAAAGGCTAAATGCGTTTGTAATCTTGATAAATACTGCCAAATTGTCCTATGTGGAGATTGCAGAATTTACATTGCCATCATTCATAAAGGAGGAGGACTGTTTCCTATACTCTCACTCACTAAAAATATCATGATTTTTGATTTTTGAAAATTGGAGAAAGAAAAATGGTCTCCTGGTAAAATTTTAATTCACAGGCCTTTTGAGTCAGGTATCAAATATCTTGTAATATATTTATTTGCAAAATATATTACTTTCTGTAAATTGTCTATGCATAGTCTATGCCTCTTTTTCCATTGTCTTTTCCAGTGGAAAGACTTCAAGTATTGAGGAAAATTATCTCATGGTCTGTTTAATGAGTAACTCTTATTTTGTTCAATGGTAAGAGATGTGGGTTATTATTATGGGTAAAGAGAGAAGATTCATTGATGTTCACTCATTCATTGATAAAACACATCAGCTGAGTACTTGCTACATGCTAGCCACTGTATTGGGTGCTTTGCTGCCAGTTCTAATGGGGGAGACAATTAAGCAAGTAAGGATAATCATTTGTGGAGAGCAGAATGATTAGACATATGTGGGACACTGAGGCAGCAAGGAAGGGCCTCAGGAGTAGGGATATCATGGAAGGCTTCCTGATGGGCGTAATTTAGAAACTGACACCTGAAGGACAAGAGGTAGTCAGCCAAGAAGTAAGGGTGGGAGTGGGGAAAATGAGGGACGTTTTCAGCAAAGAAATGGCCCATGAAAAAGAGAGAGAGAATGTCTGTGTGTCAAAGGAAGTGACAAGAATTCAGTAGGACGGATGCAGAGATGAGGGGTGAGGGAGAGTAGTGTTAGCCTTAAATGACTAGGGACAAAACTGTGAGCATTCTGAGGGCCAGGACTAATACCTAATCACATGAATGCTGCCCAAGTACCAAAGACATTGGCGACTGAGACAGATGAGTTACTTCCTTCATGGAGCTTGAATTTTAATTGGAGGGGGGAGGCAGAGATAATAAATCAACAAAGGAGTAAGTCTCATTTTTAGTGCTATAAAAGAAACACATGACACTGTTTTAGAAAATATTAGCAGGATTTCCAGAAAGGATGTTCACAGGAGGCATCTCTGAAGGGGAGACAGTCAAGCTAGGGCAGACTGAATGAAAAGAAAATGGATGAAGAGCTGAAAAGCTAGTTTCCATCTCTAAAGCCCTCACCATGTCCAATGCAGGTCTGGTGCTCAGTGTCCACCTAAGGGATATTTATGTTAATGCTTTTTTCTTTCTTTTTTTTTTTTTTGAATTTTTTAAATAATGATTTTTATTTTTTCCGTTATAGCTGGTTTACAGTGTGTCAATTTTCTACTGTACTTTTTTCTAAATAAGAAGGAATGCGCTTAATCTGTGTTTAGAAGGAGCTTATTCAGACCAAGCAAGCTCTGTCTTAGGGCTGAGAAACCACTTTTAAGAGATCTGTGGATATCCCCAGAGACACCACCTCCTCTTATTTCCACGTCCACAGAATGCCCGGATCAGGGCTGTATGCAGAGGAGCAAATGAGGAAGAGTGGCACAAATGAAAAAAACAAAAAAGTTGTGAAATTCAGCACAGGGCTGCAAGCTGACTCCTGCAGTTGCTGGACTGGGACTAGGTGACATGCCTTCTAGATTAGCAAATCTTTCAATCCTAATTCTAGAGGATACTTGTCATCTTCCATGAGGCCAGCTACCTTCCATCATGCACCTAACGGAGGCTTCCTCATTCTCTTGAGCATGAAAGTAGGTTTTTCTTACATGTTTTATACGTGAATAAGTAAAGAGGTACTTGAAACACAGAAGACAGAAAAAAAAAATAATGGGACACAGTGAGGAAGTCTACAAATCTTATTTTGTTGATATGGGCACTACTGGTATTTGGAACCAAAAATTATTCAGAGATGAAAAAGAATACCAGAAGAAATGAAAACTCCAGGACTGGAGACATTGAAACAAATTGTAGGTTACATTTCCAGAAGAGAAAAGCAAATAATAATAGCAACAACAATTTTTTATGAATAGCAACAATAATTTTTTATGATGTACTAGACATTTATGCTAATCACTTTCACCCCTAATTTTACTTGATCCTAACAACAACACTGGTTGTTGATGCTGGTATTATTTCCATTCTACAGATGAGGAAGTTGTAGTGTTCAGAGTTTTAACAACTAGGCTAAGGCCCCGTGGTTGGTAAGTGACTGAGCTAGAATTTGCCAAGAAGCCTGTTGACTACCCTACTCTCAACCTTGGTTATGATGCCCTCCCTGGGAAGAACCCAGGTTCCACTGAGCATTAGAAACGTTATTTCCACCAGTCCAGGGTTCTACAAACTTTTTCTATAGAGGTTCCAGATAGTAAATATTTTCTACTTTGTGGGCCTTCAGTAGTTTCTGTTTCAACTACTGAAGGGAAAAAAAAAAAACTGGCAAAGGGAAGAATGGGAGGTAGAGAAAGGAAGGGGGAGAGAAAGAAAAGAAAAAAATACGCAAATTACATTAACTTTCAGCTTGAACGTTATTTATTTATTTATGTCTTTTTGTCTTTTAGGGCTGCACCCGTGGCATGTGGAGGTTCCTAGGCTATGGGTCCAATCAGAACTGTAGCCGCCAGCCTACATCACAGCCACAGCAACATGGGATGTGAGCTGCGTCTGCAACGTACACCACAGCCCATGGCAACACTGGGTCCTTAATCCACTGAGCGAGACCAGGGATCGAACCCACATCCTCATGGATGCTAATCAGGTTCACTAACCACTGGGCCATGACGGGAACTCCTAGCTTGAACTTTAGATTAAGTCTTTGCACAATTTACCAAGATAACAATTTAATAATAAGCAAAAAATTATTTAATGTTGTGCCTCACTTTTCTTAAAAAATTCACTTTGAGAAGTGTATCCAAGCAAATAAATATATAATGGTATATGTGCAAGGATGTTCTTGTATTCTTATTTACAATAAGAAAAAATTCACAACCCAAAACATCTGGTGAATAGGTGAATGATGAAATACTATTACAATGGAAAATTATGTATCCATTAGAAATGATTATGTAAATCTATTTGTTGACACATAAAGATACCAATGATATATTAAAAAAATGGTAGCTCATAAAATATTAGGTTTCGCTTGGGTCCACTTTTGCAATACTCATAATATTTTATATATATAACATGTATAATATAGATAGATATATACATATATACATACATACATACATACATATATACATACATGCAAGGGAATGCCAGGAGGCTATATAACAAGATATTTATAATGGTTGCTCCTGGATGAAAAGACTGTGGAGTTTTATACATTTGTTAAAATTTATATTATTAGAATATGTTGCTTTTATCAGCACAAAAATACGGGCTACAAAAATAGAACAAACAAAGATAATTTGTGGAGATCCAACCTTTCTGCCATGTGTAAAATATTCCATTCCATCTAAAAATATCTTGAAAATACAACTCCCTTCAGATTCTTAGTGTATGGATGCTTTCTTCTATCTTCTTCTGAGCTACACATATTGAATCTGTGTTTTCTTCTCATTGGATGGTTAAATGCATAACCTCCCTACCCTCCTGCCATAATAACCTGCCATCTGTCTTCTTTCTGACCTGTTGGGGGCTCTCAGAAACATTAGTTCTCTCAAAAGCATGGCCCTTGGGAACAGTGTGAAGGGAGACATGGAATTTTTATTGCTTTTCTTCTGTTTTCCTTTCTCCAGGTCCTCCCTCTTCCCTCACACCAGTGGGCGTCTTGCTCCCATACTCTGTCGGCCCCCAGAGCCGTGCTCTCAGTGGGACAGTGACGGCAGCCATCCTGGCTGTGATTTATCCTCCCATGTCACCAAATCAGTCTTGTTAGTGTGTCTGTGCTTGGTGAATAATGAGAAAGACCCACCATCCCTCTAAGGGCAAAACAATGGGAGCAGTTACACTTAAATTTAGCTATTTTCCCCTCTCAGCTTATTTCTTATTTTCTGATTGAAAAGGGCTCACGCAAAGGCCTTTGTGGTAAATACCCAAATAATTGTGTCACAAAGATGGAGGATCATTTTTCACCGGAGTCAACCATCACTGTGGATCAGCTGCCATCCTGAAGTTGCAAACTCTGCTTAAACTCTGGTCTCTCACTAGCAATTTCTCTGGACCTTCAGAAGGGACTCATTTGAATGCCTGCCTATTAACTACAGAGGGTCAGGTTATTGCACCAGTAATGCCATCTGTAAATTACAAGAAGACACAACCTCCACATAAAGCAACATTTGGGATCTGGATATGTCTCCCTGATAAACAATGAGGGAAGGATGAAACATATAAACATAATCTCCACTGGATGTGACAGCAGTGAGGTTTTTAGGAAAAGAAGCTTAGGGGACAAAAAGACCTAAGTCTGAATCTGTTCAACAACTTCCTGTTTAGCTGTTTGACTTTGAGCAAAGTATGTATGCTCTGCACCTGCTCCCTTGTCTCTGAAATGGATTATTCACACCCATTTGTAGGATTGTTATGAAGGTGTGGTAGATTGTGTTTTCCAAAGATGGTGGTGAAAATACCCCCTGCCCTAAGATTTCTAGAACACAGCTACTGCCTTATCCAGAAGTAGAATCGAGTTTTCCTTCTCTTGAATCTGGGCAGGGCCATGGCTCATATGTAACCAAAAGAATGTGGTGGGAGTGCTTTTGTATGACTCTTGAGTTTTAGACATAAGCTCTTGGAGGCTGAGAAGATTTCTGCTTGGTCAGAGCTAAGCTCTGTAGCCCAGGACAGGTACTGTTCCATAGTGATCATTTGTTTCAACAGTTTTCAACAGTTTCAAATTTATAGAATACTTCCCAAGAATCTTCAGACATTCCATATGAAGAAATATAAGGATACTATATCACATATAAACTCTATATGCCTATAACATACATCTAATTTAGAGAAATGCTTAAATACTGACACATTGAATTTTTATAGCACGTTTTCTGTACCTGTTAAAATATTAATTTTTCTTTGAAGAATAACAAATACTTAAATTTTCACACAAAGTATATTACAAATATTACTGATGTCCCTTTTGACATTTCCCCTCCACGACACCCATTCCCAACATGGTAACCTCTGTCTAAATTTGCAGTGTTCTCCTCTGAACTGTTTAGAAAACACATGAATGTACCTCTAGGCTACAGAAAATGTTGTTTTGTGTATATATGCCACTTTTTGGTTGTTAATAAAGCCCTCATATAGTGAATGTTTCTGCAACTTGCTTTTTTCTTCAAAAATATGTCTAGAGAATTTGTTTATATAGGAACATAGGTGTCTTTTAACATTTTTTTTAATCACTATGTTGCATTTTGCTCTTTCATACTTTATTTATCCATTCCCTTGCTAAGGGATATGTAGGTTCCTTTCCATTATTGGATTTCCTCCAAGAATGTGGTATACATCCTTGCACACGTCCCCTTGTACCTGCGTGTGAAGGTTTCCCCAGGGCACAAGCAGAGGAGCAAATGACTTAGTCAAGATCATAGGTATTTTTATTTTAAAGAGACATCGCCATTCTACCCAGTAATATAAAGAATATTTATTTTTCTGTGCTTCGCCATCAATTAATTTTTAATCTTTTTTTTTTTTTTTTTCCTTTTTAGGGCCGAACCCACGGCACATGGAAGTTCCCAGGCTAGGGGCTGAACAGGAGCTACAGCTGCTGGCCTATGTCACAGCCACAGCAATGCGGGATCCAGGTGCGTTTGTGATCCACAATACAGCTCACAGCAATGCCAGATCCCCCCGACCCACTGAGCGAGGCCAGGTATCGAACTTTCATCCTCATGGCTACTAGTCAGATTTGTTTCCGCTGTGTCACAACAGGAACTCCCACTCCTCCCGCCTTTATATTTTTTTATATCAAAATATTGAATGAAAGAATGATGAATGAATGAGTGAATGATCAGCACTCCAGACAATCTGAAATTTAGTATGTGTGCAGCTCCTGGTATTAAAGGTAGGTGACCCCGTCCTGAACAGGCTTTATCGCTTATCTCTAATAACCTAAGGGTCAGAGATAGAAAGAAGAAAGAAGCTTTGCCTTATGAATAGAGGTGTTTCAGAGAGCCTGATGAACATTCCAGAAAGTAAAAAAATATTGTTTTTTGGGCTGCTGTACTGTATTGCTAAGAGCAGGGAGGGGGCTGGGGGAGAAGCAGGATGCAGAAAAACATGACACAGAAACAGAATTGTTTCCTAATAAAAAAATCTCTCAAAGTTTTCTGCGAGGCCCTGTCAGCAGCTCTTCAAGCAGCACGGCTTATTTTAAATTTTATTTAAATCAACAAATTGTACACACTTGAACACGGAAACAGAATACAGGGAAAACACAAGCTGCCCTAACAGAGTAACGTCTAATAAACATTATGCTACTCAGAGATATTTGCTGTTTAATCACCCCATGAAAGGACGCATTCAGCCAAAAGATGTCAGATAGCATCTTGCTAAAGGCAATGGTGCCAGCTTTCCTAGCTTTGGAGTTCATGCAGCTAATTTTTTTCTCTTCTCCACTGGCTCCCCCCCGCCACGCCCCCGCGGCCGCCCTGAATAGCAATGGTCTATCTCTTGGACCACTCAGGGGATGAAGTATTTGTGCTTTGAGTATTGACGATAGTATCCATTTATTGAATAGTGCCTTTGTCAGAACTGGCTATATACTTTGTGGGGCTCAGAGCAAATGAAAATTTGGAGCGCCTTGTTAAAAAATTAAGAGACTTTTTTGAGACAGTGATAGCACAGCATTAAACCAAGTACGAGGTCTTTCCAAGGGCAGCCCCTGTACTGCTGCCGAGGTGGCACATGTATGAAGCGGGCCCTGCTTTGCGGCCATTTGCGAAAGATCTCATTTCTCTGCAGCAGAGCTCTCCCTTCCCTGCTCCAAGAGAAGAAAAAGTGACCACGTTCATGAGACTGCTTGAGGTTTACAACGGTCGGCCCCTGAATGCTTTCGAAGGATGGACCAGCTAACGCCTGACTTTTGTTTTGCTGGTTGGAATATGCAAGCTGGGAGCTAAATTACCAGGGGAAATAAAATGTTTGAGAGGCAAGGCTGGGAATTAGAGGTGAGCATTAAAAACAGAGAGAACTAGAACATACTGGTGCCCAGAGTAGAACTTTAAGGAAAGGACAGATTATTTGCCAGAAAGGCAATCTTAAAAACTGGTATTTTGCCGCACGGTATGTGAGGTAAGTCCTCTTCCCTCTCTCCTTTAAAAATCTTCAGGAAAATCTATTTTAGTCACTAACACCATGAGAAAAGATATGATGCTGTGTATGGTCTCAAAGTGGATGGAAGGAGAGCGCTGAGGCTACCCATCCAATAATTGTTGTACCTGGGATGCACCTACGTTATTTCTTTTAATTCTCCCAACAAATCTATAAAACTTTATCACAGAATGTCAAACACCCATTTTCTATTAAACAGTTGTTTTTAATACTGATTTATAGAAGATTTTTACTTCTCAATGCAACCAGTTTTCTGTTACATGGGTTGCAAATAGTTTCCCCGTTGTCTTTTAATTTTGTTTTTGGTGTGTTCATCCCCACGCGGGTACTTTTCAAATAGGTGCATCGGTTTGAAAGGGCTGCGGTTAACAGATTTCCACAGATTCCGTAACTTAAGACAACAAACGTATTCTCTTATATTTCTGCCAGGTACAGGTTTAAAATCAAGGTGTTACAGGACCTTCCAAGGCTCTAGGGGAGATCCTTCCCCTACGCCTTCGGCTTCCGGTTACCAGCAATCCTTGACCCTCCACGGCTTGAGATGGAACCCTCCAAGTCTCTGCCTTTGTCTTCACATGACCTTCTTCCCTGAGCGTCTGTATATCCAGCTTTTGCTCCTCCTATAGGACACGAGTCACTCAGAGCCCATCCTTAAGCCAGTATACCCTCATCTTAACCCGTTTACATCTGCTGAGACCCTCTTTCCAAATAAAGGTCAGAGTCATAGATAACTAGACTTGGGCAGTCTTCGTGGGGGACAAATTTTGATCCACCACAATATTTATAGAGATGAATTTATTGACATTTTCTTGTAGAGTTTTCGAATTCTGCTGTATCATTCTTTTAAAAGAAACTTTTCATTCTTTGACTATGAAAAAAATACTTCAATACTTTCTAAGAAATAAGGTTTCATTTTAATAGGTTATACCTAAATCCTTGAACATTTGGCATAAAGTTTTAGTGGAGTAGGTGGGGTAGGGTTTTTTTTCAGATAGTGGTTCAGATGCTTTAACATAATGCATTGAATGATCAGTCTTTTCCAAATTGATTTTAAATACCATCCTTGTCATACAATAAACTTCCATACTGATTTGTATTTCTAACTCTATTCTGTTCCACCAATCCATTTATTCTGCATCACAACCACCATGTTTTAATCATTGTAGTGCTAGAATATGTTGTAGAATTTTCTTGATTCTTATTTATATGCTCTTAATTGAACTTTTGAATTAGATCTTCTAGTTCAAAAAATGATAGCATTTCTATCAAAATCATTTTAAGTATATAGATTTACTTGTGAAAAATGAAAGTCACGCCAATATCAATTTTTAAAAAGTCTTCTTCTAAGTCCCTTAGCAGCAATTTAAAGTCATCTTCTTAAAAGTCTCTCCCATTGCTTTTTTAAGTTTAATGCTAGACGGAATTATCTATCAAGAAAGGATATTGACTTTTATCAGAAGCCTTTCAGCATCTATGGTGACAACGTCGTTTTTCTTTTGATCTAATACAGGTTTTTCCTAATACAGAATTGTTCCCGAATGTTAAGAAGTCATCAGAATTTGAATTCTTACTTCTCGATGTAGTAACTTTGTCTCCTTGAGAAAAGTACTTTATCTTCCTAAGGCAGTTTTCTGTAAAATGGGAATAATTATAGTACTGTCCTTTTTGCCTTCCCAGATTCATTCTCTTCTTTGTGAAACAACATAGCCTTTGCATAAAGGAATAAAGACTGCAATCTTTGGGGGACTATTTATATTATTTTCTCTGGATTGAGAGAGAGGCACTTCATCTGGAATTGCAAACTCACACTCTTAGAGGGATCAGGACGCTGGTATAAATGAAGGTTTCTGTACTTTGGTACTATTGACATTTGGGGGTAATTCTTGGTTGCAGGGGGTCTGCGCCATGCTTTGCAGGATGTTTAATAGCAACTCTAGTCTCTAACCAACAGATATTAGCAGCACTCATCTCTCAAAACCCCTGTGTGACAATCAAAAATGTATCCATGCATTTCCAGATATCTTCTGAAGAGTGAAACTGATGCCATTTGGGACTTACTTGAACAAATGAATGAAGACAGTATTTCATTGTTTGGAGTCATGATGTTTGTTTCATATAGAAGACATTGGCTTTGTCTAAAGGTGGAGCCGCTACTCAGCTTCAGCTGATTGTTGCTCAGAGGGAACATGGACTCATTATTTATTGTTAGATCCTACATATTTTCAAGAGATATCTAGCTTTACATTTTTTCCGATTTTTAAATACTATCACCATTTTTTTTGCAGTTTGATGTTGGTCAAGTGAAAGACATCTGTGGATCATATTTGGCCTCCTGGCTGCCAGGGAGCAAGCTGCGGCCTAGAGAAGTCCCTAAAATGCTGTCCTAGGTGTCCGCAATGCTAAGCAGTGCTCCCATTTTTCAAGTACATTTCCCCTGGGGAATCCTGCTTTTCAAAACAGTTGGGCCAAAGTAGTACTTAGTTTTCTTAATTGATTAGGTTCATGTTGCCCCTTTGAACAGATGTGTTTATTTTTAACTTGTCTCTTGGTAACAAGTGAATTCCAGAATGGGTAAAAAGAAAAGTTATTTAGAATATGTGCTCTCCGTGGAGATTTCAATTAGAATTCTCTGTTTTTTCCATCCTGCCCAGTTATTGTTGACTATGATATTTTCTTTGCTTATAAGTACCAGAACCTCCTTCAAGGTGGCAACTTATTATCAGATATAGAGGAATCTCTAGGAAGGCACAGAAGGAAGTATAGTCAGATGCTAGAAGGAACCATAAAAGCTGTATTGAATCAAGTGACACTATTGTTTTCTTTAATGTTTCTTCCATTCATGTCTTTCCTTCTGGAATGGCTTTCTCTCTTCATAAGCACATGGCTGCCCTAGTCCTGGAGCTATGTGTCAAGTTATGTGTCACTTGTGCTTCATTTTCAAATTTCTAGAAAAGAAAGTGATAGCGCCAGATGGAGGTAGGTGTCAACCCTATGTGTAACCAACTATAACGGCATCACAAGCCAGATGATCCTCTCTATAAAAGCAGGTATTTTCTATTGCTCCTGTTGAATCTTCAGAATCTAGAATTATGATGGGCACATAGTGGTAATTATGATTTCTTCTTTCTTTACACACACTCCCTCCCGAGGTGATGTCATCCAGATTTGTGACTTTAAATAGCATGTATATTCTACTGACACTAAAATGTCATCTCTAGGATGAAACTTTCACTTGAACTCCACTTGACACCTTCAACTAGATGAAGACATCTACATTTCAGGCATTTGAATTAAACTTGTCCAAAATCAAGCTCTTTCTCCAAAATATCTGGTCTTTACCTCCTGAGATGCATATTTCCTACCTCAGTAAACAGTAACTTCATCCTCTAGCTGCTTCGGTCAACATCTTTGCATTCATCTTTGGTGCCTGCCACTCCTCAATTCCAAATCATCGGTAAATCTGTTTCACTATAGAACCTGACAATAATCATCCTGATCAGTTAGGATCACAATAATCATCCTGATCAGTTATGATCATCTCTCAGCTGGATTACAGCAATAGCCTCCTAATCAATCTCCTTGCTTCCCCCTTTGCACTCCTGAATCTAAAATGATGTTGTTTAAAGATTAGTGAGATTATGTCACACCTCTTTTCAATACTCTCTAATAGCTTCTAACATCACCCAGAATAAAAGAATAAATACTGTAAGGTCTAACAGGTCCTGCAGCATCTGCCCTTCCTTCTTTTTTTTTTTTTCAAGTTTCTCTTACCATTATCCCACTTTTGTGCTTTTCTCCAGCCACATGCATCTCTTTGCTATTCCTCAGAAGTATACTTCAAGCCATCTCCTTCTTCGAATGTCTAGAACATTCTTTATCCCTAATATGGTCATATATACGTGTGTGTATTTTTTTTTTTTTTTTAGGGCTATACCCATGGCATATGGAAGTTCCCGGGCTAGGGGTCGAATCAGAGCTGCAGCTGCTGGCCTATGGCACAACCACAGCAACGCCAGATCTGAGCTCAGTCAGCAACCTATACCACAGTTCATGGCAATGCCAGATCCTTAACTCACTGAGCGAGGCCAGGGATCAAACCCACATCCTCATGGACACTAGTCAGGTTCATTACCACTGAGCCACAATAGGAACTCCCCAATTAAATGTAAATTTAATGTGCAATCTAGCAATTCCACTTCCAAGTACTTACCTAAGAGAAACAAAAATATATAACCAAAGATTTATACACAAATGTTTATGGAGGCTTTACTCACAATAACTTAAAAACTGGAAACAGACTGTCTACCCACAGATGAATGGGTTTAAAAATAGTTGTATATCCATTAAATAAATAAATCTGCACTACTCAGTATTAAAAAAAAGAAGCTATTTATGATAGACAGATGACTCTCAGACATTATACTAAGTGGAAAACACAGATACAAAAGAATGTATTCTGAATGATTCCATTAAAATAAATTCCAGTATAGGAGAAAATTATAGTTAAAGAAAGCAGATCAGTATTTGCCTAGAATTGTGGAAGGAGCTATGAGTGAAGAATTGCCCACAAAGGGGCACAAGAAATTTCTTGGTGTGATGCAAGTGTTCTGTGCCTTCATTGCTGTGGACACATGCAAGGACATACTTGAAAACTCCTCAACTGTACACTTCAAATGAGTGCATTTTACTCTATGTACATTATATCCTGATAAAGTTGATCTGGGGAAAAAGTTCTTTGCAGAAAAGGCAGCTTGTTTGGAATCATCCTCCATGTATCCTCTTGGCGTGCTTAGCTGCTTGAAGAAGATGGCCAAGAATAAGATGTTCCATGGGATACAATCACATGTGAGAGAAGAGAACTTGAGGACATGTGTACATATACCAACATGGCACTAAAAGTGACTGTTAGCTACCAGGTCATAAAATGTCTATTTACTGCAGACATCACGAAAGCTTTTTCCATGGGCTACCCAAAGGCCCCTTTGCTCTTCATAACTCTAAATTAAACAAGAATAAAACTGTGCCAAATTTTTCATAACAGGAGATTTTATGTAAAAAAATCTGAATTTGGGGATTTAGCTTATGAAGCGGAGCCTTGTTCTTGCAGGACACACTGAGCTGACTACTGAAGTCAAGGCTTGAATGCTCCCACGTAATGCTGTCAAGAGAGCCACAAAACAATGCACCTCATTTCTATCACCAGACAGACCCTGGAGTGCGGGAGTTTGTGTGCCCTGCAAAATCTTCCTGGAGCCTACCGAAGTGTCATGCTTGGAACGACGCTTGCTAAGTGCTGGTGAAGGATGTAGCCAGATTCCTGGCTGTTGACACCAGTACAGAAGCCCTGAGTCTGCTTAGGATTTGAACTCTTTGGTTACATGTGTCTCAAGTCTTCCGAAATGGTGCCCAAACTAGAGGCTCTGGTCATGTTCCTTTCCTTTGTATACTCCTGTTTCTCCTGTTTTCTCCAATTTCTTCCAAATTTGTCTTACATCTCCTTACTCCCACTAGCTCCCTACCTTCCTTTTTTTTCTTCCCACTTCACTGCACAAACGGTATTACAAAGTTTAAGCAACAGAAGTAACTGGGATAGATCATGATAGAAAATAACATTCAAACAGTAAGTATGTGTGTGTATGTGTGTGTGTGTATACATATGACTAACTTTGCTATACAGCAAAAATTGGCACAACATTGTAAACCAACTAGAATTTAATTTTAAAAAATACCTTTTGCCTACTGATCTTCTAAGAGGTAGTAAGGAATAACAGAACAAAAAATAAGAGAAAGAAATAAAAATAAGAATATCTAAAATTAGATTTAAAGAATGTAGACCAGGAAAACTAAACATTCAGGAAATGATATTAGAGAATAGAAGGCACATAAATAGGCATAAGGTCTTATCAAATTTGGGTTTATGTTTCCAGGAAAATAGCTTTTCATGGAGACTGACTTTTACCATGACTTCCTCATCCCAGATCTCTTTGAAGCCCCTTGAAATGAGAGGTGGGATTTTGGGGTATGGGTAGTTTTTTTTCCCCAGAGAATAGCTTTTGTTTTTCTCAAATTTTCAAAGTATTCATGACACCCTCCGCCCCCAAATATGAAACGCAGCTTTAGCTAGAGCTTTCCTCTCTATGGCAATAATCATAGGGACTCATTTTTACAGGTTCTTAACAGTAAAAGTGGCATTTACACTGAACACCAGGAAACAGCAAGAATAACTGCTTAAATGTAAAGAGGAGACTACAACTATATGCCATTCGTGAAACTGAAATTGCTGAGGATTTTGCCCATACCGTAGCTTTATCAGTAAGATTTTCATGAGTGTATACTAAGGAAATAGTCATACATGTGCTGAAAGATTTATCCACAAGAATGGTGCTCTTTGCATCATTTATAACAATGAATAACTCTAGTAGTCAGTCCTAACACAATAAGATCTATCAGTGAAACGGTTATACTAATATATCTTTCTAAATGAGCTTTAAAAATACTAGTGACATGTCAAAAATACCCTATAATAGGAGTCAGCAGACTATGGTCGTGGGACAAATCCTGTTCACCAACTGTTTTTCTAAATAGTTTTGCTGGACAGTCGCACCCATTCATTTCTTATTGTCTATGGCTGATGTCTGCTCTAGAGCAGCAGAGCTGAGTAGATGCGACAGAGGCCTCATAGCCAGCAGAGCTGAAAATATCATCTGGCCCATTACAGAAAAGGTTTGCGGACCTCTGTTCTGTATCATTAAGTGATACAATACTATTATTTCAGAGAGAGAAAATCATCAAAGTAAACACAGTGAAATGAAAAACAGTAGTTATCCTGAATGATAGAATAATGGGTAATATTTATTTTTACTTCTTTGCTTTTTTAAGTCTTTTCCAAAATTTGTATGATAACTACTACCTTTTCCATCACATACAAAATATTTTTTAGATTTTTATAAGACCATTAAAAGAAAAACCCTGCCATTCTATCCCCCCACCCCACCCGCCCCAGTCTCCCAATCTCTTCGGGTTACGGTGAAGCAGCAGAATCTTTGGTTGTTTTGTAGAGTCGTGATAAAGCTACCTATTGCCCCGTAACCAGGTTCTATTCAGTATTATATCTGGGAGGATATGAGCAACAGGAAAAGAGGTACAGGGCAATAGAGCTTGGAGAAAATTAAGATCTGCAGATGTGACATTTCCTAGAAATCAGCCTGTCTTGGTTTCTCCCACAATTATTCACCATTTTGTTTACAAATGGGAAATAGCATTCTACTGTTCAGTGTCTTCCAAGAGACTGAAGTTAATTTGAAATAATCCTCCAGCAAAAGCACCAATAAAAGCATCTGGAACGCCCTGATGCCATCCCCTCTGGCTACTGACACGACATTATTGATACACAAATCAAAGTTGACTGCTCTGGTAACACTGAGTCCCCTGGCAGCAAGAGCTTTCAACAGAGAAGGTGTTCCTTTCTTTAGACAGGACCAACTTACTGCAATATCTTATTGTAACAGGCTTAGTTAAGACATTAAAGGGATCCCAAACAGAAACTTTAAATCTTCCCTTTTTTTTCCCCTCTCAGATAGCATGTGCCCACCCCCCCTCAAGTCATAAATAAATAAAAGAAGAAATTCAAACTACGCTTAAGAATAGGCTCATGAGACATAAAGGAGGCTATAAACGTAATGTGATTTGAGGGCTGTCACAAGATTTCACTTGTCAGAGACAGTACAGGCAACTTACGCCTGCCTGAAGTTTCCACCATTAGAGTCATTTCTCAGAAACATAGCATTTTTTTTAAAGGCTCCGTTCAAATATAGAATTATTAAACTGCTGGATTGAAAGGGTCCTAAGAAGTCATAAATCCATTCCTGAACCGATATGCAAATCCTCTCTCCTGGATCTGCTCTCAGACATTTCCTAGCCTTCTTATGGTCTCCTCCCATGACAGGGAACTCACTACCTCAAAAAAGAGCAACTATTTCATTTTGAGTAGGCTTTAATTACACAAAAGCTCTCTTTGTGGTGAACTGAAATCTGCCCCCGGTAATTTTTATTCTTTGATCACTAGTCTTATTGCATTCACTCAAACAAATATTTAATAAGCACCCTTTCAGGCATGGTCAACATAGTGGCATTCCAGATAATCAAAGTTCCTGCTCCCATGGCATTTACGTAGTAAGGAAAACAGCCAGCATGCAACAAACAAGAAGCAAGATCATTTCCGACGCAGTCAGGATAAGGAAATGTGATAATTACCAGAGAGTGTGGGGTGGGGCTGCTTAGGACGAAGGGCATTATGGGCCGACTTGTGCCTCCCCTTAAAAATATATTGAAGCCGTAACCTCAGTACCTGTGAATGTCACTTCTTTTGGAAATAGGATCTTTGGGGATACGGCATGATAGGGTGGTTTAGTAACTGGTGTCCATATAAGAGGAGAAGAAACATTCACCAAGACAGGACGACACGAAGACACACAGGGAAAATGCCATGAGGATGGAGGGAGAGATTCGACTGATACATCTATGACCCAAGGGCACCAAGGTCTGCTGGCAGCCACCAGAGCTAAGAGGAAAGCATGGGTAAGATGCTCCTTTACAGCCGTCAGAGAGAACACAGGCCGCCAACCCCTGACTCGGACTTTTAGCTTCCAGAACTGTCAGAGAACAGATTTCTGTTGTTTTAAGTACACAGCTGGTGGTACTTTGTTATGGCAGCCCCAGGAAATGCCTACAGGCAGTCTGGGAAGGTCTTACCAAGGGGTAGCTTTTTTTTTTTTTTGTCTTTTTGCAATATCTAGGGCCGCACCTGCGGCATATGGAGGTTCCCAGGCTAGGGGTCTAATCGGAGCTGTAGCCGCCAGTCTTCGCCACAGTCATAGCAACATGGGATCCGAGCCGCGTCTGCGACCTACACCACAGCTCATGGCAACGCCAGATCCTTAACCCATTGAGCAAGGCCAGGGATCGAACCCGCAACCTCATGGTTCCTAGTCGGATTTGTTAACCACTGAGCCACGATGGGAACTCCAAGGGGCGGCTTTTTGAACTGATGAGCCAGCTTTAATCACGAAGAAGACTCTTCCAACTGTGAAGAGCAAAAACTCTGAGGTGGGAATGAGCTTGGAATGTTCAAGGAACAGAAAGGAGGCAGATGTGACATGAGCTCTGAACATGAGGGAAGGGGTAGGAAACGAGCCTAGGGAATTAGGCTGGAGCTAAATTACGGCAGCGGTTCCTAGCTTACTTTATGTAGCAAAATGCAGGTGCTCGGGTCTCCATCCTAGGGACCGATGGACACATGTGGACCCAAGCACTGATATATTTTTAGATTTGGAGAACAATGTATACGGAGCCTCGTAGGTCTGGTAAGTCGCTTGGAATTTCTACTTCAGACAGTGAGAAGCACTGGGTATCTTAGCTCATTTGGAAGCTCTACCTCTTTGCAGCATCATCCTTCAGATATTTGACAGCAGCCCTTGCATGCTGCTTTCAGTCCCCAAACCTCTCCTCTTATCCCCTACCTTCTTCCAAACATCACCAGTTTTTCATATGTGATCTGGTTTAATAAATATCTATTGCAGACCTAGACAGAAGCCACAAAAGTAGAACACCTCCATATGCTTGAACACGCTAGCACACATTTGTCTGCTGGCTTCCCTAGTTCAGTGGTTCCCACCCTTTCCTTCTGTCCTGCAAGGCTTACATCCCACCCCCTCCCTCCTCCACTTGGGAGGCACAGACAACGTCAATGGTGGAACAGACTGAAACACTTTTCAACCCCATGGCAGGGTTTCAGTTCTGCCCTGCTACCAGTTGAGAACAATTGAGTACCTAGAAGAGACCCAAATGCTCAAGCAATTTTTGAGTCGGGAAGAGAAAACATTCAAGAATCAATTCAGTAAGTATTCTGAGGCTTTCCCATGTGTTGTACCTGTTGAGGTGCGGTCTCCTCATCCTGAGTAGCAGGGGCAAGGGGCTCGAGTACTGCAACCCGCTGCTGTTGCTGGGGGTCAGGCTGTAATGCAGATGGATGTGTCAGAGTTAACTGCAGACAGACTTCCTCTACGCCTTGGGCTGAGAAGAGAACAGACCAAGGAGCATAATTCACAAAGAGAAAGGCTTGAAACCTTGACACTGAAATTTCTGCCCCATGTATCTTTGCTTTTAGCTCTAAGGTATTTTTGGAAACCCCTTCTCAAAGCAGACGTGTAAGACATCATTCAGACTGTGTACCTATTCATGCTTTTTCCTTTCCAGAGATTGGCATGAAACTTTGATGAACGCAGACGCTCGCGGGCTCACCAGGCAATGAACACCAAAAGATCTAAGCCACAGACTGCAAATTTGTAAGAAGGTAGACTGATTACTTACCTCTCTGTCTCTTCACCCAGTATGATAGAGACCTTTATTTTGCCAAGGTCCTGGTTCATTGCCCAGGTCCACAAAAGAACCAACTCTGGAGGGAATGGTGATATTCGTATTTATCAGAGGACTTCATGCCCTCCTCCAGGGTGTTTTCTGGGATGGCTCAGCCACCTGTTCACAGCCTGAGTCTGTTCCGACTGATGGGTACCTGATATTGAATAATTTCAGTATTACTTCTTTACCTCAGGGTTCATAGAGAGCCCTAACACAGCAATGGAATAGCAGCTCCAAGTCTCACATCCTTGGAGGACAATTACTGGGTTATCTGTCAAGCTATCAGTGATCATTGCCCTGGTTACCACCTTCTTCTCATCTACAGTGGTGACCTCTTAGAAACTTCCTTATGCACTGACTTTGGCCTCACCCAACCCTAAAGTATTGATTGATCCAGGACCGGGAGCTGTTCAAAGTCACTTCTCTAGGAATTAAGTTAAGGCCAAGGAGAACTTTAGTCTCTCCAACTCTATCATTTATCTCACTCTGTTTCTATCTCTGTAACTCTCTTTTTTTCTTTCTCTCTGTCTCTTTATATTGCAAAAACGTAGGTGTTAGCAGCAGCCATACTGTACAGTCTAGAAATTGGGAGATTGAACAAGGGAAACTGCAGTAAAAGAAAATAATTTACCCAATGCCATTAAGTACCCTATAATTTACTTCAAATTGTATTGAAGTAGATGAAATCGCCAATATTTGACCATTTTAAAATTGACCACTATTAATAAAATTGACATGAAGTATAGTTCTAGTTATGCGATTTAGGATTTACAATGGTATCGTCCTTTTCAATTTTCTCTATAACTGATTTGTTTTTGTTAATGTTTATTTTTCCTGCAGAATTTATGGTATCGTCACACAAACCATGAATCCTTTTGCTTTGTTATGAATTTCAACAGGGGCATGACATACCTGAGGACGGTAGAAACATCAATTTGGCCTTAGGAGAGGTTTAGGTAGCCAGAGGACTATTCTGTGGTGGTTTAAAGATTTTTTTGTGAAATTTCTGTTTTAACTGAAGGTCAGTTAGAATTCAGTCTAAAGGATAACCCTCAAAGCAATGTGAGATCTTACAACAGAGAAAAGAGTCTGCTCAGACAGTTTCTCAGAACCTGGGTACAATAAGGAAGGTGAAAAATTAGACAGGGGGGACCTCAGCATTGGATGGGAGAGCAATGCTGAGATGGTTGAGTTTGCTTATTGTTTAAAATTTAAAATAATAATGACAGCTTTTGGAGGCTATTACAGGCTGTGGCCATACATGGATACTGGTTGACAACTGAAAGAGATCTTGTCATTGATTGGAAGTTGAGGAAGCTCTCAAGCATGCTGTGAAGCCATGCTTAGGATCAAAGAATATTCTGGTACCTACACAGTGGGTCTGTAGAATCCATAAGGCAGCACTCCTTTTGGAAAGCAGTGTGAAAAAATAACCACAGAATCATCTTGTCACCAAGTCGTTCCAAGCTTGATTTGTAAATGGTTCTCTGATTACACGCTGCTTTGGCAGACTCTTGGTCACCTCACTGTCATGAGAAGTATGCTGTTATAGCAGGGGTCAGCAAACTATGGCCTGTGGACCAGTTCTAGCCTGCCACCTGAGCAGAGTCCATGAGCTAAGAATAGTACTTGCATTTTTAAACTAATTGAAAAAAAAAATATATATATATATATATTTGCTTTTCATGCACCTGTGGCATGGTTCCTAGGCTAGGGGTTGGGAGCTGCAGCTGCCAGCCACAGCACAGCCACAGCAACACAGAATCAGAGCTATGTCTATGACCTACACCACAGCTCATGGCAGTGCCAGAAACTTAACCCACTGAGTAAGGCCAGGGATGGAACCTACATCCTCATGGACACTAATTGAATTCGTTACCCCTGAGCCACAAGGGGAACTCTAAAAATTATATTTTGACATGTGAACATTATATAAAATTCCAATTTCAGTATATAGGTAAATTTTTTTGAATTCACCAACAATTTTTTTAATATATTTTTGGCTGTATTTCCGATAAAACAGACTTGAGTAGTTGGGGCAACAAAGACTGTACAACCTACAAAGCCTAAAAGAATTACTGTCCGGCTCTTCACAGAACTAAGTGTGCCAATCTCTGTGCTAGAGTACCATTACCTTTGGTTCTGGAAGACTTTTCTAACAAGATGTTGGGGTACGTAAAAGGAGAAAAGTTTGGTCTTCATTAAACTTTATGTCTCTTTTGTGCATGCTTGTTAATAAATATCAAAAAACTTGACCCGAGATTTGCTTTCATTGCCATTTGATTATGAATTGTGGGAACAGACTCAGAGTTGACACAGTTCAAGATTTAGGGAGTTAATGAAATTGACCAGAAAGAACCTAAATGAGTGAGGCCCAATTTGCTTAGATCACTTTGCACCAGACGCCCTGAGAGGGGCAGAATTGAGAGCTGGAAAAAAAAAAAAAATGCTTGTTGACATGTTAGTACCTGATTCCAGACCTTTTCTAACACCTCGTTGCTTTACTGCCCTTATACCCCATGAAACATTGAATATCTTTCAAATGAATCCCTTTTGCTTTGTTTAAGCCATGTCCAGCAGATTTCTATCACTTGCAACTAAATAGAACCCTTATTTATACACTCCTGATGATCAACAGGAGGGGATAAAGATGCAAGAGTTGTAGCTGTTCATTTTATGGAACCATAAGATCTTCCTGAATTATTTAGTTAACCATCCACCAGCACTTATAGCCAGGCACCTCTCACACTTAACCCAGAAATCTTAGTTATTAAGGTGATACTTTATATTCTTTGCATTGGGCAACAACCCAGAAAAAATACTGCAACATTTTAGGTAAGCAGGATGAGTAGGTAGTGTGTTGATGGGTGATAAATAACATACAACCTACTCTTTTTAAGAGAGGCCCAGACATCACGCGCCTACACCAACCCAAATGCTTCATCTATTATTCACAGATAGTTCCGAGGATTCAGCAGGTGATCAAACAGACTTTCCAAAGGCGTAACCAGCGTTCATCAAATACCCTCCAAGGAGCCAGTGCCTCACTCGGCCTTCTGTGCTTTCATTTACCTCCCTTACCTTCACTCCCACCATTACTACTGCCAGCCCACTCCAAAGTCACCAGTCTCACTTTCAGGTGACAGTGTCAGTAAGAGAAAGATGTACAGAGAAGAGAGCAGGAGTGTGCTCCCGGCAATGACATACCAGATCGATCAATAAACATCTTTGTGCAAGCCTGTCCCCCGTTAGTAGATAAATGAGTCCCTGCTTTTAATTATTAAACAAGAATCGGCAAGAATCAACAGACAGTCACTTTATAAGATGAAAAATATTTTCAGTACTACAGTGAATGAGGTGCAACACGTTCTGGACTCCATCATTTTCATCACTCCACTTACCAACAAATGAGAACTGAAAACTCTCTGCCAACTGATGAACGCATCCGCTTTTAGGGTCACGGCCCTTGAAAGAGCATTTGCGAACTTTCCATAGATACACCAATTTCCTATTTTGGACCTGTGGTCACGATGTTCCTCTTTTGGTGAACTCCATGGCTCCTTTTGGTAGGAGCACCTACGAGCCCAGGGAATGCTTTTCCTAGCCTGCTCTAGTAGTGGAAACACACCAGTTTCAAAAAGGCTGTGCTACATAGAGCACTCACTTTTCCTGCACTAATTCTAATAAATCCAGGAGAGAGTGCAGCGCAAAATGGATGGACCCAGGCCTGCCTCCGTATAATGGGGCTTTTATGCTGACATGCCCCATTAGGGGCCACCGCACACATCTTCCTCAATAAACAAGCTTACTGCTCAAGTAATAAAGTCATTTATGGAGAGAAGTCAGTCAAACCACCAGGACTTACGGGAGGTTCTCGGAGGAATCATACTGAGTTAGGTTGAAAGAAAATCCCACAGATTCATATCAAAGACCATCTTTCAACTGGGAGCCCTAATTCCTAAGGTTCCATTACCTACACTTTTCTTCGCGGGTTCAGAATGAAAAACTCATCTGTACTACCCCAAATAGGGTCAGGGAGTTTGGTGACTTTAAAGCCAATTAAGTCCTTTCTGAATATTAGAGTAGTTTTATCTGCTTTTTTCCAAAACATAAGAATTTCTGATCAAACAAGAACTTTTCCACTTTTAATTAGCCCCTTGTGTTCTGAGAAGAAAAGCAAGGGTGAATGTTATAAAAAAAATCTCTTATTTAAAGTAACCATTACAAGGGTTTTCAATTTTTTAGCTCTACTGATTATTAGATGTCATGAAGAAATGGGCATTTCTCTTTCTTTGAGTTCAAGTATTTTCTGTGGTGAAAGTTAATTCTGTGGCTTATCCAGGACCTTGAAAATCCAGGAGATACAGGAAGGCTGACAAGGGATAGATGTGAGGTGAAAGAGAATGTTTCTTTTAGGACATGGTTGCCTGAGAGAGAGACTGGAAGTTACAAATATATTTTGCTGATCCTCATAATACATTAGCTGCTCTTAATAGGATTTAATATATGCTAATTATCATTACTGTGTATGTACATATATAACATATAGGATGGAAGATATATACATATATGTACAAGTATATATATACATTTATGTATATAGTTGTCTGTGTATGTACGTAGATATCTAAGTGAGGGTATAAAGATGCCTGTACTTTTCTGAGGGGGGAGCAATTTTATACCTTCTTCTATATTATTATGATATTGAATACACGCAGTAAAGCAAATACAATTTTAGAGGTACAATGCAATAAATTTTTACATGTTCATACCTGGCTAACCATCATGCAGATTAAGATATAAAACACTCCCAGGAGCTGAGATTTAAGCCCAAACTCACCAACTCAATCAGTCCTTCCACTGTATTCAACAGAGAGGAAGGAAGTACCATTAGCACTGATCAGCATCTAACAAGAAGGGAGTGTCCCCATGCTAACATCGTTAAGTGGTTGGTGCTATTATAAAGGGCTCTGGGGAGGTGGGAAGTTCCCCGTGAGCAGATGCTGGCAGATGTCAGTCCAGCGGGCAATCCCAGCCCCATACTTCCTGATGGGAAGGGCTCTTCTTGCAAAGGAGTCTGAAAACTCCAGCTGGCCCTTTCCCAGCTGTGACACGATTCCAGCCAATAATTAAGGGGATATCTGCCTAGACCTTCTGGAGAAAACCTTCCCTTTTGATAAAAGAGACAGACATGAGGGGAAGGTTTTGTTTCAGCCAGGCATCTATAAATGTGGTGCTCAGAGCTGGGCAGGGGCCCATGAGGAAAGGTGACGTCAGTATGTGGAGGAGAACGGGAAGATGGAGGCTGGGTCCTTGACAACACGACGAATCCCCAAATCAGGGGTCAGGAAACTTGTGTGGTGAAGGGTAAGAGAGCAAATATTTTAAGTTTTGTGGGCCATACAGTCTTTATTGCATATTCTTCTTTTTTAGCAACTTTTCCTGGTTTGGGGTTGCACAAAAACAGATTATTGGGGTGGATTTGACTCAGAGACCAGAGTTTGCTGACCCTTTCTCTAAACCAAGCCAGTAACCACCTACCTCAAGGGTTCTTATTAAGGAATATGATTTAAAAGCAAACAACCTGTTTCCTGAGCTAGTCAGATATTCTGTTACTTGCAACTAAAAAAATACCTCAATGCTATTGCTGTGCACCCACTTTCTTAGACTTCATATCTTAAAGAAAGGTAAATAATAATGAAGGAAGTATTTGAGAGGCCAAGGAGAAGTATACCACAAGTGTACTAGAACTTTTTTCTCAAAATGTAGTGACTGCTGCTGCCTTAGAGGGCCCAGGCTGGATCGAGGGGTGGAGGGCTGTGGAAAGCAAGGAGTGACAACTAGGGGTATGGAACTCTTTGAAATGCTAAGAGGAAAAAAAAAAAAAAAAACGGGGGGTCTAAAAACTCCAAGAGCTGGTCCCAAGAAACAGGATTTTCCCACCTGAAGAACTCAAATGGTTTGCAGCTTGCATTTCACTCTTCAACACACTGGTGACAGTTTTACGTGTCAACTCAGCTAGGCTCTAATCCCAAGTTATTCAATCACTCGTTCAGGTGTTGCTATGGAGTTATTTTGTACATATTGGTTATCATCTGCAATCAGGCTATTTTAAATACAGAAAATAATCCCAGATAATATGGGTGGGCCCTCACTCATCAGTGGAAAGTCTCTAAGAGCAAACTGAGGTTTCCTTCATGAAGGAGAAATTCTGCCCCAAGACTATAGTATCCGCTCCTGCCTGAGTTTCCAGCCTGCGACCTGCCTTCTGGATTTCAGACTTGTCAGCCTCTACAATCCTGTGAGAAAACTCCTTGAAAGAGAGTGGATAGGTAGATGACTGACAGACAGACAGACAGATAGAGAGACATACAGACAGATTATATTCATTATTTGTGGATTCTCTGTATTTATGAATTCACATATTCACTAAAATTTATTTGCAATCCCCAAATCAATGTTCCTGGTGCTTTCAGTCACCCACAGCCACGCACAGAAGGCAAAAGATTTGAGTTGCCAAAGGTCCATGCATGTTCCCAGCTCAGGTGCAGCAAGGCAATGGTCTGCCTTCTTGTCTCAGCTCACCTTCTAAAACGTGTCCTTTTGCAATCTATTCGGTGCCACATTTTTTGCATTTTGTGCTTTACAGAAAAAATATGTGTTAGATAAGCTTTGTCTGAGCACGAGTTATAATGCCATGGTCTGTGAGTTCAATGTTAATGAATCAACAGTATACTTTAAGTAAGGAGTCTTTAAACTGTAACACATATAAAACATACATGAAAGATTATGTATTAATCAGCTGATGAAATGTGACCAGAGGTCACAGGAACCTAATCCTCACTTGCCCTAGGAACAATGTTGCTAATTCTGTGTTCATGGTTTATAGAATATAATTATCACAAAAAATGAGAACTGAGCATCAAATAAATATATGTATGTATGTGGAGTTTCCTGGTGGTTCAGTGGGTTAAGGATCAGGCCTTGCCCTGGCTATGGCATAGGTTCAGTCCCTGGCCTGGGAACTACCATGGGTATGCCAATATAACTAACTAAATAAATGTATGTATGTATGTTTATATATATTTGTGTGTGTATGTATGTGTATACATATGTGTGTGTGTACATATAAAAATAAAATTTTATATAAAAATAAAATTTCGAGGAACTTTTGAATGATACAGCTGCTCACAAAGTGTGGGTTCTCTAAGGACAGGGTGATCAGGAAACTGTTCAGTGACTCCTGCTCCCCTCAGGGTAAGGTCTACGCTTGCTATCACAGATCACTCAAGGCCAGCAAGTGATCTGGGTCCTGTAGCCCTGTGCAGCCTTACCTTTATTCTCTCTGGCATGGGGTCTGATTGTCATTTAAATCTGACTAAAGGTAGTCCCTATATGCATCACCTTATTGTCCTCTTCCATGTTTCATTCACCTTCTTTCTGACTTGGCCTTGTCAGACCTCCACCCACTGCTTCAGCCATATTCCACAGCCATTTTCCCCTCACTTGCCCTGTACCAGCATCCCTAGGTCAGTATTTTAGCACTAGCATCCCAGAGTCAGCATCCCTGCCTCAGCATCCCTGGTTTCCTATAGCCCAGCCCATCTCAAGACATGTTTTCCCATGCTGTTTCCTTCCTCTAGAGTGTTCTTTCACCCCATGTTGCTAGTAAAAACCTATTCCTTCTCCATAACCCAGCTTACATCTCATTTCCTCAGAGAAGCCTTCCATCCTCTCTCTCAATACGTTCTCTTTGCGCTGTTTAACTTCTCTCTGTAGCTCGTGGTACAACTGCAATTTTTTATTAGTTTTGGTAGTTATTTAATCAATGCAGAGGTTCCTAATAATTTTGCTCCATGGATCCTTATGGCAGTCTTGGAAAGCCAGAATAATGTTATCAAATACATGATATAAAATGCATAGGATTACAAAGCAACTTGCATTTCAATATAATTGGTTATCAAAATATTTCCTTAAATGTAGCATAGTAATAAATGTGCTTCTTTATTAAGACATTAAATAACAAGATCTAGTGGAAAGTCTAATAACTACTGTAATTTTGAAGTGGTGATAAGTAGAAGTGATATTTTACAGCATCTGCAACAACTGTAATGGGATATAAAAATATGAAATTTATACTGGTGAACAAAGTCACAGATATTATTCATTCTACTGATTTTGTTGCTTAAATTCATAATGAAAGGGAAAGTGAAGCATCAGTTAAGAGTTTCTGAAAATAAAGATGTCATTTTATTTTCATTCAAGTTCACAGATTCCCCCCCCCCCCAAATTCGATCTATATTCTCAAGATTAGAGAGTCTGGATTTATGTCTGAATTCTCCACTTAATCATAAGCTCTGAAAGGATGGTCATTACCATAATTGCCAGCACTTAGGAAATAGTAAGCACTCAATAAAAAGCTGTTGAAGGACAAAATGGAATTAAGAAAGGGATTCCACTGTGTGCTTGGCTAATCTGGCTTTGACTCAATGCTTTACAACTTTAAAATTCAGGTCAGTTTTTATCTCTTTCAGCTAATTTTTCATGCTTATACTGTAAACTCAATGAGTTGGTTCTCCCTCCTCAGAACACTCATAAAGTACTTCTTTCTAACCTAGTTCTTCCTGAAATTGTCAGTGGAATTATCTTCCTTCTCACTCATATATTTTTGATTGGGAGTTTTTTTTTTTTTTTTTTAAGGGCAAGGGTTATTTCTGACTTGGCTCCCTGTATCACCAATATTTACCAATGCAGGGACCAGGACATGGTTTTATACTCAATGGAGTCTTTAAATGGAACTGAACCTCATTCTCTCCTTTTCCATAGAAGTGCCGTCTCTGCTCACTTTCACATCACAAGGGGCCTGGGTTGCTCTATGACCTGTTCACATTGCCTCCCTCCCTCTCCAGCCCTCCTCAGTGAGTCAGGGTTCATACAACTTCACATGCATGGATTGACTCTGAAGCACACCCCACGAGCAGGAATAATGACATGCATTTCATAAATCATAAAATTGATCTTTTCATCAGTCACTGAGAAACTGGAGATACATATGTTCTTTGGAATGTGAATAATTTTTAAAAGAATCCGAAAGACAGAATATTCACTTGTATTTGTCCCACCCAGCAGAAAAAAGCCAGGATTCAGTGGCTCCCAGAGGCTCCCAGCCTGAGTGTCTGGGAACAGAAACATGGGCAGAGCCTCTGACCTCTTGCTCCTTCTGTCTCCGCTGAGTTTGCAAGAGGGATGGACACTGACTGATAGTGACTTATGCCTGTTCTATTTCCCATAGATTTACTCAACAAGTACTTTTGTTACAGCGGGAGCAGGAAGAAGAGGAAAGTACTCTGGGACACACATAGAATAAAAGCAGTGGCTTTACATGTAGGATTGCTTTGGACCAAGTATTTCCCAATCTAAACAACTGCAAACCTTGGTCCCTCCCTTTAATTGCTGTATGACTATATCGCTTTTTGTTTATCTATTTCCCTCTGGATAGGCATTTAGATCTTTCCAGTTTTTCAGTATCCCAGACAGAGCACCTTCCTTTTCACTTGAGTGTCCTTGGGTATGCTGAGAGAACTTCTCTAATGAATATACCCTAGAGTGGAATTTCTAGGTCATGGAGTATGTGCCTCTTAAACAACATCAGATGTAGCCAGATTCTCCCCAAAATGTTTGTTCCACTTACAATTCTGGTAGCAATATGGGAGAGTAACTACTGTTCCACCTCCTTGACAATATTTGATATTGTCAGACTTTTTAATTTTACCAATTTTGGGGATATGAAATGGTAGACTATTGCAGTTTTAAGTTGCACATCTCTGACCAATACATTCTGGGAACTGTGGCTACTCATCAGTCTTTTGATGCATTAAGGACATGACCATAATCAATCTGCCAACAGCCCTGTGAGATAAGCATGACTCTGCCATTTTTTACAAATTTGCTTTCCACCCCAGAGCTAATATTCAAATGCAGTCTATTTTGTAAAAATGAGACAGTAGAATTGACAAAACAGAAACAGACTCAAAGATTTCTAAACCAAATTTATGGTTACCAAAGGGAAAATGGTGGCGGGGGGGGAACACTAGGGGGTTGGGATCGATATATACACACTAGTTCATATGAAACAGACAGGTGACAAGGACCTATTGTACAGCACAGGAAAATTTACTCAATACTGTGTAATAACCTACAGGGGAATATAATCTGAAAAGGAATAGGTACATATACAGGTATGACTGATTTACTTTGCTGTATGCCTGAAATTAACACAACTTTGTAAGTCAACTATGTTCCAATACAATTTTTTAAGAAATAAAAAATATAAAAAGAACTAACAAATGCAGTCTATTTTAAAAGAACTGCCTAACAACCCCATGTTACAGCCACTCTCTCCCTCTCATACCCACATGTAGGCTGCCACTTTTTACTAAATATTGAGACTCAGTATATGCAGCCATCGATTGTTACCTAGCACTTTCTTTCTTTGTCCCATCTCTCTAATTAAACTATAAACCAAGAGGAAACTCCTCTCACCCTAATGCCTGGTGCAGGTCTGTAAACATGGAAGCTTCACAGTATGTGTGTGTTTTTTTTTTTTTTTAATAACTAAGACAATAATGGTGATAATAAAAATCTTCACAGATGGAAAGCTTACATGCTTTCTCTCTTTATGGAAACGAGCTCCATACACGTTAGAATATTGTGGATACTGTCCTTCTACCTTCTCCTAAAATCTCCCTTGCCAGCTGGGACTTTCTCCTCGCCTCCTTCTCTCTCCACCAATCTCTCTCTCTTTTTCTTTCTCGCTCTCCTGTCTCTTCTCTCTTTCTCACTTTTCAGTGTATTTTTGAGGGTTTATTTTTATGTTGTTTGTGGGTTCTTTTTTATTATTTTGACCTTCAGGGATAAATTTTCTTTGGATATTATTTGTGAGAGGGTGGAGGGGTGATAGGAGAGGGTTTCTGATAGAATTAAGGCAATAACCAGATAGAGTTCCTTGGGGGTGGATGATTTTGTCAACGGTATTGACTCATTTTTATTTTAAACTGAGCACATCTGCTGAGGTACCTGGCACGGGGGATGTCTCTTTATCATTCAGGACGATCCTCAAGATGGACTTGCATAGAGAGAGCTGGGCTTGATTTAGGGCTATGTCCCAGTTGCCTGAATGAGGTCAGGGAATCAGACTTTCCATAATACACCCTGGATTAGTCATTCGGTGAGCAGGTGAATATTTGCTTTTGCAATTGTGCCTCACTAAATAATCTAGATAGATATAAAAACAGTGAATTCAGCTGCTTGTGAATAGTAGGGATATTGGAGCTTTTGTGCAGTACCAATCCCTAGCAATATTTTTTTGTATTAAATACTATGAATCCACTTCACCTGTCAGCACTATTCAAAACACGAAATGCTGTATGAATAGAAAGGATGTTCTGGGATCTTTCAGATGATTACTGTTGCTAGGAAAACCACTTCCTGATATCTTTGTGCTTGCCGTATGTGTCTCTCTTTGTGTACAGCTTACAGTGACAAGCAAATTCATAGCATGGTATTGGGGAGGAATTGGGGAAGTTTAGAAATGTTTAAAGAACACTGCTTAAAGTTAAAAAGGGGATGTCATCTAAAATAATAGTTAAGAGTTTTGCCTGCTTTCATGTGGAGAATTAGAGCTATCAAAAGGAGAGTATCGGGGCTGCATTTGTGTTATGGTGGTACAGACTTCAGGGCCATTCCAGCCATCATTTTCTGGAACCTCAGAACTGGGTTATGCTTTTTCGGTGCCTGAGGAAATGACCATCTTCTGCTCCGTGTGAATATTATGCCAATTATTGTTTCTGTAGTGTCAGCTCTACTTAAAGTTGCAATTCTACAAGACTGATGGGAGGGAACTGCATGAGCTCTCACTGGGACATAGCTGGGGATGAAAGCAGAGCCCCATAAGAGCAGTCTAGTCATTTATTCACTCAGGACAAGGCATTTTCCCAATTCTGCACGGAGGGGAGACAGGTATCTCTCATGCTGGAATCAGGGACTTCCTGGGAGGACCTGAAACAAGTATGTCCTCAGCACCAGTGTCTGGCACAAAGACATTCCCCAAACATGTGTAAGGTAAACGCGTAAAAAGCAGAACTGACATCACATCAAGCTCTGGGCTGTACTAAAGAGCCACACGTCATCTCTGTAGAACATTCACAAGCTGAAAGTCCCTCCTCTCTGGGCCTCTCTGTTCTCATTTGTGAGATGGGGATAACCTGCTTTTAAAAAGGCTGATGGGAGGGCTTAATGGCAAAAGCATGAAAGTAAGTTATGATAGCACCTGGGGCAGAGTCAAGGTTTCGTCAAATATTACTTTAAAGACCCAGAGAAGAAATAAACCACGCTAACACCTCGTCACAATCTTCACGTCATTACCTCTCCTGTTCACATCATGCACCTCTCTGGTTCCTAACAGAATTATGGTCTAGATGTTGATTTACCAGTGTGTTCTTGAAAAGGGCAAACAGGTAAAATTGCCAGCATGGGTTACTCTTTCATTTTTTTAACCGATAATGCAGTCATCATCATCACCTTAGAGTTCCCTGGTGGCCTAGTGGTTAAGGATCTGGCATTGTCACTGTTGTTGCTTGGGTCACTGCTGTGGCACATGCTCAGTCTCTGGCCTGGGAACTTCCACATGCTGCAGGTGTGGCCAAAATAAATAATAATCTTAAGAACAGTAATTATAAAATGAATACTTCTCAATCATATGATATTAATCACAATACTTCATGTTCATTCTCTCATTTGAGCCCCCTCCCACTCCACACCCTTGACCAAACAAGAGTAGAAAGAGGAACCTGAGGCTCCAACCTGACCTTACTTGGCTACAACCCCCTGAGGAAGACAGGGCAGCCGAGGTCCCCAGGATCTTTCTCTGACTTCCTATCCTGTGTGTATTTCACTGTACAAAACTGCAGAAGAGTCTCAAAGTAGAAAATAGAGAAGAAAGGCACAGGAATGCTCAAAGGTTAGTTATTTCAATGATCAAGACCTTCATTCCTGCCCCTATGATTCCATCCTGAGAGAGTCGCTAAAATTATCCTGTGCCTTTACCCTAGGAAATTCTTGGGATAACCTGTGTCTGAAAGTACAGTAGGGAATCAGAAAATTAGCAAACACCTTAGAATCAGGGACACTTCAGTCTACATTTCCATTTCCCAGAGGATATGGAATATTCCCACCCCAGGCCACAGGGCACCGGGACACACTGTAACATCATGTGGACCGTGGGATTTGAAGGATACCAAAAAATGTACTTCTTTCCTGCATTTTGCCCTCTTCCATCCCCACCACAGAGCCTGGTGTTTCTCCTTTTAAGGAACTGAAAGTAAATACCTTTTGTCTGGGAAGGGCAAATCTTTCAAGCTACTGTATGCTCATAGGACCAGATCTTGCTCATAGATAAGCATAGCCCAGTCCTTATAAGGACCTCTTTTCAAATGGAACCCTAGAGTGTTGCATTTAGGGCTACAGAGGAACAAGTTCTGGAGTCCGGGCTACAGGTGTTGTGGCATCCATGAGAGCAAAGACAGAAAGTGAAACAAGGGGTGAAGGGTTTGCAGAGATTAACTTCTTCTTTTTTCACGAGGCTGACAAGTTTATTCTCTTTGGATCTGAAATAATGGGGTAGAAAGCACTTGCAGAATAGCCTTGGGTGGCAGGTGCAAGATGCCCTTATTTTATAAGTGCCACATTTGGTGTATCTGCCTGCTGATTGCTGGGAAAATCAAGACAAATATAATCCTAAGTTTCCAGTCCACTCCCCCCATGCACAGATGTAAATTCAAGATCTCTCATCCAGAGAGTCTGCCCCTCGCTGCTGCCGTCCTGGCACTGAAGATAAACTACGCATGGCACTTGATGGATGTGTCTGTTTGGGGGTGGGTGGGGATCCAGAGACGCCAACAGCTCCTGGGCAAGGGTGGGGCTGTGATGAATGGCATCCAGTTTATCTCGTGGCTTCCGCTGAGCCAGGCTGCCAGTCCTCCCCCAGAGTTAATTTGCAGTAAAGAGAACAAGGAGTTCCATCACATTCTGACAATCGCTCGTTTGTATTTACAACTAACATTTTTTGAGTGCTTCCTACATGCCTGCACTAGGCTCTGTGTTCTCTACACGTTATCTCTGGTGTGGATACTAGCTTTCTCACAAAGTCTGAACATTACAGTTTAACTATTTGAAGCAAGGGTTCATGGTTTATCCCTGCTATGCTACATAAAGGTAGATATTTAATGTTTAATATTAAAATTAATAAAATGTAACCATGCAATTCTACTCCCAGGAACTTTTCTAAAGGAATAATCAAACGACTGTGAAAAGAGACTATATCCAGGATGGGCATTGCAGCCAAGTTTGTAACAGAAAAATTGAAAAATAACCTATATGCCCATCAGTTGGGGATGTGTGTGTATTCGCGTTTATCTGTATATGTAGGTATGTGTTATTTTTATGTGTGTGCATGTTATGTGTGTATAAACACACATTCAAATACACATATACACATACGTATGTGCATATATACATACCTGTGCACCTGTACAAATCTGTGTGTAAATATACATATATATATATATACGGCATAGGAGGTATACTTAAGATATTCAAGATTTTAAAGAGTAAGTTTATTAAAATTATTGAAATGCTAGTTTCAACTGCTTTATTAATATGCTCAGTTATTTTTCCAGATGGTGTAGGGAGGGAAATTTATGGGCAAAGGTATTATCTCTTTCTACTCTACATATGTATTTAAAAAAAAAAAAAACTAATAGGAGTGAATGTTGTGTAATCAATATCTCCCAAATAAAGCTATTTATACTTGGAGGAACAGAGGATAAAAAGGCATACTACACACAAGTTTCACTGCAGTAATCTATCAGCCATTTAATTACCAAAGAAATTAGCCAATTTCACAGGTATCAATGCTTCTGGTCCTTAAACTCATTTTATTTTCTTCGTTTGCTTAATTAACTATTTTCATTCAGAGACTTTAACACATCAAAATGGTGATTAAATATATAGAAGGTATCTTGGAAATAAAAGAGCAAGTAACAGGTAAAATTAAACACTTGGCGAAGTCAATACACTCATCTTTATATGCAAACAGTTTGTAAAGGCAGCGGCCCTCAGGTAACACATAACCTAGTCTGATGAAAACAGGATCAACAAAGACTATCTTCTAAATGGAGATGTACAGGGTATTGTGACTCTTCTTGCAATCTTTCTCTCCTAAAGATGCAGATATCTGATGGCCATTAGGGACCAAAAAGCCTCAGAAAGGCTTGCGTGAATGGTCTGTGCCAAGCTCTCCCTGAGCTTCTGAGGCAAAGTGGAACTATGTGGACTCGGGCTGCAATCAGCACCAGTCCCACCAAGGACATGTTTTCAAACCTAAGGGCCTTCCTCTCTCAACACCTCATTTTCCTCATCCTTGAAATGAGAAAGGTACTCATCTCTTAAAATTCGAGATGACTCCACCATGTCTCACACAACAGGCTATGACTGTGTTAACGGAGTGGAGTTCATTTCAGTTCAATTAACATTTATTTAGTACTTATGCTATATCACAGACTCTACGGGCGCACAGGGGGATGAAAGAAATAAAAATCCACCTCAGGCCTCAGGAGCTTACAAATAACTGCTTAGAAGCAGTTATTTATTTCTCTTTATAATTCTTTATTTTCTAAGATATACCACCATATCCCAGTCATAAGGCCTGTTGCAAATAATAGTAAATACTGAAGTTTTTACATGGCTTTCAATTTTAATAAAGTTTAGGTCTTTAAATGTCATGCATGTGACACTATCATTCTTTCTCTCATTTCCTTCCTCCCTCCCTTTCTCTCTCCCTCTTTTCCTTCCTTCTTTCCTCCCTCCCTTCCTCCTCCTCTCTTTCTTACAGCTTTATTGAGAAAGTTTACATATTATACAATTTGCCTGATAGACTTTCTTCAGTGGAAGAAAATGATAAGCAGTTAGCACAGAGAAAAGACATATAAATGAAAGTCTTTTCTTCCTGTGCTGTATTCTTCCTCGGTATAATGCATTTTTATGAATAACACGTTAAAAGAATAGCCTTTTTTTTTTTTTTTTTTTTTACTCAGCTGTGGATTATCTTTTTTGTGGGTGTGTGAGGGAGGGATGGGCATCAGAAATCAAAGTGTATCGCTGCAAATGTACATAATCCATCAGGAGAGCTAGGGTAAGAAAAAGGATGATGCAATCCACTAATCTAACGGGGTGCTACACAGAGAGAGTCCGCAAATATATACTCTCCTCTCTGGGAGCTTTCAAAGAATGTGGATGGAGACAAATACCACAATTACCTAATTTATTTGGTAGATAAGAGAATTAATTGCTGTTATCTACTGCAAACACAAACGGGGTGGGGGCGGGGGAGTGCAACTGCTCTTCTATGCTGTGGGGGAAGGCTTCCTGGAAGAGGCAGGGCCTTGGGAACAATGTGACTGATGAAGGGGGCAGAGTGTGCCAAGTCCAGGGTCCCAGGGAATTCCAGGCCTGGGGCGGGGGGAGGAGGCCATTCCCCTGCCTGCTCTAATGTGCTCTGTTACAGCGACACACACTTAGTGATGACAGCTGGTAGAGGCAGCATTTTCTGTTCCCGGGAACCATTTTAATCACATCATGGAGAACTCAGAAACATAAACATATGTGCATCTCTTGCTCTGTCTTTGCCATTTTATCTTTCTCCTTTCCTGTAAGAGGAACTTATGGTAGACAATTACTCTCTGCCTCAGATCTGCCTGATGGAGTGAGTGAGCCAGTGGAAGGAAGATTCAAATCCAGAAAGAGGAGGACCACAATTAAATCAAAGAGCCCAGGCCCCTCTGGGTAGCTGGTGCAGGTATGAGCAAAAGGTTCCCTGCCAGCACCAGGGACCAATAAGGCCATGTGTTATCACAGGAGTGACCCCTTCTTAACAACCAATTGTGCAGTCTTACAAATAGATTTCCTGGCTCCTGTGGAAGCTGCCAGTGTGAAGCCTGATGCTGAGGAGTAAAACTAGCAGTTTAATTTATTCAGGCTCCAAATCACTCTCAGAAGGAAACAGGTCTCTATCTTAAGATGCTACAGAAGATTCTCTAAGTGGGAAAGAACTATTATTTTCCAAGAGCAAATTAATTTTTATATCAAGACTTTTTGCTACTGGCTGGAAGAAACAATCTCAGTCAATTCATGTTTCCTTAGCCAACCCGTAACTGTGTGTCTGAGTTTGGGGACCTACATAGAGCAAAGACACTGGGATGAAGGAGTTTGGTCTAGACCTGCACAGCCCAAGACAGTAGCCACTAGTTATGTGTACTCACTATAATAATTTAAAATTAACTGAATTTTAAAATGCAGTTCCTCAATTGCACTAGCCACATTGCAAGTATTTAATAGGCACAGGTGGCTAGTGGCTATCACACTGGAACATAGGGATAGAGAACATTTCCACCATCACAAAAAATTTCTATTGACCACAGCTGGTTTACACTGTCATTCCTCTAGCTTCTGAAGAATTTTCGGAGATGCCCCATTGTCTGCTTTTCAGCCAAGGAAACTGAGACTCAGAGAGCTTGTGTAACTTGACTACAGTCAGATTTAGGTAGCAAATTGGAACTCAAATTTCTTCCTGAAGGGCCTATAATTCATTTGCCGCTTCCTTCTGTTCCCCATCACAATCTGAGGGATCTAAAATTAGCAAAAAATGAAGGACTATCATCATTATGTTAGTTTTAACATAAACTTCATGCGATCTTGTGTTGAGGTTTTCCGATACTCAAAGCTACAGAATTTTGAAACTCAAAAAGGGTTATGCTCTGCATTTCTACTATTACAACTCTTCTCTGAGCGATGGCCCCTTGGTCTAGCTCAGATGAAGACAGAGAAGGAAAGTCCCTGAATAAGGAGCTCATCAATTAATATAACAAAATATTATCCGGCCTCAACAGGTCTAACGGAGAGGATCTGGATAGACGAAAGCACGGAGTCGACAACTGCCTCTAATGAGTTCAGTCTTCCCAGTGGAGACAAATGACCGTCTCTAAATCTCAGTGGCTTAGCCCGCAAAGTTCATTTCTCACTTACACAAAGTTCTCTGAAAGTCAAGCAACTAACTCTCCAGAGCAACCCCATGCCATGACTCAGTGGTCCCAGCTGCTTCATCCCTGTGGCTTTGGCTACTGAGCCCATGGCCTTTACTCTGACCACCAAGGGGAACTAGCAAGCGTGGCGGCTTCTGCAAGGGTTTGCCCTCCCCAGTCCAGAAATGACTCCTTACACAGGTTTCACCCAACACAGCAGCACCAGTCATACCACTGCAAAGAAACTGGGAAAGGCCAAGAAGGACATGGACCAGTGGGTGAGCATTCTTTTCTTTTCCCTGCCAGTAAGTTAAGACACTTGATAACAAAAGTAGCAACATGGGATTGAGCTCTTGACTAGGACTGAGTGCTCTGTGTGTAATATCTCATTTAATTCTCACAACAGTCTTGTGAGGAAAGTGCTATTACTATCTCTCTTAGAGATGAGCACAGTGGAGCTTAGATGGATTAAGAGATATGATTGAGGTCAAATGGATAACAGACGGCAGAGCCAGAGCGTCAACTCAGGTCTGACCAACATTAAAGCTTAGGGTTGGTTAGACATGCAGATTTTTTTTTAAGGGAAAGTAAAGTTGCATTCCAGAATGGTGCTGTCCAACAGAACCTGGTGCAAAGACGGGTATGTCACTATGTCTGTGTGATTCAGTACGGCAGACAGGAGCCACATGTGAACAGCAAGCACTGGAAATGCGGCCAGGGTGACTGAGGAACTAAAAATTTAATTTAATGTAAATTTCACCAAGATAGAAAACTGAATCAACAGTATTGTAATTTAACTTCATGTGGAAATGCTCCTTCAAAAAAAGAGTGAAGTACTTGGAGGTTAGAGACCATAACTTACTCATCTTTTTATCTTCTCTAGTGTAGGGAAAGCACTTGGCGGATAAAGGTTGCTCCGTAAAAATTTATAGAATATTATTTGATACTGATCCACTTCAGGACATTCTAGCTTATTAAAAATATGGATTTACAGTGACCAACTCCATTTGTCTGAAAAGGGTTAAAGGATTTGAAAATGTCATCTGACCTGCAACTTGCCTCTTGTTTTCTTTCTACTTGCAAGACTGAGCATCAGTAATAAGAAATGTTTTGGTATTTTTCAGACCTTGCCTTTCCAAGATTTGAAAAATATTACTAGGTTTTTTTTGGGGGGGGTGAGGGGGAGAGGGAGGAACCAAATCCCCTACTTTCCATACTGATTTTTTAAAAGGAAAATAAAGATCTAGTTTATAGTGCTTTCATACCAAACAGGAGGAGAATGAAATGGAGAAATGTAATGGATCTCTTTCCGTGAATAAAATGACAGATAAAATATCTATTTTGCTCACATATTTTTCATTCACAGACAGTTCATTTCAGTAAATATCTTACCACCTGCACTTGTCTATTTTCCAAGGTTTTTGGGATATTTCCAATAAGTTCAGTTGGACTCTATAGTTGGTATTTATGAGGCTGTTCTTAAAGGGAAATTGCACCAAGGACATCATCAGTTCAATTTTTTCTGTGTTTTTCTTGAACGAGTAGTTGGCAAGCTCTCAAAACCCTTATCAGGTCATAATTCAAAGATACATGTAGCCTCCACAGCTGGGTTAATATTTACAAAGCATTCTTCTGCACACACACACTACCCGCCAGCCTTTTTCCTTATATGTCTCTCTCCTGAGGATCCTACCTATTTGTAGCCCTGCTAATATTGAAGATGAGAAGAGGCCAAGTCTACACTGACAGAAAATGCTTTCTGTGGTCTCTCCACATAGGACCTCCTCCCAAACAGGCTCCATTGGCCCTTGGAAGGGAGTTGAGAGCTTTCTCAACCTCCACAGAATCAGCAATTGGGATCACATAGTTTGATTATAGGGACTCTCTTTGATGCTCCTGAATCAAAGCAGCATCCCTGGCCTCGATTCAGGAAATGCCAATAGTACCCCCTTACCCAGTAACGACAAACAAAAACATCTTCAAATATGACCAAACGGGCCCTGGGGGTGGCAATACTCTCCCGTGTTCCCCAGTTGCCCCCATCTTATGTTTCAGTTTTCAACTCATTTGGCATCCTCAGGGCAACCTAATGTGGGTCAACTTCTGTGCCTGTCACTCTCTTAGAACCTCTGAAGCATATAATCTCAGCCTATAGCTACCTGTTCATTGATGACCGTCACTGACGGCCCTAGATTATCACCATGATATACATGGCAAGGACACAGGTGAAGGTTTTCCATTAAGGAATAACTGTCTTATTCAGAGAATTACTTTGAGAATCTTGTATTTTCAAGGTTCAGGAATATTCATCAGCTGTGCACTCATTGACTCCGCTTGTCCCTGTGTAAACTAGTTAGGAACAATGCCTGGAGTTGAGGAGACTAGAAACTTTCTTTAATGGGATGATGGATTTACTGCTATGTTGTGTCTGTATGGTGGAGAAATCCATTTTCAGCTTAGAATTTTCTGCAAACTATGTTTCCAACAGGAGAACAAGACTAGGAAGCTGCACAGCCAAGGAGGTCACCAAATGGTCGGGGAAAATCCTCTAACCCTCTGCTGATTTACCCCTTTAACAGAGATTTCATATTTCTTGACTGAACGGATAAGTGACTGCTGTGTACCAAGTTCTTTGCTAAAACTAAACACACAATAAAGAGCAAAACTTAAGCGTGACCCTGGCCCCCTTGGAAGATGCAGTCTGGGTGGGGAAAATGACACTAATTGAATGATTATATCAATGGATGTGTAGCTGGAGACCGAGATTAAATGCTTCAAAGGTCCCAAAAGAGTGACAACCATGGAACACGGCCCAGGTCATCACCCCACCCCGCCCACCAGGCATGACACATGAGCTGAAAACTGAAACACAAATACAAGCCCACTAGGTGAAGTGAGGGGAAAGTCTTCTAGACAAATGGACCAGCAGGTACAAAAGTCTACTGGAGAGAGGGATCAAGACGAGTAAAAGAAACTAGGGAAAACCCAAAAGGCAGTGGGTCTGGAGCACAGAAAACACAGGATGAGATTGTACAAGAGGAAGCCAAGGTGTCACATGCGAGGCACAGTCTTTAGGAAGCCAGCTGCTCCTTATCCCATCAGTGGACATTCATGGATTGACTTTAAGTAGTCAAGCTAAAATCTGACTGCAGAGATCTCTAGTTGCGGCATGGAGGTCGAATGGGGCAGTTTGTAGGGAAGTGAAATGGGAGAGAGTAAACTCAGGTGGATGTCCAGGTGAGACAGGAAGGAGCTTACGGTGGGAAGGTCCAATAAAGAAGGAGAGGGGAAGAAGTGTTACCTGGAAGATAACAGGGGTGAGCATTTCAACCAGAAGACCCACTTGGGGTAGGCTAGTTACAGCTGGTGTTCTGAGGGGGTGAAGGCCTGAGTGAACGAGTGTTCAACATGCTGCATATAATCGGAGGTTCAGAGAATATGGTGGTCAGTTTGCCCCTTAGGTTCCGAGATGACTGGTGTGGTCATCTCTCCAGAGAATGAATGCTAGGGAGGAAACACCCCTGTATGAGAAAATCATAAGCTCTGTATTGGATGTGTAGAATCCAAGGGGCTTTTAAGCTATTACAGAAAGAAGAGATCTGGTTTGCTCCCCTGCAAAGGAGCTCCTTTCCCATGGACAAGAAGAATTAACCAGGAGTGGTCATTCTGTAGAACATCCATTAGCCATTTAGTACCTACAGTGAAATTTGCACAACTATTAAAGCAAAGGCTAATTATCTTTAGCAAATAACAACAGGACCATGAAAACCGAAACAAAAAATGGTGTGTGTCAACCACAATTTCCCTTCTTTCCTCCTTTTCAGATACAGGAAAGCATCCTGCGCACAACTTTCTGGGTGGGGGCCTGGTAAGGAAAGATGCTGACCATATTAGGAAGGCGCTGTCCTCTCCTGTCCACTGTGGAGACAATCCACTTCTCATGTTGTGTTTTACCCAGGACATCTGTAGGTGAGATTCTCCTTTTCCTCACCTTGCATCTGCTCAGTATCTTAATCCCAAATTGTGGTAGTGAAACTCTGGCAACCTTTAAGGATAAAATTTGCTTCCTATTACATTACTTCTTCTCGTACAGGAGAGACCGAGTGTTTGTCATTTACGAGTGTCATGTCATTACATTCCATATTGCAGTGTAATGATGTGAAATGATTAAATGACAAAATGCCAGCTCACTGCCAAAAATTTAAAGTGGCATACTTTTATTTGTAGATTGGAAAGCTATTATTAATTCTTATATTGACTTTGCCAGATGAAATAATGCAAGCAGGCTGGTGCATACAGAAATGGGGGACCGTGACGCGAGGTTCTGAGCCCCAAGTCCAACACAAACAGAAAGGATTCCAGCACATTCCTCAGGTTACACGTCCAGAGAAAAATGTATTAGTTTAGAACAGTCTTGTCACCTGATGAAGGTGGAGTGACAGGCATCAATATACAACTCAATTGGAGTTTTTACTGAGCAGAAAAATGAGAACTGAGAACAGGTGGCTGAGAAGGTAAAATGACCTCTACTCCTTTTGCTCTTTCCTGAACTGAACCACTTTTTCCCACTAGCACTTATGGGTAGATGGAATTTTATCCCTTTTTAAGGGAAAAAGAGCCTACAAGAAAGCATTTTGTTGATGTCACCAAATTACCAGAAGACTGGTTGGCAAAGTAACAATTTCCTCTTATTTCTTCCCCCTAGGCTACAAAATCTCACGTGGAAATTTTGAAAGAGGGTTAAAAAACACATTCTCAGAACTACATGTTTTTTAAGTTTTAAAGTTCAAATCTGTATGACCTCAAGTCTTTGAGGATTCATGAAGAAACTTGTTCTCACCTGCCGTTTCTTTCCACCATTTAGGGTCGGCCTCCCATCCTCGAGCCGCACATCTGTGGCCCAGTTCCAACAAGCTTCCTGCAGCCACAGTAGAGGGACTTTCTTTTGTTTGTTTCCTTTTGTCTTCTCTCCCCTGGGCATCTTTCCCTCTTTCGTGGTGGAAATACGAGAAAGGCCGTATACCTCCATCTGGTCACTTCACTAGGTCTACTTAAGAAACACACTTTTAGGAATTCTCTGACCTAACTTGGTTTGACTTTTGTTTCACTTCCCTTTGAATTATTTTCCTTCAGTGTCAGTTAGCTTCTTATATTTTTAGTTCTCTTTTTATTACATGCTATAATCACTTTGGTGTAGGACCTTACTTTTGTTGTAAAAGGCTCTTGGGTGAAAGCTGACTGGTTGAGTGGAAGGAGGGCACTGGAAATAAAATCAAGAACATACCATTATTTTGTTTTGTTTTCTTACATATGGACACTTGCAAGGCCACTCATCTGCGGCTCAGTCATTTTAAAACAAGAAGGTGCCAAACACTAAGAAGAGGCTAGGTTTATAGACGATGACCCCAGGCCTGCCGAGAGGGCCAATAATCTTTGCTTTTGCCCAACAGTGGGGGAGGTTGCCGCACTTCTGGCACATTGGCAGGGGCACAGAGAACATATTCTTCATGGAAAAGGACTCGTAAATGGACAACAGCTCAGGGGCAGAACTGCCAGGAGCACATTTGGCTCATGGGAAATACTTAAAAGTTCTGTGATCGGAGAGATAAGGTTCTGTCAGGCGATCCAGGCTGTGGATAAAATAATTTGCCATTTTATCTAGATTTTAAGTGAATCACAGCATCTTTGTTTAGTCCCTGCACCGTCTTCATCAAAAAGGACAAAGTGGCCAAAAGCTTGTGCCTGGACTGCTGCAGTCAGGAAATGCTACCCTCTTCTGATCCTTTTTTTCCATTACTTCTTTGGAGGCCTTTATTCCTGCATCTCTTTGGCCTGAGCTCTCATTTGGCAGGTAATGAGAACTCTGCGTTCTGTTGGAAGACAATACACTGAAGAGTATTGGAGGTTTTTTTTTTTTCCTTTCCTTTATATATAGATGGCCTTTTCATTCCGTCCCAAATCATGAATGCATAACATAACTACCAAGAACTGCTCGAGTCGCTGTAGGAAAGACCCTGAAATGACAGACTGGCTCCAGCCCCATCTGCAAAAGAGATCTTATTATGCATGTTCAGACCAGCACACGTGGAACAAGGGGTTAATCTAAGACTTTGTCACTTTGTGATGGCCTGTGGATATTATCTGTGTTTTCATGAAGAAATGCTGCTTTTCAGGAGGTCCTTTCCCCTCCCTGAAATCACCTAGAATCCTGGGCTTCTCCCTGATGATGATCATTTAGTCACTTTTTCCTGCAGTCAAGGTCTGTTTAGGTGTGCATCTAAGTGCTCCAGGTGAGTAGTGAAAAGGACACACACCATTCCTGTGGTCGTGGAGCTTAGGTCCCAACAGGAATGACTGAGAGGAAACAAGCAAAGGAGCAAGATAATTTCAGGAGGTGAAAAGAGCTATGAAGAGATGGCCACATAGAACACGGCGATCAAGTTAGGAGTGAGCACATACTACAGATGGTGTGAGTGAGGAGTGGGTGTATAATCAGATGGTGCAGTCACAGAAGGCTCCCAAGAGGAGGTAACATTTGAACTGAGAAAACTCTGGCTGGAGTGCCAGTCATGTTACAGTCTGGGAATGCCCCTTTCAGGAAATGGAATGGCAGAAAGAAAGACTGTCCATCAGGAATGAGTGTGGGCAGGAAGCAGGCCAATGTTGAAAGATAACGATCTTGAACTATAGGAAAGGTAATTTACCTTGACTACACCACAGGACATGTGTACTTATGGCCAGGTCCATCAGCTGCAAGAAGGTGGCATAAAGGATGCCCACTGTGGTGTGGAGCAGAGCACAACTTACATTGATATTAACTGGGAAAGCCCCTTCCCTCTGCTCACTTCCTGGAGAGTGTGCTGCACAGAGCTGGGCCATCATCTTAAAATCAAGAATGTTAAAGGGAAGATCCATTCAGAAATTCTGACCCCAGCCTCAGGTATCTTTGAATAACTGATCCACGGCCAGCAACCACCTATCTCCAGACTTCTTGTTATGTGAGAGGGGAAAATCTGACTTGTTTAAAAATAACATGATAAGGAAGAGCCTAGAATAAGGTTCCTCTTGCCAAAGTAAGAGCAAGTAGTCACTGAAATTATGAGAACTTTGTCTCATGAGTTTATGAGTGACCTTAGTTGGGGCAGCAAACAGTTCTCCTCCAGCAATGGCCCAGTGCCAGGATTGCCTGGGGATTGGAAAAAAAGGTGAGGTGTGGTGATGCTGAGTGATGATCAAGTTGAAATTGTTACTGTTTCAGCACAGCTTTGAGTTGTTTGATCGTCTCAAGGATACAATGAATCGTCCAGTCATATAAAGAATTTTAAAAAAAGAATGAAAAGGTGGGACCCACTGATGGAGCCAGATCAGGGGAGACGAGAGACCATTCCCCCAAAGCAAAATATCAACTTCTGTCTGGTATATGGGAAGCAAGTTATTATCAAGATCCTGCCATCTGGAACTGTGGTCCAGACCTAAAGGACAACTTATGCATCCTGCTTCTGCCTGCCTACTGCCACATGGCAACAGTTAGGGTCCTGGTTCAAGTACCTTGGATACATCAGGGGCATATGCCTTCCAGTTTCCAAATCCCACTTTCTTTCCCTAGTTACCGGTAATACCTCAGACCCTTACTGAGTAACATGGAAAAGTTAGCCAAAGATTGTGATTTGCAAATATTTATGTGTACAGGTGAGGGGGGGTATATATAGGCAGCAGGTGGTTTCCTTCAAGTCAAACTCTGTAGAAATCCACTAGATAAAAGAGATGAAAATGGGAACATCTCAGGCTAAATAAAGGCTAGTTCCAGAGTCCTATGGGGTCCCTGTCCTTTGCTGTACGTGCAGTCCCCAAGGACAGTGCGTGTGGGATGGAGACTGCTCTGACCAGGAGGGCTTAAGGGGGAACGCTCATGCAATACCAAGTGCAGGAAAGGACAAGAAGGGAAACAGGCCATGGGGAAAAGGCATCTGGATTCCAATGTGGATTAGGTCATCTTTGTTAAGAGTTCAGGTCTTTAGACTTTTGTTACTCCTACTTAATCCTCATTAGAGATTAGTGATTAAGAGATGGAATGTGGTACCAGGAGGCCTGTGTTCAAAGTCTAGCTCTACCACTTACCAGCTATACCACATTCAGTTCCATATCCATGAGCTGGATGGAGATAATCACCAAAGATACACAGAGAGTTCAAATGACTTGTTCAACATCATTCGTAAGCCAGGGACATTAATTTTCAAATTCCAGCTTTTCTGACTCTAAATGCGGTGCTAGTTTTTTCTAACCACAAGAAACCCTTGCTAGAGATTCACAAAGGATGTGAATCTTGAGAAAAAGAGGAGAGAGGGAAGGAGGAAAGGAGGAAGGAAAAAAGGATGGAGCAAAAGATATAAAAATTCTGCATTTGCCAAAGAAAAATAATGTTTTTTTTAAATTTCCATCCTTAGTCATTTATCAGATTAAAGGAGCTCTCCATTTCCTCTTCCTGATGGCATGATTCTTCTGATTGTGCCAAACTTTGATGATTACCAAGAAGTAGATGCTGAGGAATCCATCAATTACAATAAAATGAATGTGGTGGCAGCAGCTTCAAATTTTACAAATAAGTGATTGAGATGATGTGGTACATCTTGAACTGGTCCTCACTGCTGAATGGAGGGTGGCAGGACCAACGAATTGCAATCATTTGACAGAGACCTTCCACATGCCTGGGAGAGGCCTGTGGGATAGACCATCCAGTTACTATGCATAAGTTCTGGATGCCAATTAATTAATAGGATTAACTGCATCAGAGAGGGAGGTCTCAAGGATATAGGACAAAAGATAGATAAGGAATTGATAGAGGTCTTGGGGCTCCAAGGCAAGAAGATCAAGAAATATTTAAACCAGGAGCCAGGAGTATGGATTGTGTTCGAGACTACCCCGCCTACAAAAGAAAACTTGTATTTTTCCCTCTTCTGGTTGAAAAGAGAATTTAGAACCCCAACCAGATCGCAAACATCCTTACCTGGGCTCCTGTCCAGTACAAAGCTGTCAGTGACACCGACACAAACCTATCCACTCCCAGTAGTTTTCTTACATCGAGGAGCCAGATTGAAAGAAGAGAACCCTACCTTCCCTGCTTCATAATGAAAATCGCCAACAAGCAGTTACTTAATAAAACATACACCACGGGATGAAGTCAACATGAATTATCTTGAATCTTCAGTTTTCATTCTAAAGGAGCATGGCTCACTTCACTTTTGAAAGTAATTTTAATGAATCGTCTCCAAAAATGACAGAGCCTGACTCCAAATTTATTTTGGAAGGGATAGTCCTCCAACAAGTAATGCTCAATATTATTAATATTTCCATGCTCGCAAAAATCTGATAACAATAGAAGCACTTTTTTTATTGGGAGAAATTTTACATTAAAACTAGAGCTCATATTTGGCCGACTTCGGTAGGTCAACCAAAAATAGAAATTGGCTTACGTATCTTTCCATTTTTAGGGAAGGTGAAGATATGGATTTAGACACTTGATTTTCTTAGCTTAGGGAGTACTGTAGGCTAAACTGCTTTGGCCCTGAGGGACTCTTTGCTATTGGCAGCCCTGGGCAGGGTGAGGTTTTTAAAATTCATTTCTGATATCCAGTTGACGTGGACTTTTTTAAGTGTTTAAAATTGTACCAGTCACTACAGTGGCCCTCAAAGAATTCTGCTCTCACCCACTCTTGGTCCTTGCTGCTCTTTCTCATGTTTTCCTAACTTCACTGAGTTCTGCTTCCCAAACTGGATGCTTGTCTCTATGCCCAAGCAGGAAAGAAACGTATGAAAATCTGGAAATGGGGAAAGAAAGCACCTGCAATGCTCCAGAGCTCACTGCATACAGACATCCCCTCAACCCCAGGGGCCTCGCTGAGAAAGAAGGCAGACTGCACTGGGGAAATACAAATGGGGTCCTGCCAGCAAGAGGCATGTGTGCTTGCTGATGGATAACGTGCAGGTGGGAACATGGCTGAGTCATGCATTCAGTTGGGTCACGCAAAGCTCAGGGTGAGGTGGGAGCCAACGTTTTCTTTTTCAATTGCAGCTTCTCTGTGGTGCTGGCATCCTTAGAAGAGAAAGGATGATGAACGGACTGTGTCTCCTCTTCCAACCTGGCCTTTTGAGACTTGAACAAGCAGATAGGGTGGGATAACTTCTAGAAGCTAAAATTCCACACCCCATCGTGAAAACTGACTTTATTGGGTTTCCGAACATTCAGTGAGGCTAGCAAATTGGCTATCAGGGTAACGGTTACAAAAATGATATGCCCTTTTGCTAAAAAAAAAAAAAAAAAAAATAAGAAAGGTAGAATGAAAAAAAGAAATACTTGTTAGATGAAGAGCTGGTAAAAGGTTGCATTTTCCTTCCTGGCTCTGCAGTTTCCCAGCTGGGTGACCTTAAGCAAGTGACTTGGCTTCTCTGAATCTCTCTTACACACCTATTTTCACAATAATTATGATTGCTGTTCTGCCTACATCACAGGGTTTTTATGAGGATCAAAGAAATCCATTTATAGGAAAATGCCTTTTGAGTCAAACACCATTATACAGATACAGGATATTATTATCACCAGGTTACATTTTATCTGTTTTCTACTCCTCACTTCAGAATTCCCCAGAAAAGAAGAAAGTAGTAGAACTGGAGTGTTCACTGCCCTAGCAAGGGAAAGCTGGAAGAAGTCGATCCACTAATGCTCTCTGCTCCACTGTCTCCATCCCAAAACTTCCTATCCCAGTAGCATGGCAATGACTTAGGGAGAGATCAGTGGTAGAGACCAGTGAGTGAAAGTCACTTAGAAAATGAGGAGGCCGTTACGCGGGAAGGGGAGGCGTCCTTAACGTCAAGCATAAATCATTTGTGCATATGAGACGTCTGTGCTGTGAAACTCTAAATAATGACCAGCGGTCGCCAGCAAAACGCAGGTGGAACTCTTACCAATTCCCATAACAATTTCCTTTGTGAGGATGTAAATGTAAGCTATAAAATTATGAAAAGCTGTTGTGTAAATGTAAACATACATATATAGCATAACATGTGCATATTTTATATTTGAAATATACACAGATATATAAGTATACAGATATGTATAAATATCCACTTATATGCAAACATATAGTTCTACCTTAAATTTCGTTTATGTTATATGCATGTATAGATTTCTTAGACTGACATTTTCAGATACTAAATGAAGAGTAGGCAGAAATTAGCCATGCATCCAGCTTATGCAGCAAGCGATTCAGTGGAATCATATTTCAATGACGATTATTAAAACCTGGTATTTTAGCTTATCTGGTCTGAATCCTACCTAACTAAATAATCTGATCTCATCTAATTCAATCAACAGAGTCAAGGCATCTGTGGATTGCCTTGAGCGGTATAGTCATTTTGACTCTGTTGATTCCTCCAGTCCAAGAGCATGGTATATCTTTCCATCTGTTTGTGTCATCTTTGATTTCTTTCATCAGCATCATGTAGTTTTTAGAGTACAAATCTTTTGCCTCTTGAGGTAGGTTTATTCCTAAGTATTTTAGTCTTTTTTTGTGCAATGGTAAATGGGATTGTTTCCTTAATTTCTCTCTCTGATCTTTTGTTGTTGGTGTATAGGAATGCAAGAGAACTAATACTGTCACTTCAGATGATATGATACTATACATAGAAAATTCCAGAGATGCTAACTATATGGATTTTGCTAAACACTTAACAAACCACTTTCGGTTTCTACAAAGAAAAAAGTGATGACGATTAAAATATTAACATTTGAATAACTGATTCTTTTTTTCTTTTTAGGGCCTCGCCTATTGCACATGGAAGTTCCCAAGCTAGGGGCTGAATTGGAGGTGTAGCTATCGGCCTACACCACAGCCACAGCCACGCCATATACGAGCCACGTTTTCATCCTACACCACAGCTCGCAGCAATGCTGGATCCTTAACCTACTCAGCAAGGCCAGGAATCAAATCCGCATCCTCATGGGTACTAGTTAGGTTCTTGACCTGCTGAGCCACAATGGAAACTCCTGTATAACTGATTTTTAAAGAGGATGAGAAGGAGAAAGGAGTCACATTTCAAGTAAGATTCTACTTAAATAATAAACACAATCATAAGAACTAATTGCAAAATTCTTCTAGCTTCCAGATTTGTGTGCAAACTACGTATCTGCCCTGCTCAGCAGGTGAATGTATGCAGGGTGGAGGGGAAGGAGGGCAGTGGGAACCAAGCCCCTCAAAGGACTTTTATGCGTCCTCCTGGAATCCACTTCTTATCAGATACTCGGGAAACACTGACACAGTTAATGGTGTCTAAAGTTACGCACAATTGCCCTCCACGAATGTGGTTTCTCCCTAAGAACAGATGACTTCTTTCTCCACTGACTCTCATGGACAGGGATGGAGATCCAGCAAAGCTATTAACTCAACAAATATTTATTAAGTGCATGCTATATGCCAGTCACAGTTCTGGGCACCAGGATACGGCAACAAGCAAGGCAATCACAAATCCCTGCCTTGGTGGCACTGACATCTTCTCAAGGGTGATGGGGACCAAGGCAGTTATAAGAGATGTTAAACAATAAGCAAATTAAATGAGAATGTTTTAGGGGAAAAAAAAGAATTTTTTAAGGTCATGTGATGGAGACAGAGTGGCAGTTTGGGGGTTGGGAGCCTCATTTTGAGTGGCTGGACAGAGTAGCCTATCCAGGAGGGGACATCCATAGGAATTGAGATATCAATTATGAGAAGAAAACCAGCAGTGCCAAGATCATATGGAAACATGTTTTGCACAAAAGAAACAGTGGGTACAAAGCCTCTGAGATGGGAAAGAGACTGGCTTGGGTCAAGGAATAGACAAAAGGCCAATGTGTCTGAAAAATAACAAGGGAGAGAACAGGACTGGGGAATCAATCAGGAGAGAGCTGCAGGACTAGATCAGGCTCGTCCTCCAGGATACAGAAAATAATTTTAACTTTTTAATAAATTCAATGAGAAGGCACTGGAAGGTTTTAATCATGAGAGTGGTGCAGTCTGCTTTGCAAACTATCATCCTGGCTTTTTAGAGAATGGAAGAAATCTTCCCCCAGCCTACAGCCATAACTGATGGAAACAGAAGTGGTCATCTAACCCACAGCGTTTCTTATCTCTAAGGAACTGGATTTAGGAACAAAGGGTCAATCCATGTTCAGTCTGTGTCTTCATGGGGCTAATACTGTAACATGTATGCTTGGAAGGCACCCACACTGTGCCAAGAGGACCGAGAAGTGGCCTGGGTTCTTCTGAGTCGCAGGTGAATGATTGTCTTAGAGTTCCACCAGCTAGTCAGGAGCTCAGCTGAGCTGTACAGAACTGAGCTGCCAGATGCTGGAGCAGCTGATTAAGGCAACAGAACCGAAACAGTGGAGACATAGTCACTTACTGCAATGACATAAGCAAGAGGCTAAACCAAGAAAGCACCAGCTCCTGTCTGCTCTGTTTTCCCTGAGGCAGTGGCCCTGATGAAGGGTCAGATGGGTTAGTGCAGATGTCCAGGGACCTGAAGCTCTTACTGCTGGGGGAGCACTGAACAAAAGGCTCCTGCAGTTTAATGGACTTTAGAGCTTGGCAGAGGGAGAGGGGGAAGGGCCAAGAGTGGAAAAGTACCGAGTGTGGAGTCACAGTGGAGAAAAATGTCTTCAGGTTTCCCCTCTCCTTCCCCTCCGTAAGGTGGTCTTGGAAGAGTCTCCTAAGGAAAGCTTTTGCTGAAGGCCCGCATGAAAGAGGCCTCCAAATGCAAGTGTCTAGGCTAGGAATGCAGCTATGCAAAAAGCATGGCCAGCCAGGGAGGCTGAGTCCTTTACCGCAACCCCCTTAAGATAAGGCAACACATTGGCTATTCCCCAAGTCTGGTGTGAGGAGGGCAACCTCCCACTGAGTCCTGCCAGGGAAAGCTTTCATAGCTGCCTATGCTCAGATCTGAAAGATCACACGTAAGCTTTTAACCAGGAGCCAGACTTCAAACAGACCGCCCTAGATCCTTGCTATAGAGCCTCCTCTTTATCTCCTACAATAGACTGAGTAGCTTCTGTTGCTTGCAATTGCATCCTAACCAGAAGAATCAAAAACGAACTCAGAAGTGACAGAGACTCAAGTAATGAGATGTCTTGAGGGAGGGTGACAAGTATTAAGTACCAGCAAAAATGGCAGCATTGCCCGCAAAAAGAAGATGTCTGGAGATAATCTCACAGACTCTGCATGGGGGCAAGAGCTGGAGCCTGTAAGGTATTAATGGTGATCAAAGAGCTCAGCAAAGGAGCAGGAGCCAGGGAACAGGAAATGTGAGCATTGTGGCCAGTCTCTGAGATGACCTGCTGGCATACTGTTTGCCAGAGATTTCTATTGTGTAAGAAGAATGCTAACAGGTGGAAACAGCAGGAAGGCAGAAGAAAGAGCAGCCCCTGACTATCTCCCCAAACTCATCCCCTCCCTCTCCCTCCTCGTTTGCTCCCTTCTTGTCCCTCTGGTCTCGCTTTTCCAGATAATCCACAGCTCGGTCCCCTGGATCTGCTCCCTGGGCCTGAACCGCTCCGCCCTCCAGCCCTTGCACGACTTGAGTCATCATTTGTTCAAATCTCTGTTCCAATATCACCCCTTTCAAGGGGTCTTTCCTGACCTTCCCATCCAGAATATCAGCTCTACCACTTTATCCCCTAATACCGTGTTGTTTTTCTCTGCAGAATTTATCACCAGCTGACAGCTGATTGCTCAACTGATTGCCCTTTGTCTTCCTAAGCCTACACCAGAACAGAAGCTCAACAAACAGAAGGACTGTTAAGTTCCCAAAGCTCAACATTCTCAAAACATGGATAGTTCCCAGGAAGGAGTAGAAATATTAATTACAAGAAGGAAGGGAGGAAGGGGAGAGGAAAAGGGAAAGAAGGGGGAATGAAATATCAAGTCTCTAATTAAAGAAGTAAAAATTGATTACAAAACCAAATACGGAAATTAGAAAAATCTCTCCATGTGTTTTTCATTTAAAACTGACCTCTTTGGTCTCTTTTATTCATTCATTCATTCCTCAAATAAATATGTTTTGTCTGAACAATAGATCACATTCTAAGGTGACTGGAAAAGTCAGGGTCTTAAAGATGAAGGCTCCCGAGAGGACAGTTAGACCAAAGGAGAAGGATCCACAACAGGAACAGCAAATAAACTCTTGCTCATCAGGTGAGTCTGAGCATGGCTGGGATAAGGAATGTCTTTTCTTATATATCAAAACCAACAGTAAGTGTTTTGGATGTGAGCAATGGAAGAAGGAAAAACCATACCACAGTCATTTATGTCCTAAAATAATGTCTTGTGATGGTACAGCCACTGTGGAAAAGAGTATGGCATTTCCTCAAAAAATTAAAATAGGATTAATATGAGATTCTGCCATTCTACTTCTGTGTATATACCCAAAAGAACTGAAAGCAAGGTCTCAAAGAGATCTGCATGCCCATGTTAAGAGCAGGGTTACTGACAATACTGAAACATGGAAGCAATGTGAGTGTCCATCAACATATGACTAGATAAAAGAAAATGTGACACAGGTATACAATGGAATATTATTCATCCTTAAAAAGGAAGGAAACTCTACAACATGGTTGAAACTTGAAGACATTACGCCAAATGAAATAAGCCAGTCACTAAAAGATAAATACCATATGATTCCATTTGTATGGAATACTTAGAGTAGTCAAATCAATAGAGACAGAAAATAGAATTACGGTTGTCAGGGACAGGCGAGTGGGGAGTTATTGTTTAATGGGTACAAAGTTTAAGTTTTACAAGGCATAGAACATGGTTGAGCAACATTATGAACATATTGAACACCACAGAACTTTGCACTTAAAATGTCAAATTTTATATGTTTTTTGCTATAATAAAAAAAAACTGAAGAAGAAAAAAAAAGTCTTGTGCTGGTACCTCAGCTGTGCCAAGTCATTTGAACCAACTTCTTCTATTATTCTATATTTGTCTTTGCATGTAGCCTGAGACTCATGATTACAAGGTGCTGGCCACTGCACTTAATGTAAGAGGGACGTCCAAAATATTGTTTAAATAGTACAGACCTGGAGGCCCCTGCTACTCCAGATAGTTGTTGCTGTCATCAAACCGTATGTCCAGTAGGCTTGGACAAGGCAAGGGAAAGATGGGCAGTTAGTGGACTCAGGGAAGTTGTGATTTAGGAATCAATGTGGAAAATTCAGCATCTTCACAACCTCATCATTTTATCTGTGAGAGTAGCTAAATGTCAGTCCTGCCTCTAGAAATCGGGGGGGGGGGGAAGGTCATGGGGGTCCTCTTTAAGCAGAGTTTTGTGGGTTTTTTTCCCTTTGGGAAGGTACATTCTCCCTAGAGACAAATACCCACATCTCATCGGGTAAAAGCAAGTCACAGGACCACCACTGAGTCTAAGGGGCAATGGTTTTGAGTTTTCCAAAGCTCTAGGCCGGCAAGGAAAAAGGGAAGCTGTAAATGGCTTTTGGAAAGCCAGTTTCCAGTTTCTGCCACAGGTTACCATTACTGCTTGGGCAGGACACAGTAAGAGGACGGTTCATCTGTCCGAGAGGTGGACAAACTGAGAACGAGCATCTCAGAAAGCAAAAAGCCCAACTTAAAGCAATGCATTGTATTTTGAACCCTGAATGTTTGACAATACATTTCACAGCTCATTTCCTGCTCCTTGTGAATGCTAGTAAACACTCAGAGAGCCAATTCACATTTTTTCATGTCAGATATCCTTACAGCCATCCCCTCCTCCAGCTTGTCACCAGTTAAACAGACCCTATGAGGACAGTCTGTTCACACTATAATCTCTTGCGACACTAAACCTTAATCTGTTTTACAATTTCTATTGTTTTTCACTAAAAGGTTATTCCAGAAATATTTTATAGAGCACATTCATTTTCTTGGCCAAGAATAAATTGTATAATGAGAAGCACGCTAACCAATGCTGGCTCTCCCCTTCCCAATCCAAATTTAAGAATTTCATGCGGATTACTCGTTGCCATCTATCTAGCTAATTCAATGTCATTATTTCTCTCCAGTCTAGGCAGAATATCCCGTTCCCTGAAATGAGTTTATCTCATAATAAGATATTAGAGGAGGAAGGTCAGTGATGGTGGGGGGTTCACATCTCTGAAATCCACACATCCACTCCCACCCCTGGAATTAAGAACTTCTCAATGTCTCCCATTAGAAAGGAGAATTCCTCTTTCAAGACAGGATTGAAACCTGCTATTTGATGTTTCTTTTTTTTTTTAATCGTGAAAGAGTCTGACTTTGAAAATGGTGGCTTCACTAAATATCTGGTTTGCCCTTGACTCCAGCCCCCAACTTGGCCTCACCCTATTCCTGGCCTGAATCTCACTATCCATTCAGGTCACAGTATGGACATCACTGCCTTTCATAGGCTTTCTCTGTCCCTAAGACTGAGAAAGAAACTTTGTCTGAAATTTCCAGCCTTCTACTCTCATTTCTAATATCCCATCAAGTAGGATTCAAAACGCCTACGCAGTGTTGTCCGAAAGAACTAGGAGGCAAGCCACATGTGTAATTTGGAAGTTTTTAGTAGTCATGCTTTAAAAAGAGGGAAAAAAAAGTGTAGTAAAACTAATCTTCATAATTTGTTTAACTGAGTATATTCAAATAATATCATTTTCACACGCAATCAATGTGAAAATAGTAATGGGATAATATACACCCTTTACGTAATTCAGTGCGTTTCAAACTTTCAGCACCTCTCCATTCAAAACGGCCACATCCCAAGTGCTTCAGAGCCACACGTGGCTGGAGACTTCTCTACTGTGGGACACATTTCTACAGTATTTGGAGATGCATTTGTGTTTTTTTCCCATTGCACTCAAGAGTGGAGATTACATTTATCTTTCAACATTGTACTCCTAGCACCCAGCACATAGTGGAAACTTAATAAATGCTTGATGAAAACATAATTGAACAATGCCATCTCTGCTACTATTTAACCATGTGACTTTGGGTTAGTTGATTTCTCTGGAGCTCCTACCTTATTAAAGAAGAGGATGTCATCGTCCATGATTGCCAAGGTCCCCATAAATGTAAACATTCTAGGTCACTTAATTTAGTTCCTCCCCACCTCTCTTTCTCTCTCTCTCACGTAAAGTATCTAAATTCATGCCCTTGATTTTCATTAATGCCAGAGCATACCCAAACTGATGATGCCTCACTTTTCTACATATTCCCAGTTGGTCTTTGATCTCAGAGACATCTAGGATTATAATACCATTTCCTTTTAATATTTATTTATTATTTATTTACTTATTTCTTTTTCTTTTTAGGGCCACACCTGCAGCGTAAGGAAGTTCCCAGACTAGGGGTCGAATTGGAGCTGCAGCTGCCGGCTTACACCACAGCCACAGCAATGCCAGATCTAAGCCTCGTCTGCAACCTACACCATAGCTCACGGCACCACCGGATCCTTAACCCACTGAGCAAGGCCAAGGATCGAACTTGCAACCTCATCGTTCCTAGTTGGATTCGTTAACCACTGAGCCACGACAGGAACTCCTAAAATAATTTTTTCATAAGTGATAGATACGATTTATTGTTATTTTTCATTGAGTCATCCTGATAACTCTGTAACAGTAAGTCTTCGCCTTCCTCATTCCAGCTAATCTTCACAGAATCCTCTGATGTATGTTCTGTTACTCTTCCCCTTTTGCAGAAAAGGAAAGTGAGGCTTAGAGAAAGGATGTAATACACTCAAGGACCACTGGGGAGAAGAAAATCACAAGTTGGGGGAAAAAGGAGTGTGAAGGGATCTTAAAGATCAGGAGTTCCTGTCATGGCTCAGTGGTAACAAACCCAACTAGTAACCATGAGGACACAGGTTCGATCCCTGGCCTCGCTCAGAGTGTTAAGGATCTGGCATTACTGTGAGCTGTGATGTAGGTTGCAGACAGAGTTCTGATCTGGCATTGCTGTGGCTGTGGTGTAGGCCACCAGCTGCAGCTCCGATTCAACCCCTAGCCTGGAAACTTCCCTATGCTGCATGTGACCCCTCCCCTCCCCAAATTTTTTTGTTTTCCAAACCCTCTGCTTTATAGATGAGGCAACTGAGGCTCCCATGATGCTAAAGGGCTTAGCCAAAGTTTATAATGAAAAGGCAGGAGATGTAGCCATGGAAAAGACGTTAAGGTATAAGATGGAATTCTGTGTACTTGGAAAGCAGCTCATTACCAAAGGGCACACATGGAAGAAAGTGAAAGTCAGTCCAGTGACGAGGCTGGACAGGCTCAAAGGTTCCAGATAGGTAAATCACCTAAGGCCTAGCTTCAGTGGCCTAGATTTTATCCTTCACTTCAGTATTTCCCAGAGCGTGTTCCGCAAACACCAGTTCCCTAGGAATATACTAAGCGTTCTATGAAAGTCTTCGGTGGCTGTGAAGATCTGAAAAATACAGGGAATCCCAGACTTTGCAGTGGGCATTATGACCCTCCAAGGGAGAGAGCTAGAATACACAGGAGTTTCTCAAATTTTTCTAACCCAAAGAATCCATGTCCTCTTAGAACTTACACGGAAGCAGCATTCCAGGGAACACCAGGTTAAGTCAGGCTGCTAACCTAAAAGGAAGTTCTGAAGGAAGAAGATTTGAAACGGGAAGTGAAAATGATGAGAGTCTATTTACAAAACTGGAATTTGGCTTAAAAACCTGATTTTGTCAGCATTTTTCCTGCCTGGTTTGCTGTACTGTTTCACACCTACTATTTACAGTAGGCGTCTGATAAAAGATTGTGTGAAGTGATGGGGGAAAAGAGGAAAGGGCTTGCAAAGTTTCAGAAATTCCTAGGAGGCTCTTTGGAGCCTAGCATCTCTTTATCTGTTGGCTTGTTTGTTTTTTCAATAGAGAAAGATAACAAATATAGACTTGAACTCAAATCCATAAAGGACTCTCTCAGGCCTACTTTATGCATGAATCACAAGTCTGATTCACTTGCTTTGTAGGACCCAGGTGAGGGGATAAAGTGGGGTACCTCCTTGTGGGCCTGTGATGGAAGGGGAGGGGACCTGTAAATTTTTATAGGACCTGTCATGCCATATTGCAGTTTGTTTATTCATTTACCTTTTCCTTTTGTCTTTTGGTCATACAACTTTCACTAAACTATTTAACTGCATGGTTAAGATCACGGCAGAAAACGTGGGGACCTCAGTAGAGCATCACGGCTTGACATCTCTATACACTTGGCATCTAGCACAGAGTTGCCCGTTATTTCATTTATCTGACTCTTTGTATCTTTTGCTTTTTTATTTCAGCTTTGAGGTATAAAGTACATATAAAATTCTAAGATATTATAACTATATATTGTGGCAATTTGATATATGTATACATTGTGGAAGGATTCCCTCTATTTAGTAATCACAGTCATTACCTCACAGATGGATCATTTTTTTGTGTGTGAGAGAGCATTCAAGGTCTACCCCTTAGTAAATTTAAGGTATGCAAGACAGGGTTATCAATTATAGTCACCATGTTCAATATGCGATCCTCTGAACATACTCATCTTATAGCTGCTGAACGTTATTACCCTTTTCCAAACTACCCTGTCTCCCCTACTCACCCAGCTCCTGCCAGCCACTTTTCTACTCTCTTTACACAAATTTGAAGATTTTTTTTTTGGATTCCACATATAAGTGCTATCATGCAGTATTTGTCTCTCTCTGGCTTATTTCACTTAGCAAAATGCCCTCAGGTTGCATCCATGTTGTTGCCAATGACAGGATTTCCTTCTTTCTCACGATTGAATGATATTCTCCTGTATTTTTATCACCACATCTTCATCTGTTCATCCATTGATGGACTCTTGTTTCCACATCTTGGCTATTGAGAATAATGAACACAGAGGTGCATACATCTCTTCAACAATCTGTTTTCACTTCCTTTGGATATATACCCAGAGGTGGATTTGTTGGCTCATATGGTAGTTCTACTTTCACTTTTTTGAGGAACCTCTATATCATTTTCCATCGTGGCTACACCAGTTCTCACCCACGGTGCATGAGAGTTCCCTTTTCTCCATGTTCTAGCCAACACTTATCTCTTGTCTTTTTGACAACAGCCATCCAAACAGGTGTGAAGTGATATCTCACTGTGGTCTGGATTTGCATTTCCTTGATGATCAGTGATGCTGAGCACCTTTTCATGTACCCGTTGACTTCCAGGGACTCTTTTTGATCATCTATTATATGCCAGGTGTTATGATCAGCTCTGGGTAGCTACTAAAGGATAAAACTGAAAAGCAATGTTCCCATGGAGCTCACAATAGAGACAAAGAAAGACAATAAGCAGCGGAACAATGTAGAACAACAAATTCTAACTAGCGCATAAAGAAAACAAACAGTATTCAGAAGGGGGTTTATAGTAAAGACTCCACTTTTAATATTTGGCCATTGGCAGCATTCAAGCCCCACAATTCTTCCTTCCTCCCTTACCCCAAACCTGAGCAAACCAAAAAGAAAGTTTGGGTGCTGCCTCATTCAGTGCTGGCAGAAAGTTCAAACTATGCAAGGGCAATATAGGAGAGGGAGCCCTCAGCCAACCCTATTTAACGACCACCAGCTCCTGAGCCAGCTGCCTTTCTCTGCTCTCTCAAGCCACTTAGGACCTGCTCGGACAGATGCTACTACTCCCAGAAAACCTCATTGTGTGACTGATAAACCTTTTTATATCCTCTCATGTGTGGGGTGTAATTAGTTTCAACACACAAATCAAACCTGGGGTGGCACGTCCTTTCCTCCTGTGAGATACCACAAACAGGACTGCTATGCCAACCACACAATTCCAACTCTCAGAACATACTAGTAATATATTTAGAATTTAGATCATTGTGATTTGCCTAGCCGTCTTAGTGTCAAGGCATCTAACTTTTTAAGGATTCCAGCAAGAAGTACTCAGCATATTTGACATATACATTTAATATGTAAAATCAATATGTAAAAACACTTTCAGATATTTCTTGTAGAATATGTATAACTGCTCTCCCTTGCTATAAAACGTGACACTAGTACAGCATTGTAAATCAACGATACCCCCATAAAATTAAAAATGAAGAATACTATTCAACTAAATTGCATTCAATTTAGTTCCCAAACTAAGATGAGCTCTTCATATAAGTAAGCCTGGTGGTCTGGAATACTGAAGGTTTTCACAGCCTGAAACGCGCACCTTTAGAGTCATTCTCAAGGGCTTTGTGAAATCATTTATGTTTTTTAATCACGGGGAGGCATCAAATTACCTCGGGAAAGAGAACCCTTGAGGAAGACCGCGTTAGGAGCAGTCGTCCCAGGAAAGAGTACTTTGCCTGGTTTAGAAAATCTGTAATTCAAGCTCCAGCCCTGCTGGTTTCAAGCACTTGTTTTCCTCATCTTTGGAAATTATGATTTTCTTTTCAGTTTCTTTTTATTTCTATTTTAACTTGCTTCAACTGGTTGAAGGTGACAGTGTGTGTGATCCTGAAAAGTCTGATATAGAAACAAAGTATCAGTTTTGTAATTATTTTCTAATTATCCCATCCAACATAAAGGTCACCTGGTGGGTAAGCCAAGACAGGTCAAGAGAGCGTGAGGTGTTGAAGTGTGGGGTGATGCTGTAAACAGAGCACAGTGCAGTTTCAGAACTGGAGACCCAGGGGCCAGAGCCTGGTTCTGCCCACTCCTCATTTCCCTCAGGTATAAAACAGGGATATTTAATAGTAACTCCCCGGTAGGTTTGCTGGGAGAATTAAATGTAGTATTTCAAGAAATGTTCTGCATAAGCATTCAATAAATATTAAATTATTCTTATTTTTAATACTCACTTTGAGACTTTTTAAAAGAATTGGGAGAGGCCCGCAGAGTTGCTAAGAGGCAGTCTCTAAAACTAACTGTGCCAATTTTCCCAAGATCTGACTATCAGCCTAACACTCAAAGGTCTCCATGGTAATTTAAAATTGAAATGAGCGAAAGAGAGAGAGAGAGAGACAGAGAGAGAGACAGAGGCGAAAGGAAAGAGAGGGAGGGAGAGAGAAAAAGAGAGGAGAAAGCGGGAAAGAAAGTTATTGGAAAACATTTTCTATAAAGCAGTGATATGAGTCGGTATATATTGTTCATATTGTTGATGCTTTTTGTAATTTATTTTAAAACTAGGATAAAGTACCTAGCTAAGCAGAAAAGGACTCTGCAAGTCAGATATTTGAATAGTGTCTGTGGCAGGGCACTGATATACATGAGATACAGTTACTTTGTAGTCTCGGGTTCTTTAATTGAGCAGACGGATGTGTTCCTCGCATAAGGGGAGTGTGGAGTACAGTGGGTGCCAGGCACTATTCTCCACCTGCCCTCAAAGCTGTGCGTTTGAAGTATAGGGGAATACAAACCATTTAGGAAATAACTGGTAGGACCCAGTAGCAGAAGTCACCATTTTGGCAGCAGGGAGAAAGGTGTTACTTAGGTGACAGGAAACAATGAGGCTAAGATACAGAAGGCAAGATTTCCCTAGTTTTAAACCTGCCAGCATAAGACATAAAGGAAAATTACAAACACAGTCCCAGCCTTTTTGATGTGAGATTTTCAGATCAGTTAAAAAAAAAAAAAAGAATTAACAACAAAAAATGCCTTCTCTCTCTTCAGTTAACTAAGTTAAAGCAACTGAGTTAAGACGTTTATCTTTTACTTTTCTTTCTGGTTTTATTATTTCTGTATCAGGGATTAGCCAACGATGGCCTAGGGATAAAATCTGGCCCACTATCTGTTTTTATAAACAGTTGGGGGGGACGTATCCATGCTTAATCACTTAACGCATTGTTCACAGCTACTTTCATCCCACGATGGCAGAGTTAAAGAGTTGTGCAGAGAACTTATAATCCACAAAGCAGAAAATATTTTCCATCTGGTCATTCACAGAAAAACATTTGCTGACTTTGTGAACTGCTGTCATAGGTCAATCAAGGCCATTCCCATTTCTTTGATTAAAATTCTTAAGTGACACGTGGGTGCCCCCAGGATGTCTAAATTTTAAATGTGGTTTAAAAGATCTATAAATTAGCCTCTCCCTACCACACTAGCTACATCCTTTGGCAACCTCCTCCACATACTTCCTTTCCCAGATAAACAAGAGAATATTTAGTTCCTCTAAAGAGTCACATTCACTCTTGTCTCTGGGCCTTTGTATATACTGTTCCTTCTACATACAATGCCCTTCCCACTGTCCCTCACTTTTCTTCACCAAGGTTATTCGACAACTTGTTTTCATTGCTGGAAAGTTCTTAAATTGTTCTATTCACTCTGTTTCTTCAGGTGTAAGTTCTGCTTGTCTTTCTTTCATCGTTTCAGCACTTCTCTGGTGGTGACTACTGACAGATCTCTATTTTTGTACCTGAGCTGCTTCATCTGTGTCTCCTACTCAAGTAGGACCTGTTTTGTTCAAGCAAAGCCTACAGGAGCCAAAAGTTGGTAGCAACACTTAAAGCTCATTTTGATGATCTGCTAGAGGATGAGTCTGGAGTAGCTTGAGGGTGAGAAATCCTGGGAACCCAGTCTCAGCGGGGAGCCATACTGTCATGGGCCTCTAAGAACCAGAATCACATCAAGTCCTCACGGCCAAGATCTGAGAAAGACTTTCTCCTGACTCTGGCGGGGGGCGGGAGGGGTGGTCATTGTGACATAAACTCAGGAAGTTTTTCATAACGATGGCTCACTCTGTAGGGAAAGATTTTACCTGAGTTTTTTTCCAATTAGGGGTAAGGAACTATGCCCACTCTAGCCCACTCCAGCCCCATGGCCAAAAAACGGAACAAAGTGAACAACAAAATGAATTAGGTAATACTGGATTATACCCTGAAGTATAAAACGAATGTCAATACTGATATAAATAAATGAGTGGATAAATATACACATGCATACATACACATGCATGCGCACGTACACACACGCACACACAGACACATAAATGAGGGACAACTGACCAATCCCCCATGCAGAAGAACTCCAAATAATTTAGAGAGCTCCTCTACCCTCAAGGAGATGGAGCAAAATTCTTCACTCCTTGAACATGGGCTGTGCAGACCAACTTCCTTCCAAAGAATACAGTATGGACAGTAGGAGAGGGATATCTTTCCAGTTCAGGACCTTGACAAACACCACCTCAGCCAAGTGACCAAGACTAGTATCGACAGTGGGAGGTCAGGCTGACAGCATGTACAATTGATCAGATGTGATGAAAATGGCACTTTACTTCCATGGTCTCTTCCACCGAGTCTCGTGGTGAGAAAAAACATTAAACAAATCTTAGTTGGAGAGCATTTTGGTATTCCTCAAATCTGTCAAGGTCATCAAAAACAATGAAAGTCTGAGAAATTGTCACAGCCATGAGGAGCCTCAGGAGACATGACAACCAAGTGTACTAAGGTGTCCTGGATGGGATCCTGGAATGACATCAGGTAAAAACTAAGGAAATCTGAATAAACTCTTCGATGTAGTTAACAATAATGCATCAATCCCGGTTCTGTCATTGTGATAAAGTAACTAACGTAAGACGGTAATAATAGAGGACACCGGGTGTGGGGTCTATGGGAACAGAGTCACAACTTTTCTGCAAATGTCATTTTTTTTTTCTAAAATAAAAAAATCCTGCTCAACTCACCCTAGAATTGGCAGCCAATATTGAATAAAAGCCAGTGTCTGCTACCTCTGCACAGCTAGGCTTTTCAACATATCCACCCCCATTCTCTACTTCCTGATTCTTTCTGAAGAGGCCAACTCTGGCTGGACCCCAGCTCTGTCTTTGGTTTATACAAGGAAACAAGTAACTAAGACAAGATATAAGATTCTACTTCACATATATTTTGGGATATAGGGTTTGATGTCTTCTCCTACCTCTCTCTCAGAATTCTGCCTGGAAGAAAATACTGAAAATGATTACTAGCATAATGAGATGCAGAAAATCTGACCTATGATTAAAGTCTCACGTACAGTAACCCTTACCAAACTCAACACCAAAAGCTGTATTGGTGAGTGTGGACATTACAGGGCTGGGTCTCCTCAACATACAGAGAAACTGTCAAGGAAGAGAAGAAGGGAAGGAGAGTAGAGCAAAAAGGAGAGGGGGTGGCAGAAGGGAGAGAAGACAGGAGGAGGAAGGAAGGAGCAGAGAGAGGAGGGAGGGAGAAACTAGCTTTCCATAAGGCAAAGTCAGTATTTCTCTGTGATAGTATTCTGTGCTCATTTATATTTGGGAAATTCAAGACAAAAAAATAAAAAATAAAAAAACTAAACATGTTTCTTTAGGGCAGAACTTCTGGATCTTTTGATATGCTGACAAAAGGAATATCTAACATGGAAATATAGAAAGCAGCTGTTCCTAAACGTATTTAATTATGGATTTTTTGTTGGTGGCAGTAGTGATGATATGCCTATTAGCATCATGAGATTTAACAAAAGAGAATGTCAAAAACACTGTCTTAGAGGCATAAATGACCCTGGTCCTGATTACAATCTCATCACCAAATATTTGAGCATAATTATGTGGAAGACAATGATACAGCTGTAAACCGGCTTCACAGAGGCTACAGATATGGATCTCCTACTTTGCATCAGTTCCTGCTATGGATCAGGTCAGGCAAAGGAGAGGCAGACACTACTTAATTTATTCCCTTCATTCCTAAGTCAGCAGGAGACATAAAAAGTACAGTTAAATACTCAAAAGCACTGTCCCTTCCACTACGGTGTAGTTTTTCCTCATGCTTTCTTGGACCTTGCTTACTCAGTGTGCAGCTAGTCTCTTCCAATGGGTCATGGCTTCTCTACTTACTGCCTGCTTCATTTTCAACCATTCTAATTTTTATGTCCAAAACTTGGAGGAGGCTCCAGGGCCAATAAAGCCAGGAGTGGTCCGGTAGACAATAGGAGTTCCACTGTCAGTGAGAACTCTGTTCTCTGTGCTTACTCAGAGGCCAGCTGTTCTTTTGTCTCAGCTCAGCCCTGTGGTCATGGTACGGTAAACTTAACTCTGACATCACAGTCTCCCTGTTTGATCTGATTCTCAACCCTCCTAACCTCCAGACTTTGAAAGAGTTTCATTCTACCTACACTAACTTTAAACTCAGATTATGTTTCCTTTTTTTTTTTTGTCTTTTGTCGTTTTAGGGCCGCACCCACAGCATGTGGAGCTTCCCAGGCTAGGGGTCCAAACAGAGCCACAGCTGCAGTTCTACACGAGAGCCATAGCAACACAGGATCCGAGTCGCGCCTGCGACCTACACCACAGCTCACGGCAACGCTGGACCGTTAACCCACTGAGCACACTGGAAACTTTGTCTAACAAAAGTGATTTCCCGTTTGACCCATGCTGCACTCTCAACACAATCTAGTTGGAGAGGGAGAATAGAAATATTTCTATATATAAATAGCCTGGATAAACCTAAGGCAGAATCTAGAGTAAGTGGATAAACTACCATCTTACTGAGTGCTCCTGTGCTAAACTCTTTAAAACAAAATGGATTTGAATCTCATCTTTTAGGACATTAATTATTATTTTCCCCATTGTACAGAGGGACATGAGTCTACAAGAAGTCTACAGGACTTGACAATACGATCATGCTGTATTAAACTTAGGTCCTTGAACACCAGAAATAGCTGCCTCCCTATAGATGCTCTTGTATTCTTCTCTGAAAGGTTCCAAGGCAGCATTTGGTAGAACAGGGACTTTCAGGTTGGGTAGGGCAATTAATACACGTTAATTCTTTTTAAAAACAGAAATGCATAAATATCTAAACATCGACTATGTAACCACTGTATTACTCCACGATTTTGAATGTTCTCAAAGTATATTGCTGCTTTTTGGGCTGATTTATAAGTGACATGCCAGTGACTAACACTAAATGATCGTGCTTCCCTGTTTTACTAAAACACATTAAGAGGATTTCTGATGCTGATCTTTATGTACATCAGATCTTCTAGATGACCACTCCCCAAGTCGTTGGTCCATGACATGCTGTGGAATTACTCAAAAGGCAGCGTATTCTGGAGTTCTGCTCTCATTCAGATCGGAAGGAAGAAGTAATGAAATGTTTCAGGTCTATTAAATAAGTACATTGAAGAATTCCTGTTTCATCTGAAATGGGCTTGTCACGGGAACCTAATTGCAGTGTCTGTGCATCAGGAAGTATGTAGCCTTCTTGGGATGATTTTAAGAATTAATTATTTAAGTTTCCTATTCCCACTTAATAATCTCCACAGATTAGTGCCTTACACTTATCCTTCTGTGATTTGTAATTTGTCTAATTATTTTTCCTGGTACCTACCAAGCATGACATTCTTAAATGTGTTCATTCCAATCCATGGGATGGATTGCTGAGCTAGGACAACTGTAGGTAATACAAAACTTTGTAGGGCCAATTTACTAATAAAATCTGGCAGGATGCTTGCTGCAAAGATGCTGCCTGTCAAAGGCTTAATCAGGGAGAATAATCTTGCCCACTGTTGCATCCTGGAAAGTCATTGTTTATGACTTCAGGGAGTACTGTCTTGTTAATTTAAGAGATAAACTGAAAGAGAACCCTTCTCGAAAAGTACATAAAGGGCTAGAGAGGCTTATTTAGGGCGCTTTTCACTTGTTCCTCATTAGTGAAATTTACAAGAAGAATTACAGAAAGTCTTCTAGGTTGAAATTTGGGGGGTGCTGGCTGCTGGCTAATCATCTTCAGTATCTGCACCACCTGCGCATTGCCCTGATCAGTTAAAATTTCAGTTTGCACTGGGATTTAGGTCAGTAATAGAGAACTTGCTACATGGATCCTCACTACTTAAAGGGTGGTTCCCAGACCAGAAGAATCAGTATAACCTGGGAGCTTTTTAGACAAACAGAATCTCAGAACTCACCTCAGATCTATAGAATCAGAATCTACATTTATACAAAATCTTCAAGCCATTTGCGTGCACGTTAAACTTTGAAAATACCAGCTTGGAGCATTCATCTCCAAAGTGGGGCACATTTCCTCTAAGGGATGTGCAAGAAGATTCCTTGGGGAATCTATTTTGTGCATTTTAATAATAGGTATAATACTGCGCACTGTAATACATGAGTAAAACTTGTAAACGATAGATATTGGTGGTACGTGCTCAAAATTTTCCCTGGGCTCCACTCTGACCCACTAAACAGTCTATGGGGATGGGCATCAGAAATCTGCATTCCAGACAATGTTCATGGACCATCTGCTGCATGCTAACATTTAAGAACCACTGTGTATGACCACCTTCCACCTGCCTCATTTGGAGCATGACATTAGACAGTGTTTATTTGTTCCCTGAAACTTAATCACCATGTCTATTGTTTCTCATGTGGCCCCACACCCAACCGGCAAGATTTTTATTGTATCACTTTATGGTACTTATATCACTTGCACACCTTTATACCATTTCATCTGATGATTTAATACAAATACTGCCACTCTAATTTTGGAATATGCTCTTTAGATATGTGTCACGAACAACAATAAAAACAAAACCAAGAATATTTCTAAACACTTTCCTTGTCTAGGAATTAGTTGATATATAAGCTTGTGAGCCTTACTCTCAGCCTCCAAGACTGGGAGGTAATAGACAAAACCAAATGGAGCTTGGAGACCAAGAGTGCTCAGAAGCTTATTCATACAGGTGTCATTTCCTAACATTCCTCTCTAGTGTAGTGAGGGACTAGGTATGGATTCTACAGTTGTCTTAAATTTAAAGGAGATCTAATAAATGAATAAATAATAAAGGAGATCCAATTCCATTCCTAATTTTCAGGGAGGACGAAGGAACAATTTAGGCCAAGGTCAGACCCTCAAGACACTCCCGGTTTTCCTATCTGTTTCCCACAGGGTTTAAAGAGCATGTAAATGGTAGAAAAACGCTTCATGGGATTCCTCTGTGCATTGCAGGCATAAAGATAGATAACTAATATATTCTTTGTGTAGAGCGGGTTGAAGTAGAATACAAAAGTGTCACATAACCAATTAAATGTACTTATAAAATGAAAAAAAAAAGGGATCTGGGTAAAATCTATGGGAATACTCAGTGATAAAGCAATTTCTTCTTCCTTGGCAAGATGGTGGGAGAAGTAAAAGCAAGCTACATACCATGGTTTCTCATGTGCTAGGCTAGCCTTGAAGGATGAGAGAAATTTTATGAGCAGAGAAAGGAGAAGTGAAGTGAAAAGGAAATTCATTATTTCTAGGCTCGATGCCTGTTGCTTCTCATATTGTCTATTTTATATAATTATAATAATATACTTTTCATATCATGCAGTGTGGGATGGGCTTATACCATCACCATCATCATCATCACAAACAATATCATTGGTTCTTGACTATCTGCCTTGCACATGCACTTTTACATGTATTTTCTAATTTAATCCTCAAAAGCCATCCTGGGATTATGTTCTATCCTTACCCCTAATTGGACTGGTAGGGAAACAGAGAAACAGAAGATATAGGTTACTTGCCCGAGGTCACACAGCTCGTAAGATGTATGATGGGGTTCAGACCTAAGTATTTGGACTCATGATATCTCCCAAGATGACTTGTTGGTCACTGACCCCATTAATGAGATATGTATCTGTTGATAGAGGCAAGTGTCAGGGCTGTGACACCAGTTATTGAATTAACTCTTCAAGTGATGTTAAATCCACGAACAGCCACCCCCACTTGACCAAGTTAAAATGCTCTTCAGAAAGCCGGCTGGTGCCATATAATTTTTGTTCCTGAACAAGGTGATTTGTTGTAATGCTGCCAATCGCCTAGCAATCAACTGCCAGCTTTGGATATAAACCTTGCTACCACTTAGCAATAAGGAGGAGCCCTTGATGGCTGCGAGCTGGCAGGAAGTTGCGGGTCCCGCTGCCATCTAAACCCAACCAAGGTGAAGTAAATTATCCTTGTGGTGCCTAACTGGTGACCTCTCTGGGCTGCAAATTTGGTCTCTGTCCAGGGCGCTCTTTGGATTATGGATCTGTGTCTCTGGGACTGTGAATATGGTCCTTTTCCAGAGCACTAAATTTCTCCTAAAATTTATTTTCCAAAACATTATTTTTAATGTTAAACAACCCTAAAATGCATTTTTCATGTTTATTGCCAGTGCATAAAATTACAATGCTGTGAACATTTTTAGCAGCATACCAATATCGTGATCCATAATTTAAAAGGTGACTTTAGTGTGGCCATAAATTTCACGAGACACTGAAACCTCCACAGAAAGTATACAAATTAGGGGCCAGCCATTCAGCCAACATTTGGGGGGATGTGGTTAATTACTATGTCTCCACCATTAGAGGGAACTTTGGGAGAGATGTTACCTGCTCCATGGTGGACCTGTTGGAGCAGGTAATAATGAGGGCCTGGGTTTGCAAACTTTCCTTTAGGAAGATGGCAGTGACGTTAAGTGCATGTAGGGAGAGTGATGAAATCAGGGTAAGAGACAAATGCCTTCACAGGTTTCCCCCCTTGAAAAAAAGAAAAAAATCAGCAAACACACACACTCAGTTCTGTTGCGTTTACCAGAAGGTGAATACTGTATGTCAGGAGTGGGGCTATTAGCTCTCGCTGGCTGAGTTTCACAGTTTGAAATTAATTTTTTTTTTTCTGTATTTTTGCCCTCCTGAGGTCCTGACCAATTGCCACTTTGTCGATGAGCTTTTTTAATTTTCAAGGAAGGTAGGTGGTGTGTGAAACAAATCAATTGCTCCTTCAGAAACCACATCTGTATGACTTCTCATTTTAGCTTCTGCCAAGCTGGAGGCAACTCAGATTTTTTTTTCTCCAAAAGGTACGAGGCGCAATTAGGAAGCCAAGTGAATATGGAAACAGTTTCATCAGGCAAAGACACTGCACAAAGATCACTTTCTTAGCAGAAGGTGGTCGCTGATGGCAGCTGGGGTGAGATGCTGGACAATGAAGACGTGCCTCGTAAATGGACATCGAGGTCACCTATTCCCTCTGTGTGATCACATGACGGGACTTGGTGATGGTAGGAAATTAATTATCAAGTGCAAAGCTCTGATGAAGCCATGGAAATTAGCACAACTCCACAAGATGCAGGGCCAAAGGAAACCATGCTGTATGCACACACAGGCGTGTGCATGCACACATGCCCAGATTAGGTTTAAGATGCTCCCCTACATTGGCATCATTGCTCTATGTAGGCTAATGATGCCTGGGATGATCAGAGCTATCGCTGCTCTGAAAATAAGTACCGGAGTTCCCTTCGTGGCTCAGTGGTTAACAAATCCGACTAAGAACCATGAGGTTGCGGGTTCGATCCCTGGCCTTGCTCAGTGGGTTAAGGATCCGGCGTTGCTGTGAGCTGTGGTGTAGGTTGCAGACACGGCTTGGATCCCACGTTGCTGTGGCTGTGGCGAAGGCCGGCAGCTATAGCTCCTGTTAGACCCCTAGCCTGGGGACCTCCATATGCCGCGGGTGCGGCTCCACATAAAGGCAAAAAGACAAAAAAAAAAAAAAAAAAGAAAATGATAAGTACCATATAGAAAGGCCCCCTGGGGAAATTTGGCCTGTTAAGTCTTTTCAGGTCTGATGGATTTTTTTTAATCTATCTGCCAGACGGCTTTGAAAGCTAAATAGACGCCCATCAACAGGCTGTCTGTCAGTGGTCAACAACTTCACATATTTTGCTTGTGTTGACATTTTTGTTTCAGTCCAATGGGTCATTTGCCAGATGGCTGCTGTCCTCATTAGGGACTCTTAGCACATCCAGTGAGTATTTGCGGGGTTGGTTAAAGTACAAAACTGGGTAGCCCTTTGTTGCTTTTTTTTTTCTCTGTACATAAGATCTTAACTGATGGATGTGTTTCAAGTGGTATGTGCCTTTGGCTGTCACACACATATGTATATGTCTAAGCATGTATGGTGGGCAGTGGCCACGCAATTCCTTCTTGTGTACATAGCTTAGAGTAGAGGAGGTGCTACAGCATTAAATATAAATTCAGGAAGGGTGGACTTTAGTTAGCTTGACTGACACAGCTGGGATTTTGAACGCCTTAGAAACAAACACCACATCGAGTATGCTTTAGCCTCTCGGTTTCTGAGGGCTGCAGCAGCCTTTCCCGGAGCATGTTCTTTGACACTCAAACAGGAGAAATTTTACAAAGATCTAATCACTCCCTGAGTATGGGAGGCAACCAGAGATGCTTTTTCCCCCACATCGCCCTCCAAAATGCTCCCCTTTGCAGCAAAACTTCTCAGGAGAGTTGCAATAATCACTCCCTACTTCCTAACCTGTGCAGGTCAACTTCCAAGGCGCCCGTCTGTATTCTTGCTTAAGAGAAAGCCTTAGGCAACTTCATCTAATGCTAGAGTTTGAAATTTCACCTATGGTCAGTAACTTCCAAACTTTATTCCATGCTCTGGTTTTTTACTGAATTCCATTCATATACACAATTTCACATTTGATTTCTCCACTTGGATGACTACACATACACCTCAAACTTAGCGTATCTTTAAAAGAACTTTCTAAATATTCTGCCAAAAAAGTTTCTTCTCTATTCATTCACGTCTTCGAAAACGGCAATGCCATCTGCCCCATTCTTCAGGCTAGAGGACTGGGAGTCTTCCTGGAGCTCTCTCTTGACCTCACTCCCCACATGCCAGCCATCAACCAGTCTTCTGCCCACCAAGTATCTCTCATCTCTTCATTCCTCTCCAAATTCACTACCAAAAACCAAAACATCTTACCTGAATTATTGCAACTACCCTCCTAAATGGCTCTTTACTTCTACTTTTGTCCTTCGACAATGCACTTTTCTTAGCACCAAAAGCTATTTTTAAAAAACAAATTCTGGAGTTCCCGTTGTGGTGCAGCGTAAATGAATCCGACTAGGAACCATGATGTTGGGGGTTTGATCCCTGGCCTCACTCAGTGGGTTAAGGAACTGTGTTGCCATGACCTGTGGTGTAGGTCGCAGATGCGGCTCGGATCCGGCTGCTGCTGTGGCTGTGGTGTAGGCCAGCAGCTGTAGCTCTGATTCAACCGCTAGCCTGGGAACCTCCATATGCCACAGGTGCAGCCCTAGAAAAGCAAAATAAATAAGTAAATAAATAAATACAAACAAATTCAGCAGATCTTGTTAATATCCTAAAACCTACCCGTGGCTTCATATCACATGCAGAACAAAATCTCAGCTCCTCACATCTTGCAGGATGGACCCCACCTAACTCTGTTTACATCCCCCACCATTCTCCTTCCCACCCCAGCGCTGCGGGGACGTCCTGGGACACACCCATCTTGTTCCTCCCAAAGGCTCTTGTCTTTTTTTTCCCTGAGCCTAGAAGGCTCTGCCTTCAATCCTCATGCATCCTGCTCCTTCTTGCCCCTCAAGTTTCACCTCAGAGATCCCTGACTGCCTAATTCAGAGTATTCCACCTCCAGGCACTAGCACTTTACCATTCAATTGCTTCCATCACGCCTCTGTCTGCAATGGTCTTGTACATGTATTATCTTTCTGGCTTATGGGCTTGTCTTTCTGAGCTAAAATGTAAGTCCCATGGACCCGGTATTGCTCACTCCTGTATCTCTGACACTTGGACGAGTGACTAGAAGAAGTAAGTGCTTAATGCAGACTTGATTGCTAAGCAAATGGATTTATCTGTATAAAGCATTTAAGCACAAAATTATATATACTTTGCCATTTTATAGAGTTTTGAATCTCCCTCAACTAAATCAAAGACTCCTTGAAGGTAAGGACTCTGAAAACTCTCCATTAAAACCATTACATGTACTAATACTTGCTTATTATTAAACTGACATAAATAATGCCATCTTTTAGGATATTCTTCCCAAAGGAAGGACAGTTATAGTCAACATAAGGCAAACTGAAAATAAAATGAAAACTTTGTTTATGGGGGCCACAAATATTTAAAATACACAAAATATGAGGGGCGGGGTCATAACAAAAGAAAGTAAAACAAAGGAATCCAGGGGAAAATCATACAAATCATGTGGAACACACAGAAACTGTAGTTACGAAGGTCACTGTAAAACCCAGGAACTTAAGAAGAAATCTAATAACTAACTCACTCACTCATCAGAAAATATCCACACAGGTCCAACCACATGATGGGCTTTAGCTATATAACAGTGAGCTAGAGACAGCATTCATGCCTCTCAAAGATGATTGACTAATAGAGAAGACAGACAAATCTTCGGATAACTATATTATATAATAAATAAGACAGATAGCCACAGGGCTTGGAAAGACCCAGAAGAAAACCTCCTCTAGGGTTGAAGTTCTAAGAGAACAACTGAGAAGAAATGGTTGGACAGAATGGTGTCAGTGCTGCGTTCATCACACTTTAGTGCACTTAAGAATCACCTAGGACGTTTGGTAAAACGCAGACTTAGAATCCTTTTTCCAGGATCCTGACGCAAGTGATCTGTGAACAACACCTGGAGAAACTATGCTTAGTGAGGAGGAAGAAATTCTTTGGAGTTGGACCCTTCGTTTTGAGACTCAGCTCCGTTCACACACTATAGCTCCCTGGTCAAATTTCTTTCTCTCTCTTATCTCAGCTCCCTCTCTTATATAGCAACATTCAGTCAACATTTGCCAGTGTCACCATCATTATTATCATCAACCTAAGAGAGGAAAGGGACATGTTATAAGTAGAAGAAAAAAATGTGGAAAAGCCTAAAGCCACGTGAGAAAATCTACTATAATTATGGTTTGAATGATCCACATAAGAGAACAAGAATCCTAATCAATGTGTATAGTGTAATGGAGCCTAGACCAATGGTCGGTAAATCTGGCCTAATGGCTTTTTTTGTAAATAAAGTTTTATTGGCACAGAGCTTTGCTCATCCATTTACATACTGCCTAAGGCTGCTTTTGCACTACAGTGGCAGTTGCAGTTGTATAACAGAGATGAGTAGTTGTGACAGATCAGATGGCCTGTAAAGACTCAAGTGTTAATGTGGTCCTTCACAGAAAAAAGTGTGTTGATCCCTGGTCTAGACAAAGTAAGGCATGATGTGCAGGGGTGTGGGTTCTGGAGCCAGAATCCTTGGGTTTGAATTCCAACTTTGATCTTTACTAGCTCTGAGCAACTCTAAGTATAATGACTTAACGTCTTTGTACTTCCACTTCTGCTTCTGAAAAACAGGGCTAGGAAAGGTACATTCTTCATGGAATTGTTATGAGGATTTTAATTATTTAATACATATAAAATTCTTAGGTGAGAGCCTGGAAGAGAAAAAACACTCCACAAATATTGGACATTATTATGATTAATATAGGCTGGGTTCTCATTTGTTGACTGAATATGAGTGGCCTATGAAAACTGGCTTGGAAAGGGTATTTCTGGATCTCCACTGAGGCAGAGAAGATGAAGGCAGAAAAGATTTGCTGTGATAGTGAAAAGAGTCACAGGCTTAAGCATCTCTGTGCCCTTCTAAGTCTTCATTATTTTATATATATGCACAGGGAGAAGCAGCCAGACACTTCATAAATATCTGGTAAAAAAAAAAAAAACAAGTAATCTACCCCAAATATGACCAAACTCTGTTTGTGTGAAGATAGACTTTCTCTTTTTCCCCACACATATAATTTCATTTCCTTGGCCTGACCATCTCCCTGTCTGTTGTCTCAGCTGTGATGACAGTCTCTTAATAAATACTGTGTAAAGTAATTTTTCATTTTTGATTCCTTTTTAAGTCCTTTTTTCTCATGTGAATATGTGGAATACATGTTTTACCTTAGATGGCTTTGTTGGAAGGCACTGCAAACAGACCTACCTTAAAAATGGTGATGAATACAGACACAACTTTTCAGTTGGACAGACAGACAGACCTGAGTTTGAATTCCTGCTCCATCCCTTACTTGCAAGTTGACTAATTTCTCTGAGCCTCAGTTTACTCACCAACTAAACGGGGATCATAACGATCTCTATTTTGTAGGCTTGACATTGGGGGAAGTCAGATAAAGTATGCAGCACCTGCCACATGTACATAAAATATACCAAGAAGTGATAACACTTCCCAGAAGTGATAACTATAGTTAATGTTATTAGCTAAATTCAACACAGAAAATTTGGGTTGGCATTTTCGATTAACACTGCATGGAAATGCCTCATTCCAAGTACTCAGCAAGTGAATAGATTCTGCCCTCCTAGGAACACCATATTTTTTTTTCCTCAAGAACATTTAGGTGCTTTCTGTTATTAAATTAAAATGTTTATCCCTCAGGAGAGAAAACAATCAACTCCCACACCAACTCTATTTATGAAACAAAACGCTTTGGTTTTTCCCTGACTCAAATCCTCCTTTATGTACAACCTCTTTGAAACAGCAGAGTGTTAGGATAATTTTCACACAGTGTGTGTGTGTGTGTGTGTGTGTGTGTTCATGCACATGTGTGTGGGTCTGTGTCTGTGTGCGCACATGCACATATTTATGTGTTTGTTTCAGGGCTAAGTTGAAATCTGGGGCTTGTTTTGAGAGCCATCCTTCATGTGCCCTTAGATAGGACCCAAGACTGTGTTAAGGAGTGGGGTGTGGCAGTGGGAGAGTCCCGAGCCCTTATGGTGTGGGTGCTACAGTGCTATATGGATGTGGAAAGGTGGGAAGCTCAACAAGAGGTAAATAGGGCCAAAATTTAAAAAGACATTTGTTATCCTTCCTGGGGAAGGTCAAAAATAGTCAGACACCAGTCTTCTAAAATTCAGATGAACACACGTTTCTCTGTGGTTCTGTCCACATTTCTACTGCATATCATAAGTTCGGTCTCCCATTCCTACTGCATATGTTAGGCTGTCAGTCCAGAGGATGTCACTCCTGGGGAGAATCAAGTATCTCCCGTATTTCTGTTGCTGTAACCCACACTTTATCGTCTAGCTTAATGGAAGATCATTTATTTAGACCCAGGAGTCATGGACTTGATTCTGTTTCTCCTTGGAAGCTGACATCAGAATGTTCTTCTCTGGGAATATTCCTATGCCCAACCTCATACACAGCCTTTCTCAGGGTTCAGTCACTTTCCAATACAATCGCATATTATGATGGACCTGCTGCATAAGAGCTCTTACTGCCTTGTTATTGTCTGTCTGTCCTTCTTGGGCAGAAGGCAGACTTTGTTTTGAGGTCTTCCAACACTATCCATATCTTTTTTGTGGCATTTCAGTTCTGAAAGCCAGTTTCCTCATCAGTAAAGAATTTTGCTAGGGGTCTACATATAATAAGCACTCAGTAAATAAATCTTTACCTTTATACTTAATTTGGAGAAGGCCTCAAAAGGACTCCTGTGGGAAAATATTCTTTTCTCTTTAACATGTGCCCATCCTGACAGGTCTATCTGTTAAGACGCTTTGGCTGCTAATAACCGAAATACATTTGTCCATGTTAATGAGAGAGAGAGAGAGAGAATGTAGAGGAAGAATATGCAACAGGCCACAAAACCAAACGGAAAGTTTAAAATCAGGTCTCAGAAAGTACAGGAACGAGAACTGCCCTACGAACCTGCAGAGAAGCTGATGACTAAGGCCAAGATCCTAGGGTTTGAGTCATTCTTTGCAAGATTCAAATTGCAAGAAAATGGAACCATTTGGTTTAGCTTGGGTCACATACCCACTAGTTGGCCAAGAGGTGATGGGGAACTTTGGTTGACATTCCCTCTATACCTGTAATCAAAGGGAAAGACTGGTGCTGCAAATGCAGAGCAGAAATCGTTAAGATTCCGAGGGGACAAGAAGACACTATGGCCACGACCACTGGCAGATCTGACTCTCTAATATGGATGTGGGCTTCTACTGCCAAGGAGGAAAGCTGTTTGCCTGAAGTTGTACATACAGGACAGGGGCAGAAAATGAGACTAAAGAGTATAAACTGTTTTTAGCATCCTTTGCAGAGGCAGCACTGTACCATCATCAGGAGTAAAATCACTTGGGCGTGAATCCCAGGTCTTCTGATAGTCGATGGTGTGAGGTTGGGCACGTGACCTCTCCATATCAGCTCCCAGGGCTTCATCTAATAATTAAACCTGCCTCCTAAGACTGTTATTAGAATTAAATGAGGAGTTCGCTTGTGGAGCAGTCGGTTAAGGGTTCAGCATTGTCACTGCAGTGGCTCAGGTTGCTGGTACAGCATGAGTTCTAGCCCTGGCCTGGGAACTTCCACATGCTACAGGCACAGCAAAAAAAAAAAAAAAAGAATTAAATGAGTTAATTCATGTAGAGACCTGAGAAGAGTGCCCAACGTGCATTATGTGATGAATAAATTTTGGTTATTGTTACAGTGGTTATTATTGAATTCTACGTATTACATAGTAGATAGGTTCTTGCTCTAGTCAGATGCAAAAATGGTTTGGAAGATTACAGATGTACAGAACTCTGTAAATTCTCTGAGGCACTAATTGGTACCTTCACTGCAGTGTGGTTTTCCCGTTCTCCACCATTCTGAAATGCTTAAACCGTTGTTTCTTTATAGAAAGAACCGTACGAAGAGTGAAATCTCTGGAAGGACTCTATAACATTTTGGAGTCAGGATGTCTTCAGGAAGGATGTTGCTCTGGATGGAAGTGCATGAGGACAAAGCCAGGAGCATGAACACACATCTGCACGTTCAAGAAACACTGCCAATGCTATGTTGCCCAGTTTGGTCTTCTCAATAAAGGAGATTGTGAAGTATATATAGGAACGGCAAGACCACCACCACCAAACACAGAAAATGGAAAAAAAGATAAGGTAAGGAAGAAAAAAATCCTTCCTGTCCTTCCAATATTTTGAGTCTTCACATCCTTCCTGCCAGTGCTTAACCTAAACTGCACCTTATTAAGAATTTCTTCTCTGTAGCTTTTCCAAAATGAGATGTGCCTTGTGCTAACCCAACCTCACATTCAGGAGAAGAACAGTGGATCAAGACAGGACTGTCAGGATTCTTCCATTTGAAATACGTTTTCTTCCATTTGAAATCCTTTGTGTGGTCAATGTGAATCCAACTCAGGATTCCTCCAGAGCCAGCCAGGAAACAAACAAACTGCAAAGTTGAGATGTTCTTACCTAGGGAATATAGAACGGGGTTCCATGTTGTTGTAGCGCCTTCCTTTCCTCGTCTCTGTTTGTCTGCATTTCCTTTTAACATGCCAGTGGTCAAAGTGAATAATGATATATTTTGTTGTTCTTTAACAGAGCCCTTGAAAGCCATTCTGAGACTGGGGTCCAGAAATCTAATCTTTGTTTGAGTCTGTGTTTAGTGGGGATTCAAATCCCAGCTTAATTTAATCTTTTGACTTATCCTGCAGGTACCGCCTGATTATATTCCATTGCCACCAGTAACAGGATTGCAGGGACAGAATCTTGCTATTAGCACTTTGAGAACAGAAACTGTCACTGGTATTAGTCAATGAAACCTGCCGTAAATGAATGACTACCTCCCCCAGCATTTTCCCCACTGCCTCGTTTTAATAAGCTATCACAAGGATACATAGAAAAAGTTGCAGACTCCATTGATCTCCAGAAAACCTCCAATTTCAACTAAACTGCAGAATCTGAAACCCTTTGGCAACAGATATGTTAAAACAACAACTCCCAACAGCAGACAGGTTCTGGTAATGATTTGTTAGTGATTTTGATAATCTGCTTATATGGTCATTCTTCTTAGGGTTTTATGGTAGTTGGCAATTTTTAATCAACACAGAAATAATATATAGCCTGGTGAAATAGTAGAGATTCCCATCTCTGTAGTTAGGCTGCCTAGGTCACAATTTTTTTTTTTTGCAGATTGGTAACCTGACAGACGTTAATAACCTCTGAATGGCTCAGTTTTCTTATCCACGAAATGGGAACAGCGACACAATCTATGTCACAGCATTTTTGAAGGCTTCCATCAAATAATGCATGGAAAGCCCTTAGAAAATTTGTTAGCACATAGAATTTACAGAAGAAATATTACGTGTTCTTACCAGTGAGGAAAAAAAAGAAAATACAGAAAAGCGAGAGAAAGAAAAAACATTCCCTGTCAAAAAGCCAGGATCCACCATTTTGTGCTCCTCCTTGGCTGGGACTCTCTAGCTTTATAGACTATGAGGAAAGTGGAGCATATTCTATGGTGGGAAAGTAGAGTGCAAAATCCAGCAGACCAGTAAGCATATTGAAAGATTCTCAAACTCAGCAGCAATCATTGAAACAAAGGGGTATCAGATTTTCACCTAGCTTAAGAACAGAGATGAGAACTATTTTAATATTCAGTGCTGTTAATGGAGGGTAAAACGATGTCTATAAATATTAGGGGTCTTCCTTGCAAGCAGTAGTGACCTATTTAGGTTGATTTTAGGAAGAAGGTAATTTGTTACAATTTTGCCGGGCCACTCACAGCATTCTTGGGAAAACCTGAGAACTAAACCCCGGGTTAGCACCCATATGCATGGCTTCAGATGACAAAGAGAATTGGGGCAGCACTAGGTGCTGTCCCATTGCCAGCCAATATTCCATGAGCTTGACTGCTGCCTCAGCACCCTGCCAGTGCTCCCCAGGAACTTGACCTGGAGCTCAGAACCCCACTGTAGCCAGGGGAATGTCCCTGTAGCCCCTTGCTTCTTTGCACCACCTGCTCTCTTTTAAATTCTGGGCAGGCCTGGGCATTTTATTAGAAGAACCTAGATGACACCTCGACTTCAGGGCACCATGGACAGGTGAGCATATGACTTTTCAGCAACTACTGAGGAAGGCAGCCTCTATCTCAAAAATAAGGGGATTTCTTAAACATAGAAAGAGATGCACAGTATATATGAGGAAAAAAAGAACAGAGCATATAAGCACCACTAAAGGACAGCACCTTATATTACCTGTGAGAGTATAATGTAGTTTATTCTTTATCTGAAAGCCACTTCCCAAATGCCACAAGAGGCTTGAAGTCATTCATATCCTTTGACCTTATAACAATACCACTTCTGGTGATTTATCCAAAGGACGTTATCAGAGAAGCAAATACTCATATACAAGAATGTTAACCAGAGCCTTAGATACTGATGCAAAAAAAGTTGATAACACTTTAAATTTTTTGATAATTAAAAGATTTAACAAAGTTAAGTATATTATTTCTAACATTATTTGAATTCTGTTTTTAAGGGGGAAAGTGGGAACAATGAGAACTTGCGTTTACAATGTAATTGTGAGCTAGATACTGTGCTAAGGGCTTTACATGAACTGTCTCACCAAACCATCAAATTAACTCTATGAACCACAGAGGTCAGGTGTGACATTCAAAGGGAATTTAATAAGACAACCTCAGAGAAGAGGACGAGGAAAAGAAAGAGAGATATTAGAAGTCACTGGTGGGCAACCTAGAATTTTTTACGGTGGCTAGGTGTGTCTCTTACTGTATTTGAGAATCATCCCAAAGTATACCTTTGTTTCAGCAGCAGAAAGTAGAGTTGCTGTCTGCTGCTGTGAAACACTGATGCTTTTTATCTCCCTTTGGAAACTAGACTCCTTCCTTACCATATGCTAAACAGATAATGCTTATTTTAATCCTGAGCCTCACTACTCACTCATCACCCTCTAGAGAGATTTACTATTGTCTGTGCTTTTAAAAATATACATTTCTTTAAATTTTAGAATAGCTTTAGATTCACAGAAAAGTTGCAAAGACAGTATAGAGTGTTCCCATATACGCCAAACCCAGTGTAACATCTTCCATTGGTATGGTGCACTTGTCACAATTAATGAACCAATCGTAAACCATTATTATTAACTATAAGTTCATATACTTTATTAAGTTTTCTCTAATTTTCCCCTAATGTCCATTTTTCTGTTCCAGGATCCAATCCAAGATATCGCATTACACTTAGTCATCATGTCTCCTTGGGCTCCTCTTGGCTGTGATAATTACTCAGACTTCCCTTACTTCTGATGACCTTGCCAGTTTTAAGGAGTACTGGTCAGGTATTTGGTAGAATGTTCTGCAGTTGAGATTTGCCTGATGTTTTTCTCATGAATAGACTGGGATTATGGATTTGGGAAAGGAACACCAGAGAAGTTAAGTGCCATTTTTAATCATCATATCAAGGATACGTACTATCAACACATCTCAATCAGGGTTAATATTACCCTGAATCACCTGGCTTAGGCAGGTTTGGTTGGATGTTTCCACTATAAAGTTACTCTTTTTTTTCCCCTTTCCACACTATAATCTTTGGAAGGACATTACTGTAAATACCCTGCCCCTAAAAAAATGGGGAGTTATGTTCCACCCCTTTGAAAGTAGAATATCTACATAAATTACTTGGAATTTTTCCACATGGGATATTTGTCAGTTTTCCTGCATTTATTTGTTTATTCATTTTTATATCAGTAGGGACTTGTGGACATTTATTTTACACTTTGGGGCCAACACTACTTTGTGTATTTTAATGCTCACATTGTTTGCTCCTGAATAGCAATAACGACAGTGAGGAAAACCACTGTCCAACTCTAGCGCAGCACATTGGAAGACAGTTAAGAGTCAACATCCAACACACATTTATTGAGTACCTACTGTACATCACCATGAGACAGCCTTCTTGAGCAGATAATAATGCACTTGGCCATCAACCTTTTGGTTTATTATTCTGCTTCAGATCAAGCCTCTGATATTATCATGGACCCAGTCTGCCCAATGACAGGTCTCCATCACTCTTCCTATAAAGACATCCTCATGTAGCAGTCTCTACCACACAGTCATTCACTGCTTCATTAGTGAAATCAAAATCTTTTCCTAGTCTGCTGTCCCACGCTCCAGGGCACCTGCCTTTCTCACTCTTCACCATCTCTGTTTCTTAACTTTCATCTACTCCTGAAGTATCTTCCCCTTTACCATTGACTTTGTTCATCAAATAACAAGTAACTGAAAGATTTTAATGCATGAGCTCATTCCTCTTTCTTCTTCATTTCCAAACTAACACGACTATTTCCACCACCACTCTCTGTCATTCTTCCTCCTGTAATCCAAAGCCCGTTTCCTCATCTCCATTCTTGATACTCTTCCTATCGCCCTAAAGATTAAGACTTTTAATTGCCCAATGTCTCTTCTCATCTTTTCAGTCGCTGTCATTCTCTACCTGTAAACACATCCATCGTCATCATTGTTATCAAGGCTAGCGTTTGTAAGATACTTAACTATGTGCCAGATACCAGGATGTGTTTCATTTCATCCTAACAGCAACCCCATAATGTAGGTACTAATCTTAGCCCCATTTTACAAAACAGGAAACAGGCTCTACTAGATTAAAACAAACAAACAAACAAACAAACAAAAAAAACTTGACTAAGATCTTGTTGCTAGAAATTGGCAGGGCCAGGATGGACATTGCAGCAAGGTGCTACAGAAAATCTCCAGCCACACCACAGACATACTAATTCCTGCCTCTCCTTCAAAAAGTTAATGTTCGAGTAAAATTAAAAATAACCATATTAAATCTTCAATCCCTTCCAGAGGGGATGGTAGTGGAGCCAGCAAGGAGAACAAACAAAACTTAGAAACAAAAATGTGAATTATCCGAAGTCCCTGGGCACTAAGTTCTAAGCCAAGCGAGCCGGGAGAAAATAGAATGCTGAACACACACATAATGGCGAATATCTCCACGAATGACATCCTCAGGGGTAGAAGTGTGAAGGGTCCAAGGAGGGAGGAAATGTGTCTTGGGTCCCCAGTATGAATGCAAAATGAAGAAAACAGGGCTTTGATTCTGGCCTCAAATTCCTTTGATTTCTTTTCTTTCTTTTCATGGACAAAGGAAGCCTTCTAACCAGCAAGGTAAATAGTTCATGGGTTATTTATTTTATCTCTATTCCTGGTTAAATTGAGTTCAAAATAATTAGATAACCCTGGAAAAGCTGTGGCTGGTACTGCTAATTCCACCTAATGATTTTCCCGCGTAGTTGCCCAGTGAAAGGGGTTATCTGTTAAAACAAGCTTTAAACTATTAATAGAGTGAAATTACAGCTTCAGCAGCTAACCCCAGGTAACGTGGCTCTGCTAGGGTATTAAGACTCAGGACTGGGGGCCAAGTTGTTCACTTCCCCCAAACGACCTTTCTTTCTCACTCGCAGTTGACTGTTTCATACCAGATGTAACAGTTAACTTGCTCCCGACACCTTACACTATTTGTGGCCTTAATTGAGGGACCTAAACAAACAAATTAATCACCCTCGCCCATAAAAATGACAGAATTCATATGGTAGCATTCTTCATTCTCTCCAATTTGTTTTCCTGAAATCCCTGCAGCGATTTATTTGCTGAATATGCGAGTTTTTCCCCCCTTATGAAAATTACAAATTGTTGTCAAGGTTAACGAGTTAATATTCTCATTCAATATTTATTTTATGGGGAGACGGAGGAAAGTACTGTTTCTGTACTTCTTTCCACTGCAAAGTCTGGTTTCTTAATCAAAATGACAAGGACACTGTCCTTTGTATGATACTCGGAACCATCGAGACTAAAAAATGAGCTTTATTAATCAACAGACCCTGATTAATTATTATAAAGTGCGGTGCCTACATTTCTGTACATTTTAATAATTCCTGCAGAAGGCTAACAATGTCCCTGGAGATCTGGAGTCTTTGGGGTTTGAGTTTTTCCAAGCAATGTCACAATAAATAGTCAAGAGGAGCAGTGTTCTTTCTCTAATCCACTTCGCTTCAAACTGGCAAACCAGGGAAACCTTCTTTTTCCTGTTTCCCATCTATAATTCATCATTTGCATACAGAAGTAAGGAGCCAAGAATCAGCGGTTTCATCAGTTTTCAAAATACCAAGGGACAGTGAAGGTGATTTATCGCAGGCCACATGATCTAGTTCACAGAATCAGAATATTTTTGTGGAAAACAGCCTGACATGATTTCATGATAAAGAGTGACCACATAAAAAATCAACGGGAGAAAGGCCATGGGTCTCAGATCTTCCCATAAGCCACCATGCCCAACCCAGGTCCCTGTCAACAGTGGGACATTATCCACCCTAAGGGCTGTGGGCATGCACACATTTTTAAGGTTTCTGAACTATCCCTTTAATAGATCACCCCAGAATTGCCTAGAGTCATGGAGATATTCTCTGTCTTGACAGGGGTCACTTCAGGGTATACACTGAACAAAACCCATGGGATTATAGGCTTAAGATCTTTGCATTCCACTGTGTATCAACTTGACCTCAAGTGGTATTTTGAAAAAAAGAGCTTATAGGAGAAGAAAAGAAAATGAAAATAGCAATGTATACATATCTATAACAATAATGATAATAAGAGATAAGTATATCTAAGTATGGATGTTCACATCAGTGAGTATATAAAGTTGTGTGTGTTCTATATCTCTATTTGTATATATATAAAATGCCTATGACAGCCACATTTTCCCATTTCCTGTTATCAAAAACAGAACTGACTCTAATAAAAATAAAATAATAATAAAAAAAGGATGTGAAGTGCACATGGATGTAAAACTTGCTAAAAGGAAGGGATGGTGGCTTCCAAGTCTGAGAATCTCCTGGGAATCAAAGATCCTGCCCTTGAGCATTTTACAAGGTACTGTGGGGCTAGCAGCAACTCCCTGCCTCTGGTTTTTGATGAGCTAGAATAAAGGTTCTCTATCCTCCATGATGCAGTTGATGATGAGGCAGCTCCAAAGGGCTGATGGGTAGGGAACCACAAGAAACCTTGTGATGGGTTAAATATATTACCAGTAGCTCAGGCTCCTTTCTTTCTGCTTTTCTATCCTTTGATGAGGTTTAGAACTGTAAGCTCTACTGGGAGTCCAATAAATCTGTTAGAGCTCCAGCCATAGCATTAGCATTCCAAGGGACAGGAAAGAAGAGGAAGCAGAAGAAAAGCAAAGAACGGTTATATGCCCCGTTTTTAACTTTCACATATCATCTTGAACCTTCATCTCATTGGCCAAAATATATTACATGGCCCCTTCTAGCTTCATGTGTGTCTGTGGAGTGTTAGTTTTTAGCTGGGTTCACTATCACTCTGAATCGAACTGGATATTTGCCGCGAAGGAAGAAAGGGAGTAATAGATATTAGGAAGGCAGTTAGAGATCTCTAATCAGTAGTCTCCACCACACGCCTCACAGTAGAAATTAAGCTGACTGAGAGACCATCAGAGATGCTATGTTTCTTCTTACAAATTTGAGTTTGTGGCCTGAGATCTATACCAGTCTCATCATGGATAGTGTCTCTTCTTGAGTAGGAGAGAAAAGAATACAGTCACAGAGTCCAGGGATTTGGAAGCCTACAGTCTTCTCCTTGGGGGAGCCCTAATGAGCAAAGATTACAGCATGTCACCTATAGTTCTATCGGTTATGGATTACTTTCAAGCTTTACTTTTCAATAAAATTCTTCAGAGATTTCATCAAAGTCTACATGCACCACAGGAAGTTTAAGGGACTCCACCACCCAAACCAGATGTCACCATGGGAAAAAAGGATCAAGAAAACTGGCCTAGAGTTCCCATTGTGGTTCAGCAGTTAACAAACCCGACTAGTACCCATGAGGACACAGTTCGATCCTTGGCCTTGATCCAGCATTGCCATGAGCTGTGGTGAAGGTCGAAGACGTGGCTCGGATCTGGCATTGCTGTGGCTGTGGTGTACGCTGTCAGCTATAGCGCCGACTGGACCCCTAGCCTGGGAACCTCCATGTGCTACGAGTGCAGCCCTAAAAAGACAAAAAAAAGGAAAAAAGAAAAAGAAAACTGACTTGCATATTCCAAAGAAATACAAGAGAGTGATAAATGTAATCCTACTCCACAGTGTTTGTGGGAGGCAATTCCTCCTGCCTTTTTAGGGCAGTAGTTTCTATTACATGCATGGGAAAGTCCTTATAAAATACATGCCAGATTTCTTAATGAGGCTCAAGCACTGTGAGGTCAGGACACATGCAGGTGCCCAGGTCAGAGTTCTGCACCTTTTCCTGCACACTTTTGCTATACAGGTTCAGTAGGTAGGTTGTGGGTCTCTGGAATCCCAGGTCTCCTTGCTGTACTTACATTTTACCCTGTAGAAGTACAAGTCTGAATCACAGATAACAAGTAAATGAGATTATGATGTTAGCTTTCTCCAGAGATAACAGCAGTCCAGGTCATAAAACTACCATATGGCAGTTTTGGCAGTCTTTACTGAGCGCCATGGATTAATTATCACATAGACAGACTCCGGTCCCCATTTGCAAGCGCCTTGGGCCCCCTGTGGCAGGGATTGGCAACCCGGTGAAGGCGAGAGCTTGTATTATGTTTGGCAGGGACACGATGTGACCTTACTGTGGCCAGTTCTGTCATCTCTTTAACATTTTGCTCATGATTAAGTTTATCATTTCGAATAAACACAAAATGTCAGGTCTCTGGGTCTACTTAACATGGAGAGCCAAAATAGACCACTCTGATTTAAAGGGGTCCAGGCCAAAGGAACGATCTGATTAGCTTTCCCATCTGACTTTTATTAAAGCTATCAGATAATATAGTGAGGGCAAAATCTTTGTTCCAATTGGCTGATTGCCACAAACCAAACCCACAGGGTATCTACCATATTTCCTTTGACATCTCCAGGTTACTAACTCAAAGCAGTGTTTACTGTGCTGATCCTCCTGAAGTTTCACCTTCCGGTCCACCGGACCTGAATCAGTTCTGGTTCTCCATCAGTTAAGGATGTTTAAACCTCCTGGACTTTCCTTCTGGTCCAATTCTCATTGATAAGGACAAGAAGGCTTATCGTTCTCTCTCCATTTGGGGTTTCAGGCAATATTCCATTCTCTGAACAAATGTCTTGCTACCATTTGAAACTGGACACAGAGTGTTGGATGGTTTACTTCTCAAGAGCTTCTTCACTCAACTAGATACCACCAAGTAGAAGGGATGAGGGAGAAATGCTCTGTATCACCTCAGTGCCGAAGATGTGGTTGTAGAGATGCAACCAGGTGAGATCTGTACTTAAGGAGCTGGACATGGCAATCGGCTCTACTTCTGTCTTAATCTATGATTTATTTCACAGTTACACCACATGTAATTATACCAGTCAACGTCAGGTAACTACAGGATCCAGGCAACCGTGCTTTTCCACCTGAGCTCATTTGTGTGTTTATTTATTCAATCATAAATATTAAAATGCCTGCTCTGTCCCCTATTCACTCATAAGATCATTGTGAAGATAACCACCTCTCTCTCTTTGACCTACAGCCCAATGGGCCTTCTCTGAGGATTTAGACAAGCTTAGGTCCTTCAGAGACTTTCGCCATGTTTCCCAATTCAATCTTCCTCTGCATTTTATCTGACCGTCACTTTCCTACTTGTACTCATCTTCCATATCTCTACTCAAGTGTCCCTTTCTCCGAAAATAAACCAGGAAACCCCATGGTATGCACTCACAACTAGGAGAAACAAAGTAACAAAGAACAATGGCCACAGTTGTAATTAATAAGTTAAGTGTGTGACCATTTGTTAAATACCCACCTTCCTTGCTACCTTGTACATTCCATGATTGTTGTGACTCTATTTTGATCAATGCTGTCAGTGCCCATCCCAGTGTCTTACATGAAGTGGTACACAATAAATATTTGTTTATTGATAAATCAAGCACTTATATGTGTCACCAAGAGGGTTGCTCTTAAGATGATGAAAGAGCTCACAGGTAAGGTGTGAAGTGTAAATACAGGATGGCTATTCAGTGTGCTACATGTTATAACACAACGCAGATCATGCAGTGGGTAAAATGCTGATATCTAAATGCACGGGTTTTCAGTATCTTTTACCACATTTCTGTAACTCCCACAAACACCTTCAAGGAGACAACAGAGATTAGATTTTGTTTGAAAGCCAGTTTGCAACTCATTGAACCTATAGAACAAATAATGCCATGAAAGCCAAAGTGCTTCTGATTTTCAAGAACTAGGCTTTTTTCGGAGGAAATAAAGAGGTTTTATCAGATTTCCAAATATTAGTGCTAGAGCTTAGAAGACTGGGAAAACACTATGTTTCATAAGTAAACAGAAAAACAGGGGCAGGTATATGATAATGTATTAATTAGTCTTACCCCAACTTGAGAAGGAAACTGTTTCCTCGTGTGTAAAACAGAAATAGGAATATGTACATCTCATGAGGATTAAATGAGTGGATACATATAAAGGGCTTAAAATAATACCTGATACATATTAAACACTCTATTTGTTTGTTATTATGTATTAAGATAGAAAATGACATACCACAATATGTATCATGTCATCCCATCTGTGTAAAAAAAAAAAAAAAAACTTACATGAAACTTACGTGACAAAGATTTACAATTTCTTTCTGAAAGAAGACACAAGAAAATGCTGTCTGGTGATATATCTAGAAGATGGAATAGAGGGTAAAGACTGACAGGAAAAAGGGGTCATTTTATCATTTTATTCCCATCTCACTGTTTTTAATTTAAAACAAATAAAGTGCTTGCATTTTTTGTAAAATGACCCAAACAAAGCCAGTAACAAAATTAATGATGATGTTTGGAACATTTATTTTACTAAGTCAGTTTGAGGTTGATCTACATAAGATGAATTCCACAAAAAAAAATTTAATGGAAAACTGTAGTGTACGAAAGGATCATGATTCCATTTCCCAGGTTGCTACTTTTAAGTCGGAAATGGGCTTCCAATTATTATTATGATTACTAACATTATTACTTATGATTAATAATAACAGTTAAAGATCATCCTTATCATTTTAACTCCATAACTTACTAGCACAGTGACCTTGGCAGCTTTTATAACATCTTTGGTCTCTTCTTCATTTGAGTGTGATAATTGTTCTTACATAGGATAGTCGTGAGGGTTAAATGAGATAATGTATGTTAAGCAGTTTGCTCAGTGTCTACCCTATAGTAAGGGCTCTAAAGTGCATGGTAATAATAATAATTTCACCATCATCTTACAGTAAACATGCTCAGGGGCACTCCCCCCTACTAAGACAGTTCTCCTGAACCCAATGCAAATAAAGAACTGATTCAAAGAAAAACTTCTGAAAAATTCGAGCTTCTTTTTTATACACACCATTCTCTATACCTATAGATAAACCTTTCTGGGTAGAGGGCAATGGAAAAGGCTGATTTAAAAAAGAATAGTCAATAAAAAATTGATCTACTACAACTATTTTTCAGGCATTTTGAAGCTCTGGAACCCTGGCAAATGAATATGCTTGGGTAAAGTGCATTTCCAGCTCCCAACAGAAACCAAACCAAAACCAAACCAAACAATAACAACTGCTTTCTCTGCTCCAAAAAGAATGCCCCGGGTCCCTGTCTTGATAAGATGATATTATCAAGACACCATTATTAGATGCCAATTTATGAGCACCAGCAATGCAAAGTAGAAAATTAAGTCATGGTGGGGATGTAGGACAGGGGTATAATTAACACTGACGGGTGCTTGGATTTTTTAAAACCAACATCAGGAAAACCACACAACTACAGCATAATGTAAAACATTCTCCTGAGCTGGCAGGGAAGTGGACTGTGCGACCCACAGGGTCTCTGTTCCAACTCTAATTGCTATTATTCTCTGGGATGTGATATCTTAATCAGAAACAATAGCTTGTCTAATTGACTAAGGTTGGGAGGAGGCCTGCTACCTCTCACAGATAACTGAACAGCGAGCACAGTAAATGAGTAATGCGGTGAAATTAAGAAAGGACAATTCAGACAGTGAGATCAATTAGATTGTGAACTGTTGTACAAGTGGAAGCCCCAGAAGCTTCTTCAACTGAAGTACTGAAGACTAGAAAGGTGATACAGAGAACATCCTCTGAGGAATTATCTTTATTGGTAAGACTGGACGGTCTATTTTCTTTTTCAAAAATAACATTAAATAATTGCTCAGCTTTATAAGGCATCTTTCACTTAAGGAGCTTAAAGAATATGCACAAATATTATATTTGTACCTCTGGGCATCATGACAAAATAGTTTATTGTAATCTCAAATTTTCAGATATGGAAATTAGGACAAAAGTGATCTATTACCTCCGATATATAGGATACATTATCATAAACAAAATGAACTATAATATAGGAAGGATTATATATGAGAAATAATAATTTTGGTGTAAAACCCTTATGCCCCAAACATATAGGAATATGCAATGTAAATGATATAGCATACCTATTTTTATTCAAACACTGTGTTAGCACATACCTGAACAAAAGGGAAAACATCTTTTCTCTGAAAGTCATCTCAGTAAGGAGTATCTGCCTGTGCAGTTTGAATATACTTAGTCCATAAGTTTGACTGCAAAGTCAGAAGGCAGTTTGAAAGCAAAGGATACAAGACCAAGAGCCATGTGGCTTTTTCAGTCTGGTCACTACATGACTCTGGAGTGACATTTCCTTTATGTTTCCACTGTCAAGGACTCTTTTCTTCCCTCCACCTTTCTCTCCCATCCCAGGAGATCCCCCTTATCTGTCACACTTCATTTACTACATAATGGACCTATTGCCCCTCACCCCTTATTTTATTATTATTGCTGTTTGCTCATCACCTGCCAATCAAAACTTTTGATTAGGAGATAACCATTATTATTATACCCAAGTGAACCAACAACCTAATCTGTCTAATTACTCCAGGTTAAATGCCCGTTACTACTCTAGAATATTAAAATCAGTCCATACATCTGCATCCCTCTCTATCAGAGTTTTTACAGGTCCAGATGCCCCGACCTGGGAGCACTAGATGCGGTTCCTCAAACTCCACTGGATGATGATGGGATGATTAATTGTGAACTGGGAGCCTTGGTCCTCTTTCACAGACTCCAAAACACCATGGATTCCAAACGAGTGCTTAGGCTGAGGCAGAAGTTGGGATTTCTATTTGAAATCTCACAACATTTAAATATCAGCCACCCCTGTGTTCACCACCTCTAAGATGCCATCATTTAAGATGCATATTAATTTCTCAGAAATTAATTATTTTTATAAAAATACATTGTAGAATCAATGAGGTATAATAGGTTTGTGTCTTTAAAATACTTTATAGATTTTGTTTTATAAAATTTTAATTTATATGTAAAAGGATCATGGGACTGAGTATGAACTCTGGGCCACCAAGTTTGGGGCTTTTGTTTTTTATTTTTAGTTTGTTTTTACTTCTTCCTAGTCCACATGTTCTCCTTTATCTCTTCTAGCTCTAACATTTGATTACTTTTTTCAATCAAAAACATTTAAATGATAATTAATAAAAACCTTTTAATATATAATCTTCCTCCGATGTTCACTGCAGCACTATTTACAATAGCCAAGACATGGAAAAAAAAAACCTAAATGTCCATTGACAGAGGACTGGATAAAGAAGAGGTGGTACATATGCACAATGGACTGTTAGCTATGAAAAAGAATGAAATATGCCACTTGCCACAACATGGGTGAACCTAGAGATTATCATACTAAGGGAAGCAAGTCAGACAGAGAAAGACAAACATTGTGTGATATCCCTTACATGTAGAATCTGAAAAAAAGAATAAAAATGAACTTACTTGTAGAACAGAAACAGACTCACACACTTTGAAAACAAACTTATGGTTACCAAAGGGAGGCGGTTAGGGGAGAGATGGATTGGGGGGCTTGGTACTGGCACATGCACACTGTGGTATATGGAATGACTGGCCAATGGGGAACTGCTGTACAGCACAGAGAACTCTACCCAGTGTTCTGTGATCATCTATATGAGAAAAGAATCTGAAAATGAATGGATGTGTGTCTATGCATAACTGAATCAAATTACTGTACAGTGGAAATTATCACAACACTATAAATCCACTCTACTTCAATAAAACTTTTACAAAACAATAAAAAAAAATATATAACTTCCGCAGGAAATCCAGAATTTGAAATACATTAAGTAAGAACTTTATAAATTCCCGATAAGGCACATAACACCAAGCCCACTTTAAATAAACTTATATCGAACTAAATAAGAGCTGGATCCAATTTGGTTCAATATGCTTCATATAAAATTGATTAAGAATTTATCTATTTTTATTGAATTAAACTTCATATTTTGAAACCATGATTTGTATTTTCAGGGCTTAAACATTTTCATAGAACTTCACAAAACGTCTATCTCCCAATCGGTCCCTTGATTGCTGTTGTCTCATAGGCCCTACGCTTTAAAACGCTGGTCTATTTCAACCTTCAAGTAAGGACCTGCTATGTGTCAGGTGCCAGGTGATTGTATGTATTATGTCATTGCATCCTCACATAACACTCTGAGGGAGGTTATTATGCGGCTCTCTTGCTTAAAAGGAAACTGACTCTTAAAGAATCAACTTCTCACAAGGCTTGCCCGGAGCCACAGTTGATAACATTGGGCCCTTCCTTAGTCCTCTGGCCACGGCCGGCCGTGCTCTCTGTGTCCTGGGAAATGAAGCAGTGCACGCTGGCACAAAGGGCTCTTCTTCCCAAAGCCTCTGGTTGGGTTTGCTCAATGGGGACATCACCAGGAAAGTAGGAAAGGAGGAGAGCGCAAGCTCAGTGTATTTCTCCCCGGATCCCCTCCTGAGTGGTCTTAACTAGCTGATGGGATGCTCTTGTGATATGGTGGCCCTCTCCTCGTAGCACTCCGGCCTCTGTCCTTCCTCTTGCCTCTTCAGGTATAGGGGTGGTAACCCTCAGGTATCGACCCTCCCTGGAGGTTTCCTATAACCTACCCATGGCTATGAAAATAGCCCCTTTAGGAGTTCCCGTCGTGGCGCAGTGGTTAACGAATCCGACTAAGAACCATGAGGTTGCGGGTTCGATCCCTGCCCTTGCTCAGTGGGTTAACGATCCGGCGTTGCCGTGAGCTGTGGTGTAGGTTGCAGACGCGGCTCGGATCCTGCGTTGCTGTGGCTGCGGCGCAGGCCAGTGGTCACAGCTCCGATTAGACCCCTAGCCTGGGAACCTCCACATGCCGCAGGTGCGGCCATAAAATGACAAAAGGCAAAAAAAAAAAAAAAAAAAAAAAAAAAAAAAAAAAAAAAAAAAAGAAAATAGCCCCTTTACTAACTCTGTAACAATACGCATATTGCAGTGCTAGGCTGAAACACTTTCAGGGACCCATCAGAGATTCAAATTGAAGTCCCAGCAACTTAGAATCAAAACTTCTTTTCATGAAACCAAACAGCTACGCAAATATCTCAGGAAAACTCTGAGCATTACAAGAGTCTGATTGAAAAGGATAGCGGTGTGTGTATGGGGTGGGGGGGTTCCCATTGTGGTTCAGCTCTAACGAACCCAACTAGTATCCATGAGGATGTGGGTTGAATTCCTGGCCCTTTTGAGTTGGTTAAAGCAACTGGCATTGCTGTGAGCAGCTGTGTAGGTCACTGACACGGCTCGGATCCTGCGTTGCCGTGGCTGTGGCGCAGGCTGGCAGCTGTAGCTCCAATACAACTCCTAACCTGGGAATTTCCATATACAGCAAGTGTAGCCCTTAAAAATAAAATAAGATAAAATAAAATAAAATAAGGATCATTTAAAAAATAGATAGTTGTTCCCTATGGCATAACATCTTTGTTAATATCAAATACCATTTATTTGAGAACTATCTAGTACCTTTGAACTATTTAGAAGAAGAATGTTATATTGGGAGTTCCGTCGTGGCTCAGCGGTAATGAACCCAACTAGTATCCATGAGGATGCGGTTCAATCCCTGGTCTTGCTCAGTGGGTCAAGGATCTGGCACTGCTGTGAGCTGCAGAGGAGGTCGCAGACGTGGCTCAGATCTGGCATTGCTGTGGCTTGTGGTATAGACCAGTAGCTACAGCTCCGACTGGACCCCTAGCCTGGGAGCTTCCATATGCTGTGGGTGCGGCCCTAAAAAGACAAAAAAAAAAAAAAAATGTTATGCAAATCCAAGGCATTAATAGTATATCATTTTTGCCTAGTAATAAAAGGCCCAGTGACACAAGGTTACTATAGGATAAAACCGTTTCAGCAGGAGAAAATCTTTAGGAAACAGGTTCTACTGCAAAGGAATTCACTTTGTATAAAAAGCATAGGTTTGTTGAATTCAAAAAGGTTTCAGAGGATTTACTAATGCAAGGAGGCACATGAGATTATCTGTACTTTGAGAACGGAGTGTTCCATTTCCTGCAGCATCAGGCAACGGTATCATTGATGACACCAGCGGTCACCTGGAGCTGCTTTAGGCACACCTCAGTGTTTGGTTCCAATAGACATTATACAACAACTTTCCTCAGTGCCAATGACATTCCCCTTCAGTTGTTTTTATTCACATGGTTTCTACTTAAATAGTAATTAGCTCGCCAGGCAATTCTGGGTTCCAGTTTGTTTTTCTATAAAACTAATGATAACGTAACAAGAAGTAGAAGAAAAAGTGTTTTTAATGAATACTTACTATGGTCTGTTTTTCCCTTTTTAAAACTGGCTCATGATAAGCCATTTATATGCATTTCCTTAATACATCTTATTTGATATTTACAGCAATACACTATACTAGTATAGTTTTATTACCCCCAAGTTACAGATGAGAAAACTGAGATCCAATGTGTTTATCTTGCCCAAGGTCAGACAGGAGAAAACAGAACTGAGACGTCAATCTATTAAAAAGCCAGCCGCACTCTCTCTAAATTTTATACAGAGGTACAAAATCGAATGCAACCTGAGACCAGGAAGGTACACAGAATTGATGATGCCAGCTGGGAGCAATAAAGAGAGGTTGTATAACTGGAAAGCAGTTGCCCCACCTAAAGGGACAGTCATTGTCCAGCTCCAGCTGATCAATTGTAGCCATGACTAGTTTTTCAAAAGAAGTGGAAATCCTAAAATTTTATATGTGAATCTCCCGATTTTTAAATGCAGATTATCAGCCTAATAAGAGTCATCTCGGTGTTCAAACTAAGCCCACAGACCACAGGCCTGAGGTTTGTGCTCTTAGCTCCTTGGAAAACCGAGAAGGATCGTTTCTATAATCCTTCAAATGTCACCAAGGCCCTGGAGTTGGGCCAAGAGAGGGTGACCCACCCTCCCTCGTTTGCCTGGGACTTCCCTGATTTTAAAACTGTTAAGTCCCAGGGCCCAGGAAACCCCAACCCCAGGCAAAATGGATCACCTAGTTAAAGATGGTCACCTAGTTAAAGCAGAGAATTGGCTTCTGGCATCTACAAAACTCCAGAAGGTCAAATAACCTGACCTTTAGAATGTGTCCTTTCAGGGGAATTTCACTCTCCTTGGAGGTGCTAATTTGCCAAAGCTTTTGTGTCTCCACTTCAAAAATTAAACTGTCTCTGAAGCCAGGATGTAATATTCCCTAGGACAGTCCCGCAAAGCAAGTTTCCAAGAAACTCTCATTGAGGGAAGGAGGGTACCGGAAGGCAAGCGGACGTCCCAAGAAAGCTACTGGTTGTTATTTGTCAGCGAATCCTAATTCGAATCCAAATGGGAGCTGGCCATTATCGGGGACTCACACAGCTCCAGGTAAACAGCTAATGAGCAGGCTGCCAGTTCCATTTTTATCAAGAGCCCTCCGAGACTCAACTGTGCCATTTCATAAAATATGCAGATGATGGTGCGGGGAGAGGAGCAAAGGCTTTGAAAATGATTCACACAACCTAAAAATGATGTTGAAAAGGGAGGAATTAAATATTCACAAAGTGAGAGAAATTAAGGCATATTAACTGTTAGAATGTGGAAATGAAATGAGTAGCATGCACAGAGTTGATGAGAACGGCATGATTACAGATCTGTCAAAAGTTTCTAATTCTGACACTGTGCGATGTGGAGGTGCTAGTTGGCTGGTAAGGGCAAAACATTAGGTATGGGACAAGCCGCACGATGCTGACAGATCAGAGTCAAAGGGAGGAAGACACAGCGGTGATTAACATCAGGCTCCGTTCTGTGCTGGGGGTGAACTCCACACTCACAAAATGAATACTAATTACGAGCACAAAACAGACTTGAAGTTGGCCAGACGCTGGATGCTGAACATGGCTATTAGGTCCTAATGAGGAAGGCACGAGAAGGCCTGAAGGCTAGAGGCTAAATTCTGTGAGGTCATCTCACCCTCTACTTTTAGGGGATGGGAAGCCAAATTGTGGCCCATCCAAACTGGAATTAGCAGTAATTATTATATAATATGTAATGATGGGATTTAAATGGCTAACACATTTTCTCTGCTGAGATCATTTAGACATGATTCATACAAATGATTAAATTAATAGATCTTCCTCTTTTCAGACTGCCAGGCAGCTTAAACTAGATTTTTCAACAGAGACTGATCCTAGTGAAATCATATGAATAGAGATTTACGGAAATTGCAGAAGGAATTGGTTCCATGTATTAGGGCATGGTGGGGTTTAGAGAAATTCACAAATTCACCTTGAGGAGGAACACACAGCTCTTGGCCCTTGCACTTAAAAAAAAAAAACAAAAACAAAACAAAACAAAAAACTACCTATATTTTCAAAGGAGGTTTTAGGGGTAAAGATATAAAATCAACCTCCTCAAAAATCAAGAGATACAACAGCAAAGGCTAAACAAATATTTATAGAATCGCTTTCCTTACATCTAAAATGCAGCTGCTTTTCAAAGAAAAGAGTTGATATTTGTAAAAATAGATTTTAAGTAATAATTGGGAGCTGATTCAGATAAATCTGAAATTTGGTACCAATGGAAAACAATTCAAAAGTATTCATGTTCAGCACTTGTAATTTCCAAGACAAAATTAAGATAAACAAACTGCAAACAAAAAGAAAATCTTAAAGCCATCTTCAATAAAGCATTTCTCTATAACATTCCTGCTTAAATCTCATCATTGTTGTTGGATTTGGGTTTTTTTTCCCCCTCCTGCAGAAGTATAAAGCAGTTATTAGGGACCTGAGGAACTGCCAGAGATCCGCTGTGTTTTCTGAGTGGAGAGTTTTCCAGTCCCATCAGCTGCACAGCATATGAGCAAATTAAAGGCACTTGGGGAGGAAGCCCACAGCGCGAGACTCAGGCATGTAATAATTAACATAGCCTTGCTACCTCCGTGGCATCTTGGGATGAAAATATTAATCATTCACAGCTGTGATCGCCTCAAAATCTCCTATTTTATGGCTTTGACACATCCATGAATAATGCCACTTACTATAATGTGCAGCATATCAGAAAGAATATTTTTATAGTATGGCTGTTCTTCTAGAATACATTGTCAAAACAATGCGAAAACCTGGTTCATACAGCACCTATGGAAAACAGAACATAATGCAATCCTACCTCTATATTTTACTTTACTGAGCACCTACGGTGCGCCAGAAATTCCATGTATTTCTCGCTCATGCCTTACAATGGCACTGCGAGGGTAGTGCTGCTTTTATCTCCAGTTTGTAAGTAAAGAAATGGAAGCTAGAGAAGTGAAGGTCAAACTAAGAAATAAAGGCAAGATATGAACCTCCATCTGCTTTGCTCCAAAACCCATGCTTCTTCCCACAGTACAGAATTCAAAAGGAACTGTAAACGTGACTGTGACATCGGTTTCCACAGCCCTCACCCTCCTTGGTCTCCAGGGGACTGCTTGGCAATTAATTCATTTAGAGAATTATTCAGAACCTTTTCTTCTCTGCTCCATCACTTTCATCACCCTTCTTTGTATTTAGCTCAAGTTCACGCCCTTGCCAATTCATTGTCCACACTGCAGTCAGAGTGAGTTTTCCAAGCCTACGCTGTATTATCCCAAGGGATCCTGAACATCCTCCGTCCACCCCACCCCCAGGAGCTTCAGCTCCTGTATCCCTCCTTCTAGATCCTTTACTAACACCCAGCACAAAGGAGACCTCAAAGCCATCGATCTCAGCCCATCCCAAGTCCTTCCATGTCACCGAGATGCCTCTGCCTGCAATGATGTTTTTCCCACACGACTGCCCCCAGTCCCATACTGTGCCTAATTCCTTCCATTCTTTGGAACTTCCTCCCCTTAAATTTCCCGTTCTCAAAATTGACACCCTTAACTCCTTAGTCTACTTTGAGTTGCCCAGAAGCTCTCAGAACCCTATGCATGTTCATCCTTGCAACTGTCACCATTGTAAGTAAACTGTTCTTTGTGTAATTGTTTGTGGCATACCATCCAGCCCCCATGAGAGATCTTTATACTCCACGATGGCAGAGACTATGTTCTCAGGCTCAGGCACATAGCCGGTACTCAGTAAATATGTGTTGACAAAAGGAAAGTCTGGATGAAGATCTTGGTTTGGGCCAGAATCCTCTCCTGCATTTTGCTCTGTTGTCTTAACAGGGAAACCTTTCTTTGCTGACATCCACACCCTCGGCAACAGCCAGGAGTGATTGCATCACGACCGCTCTTGTTTTGTCAGGAGCGGGGACGCTGTATTCATGCTCTTGGAGAATCATCAGGCTGCAGAAGCACTGACTTCCCCAGGCTCCCCAAACTTCTACTGCACACCTCTCACAGGTAGTTGTAACGCTGTCCTATAACTGCTTGTTGGCAGGGCAGGCTACCTCCCTCTCAGGCAGTGAGCTCCCCGGGGCACAAACCCGTAAGAGAGGTATCTCTACCTCTTCAGCATCCAGTACAGGGCCTGAGCACATGAGGGACTCAATAAATGGCTCTTGAAAAACTGTTTCATTAGGAAATGACTCGGTGAGTAATTGAACAAATAACTGGAGGAATCAGTAAATTAGGGGGTAATAATAAAATAAGCGAAAGTGAATTTTTAAACAATTGTTCACCCAAGTGTTTCCTAAGGTGTAGTGTCCATGCTATTGGTGATAACACTCATCATTTTAAGGAATACACAAACTAACATTTTAATTTTAGTTGCTAAGGAACGACAAAATAGATGTTAAGGAAAACGATTAACTTACACATTAAATCCTTTATACCACTGATATTCTTACTCAGGACAATTTGAGTTCAATAAAAACATTAAGCAAATATAATTCTATTACAAGACGGTAATTGGATGTGGCAAAAATCATGAAATTGATATATAAATGAGTGAAGATTGGCAATAGCTAAGACATGGAAACTACCTAAATGTCCATGGACAGATGAATGGATTAAGGAGATGTGGTATACATACACAATGGAAAACTACTCAGCCATAGTAAAGAACAAAATTATGCCATTTGCAGCAACATGGATGGAACTAGAGACTCTCATACTAAGTCAGAAAAAGAAAGACAAATACCATTATTATATCACATATCTGGAATCTAATATATGACACAAATGAACCTTTCCACAGAAAAGAAACTCATGGACTTGGAGAACAGACTTGTGGTTGCCAAGGGGGAGGGGGAGGGAGTGGGATGGACTGGGAGTCTGGGGTTAATAGATACAACCTATTGCCTTTGGAATGGATAAGCGATGAGATCCTGCCGTATAGCACTGGGAACTATTATCTAGTCACTTGTGACGGAGCATGATGGAGGATAATGTGAGAAAAAGAATGTATATATATGTACATGTGTGTGTCTGGGTCACTTTGCTGTACAGTAGAAAATTAACAGAACACTGTAAACCAACTACAATGGAAAAAATAAAAATCGTTATTGGGAATATATGATTTGAAAATGAATGGGAAAAAATGTCCTAAGATTTCATGAGCTTTTACTATGCTCCAAGCACTGTTTTAAGTGCTTGACCTGTATTAACCTGTAGAATCTTCATAATAGTCCCATGAGTGAAAGCCATCTTATTTCACAGTCTCTTCTCACTCTATGATGCTCTTAGGAATAGTTCAAAATCCTTCCCCAGGCAATGGGGTCATGTAGCACACGACCACTCAAGAAGCACCAATTCCCCTTCCTTTCCAAATCCATTTCTTGTAATCTTCCTCTGCCTGAAATGCTGTCTCTAACAGTCTTTGTGTAGATCCTAAGTCTGAATTCTGACTGAGTCCCTTATTAGGTGGGGGCTATCAGACAGCCTTCCTGCTCTAGGTCTCCCTGTCCTTCAGGTGTCAAATAACAAGGGCTCCATCTCCTCAGGCTGTTGTGAGGAATAAGTGGGATATTGCATTTCAAGCATGCGAAGCACATACTAATACACAGAAAGTGATGACTTCTACCCTACAGTGGGTTGGTCTCAATCCATATACTCAGGTCTCCAAACGATACATACATTTTCCTATCCCTAAATTTAATTTCATTGTCAAGACATCTTTCACCAGGTGATGGAAACTTAATTGATTCAGGTTCTCACTTCCTCCCTTTCACTGAGGTTGAGTCTTAAATTCCAGAGGTTGGGTTTCAGGTCACTGGCCACGGTTACTTACCTGTACAGATATGCAAGGAAATGTCTTCATTTAGCCTTGGTCATGAGAGCTAAAGTGCCTCTTCCCGCCACAAAGCCCTATCAGCGACCCCTGCCACTTCCACACCATGTCTGGATGGAAGTGACTTCCTGATTCTCTCTCTACTCTGCACTACAGTAAGGAAAGCCTGGCACTGCGTCAAAATCATCTGCCTATCACCCTTTATCAGTCCAGAACAGGTTGCAGAGAATATCAATACACTGAGGCCCTTAACAATTGTTGGAAGGATTGCATTGTCACCTTCTAGGTGTGGCTTTTTGAAACTACACTGCAGAACTGACTTCCCAAGAAGCTGCAAACTCTGCAAAACATCAGAAATACGAAGAATCTGAGAGTTCCCATCGTGGTTCAGTGGTTAACGAACCTGACTAGTATCCACAAGGATACAGATTCGATCCCTGGCCTTGCTCAGTGGGTTAAGGATCCAGTGTTGCTGTGAGCTGTGGTATATATAGGCTGGTGGTGTAGGTTGCAGACATGGCTCAAATCCTGCGTTGCTGTGGCTGTGGTATATATAGGCTGGCAGCTGCAGCTCTGATTCGACCCCGAGCCTGGGAACTTCCAAATGCCGCAGGTGCAGCCCTAAAAAAATCAAAAAACCAAAAAAGGAAATAAAAAAGAATTATGAAGAATCAAGAAGCTGCCCCTGGAACCACTGGCTTCAGAACCTCTTCCTGATTCAGGATTAAGACACTGCCTCCACAACAGCTGGCTCCAGAGCAACATTTGCCATATTTGCACTGGAAATAACATAAGATGCTCCACACTCTGCCTCTTGACACCTACAAAACCAGCATCTGGACCATGGGACTACTTTTAATGCTGCCATGGAAACCCCAATCTCCTATGACTATGCAGTGCAGAAGACACCACAGAAATGACTTCAATCTCACTCCAGCCTTCTATTTCTTAGGAACATGCAAGGTGGGGTAAGGATGATGAAGGAAGGCAGAACTTGAAGACAACTACCAAGGAGTTCCAAAGATACGTGGCACCTTAGGTCTTTTTCTCATTCTTTGTAGTCTCTGCACAAACTTGGGCTCACAGATCTTACGATTCAGGCCCTTCCCAATGCCTTGTCCTCTCAATGTTCTCTTCCCAACCACTCTGCTGGTGTTACTATCTCCCCATTTTACAGGTGAAGGAACTAAGGCTGACATGGATGAAGCACTCGATGCCATGAAGCTGCAGGGATAGTTAAGTTCACTGATTCTAAAACTTATTCAATTTGGACTAGTACAAAATTAGATAAGAAAGGGAATATTTATTTGGAAAAAGAAAGCAAGACAAATCGTACATGTTAAAAATCTAACAAACCACAAACACCACAAAATCTAGACAAATAATAACATTCTATTAACTGCCTGATGTCACTAAAATGTTTTTCTTACGTTTTGCTTCATGCTCTTTGTCTCATCATGACAAAGATCTTATAAAATGTTTTTCTATGGAGAAAATAGAAAAAAAATTACTTAGTCTTTCCTTTAGCAGGACGATCAAAATCTTTTCTATTATTATTTGTAGTTTACAACTATTTATGCCAGCTTTATAACTTCTTGGTAAAGTCCTATACATTTTTAGGAAAGTTACTAAATTTGGGAAAGTCTTTTTCCCTAGGTGAGCTATAGAATTTGAGGAAAATTTCAAGGTTGTGTGTGTGTGTGTGTGTGTGTGTGTGTGTGTGTGTGTAGTAATTAATCTTAAACATTCTTTGAATTAAGGACTCCTAATTACCAGTCTGTCACTGATGTTCTTACTTAATGGCGTATTCTGAGTTTTATGTTAACTCATCAATGTTAGCATTCTGTGTCAATTCAGAAAAGAAATACAACAGTGAGATTACTATAATTTTTAAAATTCCCATTAAAAAAATCCATATATGCTACATTTCAAATTGTGTTGCATTAGTAGGTACACTCCTGAGAGGAGAGAACTTCTAGCTGGGTTGAGTGTTGGTAAGAATCAAAGCTTCCACTTACTAGTATACATAGCTGATACTCAGAAGTATATTCCACAGACTGGCTTCTGACTCCTTACTTTCTAAACCACTTTCCCCTTCTACTGCCCATCTGTAGTACAGACACCTTAGGATGGACTTGCATCTGAAGGTTGCCACTTTGCACCTCCCCACCACAGCACTGGGTTCAATGACAGCGCGTATAGCAGTGTTCACAGAAGTCACTCCTATACCAGGATGTTAGCAATACTTTAACCGTAAATAAAGGCAACAGAGGAGGACATAAAGATATTACTTTAATTCCCCAATAAATCAAGCATCTGTTCATAGTTCCTATAACCAGGCCTTAAAATGAGAACGGCCATTCTAGCACTCCCTAACTCAGAGTGAAGTAGGAGTGGAAAAAAAAATAAAAAAGGGGACTTTAACCAATTGTGATTATAACACTCTACTTTCACAGATGTTACAGATACATATCACCATGGCAACACACTGGAAGGACCCCTCCCAGGGCCTGAAATGTGAGTCTCTGAAGCTTAAGCATGCCTGGCTTTAAGGTATATCAGTACAGCCAGAAACCCAGATCTAGAGCTTCTAACTCTACAACAGGGCCTCGTTCCTCAATGCCTGAAGACCTCCCTGTTCCAAGAAGCGTCTGCAGAGTCTGGGGACATCTGCTTGCTTTATATTAGCCACAATTAATAATCAGAAGCAGAGACACAGCCACTTAACGTATATCAACCACTCTTCTGGGAGTGAGCTGTCATCCTCCAGTTCGCTTTTCCTGAGATAGGAAATTGATAGGTCACTAGTGCCTGTGAATAGCACTCAAAAGGTATCATATTTATTTTAGCTGCAGCTTCAAATCAGTGGCTATCTGCATTATGAAGAACATAATTCTATAAAACACATTTGGTCTTCATTTTTCAAATGCTCCTAAAGGGAACATATAGTAATCTGTTTAACTCTGCATTCCAGAGGTACCTTGTCCACCAAAGCGTCATGCTATGTTTCTTATAAATTCATGTCCCTTTTTCTTACCTTAAATATGTCCCCTTTCTGCTTAGATGGGTAAAAATACCTGAGGCTACAAGACTATCCTGTTTACTCTCAAATTCATGAGTCACACCCTCTAGTCATTCAATATAACAGAAATATTATTCTCAAAGGGATTAACAAATGAATATTGGCAGGGCCCACATTCTTCTGGGTTTTAGGCATGAACCATTTTGAAGTTATTTGTGTTTTATCAGAACCCATGCTAACATAAGCTCTCTATTGGAACTTCTGAATTCTTTGTCTCCTCTAGAAGCTAACCCCTACACGTTTTTTCTCAGTTGTCCAGTTTGGAGGCTATATTTCAGAGTATGATTATTTTCCAAGATCTGAATATTGTTCCTCATTGTTTCTGTTCCATCAACAGTGTCATTCAAAACAGTGAATTCACTTCTTAAATATCCCTAAGTTTTCTGCCCATCCCTACTCCCAGGGAAAGCTCAGGGTGGAATGTGACAATGGGAACTCCAGGCCTCCACTTCAATGTTAGTTATTATCGATGCTCAATCCATAAAACAGAGCGGGTGTTTACTTGGAAGTTGCTTGCCAATGCAAGAAAGTTCCTAAAATTCAGTTTTTGGGAGAAGGAGAACTTTAAAAAAAAAAAAAATCAATACAGTTTTTCCTGCCGAAGCAGGCATAAACATGAAACATAAGCTGCCTTTCTTTCCACATATCAGGATTTACAAAAGATGGTCTATGACCAGGCAATTCTCTAGGGTCAAACATATTTAGAAAACACTTCATTATAAATCCCCCTCTTTAGTTTTCCTAATGCCAATTAGTGTATTTAAGGCTCTAGAAGTCTTTTGCTAAAATAAACAAAATCTTCTTTTTATTTTGTTTTTAATTTCCCAATTGCACTTGATCACATGGCTCTTTCCCGCTAACATCCACAGAAACTAACGCTCCACAAAGCACACTTTGGGTAACACGGCCATAATTAATTTTTCTGATTTTTCAATGACATTCTATGCCTTTAATAAATAGAATTTACGTAATAGAGAAGCATCTCAATAGGTTTCAGAAGATTTGATTAAACCCTTTAAGTTTGAAAATACAGCAGATGGGTTTGCATAAAATAATGTAGAAATTTTACGTAAACCTGAGAAAATCAGTATGAGAATTCAGAGTCTGAGTTCTGAAGATCCTGAGTTGCCTTTTAGCAGCAACCTCAAATCGTAATTAACAGAATTAGGCAACTGACTAATCAAGCATTCATTTACTCACTCATTGTTCACTTATTTATTCTTATTTATTGAACAACTACTAAGTGCAAAGCACTGTTATAGGCACTGAGGTACCATGGATATCATGTCCACAGGGAATTTGTAGGCTACCGGAAAAACCAACATTCGTAAGTAATAACAAAAATACATGTTTAATTTTGATTCATATTAAGTTCTACAGTGGAAAAGAAAATAGCACAGTGATAATTTGTAACAAGAGAAAATGATCCAGTTTTGGGGAGGAGGAAGATGTCAGGGAGGGTTTCCTGGAGGAGGTAACATTAGGCTATCAATGAAAGGGTTCTTTGGGGCATATCAGGAGGAGGCAGACAGAAATAGTATTCCAGCCCCCTCAAAAGAGAATATGCAGGAAGGAATTTTGCAGATTCAAAGAAATAGAAGGAGGACAGGTGGCTGGAATCTGTAAAGAACAAGAAAGGGGTGTGGAATGAGGCCAGAGAGATAAATAGAGGCCAGACCTGCTGAGGTTTAAAAAGCCAGTAAATATATATATGAATATTTTAATCACAAGATCATTGCAAAGCATGATTCCTCAAACCTTCCAATTTCAAGGTAAGATTAAAAAGAGCTCTTGGTTTGAAAAACAAAAATGGATTCTATCTTGACACACTTCAGCATTATTTTTTTTATCACCGGATAAAAATTACATCCGAAAAACAAGAATTAAGCAGCCTCAAATAAAAGAGGTTTCAGTTATGCAAGATGAACCAAGCCAGTTTTAAATCCAAAAATCCAGAAGTCATGACATAAGAATATGCTACTACCTCCCTGAAAGCTGCATCCGACATAAAAGCAACCAAGAGACCCATCACCTAATCAGTATGGGCCACAGGGGACCTGTGGCCCCAAATCCACTTTACCTTTTCTCTCTCCAATACATCTGAAATATACTGGTTCTAATCAGAGTTAATGAATGAGGAGAGAAGGTGGGATTTCCATCTCCATAGCACAATAAGCTGCTCAGAACAAGTCATCTTTATAAATAATTCCATATTATCCTAGTCATGCTGTCTGGATATTTGGGACTTAATGAAATGGTTGGCTTTAAATATTTCCAGAAGAAGGCTTTTAAAACTCAGAGCATATGTCTTCAAGAATAGAGGTCAGGGCTTGTGATCAAAAACTATGCCCTCAGACTCGAAGTACTGTACATGACCTGTGACTAGAAGAAGGATGTGGTCCCAGAAGTTAGGAGCTAGCTCTGGGGGAGGAAAATGTCTGCTTGAGATTATTTCTGATGAATGATACTACTAATAAAATTGTGTTAATTCTCCAAAATGTTCCCCTTGTCTTCTTATCTCTGCAAAGTGGCATGCCCAACATACCAGGCACTCACCTGTCATACCTTCCCTTTTCCTGTGCCTCTCTGGCCATATCCAGGCAGTCTTTGACTCCTGTTGGATCTATCCAACAAGAGCTATATCCTTCCCTCCCCTTCTCAAGCCAACAAACTCAGATCAGCTACTTTTTTAGGGTGATGAAAAGACCATAGGCTTCTACATCGGAAAGATCTGGGCTTAAATCCAGGTCTACACTTCGGAGAAGCCACTGGCCTTCTCGAAGCCCTGTTTTCTACATCCACAAGATAGGGACAGAGCCAGACTGGGGCTGCTCTAGTAGCAGTCATTTTGAGTGTGAAACCTGGAGCCAGTCTGCCTGAGTTCCATTCTTGGCTCTCCTGTGTGATTTTGGAAAAATTATTTAACTCCTACAAACCTCAGTTTCTTTATCCAGAAAATGGGGATAATAAGAGTAGTTTCCTTGTGAAACTACTGAGATGATACCTGTACAATACCTAGGGGGTGCCCCACGCCAAATGAGCATTCAATGATTATTAAATCATGAGCATTAAGTCTATTTGTGATCACACTAGGGCTTATCCAGATGGCATCGCAGAGGGGCATTCAGGTCCTGCAGGATCACCTTCTCCCAGTGCCATGTGCTTCTCCTAAAGCCATACCGTGGCCCCAATCTACCACATTTGCTTACACAGATGCACCACACCAGTCCCCAATCCCCTGAGTCTCCTCCACCTCCCTTCTGTTTCCCTGGCTGTATCTTAAGGCAGCCTGTTTTCACCTCTCTTCTTTCATGAAAGCTATGTAGTCGGGGCAACATATTCTTTCATGCACATGTAAGTTGGCAACAGATACAACATATATTTCTTGGCAATGAATATTCGGTGCATTTGTTGCCCTGCCCCATAAAGCTATATCCTCACTCAATTCATTCCTTACTCAAAAGTAATGCAGGACTTCAAGGAAGCTTGTGTTGCTCAGTTGTCCCTGCTGCAAAAAATAGCCCCAGCCAGAGGAATGTCATCACCATCTCCCCACAGCCTGAAAACCATCAGACCCAATTTCACCCTGGGAATTGGGCAATTCAGTGGCCTAAAATCAATCTGAAAGGGGATATTCATATTTTGAAATTTTGCTAGCTTTTACCAGGTTCCTCTTTCTATCACACTAGAAAAATGTGATCAGATAAATATGTCTTTCTTTGTTGGGGGAAGAACCTGCAACATGTGGAAGTTCCCAGGTTAGGGATGAACCGAGGCTACAGCAGTGACCCAAGCTGATGCAGTAACAACACTGGATCCTTAACCTGCTGCACCACAAGCAAACTCCACATAAGCCTTTTTAATATAGTCAAGTTTGTGGTTTGGGTTTTTTGAAAGTTTATATTGTTGGTGAGGGATATAGAAGCAGCATATGATAGTGCTTAAGACCAGATTTTGGACTTCCTGGGCTGCAGTCCAGACTCACCAGTAATCTCAGGCCAGGTACTGATCTCTCAGTCCTTTCTCACCTATAATATGGATGATAATATTACTTTTCATGAAACCGTTACATAAATGGTTAGAGTATTGCCTGGCACACAATATTCATCAATCAGACACTCATATTAGTAGTTACTTCAAGTGATAGCCTGTAGTAAGGAAGTAAACAACTAGTTTCCCCTGCCCCCTAAAACTAAGTTAAGTCTCACTATCAAGTATGTTCTTGTAAGTTTGCTTTATAGGCATGTGGCATGTGCACTTTGTGTGTGTGTGTGTGTGTGTGTGTGTGTGTGTGTGTATGGCAAGCACAATTAACCAACCTCGTAGGGACATAGGTATCAAGACATCCATGTATCTGTTTTACTGCAAGTGCAAAAAAATTAACATATATATAAACAAGAGAATTTGATTTATATGTACTATGAAGCTCATAGTGAAAGATGGTGTAACAGAAAACTAACAGAAGGACATTTTTGATAAGTTGTTAGGGAGGGGCTCTCTGAGAAGAAGGTAACATTTAAACTGAGATCTGAGTATAACAAAGGAATTACCATGCAAAAGACAGGAGAAGAGAACATCAGACAGATGGAAAAAATAATATTAATCAAGTATCTGAATAATGTCTGCCACACTCATGCAAACCAGAGATCAGCTTTGGGGACAATCTACCCAATGGCCTTACATGCCCATTTGTTTATGTGATGTGACAGGGACCCTATGGCCCCCAAATCTAATATATTCACAGTCTGGCCCTTCACAGAAAAAAAATTTACCAACCTCTGGTCTAGACCATAAGACCCATGAGGATATTAGGTCTGTCTGTGCACTGCTGTTCCTTCCATCCCAGCTCTGTGTAGTCAGGTAGATCCCAGTAAACAGCTAGAGAGAGACTAAGTGAAGAGTATTTTGTGCCTGTGCTAGTTTTTTAGGACTTGATTTAAAACAAAATCTTTGAAACGATAGTTTCAGAACACGGTTTTCCTTCAGGAGCATGTCACAGGTCCCCACCTGTACAGAGAAGCAGTAGTACAAAGCAGTGATTCAGGTAATAACTGCACAGTTATCTCACCATATAAATTTCCTGCAAGGTACTTAGATCAAGGTGGGTTCCAGGCTGAAGTGAGGCAGTGGTTCTGCAGGGTGCCAGCCAATCCGGCAAGGGTGGAAATATAAGGAAAACACAACAATGCCAGCTTTGTAAGTAACTCACCGTGTGTATGATGTTAATTCAAAGCAGCATCTCTTCAGCTTGGCATGCACCAGGGTTCGTCAGCTTTGCACTGTCCACATTTGGGGCCAGAGAAGTTCTTGGTTGCGGGGCTGTCCAGTGCACTGTAGGATGTTTAGCAGCATCTCTGGTCTCTACCAATTAGATGAGAGCAGCATGCCTCTTGCAGATCCGACAGTCAAAACTGCCTCCAGGCTTTTCCAAATGGCCCCAGGAGAGCTGGGAGGATAGAGAAACAAAATCACCCTCAGTTGAGAGGTACTGACATACACTAAAAACATCCTCCTCTTTCTATGGGAACTTTTATATGTTAGAAGCAAATATTCTCAAAGATGAATATTTAGCGAGCTGTAATAACCAATAACCAATTTTTCAATTCAAATCATCCCATGTGTACATCCACATCCAACTAGGTGAGGTGTGGGTGTCAGTTAAAAATGACAATGTTGCCATCTCTTATTTAACATTATGGAGATTAATTTTCCCTACTTAGGGGCACAACATTAAAAAAAATTTAATTTGATGCAAAGTTGAGAGGTGTGTACCCTCTTTGGACTAGGGTGTTGTGGTGGTGGTTGTTTTAAAAACTCTCAGGCACAAACGAAATCCACGTGCTATGATCCCTGAACAACTCGTAGATCAGGCGTGATAAGAAATCTCAGAATTCTCTCTCTGCAGTTCACAAAACCTGAACTAAATTTGCCTGCCTGCCCACAGCTAATGCTCTACAAGCTGTGACACCAAGAGCAAACGCACTCATGGATGACATTCTTTGAGGAGAGGACCCAAGAGGTGAGCTCAGAACAAAAGAGAGAAACTGGGAAGTAGAGAGTATGACAGGCAGTTAAGCTGATCCCAATTTTTTCAACAAAAAAGGAAACAGCCATTAACATGACCTCCTTGGGGAGGGAAACTTAAAACAGTGCCATCTTAGCCTAATCAGATATTGGACCTAAATATTCATGGCTGCTTAGGATGCTTTGCACTCCCAACATTAGTGTCATTTTTGATATTACATTTTATTAAACTTATTTGGGGGGGCACACCCACAGCATTCGGAAATTCCCAGGCTAAGATTCGAACTGGAGCTGTAGCTGCCAGCCTACACCACAGTCACAGCAACAGGGGATCCAAGCTACACCACAGCTACACCACAGCTCATGGTAATGCTGGATCCTTAACCCACCGAGCAAGACCAAGGAATGATTCCACGTCCTCATGGATACTGGTTGGGCTTGCTACTGCTGGGCCACAACAGGAATTTCCACTTATTATTATATATCAAATAATTTCAACAATTATTTCCCCAACAGGGAATGGCTCATAGATTTTAAACTAGCAATCTATAAATATATATAGTATATATGTATACATGCATGTACATACACATAAAATACATATTTCTATTGGACTCACATTTTGCTTTCATCGTTGAATTGTCAACATTTAAAATGTGAATTTTTTATGAAAAAAATTTGGACCTGGCTTCTCTAAAATCTGAAAAATCTGCAGCCACCACCACACTCACCTTCTTAAATGATGAAAATTCACTGGAGATAAACAGTAGGGTAAGTGCTTCCTACTTTACCACACTCCCCACGACTCCCCAATAGTCATCTTTGCCTATTTCAAATGTTCAGCTTAGCTGTCTGGAACCATTTGGCATGTCTGCTTGCAGATGCTTCTATAGATTAATTTTATCATTATCTTTGACCACTTCCTACAGCCAAACCAAGTCCTTTTTCACTTTCAAATAATCTTGCCCCGAATGCATTGCATCTGTAAAAATCTAACTTTATCCAAATTTCTTCTTCACACTATTTTCTACACTCGAATGTATCATACTTCATTTATGGCAGCACTTCCCCAAATAAACCCTGTGGACCGAATACATATTGTGCACCGGAAATCTAAAGATACCATAGTTGGACGGGTTAAATTCAATAGTACCCAAAGTTAAAAGGGTGTCTTTACAGCAGTACTTTTCAGAGTCTATCAATGCAAATGTGCTTTGCAACTTTCCAAGAAGAGGTTACAGCATGTGAGCACTTCCTAATTTTCTACAGAACTTCAGAAAACTCTATTATCATATTTCCTTGCCTTTTAAAAAATGTATACTTATAGTAAGATCATTAAAAAGAGCAAAATGGAATCACCATCAACATAACTGCTTAGAAGAGAAGACATTTTGGATACACCCCAAAGGAGGAAAAACAGTATCTCTCTCAAGGACCTCCCTTTCCATTGAATACATTTGGTTTGTAAAATGCAGGCTATGCTTTTCTTATTTCCTTTATTTCACAGAAGATCTGTAAAAACTTTGACACAGACTGTCACCAATGCGCAAAACTGAATTTGGGCAACACTGGTCTGCATTACGTTAAATCTGGCAACAACACAAATTCAAAAACCACTGTAAATATAGTTCCCACATGAGAGAAGAGAAGCAGGGATTGCTATGAGCTGTGGAAATACACTGAGGCAACAGGGAGAGAAGACAAGGATGAGGTGAAAGGGGACTTTCCTTTTCAGTGGCTTCTGCAGGTTCCCTTCACTTACCCTGATCTTCCACTGAAGTCACACAGGGGAGGTTGCGCAATCTTGCCTGAACCGCGGGGGCTGCCCTATATAGCCTGGCATTGATGGGAAAGGGTGATGATCAGAATGCAAAGGGGATGGCCTTAGCAGTTTGAGTCAGAACAAGAAGAAATAGAAGTGGTACTTTGTGAAATGAGCCAATGTAGACTAAACCCTGGAAAATATGTTATTTAAACCATTTCAAGATAAATAAAAAAGAAGATGACAATGCTTATGGTGATTTTAAGGAGTAAAAAATGTAAGATACAAATATATCCCAACTATGTGCCATACAGATGGTTTTGCCCTATGACTGAACGGTGGTTATTCTCTGGAGCAAATCCTCAGCATTATATTGGATGGGAACTTTATAAATTTCTAATGTGCTTTATAAGGTCTTTTTGTTTTGTCATTTGACCACTACAGGTTGACGGGGTGATAAAATACGAAGCGGCCAAAGAATTCATTTTTATTTTAAGGAGAATTTTTTTTCTTTTATTGTTGCTCTACATATAGGTTTCTCCTACAGAGATTAATAAATCCACATATTGGTTTCTCCTATAGAGATTAATAAGTCCTTGGGGGCAGAAGATGAAACTGCACATTTTAGGATCCTCACAGCCTGGTACCTAATAAGTGCTTATTAAATGCCTTGCGAATAAATAAATGACGGTGAAAATAGGTGATAAATGAAGATCAGAAGACAGCGTGTTTTATTTTTCCATTTCATATTTTTTAAGATAAACATTTTAGTTTGAGATCATTGTAGACTCATGCAGAGGGATCTCATGAACCTTGGCCCAGTTTCTCCTAAAGGTAACAGCTTGCAAAGCTATAGCATGACATCACAACCTGGGTACTGAGATTGATACAGTCAAATATGGAGCATTTCCAATATCACAAGGATCCCTTGTGGTGCTACTTTCTTCCTGTCCCCAGGTCAAAGTCCAAGTTCCCTGATCTGTTGACCCCCGAAAGGGGGAGCTAGGCCCTGTGACTGCAGGGTGCGGGGGTGGAAGTTCTAGTTCCTCCAGGGCCTCACTGACACTCCAGGGCAGGAAGGAGGGGACAGTTACTGGTGGGCAGTGGTGGAAGTCTTGACTCTCCCAGGGGGCCTCCTCTGACACCTCCCAGGTGAGGGTGTTGGGGGGTCTCGTTACAGCTTCAGGAGGGAACAATGCAGCTTCTGTTGGCTTCTGCTGGTGTAGGTGGTGGGGTACCACATTTCTTTCTGTGATTGTTATTTAAAATCTTTCTATGTTACTAGGCTGCCCCTTCCTTAGTCCTTGGGCTAGAAAGAGGCGTGTTTCACTGAAATATTTTTCCCTGCACCTGTTAGTGTTTCTAGGTTTCTGGCTTCTTTAGCTCCAAGTCTGGGATGTATGAAGAAAAAGAAAACCAAGGAACTCACCACCATGTCATTTCCTCAGTCTGAGTTTCTTAGCTGCTCTGCTTTCTTCTGTTTGCTTTCTTCTCTTCAGTTTTCAGTGTATTCTTATGTTTGTTTACATGTAAATATATATATTATAATCTAGGGTCTTTATTGTACTTAGTGGTAGGAATAGGGAAAATTACATACACTTCAACTTTTCAGGAAAGAAAGCCCTCATTTTATATTTAAAACGGGGATATATTTTTAAAAATCTCTGATTTATAATGCACTTCAATGTTCTTAAGATTCTGTGTGTTTTTATCTAAGTGGGAACTTATTCAGTAAAAATTTTTGTTTGTTTGGCCACACCCAAGGCCTGTAGAAGTTCCTGGGCCAGAGACTGAACCCACACCACAGCAATGACAACTCCAAATCCTTAACTGCGAGGCCACCGGGGAACTCCTATTATCATTATTTTAGTGGTCATCCATTTACAAGCAGTACTAGTTAAAATCTGACTGGTAAGTCAGTATCTACCTGGTGAAACCCAGAGTCAGTTTAATATATAATACAACTTCTACGTCAGAAACAAATTTTCAATCATTCTATTTTACTCGCATGCATAAAATGTACATATTTACATTTTGATGTATTACTTTTCCAAAGACATCTACTGCTCCCTCTTAAAGGCAAGTAGTTTACTTTGAATTAACTTTTCAGGATATAAAAGAAAAAGAAAGTTCATAAACCTCTAGTTAGAGACATTTGTCTTGATTTTACTTCCACTCTATTTAGCTAGAGTTCGCAAAACAAAAACACCACAGAATGCATTTTCTCCAATTTTTCCTTGAAAACACTCTTTCTTTCAAGAAAGTTCACAAATGTGAGAAAATACTGAAGCCCTTTCAAAACAGGGAAGGGATTTTCAAAACACAAATCCATATTTGACATTCTCTCATTCAGGAAATAATTTATTTTAGCACATGGGGGTTTCAACCCATGTGATGTTTTGATTTGCCAGACTTTGGGATCAAAGCGGGAACAACAACTGATGGTGGAAGGAAGCCTTACAGGGAAGATATTTTGATTTTTCTCACTTCTGTGTGGGGCCCTTGACTTGAGCCTTCTGCAGTTGCATAAGCCCAACCTACTGGATGTCTCCTAAGAAAAACGCACAGCTTGAAATCTAAGAATTAGAAGTACTTAATGAAGAAAAAATTAGGTTACAGTCTTAGAACATAGTGGACAAAAAGTGAAGCCCTAGGATTGTGATAAGTGGGGACTGTAAACTGAAAATGACTTTTAATTGTAATGGTTACAAGTTGAGTCTTCAGGTACTAGAAGCCTAGCTCATGGAGTCTAGATTAACTAGGAAGAGCAGATTTATCCCTTCTTGAAATACACTGACATGCATATATGGACACCCATATCATGATTTTTTTTTTAATTTCTAAGACACATCCGAGGTCAACATAATTCACAGCTCCATCTTTTCTCTGTGGTTCCTCTTCTTCTATCTCCATGCATAGTCTTAAATAACGATACCTTCAGTGATATCCACTGTGTGCTGAAGTTACCATACAAGATCACGTTACCTCCTACAGACCGTCTTTGCCAAGGTTGAAAGGAAGATACTGTTCTTTTCAAAAGATGATTTCTAAGAGTTGAATCAAATTGACAATCATCTCCCAGGGACATTTCTCTAATTCTCCATCTCCATCAGAATCCCTTGTGCTCATCTCTCTCACAGAAATTTTTTTTTTTTTTTGGCTGCACCCAAGGCATGTTGAAGTTTCCAGGCCAGAAATTGAACAAATACCACAGAGGCAATCCAAGCCGCTGCAGCGATGATGCTCGATCCTTAATCTGCTGCGCCACCAGGGAACTTTCATCTCTCATACTCTCATAGAAGTTACTACTTCAAATGCTTGAGGGCGGAGAGGGGGGCTGTCTTATTGATGTGATACCCCTAGTACTTAGCACGATGCCTGACGTATTATCCAGAAAAGGAATAAAGGAACCTATCAATGGCCAAGTTGGGGGAAAAGCAAAATCAAAACCAAAATAAAACAAAACAAAAAAACAGAAATGGAAGATCTTTAAGAGACAATACTCTGACATGATACGGGCAGAGTGAAGAGTGACAGGAAAGCCCCTTGCCATGTTTTAAAAATAGAATTTTATTACAGCCCTGCTGATGATGCTAAAAAGTTGGAAACAATCTACTCCATCAACATGGGAATGGATAAATTAAATGTAGGACATTTAGCATTTTAAAAGGAGTGAACCAAATCAATATGTATCGACATGGGGAGACCTCAGAAACATGGTTGAAAGAAAAAAAAGCAAGTTGCAGAAAATGTACATTAAAATACATATATGTAAAAGTAAATCCTTGCAGGTAATTCTACATGTTTTTAGTAAAAGTAACAAAACAGTTAAATGTATTTTCTCTGGGAATATAACACAGATGCAATTTATTTAAAGTTAAGAATGGTCAGAAGGCTGTGTTTCAAATGTGGTTTTTGGAGGGGAGAAGAAAAGAACCTGAGGGGGGGTGCCAAAGGAGACTCTAAGTGCTATTTTTATGGTTCATTTTCATTTAGAAGGAAAGTTCTTTAATTATATGTACTACTTGCATATATAAACTTTTTTCTCCTATCCACTAAAAATTGGTACATTTCTAGACTTGAAACATTTATAAATTGTGACCCCAATGCTCCAGAATATCTTGGTAGGATTTGTGGAAGGTTTTTTTTTTTTTTCCCCTTCTCCTTTATTAAAAGCTGAGAAAAACATTTGTGAAGGATATTCCTTAGGCCAATCCTTCTCATTTTGGAACAGTCTCATTGTTTGTCAACTGCCAGCTTTGACATTCTCTCTCACTTCCCACGGTCTGGCAGCCGAGAAGAAATCTGGAGCCAGTTCGATTCTCTTCCTCTGAAGAAACAGCTTAGCAGTCTGCACTGTGTTTGGAGAGAACTAGTAAAATGCGCCGTTTTTTCCCTCTCTTCCAAATGCCCAAGCTTGTGTGTTAAGATGGGGAAAATCTGCCTCATGGCAGAAGTGTGCTATCAGCACCCCCTGAAAGAAGAATTAATTTTTTGATATGTCTTGCTGTTTGACGGAAGGCTTGATAGTACAACAAAAAAGCTTCCAGACTCCACCCCTTACTTCCAAAAGTTTGCAATCAAGAACAGACCGTATGAACACAAATGTTTCATAATAATGACAAATGTTGATTGCGAGCTATACATCTCAACAGCTCTCTAAGTTCTACTACTATCAAACCCATTTTACAAACTGAGTAAGCTGAGGTTCAGAGAACTGCAGAGGCTTTTATACCTAATATGAAACAGAGTTCATTTCAAACCCTGGCCTTCTAGATCCAGAGACAGCCAGTACCTTTTAACCATCTTCCCAGATTGTCTCATGACATAGTCTCTCCCGCTTAGTGTTGAGCAAATAGAAGATCCTCAATAAACACCTCTGTGTGAATTAATGAATATTTCACATCTGACAGACATTTGATTAAAGAACATTGTGCAAAGCCAAAGGCATGGTTAATCCTTCTAAGGTTCATCGAAAGCAAGCAATATAACTTCACCTGGAAAATAATCATGGAATTTAGACTCATAAACACATAGGTAGACACAGACTACTCCACTTACAAACTTGGATGAGTGTCTTAGTCTTTATAAGCCTCAATTTCCATATTTGTAAAAGAGGTGAAGTGTGGTAAGTAGAATTCTAACACGGTCCACAGGACTCTCACCCCTAGTCTTATACACCCTCTATATGATCCCCTCACCCAGAGAACGGGTAGAACCTGGGAATATGACGGGCTATCACTCCTGTGATTAGGTTACCGTACAGTTGATTTAGAATTAATCAAATGGAGATTAGCCTGGGTGGGCTTGACCTAATCAAAAGAGTCTTTAAAAGAGGACAAAACTAACACAATTTTATAAATCAACTATACTCCAATATGAAAAAAAAGTGAAATTAAAAAAATAAAAATAAACAAAGGAGGATGGAGCTTCCGAGCGATAATGCTGTTGGCCTGGAAGAAAGAAAATCACCATGTGGTGAACTGCCTCTGGGCGCCACAAGGCAAAGGAGTGCAAGGGACTTCTAGGAGGGGAGGGCAGCCTCTGGTTGACAAGTAGCAAGTAAGTGGTGGTAGGGGTCGGTGGCGGCGGGGGTGTCACACAGCTACAAGGAAATGAACAACCAGTAAGCTCAGCAGAGGACACAGAGACTCGGAGGAGGATCACGGCCTCCACCAACACCTGATTTCAGCCTGACCCTGAAAGGAGGACCCAATCCATTCCCTGACTCCACCCATGGGACTGTGAGATAATACATGTGTGTTGTTTTAAGCTACCAAGTTTGCATTCATTTTTTATATAGCAATAGAAGCTGATATAGGCAGTGCTACATCACACAGTAATATAAAAGCTGAATACAATAATAGAGGGCAATTGCCTAGCACATGCGTGATCTGAATAAATTTTAGGTCCCTCTTTTCTTGGAGGCTGTGAAGTTACCTACACACCATTCAAAGTGAACCTGATGGCTAGAGTTTCAATAGCCATCTGGACCCATGAGGACAAGAGCCACACTAGAGATGATGAAGGGAAAGTTAGAGGGAGCTTGGAGCCCTCAACCTTCACAGGAAAAGCACATCAGCATGGACCTGAGTATGCAAGCAACACCTTTCATAATTGACTCACTCCTCTGGTGTTTCCCTATGACTATCAGCCTAACTCAAGTCTGTTAACAGGTCCTAATCAGTGAGGTACATTGTTCAATTTATTGACTCACAGTTAGGCTCTCATCAGCAAAAATATTGACAAGGCTGACCTTACTCTTGGGAGCAGGTTATCCTGGACTCCCTGGAAGAGTTCAGTGATACCATAAAAAAGGGTTATTGCACTTGTTAGTCAAGCATTCTGGAGAAGGGAGTCAAGATTTCATCTCTGGAGGAGGCAGGGGTAAATAATGAGCAAGAAGGAGGCAGAGGCAGGGAACGACCCATGGCATGCTCTGCGGAGTTTGATTCCTCAGGGCCTCCAGTGTATCTGAGAAACATCCTTCATCAGCATCATCATTATCTGCTCCATGAAAGGAGGAGGGTCAGCAGCAAGGCGGGATCAGATTCTCTCACAGAGCTCATTTCAATGCTTCCACTGCAGGCCTCTCTTTTTTCTGGAGAGAATTCCTGTTTTACCATTAAAACTGCTGATTGTAACCCCGCTAATAAAGGACTGTTGCTCACACACACAGAATAGGAGGTAATGCGATCAAACACGACACTAATATTAAATTACTGTAACTCATTTACCGTGCCTGCGCGTCATTACCACCCTCCCCTTCGCAAGCATTTGTACACGCACGCACACAAAATCTATAAACTCTTTCCAGGAATACAAAAGCATCCTCTATGATGTTGATAAGAAACAGGACAGTCACTCTCTCCTGACATATTTGTTCTTTAAAAACAAATCAATGGCACAGGGATTTGGCACCTGAATGCAGAACAACGGCTTGATGAGGCAAAGATTGTCTTCATTAAGAACATTAATATTCATAGGGAGTAGAAAATCTGACACAAGAGAGGACTCACTAACCTTTTCTCATATTAGATTTTTACTTCTTAACACAATTACAGTCCGGCAATGACTTAATTAATGCTGCTTTTCGTCAGACGCCTTTAAAGAGCTGTCAATTTGGTCCTGCAGAGGCTGTCAACGAAACAGAAAGACAGTCATCTCGGTGAAAAAGACACAGGAAGAAATTCAAACACTTAATAATATTCAAAGTGCTAAGCAAAGTCACATATCAACCGGGATTAAGGAGAATTTTTGTCTTTTCCTTCCATCTTGTTGAAGTGAGTCTTGGCAACAGTATATTGGGAATTGACGATTGGGTTTAGAAGGTGCAGAGAAAGAGGCTGTGAAAAGTGTAGAGGTGGAAGAAAAGGCTCTCCCCAACTTGAAAACATAGTGCATCAACGGCCTACACCTAGGGTGGCCCGGATGACCTGCTCTTTACAGTCATTGCATGTAGCAATGACTTGAAAAGTGAGCCTGTTGTCCAAATACTTCTCTTCATGGGTGAGGAAATCAGTCAATCTCATGTATCTCTGACCCAGACCTTGCAAACCTAAGCTCTGCCAGTCAGGTAGTTCTTTCTTAGAAGGCACAGTGCTAAAAATGATTAAAATGAGGTATTTGCCAAGATATAAAACCTCAGGATGAAAGTTTTTCTTTAAAACCTGGAATGTTTAACAACCCTGCCTACTGCTCCTCGTGGCCATGACCTACAGAACTCAAGAGCTGGTGGCTCTCACAATTTTTACCACCATCCTCTCAGCTATAATGGGTCAGCTTCACACCTTTCCTTTACCACCTGACCCCACAAGGCCTGTACAACTGACTCTCTCTTTACCAAGTGGACATTAGCTTCTATCCAAACACAGGTCCAGAGTTTCCTAGATAGCAACACCTGGGCTCAGCCACAGGATTATCATTTTGGACAAATTATGCTGTTTCTGGGGGTATTTTCTTCTGGTTATTTCTTGACTAAAACAATGTACCCTTGCCACATGGCTGGAATACACCTTGCAGTTCTTACCCTGCGTCTCAATCTCAACACTATTGACATTTGGGGTCAGAAAATTATCTGCTGTGGGGTCTGTCCTGTACACTGGAGGATGTTTAACAGCATCCCTGGGCTCTAGCCATGAGATGCCAATAGCACCATCCTCTAGTCCCTCCATATCATAACCAAGTGCTTCCAGACGTCGACAAGGGACAAAGTCGCCCTCAGCTGAGAACCACTGGCCTCTGCTGTCCCTCCTCTATCTTCAGCCTCACTGTCCCATCCTCAGAGAGTCCTGCCCTCATCACTCTAACTCATTCTCCCCTGGCTCTCTACTAGGGCTCCCTGTGCATGTCACACAGTGTATGTTGTACAGGTGGTTTTTTTTTGTTTGTTTGTTTAGTGGCAGGGGGGTGAAACTAAAGGCTACTATGAATATTATTTGAGTAACTGATTCAGCATTTCATAATGCACTGTAAAGTTAATTAGGCCTCATCAGCAGTGGGTTGTTAATCCAGTCTCCTGGATGGCTTTGAGGAAAAGTGTCACAACATAATCATCCCCTTTTGGTTCAGCTACTAGTGACTGAGGTCACAAAGACTTGATAAGCAAGCATCCTTCTTTATGACTTCACGGTTCTGCTTTCAGTGCTCAAAGGTGTCAAATCCTAAGTCTCACTTTTTAAAATTCTGGACATCGACCTCTGGTTTGGAAAAGATGAGCAACTGCATAGAAGAATGACGGTGTGGGGATGCCTTCATTTTTTCCTGCCTCAAAAACGACTGGCTGCAACTCGGACTCTGAGGATGCAGAGGGAAACTTGCAGATTTTCTTTACTTTGGAAAGATTACCGGGCAGGCACCACTTAGCCATACAGAGAAAGTCCAGCAGATGCTTTACCATCGGCACTGGTTACTGAAGAAGACACGGCGAAGAGGGGATACGGTGCCTGACGCAAAGACAAGGCTCCTGACTTTTTCCTTTGGTGACTCGTTATTTTGAGACTCTCTCTCACTCACTGAAGTATTCTTAAGATCTCTTGGCAGGTCCCCAAAGGAGGTTCACCGAGAAAGAGGGGCATCCTGGCTAGTGTCCCAGAATTAGCATCAGTCCCTAGAGGTGTGTTGGAGAAACCTGCCCTGGGTGCACCATGTGACGAAGGCTGAAGGCACCTCACACCCTGCCATTCCAACACAGTGAGCATACTCCCTAGAGATTACTGAGCACAGAAGTGAAATCCAAGAGGGACTGAAAGGTTAAGATATCACTCTGGTCAAAGCTAAAATCTTAGGCAGCTGAAAGACCACCTGGCAGGGGTGGGCAAAGCCACCTAGGAGGGTGGACCTGTTCTTAACAGTGACACCATGTGGAAGCACCAGGAACAACAGCAGCTGGGACCCTGAAGTTGGTTTTCCGGCCTTCCTAATCCACCAATTCTCTATCCACCTGGCTTTTGAAGCAAAGGGGAGTCCGTGAAATGACTACAGCGCCTGGGACTCAGAAACAATTCATGTGGGCCTGAGAGGCAGAGTATGGGGTTAGGAAAGGCTGCATGAAGGATTTCTACTTATTAGTATTTATGAGGACTCCAGTAATTAACTGGAACTAGTCAAAGAGGTGTGGCTGTTTTTGTTCCTCAGGTTGTAGAATTTCATTATTCCAACTGTGCCTTTCAGAGGCTGCAAATTAATGTGACTCTGATGTCAAAGACAAAGGAATCTGTTATGAGACCGCTAGTAAGAACTTATATTTTAAAGTTTTAGAACTGGACTTGTGAGAATTTACTGCCCTACTGTTGGTCTTTTCTCAGTGCATTAACCTGCTGACTGATAGAGCATATTCACATACTGGCTGGCCAGTCCTAAGTTACAGAAGCCAAGAACCGAGACGTTCTTCCTCTCTCTACCATCAGCCCCTGTGACGTAGGGCCGCAGGTACAGGCTTTGACAGGACACGGATCTGAGTTCAAGTCCCAGCTCTGCCACTCAGTAGCTGTGCCATCTTGAATAAGTTACTCAGCCTCCCAAGGCTCTGCCTCCTCATTTGTAAAACTGTGATGATGATTTCATCCCTGTGAACCGTTATTGAGCCCTTCTTACAAGCCAAGATAGATGCTTTTCAAGCATCATTTGATGTAACCTCTTAATATCTACAATATCAGGCACTTATTTTCATGAGCAAAAAGTCAGGTTGAACGATGTTAACAAAACGCTCAGGATAATGTGGCTGGTAAGGTGTGAGGTCAGCATGTGGATTTACGCTGTCTTGGATCTTGTGCTTCAACCCCTGCTCTGAAATCTGTGATGGGGTTTTGTGACAATCAAATGAGATCATGCATTTACATAATAAATACCCTAACACAAATCCCTACATGTAGCACATAGTAAGTGATCTATCGAAAGATGCTCTCTTACCCTTTACACGGATTAATCTCCTACTCCTAAACATCACCTCCTTCTTATCCCTATCTCTCAACTAATAGTAAAATCTCTTTGTTCAATTATTTAACTGTGGCCTAATTCTGTATGCTTCTGTCTTAGGCCAAATTCTTCCTTCTAAGAACTTTTTTTTCTTCCTTTTGTTCAAGAAATTATTTTCCTCATTGTTTGAGCCCATGTTCTCATTCACTCACATGCTGACAGCAAATACAATTTTTCATACAATCCTAACATAAATGTTGGAGTTAGTTCCTCTCTAAATTGAATGTCTGGGGCCCATAATAACATCTTTGCCCCTAATAAGACCTCCTCAGGTTGGAAGTGAGCCTTTCTGTGTAACTACATATATTGAGTTGATCTTGTGAAGAGGTCGAAAACTTATAGTTGACTACCAACGGGAATTGATTTGGCCTAGAAATTTCTCCAGGGGTTCAAGTCATATTTTATCATTACTAGATTCTATAGGCAAAAGTATTTGCTTTTAAAACTAACACTGAAGGAAAATGTCCTGGTTTTCTCACTGTGGCACTGCCTTATCCTGAGCAAAGCCAACATGGCAAGGGAAGCATGGGGTCACTGATCATCTCACTCTGCCATTCTTGAACTTAGGGAAATCTCATGCATAGGTGGTCCAGCAAATGCCCAGAGAGTGACCCACATTTATCACTGAACAAACTCACTTATCTCTGAGGACTCTGTGTCTTTTTGGAGTCATACCTGTCACGGGAAAGACTGAAAATGCCTTTCAAAGAAAACCTAATTTACTTAAAGAAAAGCGTGTGTGCCTCTTCAACAATCTTTTTGTGTACTATTCCATGGACAGGATGATGGAACAGACAATTTCAAGCCCAGGCACTTTTCTAAGACACCTGTCTGCAGATAACTGATCATGAAATACAAGTGTCTGGAATGCCTGAGAAGAGGGATTATGATGTATCCACTGCAATAGGCTAGGGCAGAGACAGATGTTTGCACACCTGTGTTAGGCAAATTCTCCCCTCCTTAAGGTAATAAAGAAAGGTTGTCAGATCTAAGAAAGAGAGAGTCATCTTCCTCCTGGACTCTCCCTGTTGTCCCCAACATAGAATCTGAATCATGTGTCAAGGAAATGGGGAAATTGGGAAATTCTCATTCTATAAAATGGGCTCAAGGAAATTTGGAGGGAGGAACAATATAAATACTAAGCAATCTGCTTGTTTTAGAATTAGAATGCAGATTAATAGGACACACTTAAATGTAGATCTTACTACAATTTTCATAGCTACTAGCAATTGTTTCTATTGATGTATACCTACATAAGGTGAGCTGTAATAATAGATATTATGTACTGAATGCTTGTGACACACCAGGCAATATTTGAAGTTATTTAGTATCCTTTCATATTTAATCCTGACAGCAAACCAGTACAGAGGGAATTACTATTTGCATTTTATGGAGAGGGAACCTGCGGTCGTTTGACTTTCAGGTTTATACTCTTAAATTTAAGCTATATAATCTCATTGCACACACACAAATACGCATACACACGTACATCTGTATTCACACTCCCAATTCTCATGTATGTCTACAGATTGCATTCTGGGAAGTCTTAGAAAAGGCATGGATGCAGCAATACTGAGACTGAATAACTGTGCCCTGTGATACTCCTCAGGGTGGCTGTCAACAAGCCTTAATTAAAAAGTAAACAAAGTGAAACAAAACATGTAAATACAGTACTAGCAGCATTCTGCGTTTACCCTTCGCCTCTCTCTTAGACAACCCTAAATCCTGAAACAGAGACGAACAGGGTGCTTGGGTGTGTGCAGTCCTAACTGAAATGCCTAGCACAGCTTCCACGTCAAAAGCACTCCATGACAGGACGCATTACCTTTAGCTGCACCCCACTCAGGATACCTCTCTGAAGTAGTTACTGAAGGCAGAGATGAAAAATGAACTTTTTTGTATAAACTTGTGCTAACTTTTATATTCACTTTTAATGAACAGGTCGCATGTGGTTCTAAGGGTGTCTGCATTTTTCTTTAGACCTCATTTCTTACCTTTGGCTGTAATGAGAAGGGAAGAGAGAAGCAGAGAGCCGCTCCAAGTCCTGCAATAGTTCATAAATATCTCTTTAAATATGAAACTGTCAAAACCCTCGGTGACCATTACTTATTTATTAAGCTCCCTATCCAAATTTCTCTCCATATCATGACCACTCTCTGAACTCACATGATGATCTTTCAATATGTCAAACACGGAACCGTCCTCTCTCAGATCGCATCGTCCTCTCTCGCCCCTTTGCAATCACCTTGCATTGGCCCAACTTCTGCTTCATATTTGTATTTTAATCCAGTGCAGTGTTCGATTTGCCATTGATTCTGCCATACTGTCTGCCCTGGAGTCATGCCTGAACGGAGGAAATCATCCTCAGCCTGTGCACACGTTCTCTAACCAAAGTCCTTTTATCAAAAGAGAGGGAACCACAATGTGTTCCGCCTATCTATGCAACATCCTTTACTGAAAAGTAAGTCAAGTATAAAGGGCTCAATTAAAACATTTGTTTTTTCTTTTTATGGGTACAACTGGGGCATTTGGAAGTTCCCTGGCTAGGCGCCGAATCGGAGCTGCAGCTGCTGGTCTACACCATAGCCACATCAATGCCGGATCCAACCCACATCTGTGACCTATACCAGAGCTTGTGGCAATGCCGGATCCTTAACCCACCGAGTGAGGCCAGGGATAAAACCCACACCCTCACAGACACTATGTCAGGCTTTTGGCCCACTGAACCACAATGGGAACTCCTAAAGCAATTTTTTTAAACCCCAAGAGCCATAAGGAAGAAAATACAATCATGACAAGTAATTTCACCTCAAAGTAATTATGGAGATTCCCAGGCTAGGGGTTGAATCAGAGCTACAGCTGCTGGCCTACACCACAGCCACAACAGTGCAGGATCCGAGCTGCATTTGTGACCTATACCACAGCCCATGGCAATGCCAGATCCTTAGCCCACTGAGTAAGGCCAGGGATTGAACCCACAACCTCATGGTTCCTAGTCGGATTTGTTTCCACTGTGCCACAATGGGAACTCCTATCTAAGCATTTTTTTTCTCATAGTTAAGATTATAGTATACGTGAACTCTCCTCTTAACAGTAAAATATAAAGTTTTCACAAACCAGTACAAATGTTTCCTAGTCATCATGAAAGAAGAAGCTCAAAGAGGATATGCTTACTAGAACACAAACAAAATAACGTAAAAAGAAGGTAGAATTCCAATCTTGGGTGCTGATCACAGATCAAATAACATTCTTTCTAGTCTCAGCTACAGCATATCTGATATGTTCTGGATTGTCTGAGTAGCTGAAGACTGTCTTGAATATTCGCACTTACTGTGTCTGGTTAATAATCTCTACCAATATTTTGTCTGACTATAATAAGTTCCATGGGGGAAGGGACCAACATTTACCTATTTCCTCTGATACCTCTCTGTCTAGTGTGGGGCCAGGCACATGACAGAGCTTAAGAAGTGAAGGTCAAAGGAATAAATTATTTGTCTCTTTTTCCTGTCTATTATCAGGTGAGTACTAGAAGCCAATCAAGGCATAGGTATTAGACTCAGAGAACAGGAAAACAAGGGTGTTTCATTTTGTAGTCAACATAACAAGAGGAAAAGGGATTCCTATCTAATGCAGCACTGTTGGGTTTTTAATTATTCTGCCTATTTAGACAAATAAATAATTACAAATCCTTTGGTGAATTCCAACATGTTTAATCTTTGAAAGATAGGACCTGGTCAGGGAACCCTTATAAACATGATTAGCTTTCTCAATTGCTTTTTGGGCAATTCTAAGACTTCTTCCCATTGGATTGATGGTAATACCATCCCATTGTTCATCTGAACACTTTATTATTCCACAAAGGAGAAGACAGGAAGCAGCCTTACAAAAAACAGAAAGCAGAGTTAGATGACATCATTAAATGCTGGGTGCTGACTGATCTTCCTGAGATGCTTTATAAGCCTCTGTGCACCACAAAGGTTTTCCACACAGGACCCCAGATGTAAAAAGAATTGTGGCTCTTTCCCAGACATATTAGCAGCTGTGCTTTATTTTTCACCTTTAAAAATAGGGATAAAAGTAAAACCAACCTCATAGCATCACTGTGGTGGTAAGTAAGTTAATTAATATCTTAAAGGACTAAGAACAGTGCCTGGTACAGAGTAAGTGCCCCAAAACATTAATTATTTTGCCACCTGATATATGTATGTGTATATACACATACATACATATGTATTTTTTATTCCTCATTACAGTATATATTTTATCTAATATATGTTCTATACTATATAATTATGTAAAGATATTATATATCTCTAAAATATATAATTAAATTAAAATGTCATACTACATACTTTTAACCACATTAAAACATGTATTTTATTACATTTCATTATAAAGTTAAAATATTTTATTTTAAATTATTTTTAAATTCTAAAAATTTTAGTAAAATTTAAATATTTTTATTGTTGAAATTTTTGAAAAAGTAGAAGAATAAAGAAAAAAATCACATTTTACCCTTCACAAAGAGATAACCACTGCAATTACAAACAACTGCAACAAAAGTAGTGGTTCTTAAATATCTAGAAATCCTTTAACATCTCTTGCTTCAAAAGATGCAGCCTAATTTTCCTCATCTTGAATGAGAGCCAGACGTTGTGATTCACTAGCAAGCAGTGAGAAGTGGAGAAAGTGACAGTGTGTGACTTCCACAGGCGCTGAGTATCAAAAGGCATTATTGCTACTTCCGGATTGCTCCTTCAGACTGTCACACAATCAGTGTGGAGCAGGTCACCACACTGTGGGGACACTCAAGGAGAGGCCCAGGTGAGGAGGAACTGAAGCCTTCCTCAAACAACCAGAGACAACCTGCCAGCCAGGCAAGCACCCCAGTCTAGAAGGAGCGCCTTCCGAGACGTGGCTCCACCCCCAGCTTGACTCTATTCTCCTGAGGGGCCAGGAACTGGGATTTCTCAGCTAAGTCGCTTGCAGTATCCCAACCCGGAAAACCATGAGATGATAAATGTTTACTTTTGGAGTAATTTACTCCACAGCATCAGATAACTTATCCAATGATGATCAGTAGTCATGGATAATTTCTAGAATGTCTGCTCTTGTTTTTCTAATGTGACTCAATTGGTTTTCATAAACTAGAATTATGAAATCTATAGGTGGCTTCATCGCTTTGAATATTTTAACATTATTTTTAATCTCCTTTAGATAGTTCTATTATTAATAGTAATGGGAAAACCAATTCTATCACAATTTCTGTGTTGAACTCACATGGGGGTTCACAGCCAAGAGGTAGTAGACTGTGTCCACATTCATGAACAAAGCGGACGTGGGATACAGATTTCTCATGGTTGGCTCTATCCATCCATGACGCTGGATAAATAAGTTTCCTTAAGGTGACCTTGGAAAGTGGGGCTGTTTCTTGAATTCTCCTTTCACTGACTAGTGGTTTCTGACATTGTGCAAGAAGTTAACTTCCAGCTCCTGCTCATCATACTGAAGTAAAGCCTCATCTCCCATCCACACACAGACATGAAAATTCTAGCATTAAAGTCTTTCCTAGACCCCTGGGAAGCCCTTCCACTCTTCCCAATGCACAAACACATACAATTTTATTCTGTGTTCTCTGAACAAACTCTTTTCAAATTACCTTGATATCCCCTTCTCTCTGTAGGTTATCAAAGTATCACAGCTATATAGTCTCTTCCTCTTTAGAAGTGTTATGTCTCAAAATAATCACACTCACTGAAACTTCATTTAATTCTATTGACTCAATACATTTTATTTAAGCCAAATGTAAAATATTCCCAAATGTATGTGCTTACTTATGGAACCTCTCTTTAAGGTCTGTTTTTATACAAATACGACAACTCTCATTTGTCACTCATGACCACTATCTGTGACATAGTAGATTTTGTGAACATATTAACACCAAAAATTATATCAGATACTCTTTCTAATTGACCTATACGCCCTGGGGAATGAGAGGCAGTGCTTTTTGTCATAAACAGTGGTTTACAATTCAATTTTGTTCGTAATAATCTACCTATTGTCCAAGGTATCTATGGCCATGCCATACTGTCTTTCTTTCTTCTTTTGATAAATGGATGCCTTAGCCTAGTCCTGGACATCTCATAGCATGTCAGCTTCCTCCCTGAAGCACAGCTTAGAGACTGCCGCACAACGTGTAGTGGGTCTCAGAAGTACACAGTGAGCACGAGTGTTCCATTTTCATTGAGAACAGCTGCTCATTTGCTGTGGAGAAGAGAGGCCTCAGGGTTAGAAGGGACGGAACTGCTCAGCCTTTAATGTTTTTGCAAAATTATCTTGTTGACAAGTACAGCATTATAAATTTGAATCCATTAGCTAAAAGGATCCATAAATATTTGAATAATGGCCTTTTTAGAGTTTTACCAGTCTATCAAACTTGTCACATGTCCACTTTTTACATTTTTCCTAGTGCTGAAAAGGAAAGGACTGAGCTGAATCTTATGATTTCTAGACATGGGATTTTATCTTTGCTTTCAAAATGGAAACGCTTTGCCAAGCAGAAGTCAATTAACAAAACCATGCTCATTTCTGGTAGTGGTAGAGGCTATGTTGTTCACTAAACTTGGCTCTCCCTTTCCATGCCGTGGTATCTGGCCAGCCAGGGATCTCTGCTTCCTCTCCTTGCATCCAGAAATGGCCAGATGACATGTCTGGCCAGTGAAATGTGAGCAGATATGACATGAGTCATATCCAGAGAGTGGTTTTATGGAGCTCATATGTCTTCTCTGTTGTCTCTTTTCTTGCTAGAAACTGAGGATTCTGAGCCAGTGAATGATGGCGTCATAATCTAGAAGTAACCTCGGATCTCAGACCACTGCCTGAAATACAGTAATCCACATGCTAACTATAAACACCAAGATTGGTCTAGTGCATGCGTGAAAATACACTTACTTGCATTCAACCACGGACATTTTGACATCGGTCTTAGCAGCTAGCCATACCCCAACTAATTGTATCCTATTGTAAGTTAAAATAGTAGCAAAACTATTAGATCTTGTGTTCCCACTTTGGGATTCTAAGTTTCTTTGCTGTTGTTTTCAAAAGAGATCTCCTAAATTCCGAAATAGTGACCCCTGAATATGTTTCCAGAAGATGGAATGTGGCTTGGCTCTGTCTTACTCGTGTTAGATTATGAGTCTACCAAGATGATCTGTGTGAACACCTTGGCACCTGGCAAAGGCACCAAGGAGAGAGGCATTTAATATATTGTTCCACCACCTGTTTGTCTGATTTCTAGAAGATTAAGTGTGGCTCTCCATCCACAACTCCCAATAACAGCACTTTGAACATTTATCAGAGCATTCCACCTCGCACTGTCACTTTGGTGGTTTTTTTGTGCATTTCATCCTTATTTCTAGGGTTTCTCAAGTCCATCAATAGATTAAACAGCTCACGGCAGAACTTCACCCCAAAGCCCCTCTCCCTTCCCAAACCATCATTGTAGGAAATATCACTCTACTGCTGCCCTCTCTGCCTGTGGGACAATTATAAAGGTTAACACTCACTGAGTTTTTAACAACGCGCCAAGTCCTGGGCTAGATGTTCTATAAACGTTACTCCTGCTAATCCTTACAACAACCCTGTAGGGTTTATAGAACTATCTCCAGGACATGAGACTTTGGGAGGTTAAGTAATGTGCCAAAAGTTACACAGCTGGTAAGTGGAGAAACATGGATTCAAACTCAAATTTGCCTTGTTCCAATTCCATGTGGTGTAGGAAACTCGTAGAGAACGTTTAGAACATCCACACAATAAACTGATTTTTTTAACCTAGGGTTTCTCCATCTTGGCTTATTGAACCATATAATCCTCAGCTGTAGGGGGTCTGTCCTGTGCACTGGCGGGTGTTCAGCACATCCCCGACTACTACCCACTAGATGCCAGGGGTACCTCCCTGAGTAAAGGTCCTCAGACATCACCAAGGGAAGAGTACCCTTACCTGAGAACCGGAATCATAACTTAATGGTAGAAATAGATTTCCATCCCCTGAGGAATGAGGTAGTATCGTCTTTCTGATTAACAAAATTATGTAAGTCATCATGTCTCTATTTCAGCTGTGATTACCAAGAAGCTCAAAGACAAATTTAAGCTTCACCTATAGCAAATAAACATTCCCAATGTCCTGAGAAATTTCCATGTATTCACTTTCTAATTCTTGATCTGCTCTTTTCCCCTGCCTTTTTTATTTCTCTACCTATACTTTTTTCCCCATTATACTTTGTCTTCCTCTATTTGAAGTTATTTGAAATACTTCCCAGAAAATCCAAGGTATAAACAAACAACATTTTAATACTGATTTTGAAATCAACTTGCTTAATTATTTGATCAAAGCCAAATCTTTTTAAATGATAAATATCTGTTTTCTCTTAAATCTTTCTTTTCAATAATTCTCTCTGATATTAAAAATCAAAGTTGGAGTAAGAAATTAAAATTTACTGAAATTGTCTGAGTCCCAGAATTACATTTTAAAATGGGTTCAGGCATAGTAAAAGAACAGAAATATTTTTTTCTTTTTTTTTTTGGATTTTAGGGCCGCACCCAAGGCATAAGGAAGTTCCCAGACTAGGGGTCGAATCAGAGCTACAGCCGATAGCCTACACCACAGCAACAGCAACACAGGATCTGAACAGCGTCTGCAACCTACACCACAGCTCACGGGAATGCCGGATCCTTAACCCACTGAGTGAGGCCAGGGATCAAACCCACTTCCTCAGGGATCCTAATTGGGTTTGTTACCACTGAGGCACAAAGGGAACTCCCAGAAACAAAATTTTTAAAAAAAGAAACTAGAAAACCTTTGGAATTATTTTTCAAGTTCTCCCACTGCAAATGCTGAAAACTATTATTTCATTAAAGTATTTGTATTACCAAGTTTAGAAGGAGGGGATTCGTGGTTAAGTGGATAACCAAATGGATGTTGTAGTTAAAACACCTTTCTAAGATGTTTTTCTAAGATGCTGCTACCACTCATGCCCTCAACAGATACACAAAGACAGATTCAGCTAGCTGACAGACTCCACTTTTAGAATTCTACCACATGTTTTCACAAACGAATTTTCCAGTCTGTCAATTAGTGGGGAGATAAAAATTGGGTCTAGAACAAAGGGTGACTCAGAGGCTCATTTGGAAATTTGGGATTTCTGGTTCTGCTTTGACGGATTTGGAAGAAGAGGCAAAACATTTCCTGTAAATACCATCGCTGAGATGGATTCTCACTCTCTCATTCCCTCATCAAACAGAAATCTATATTGTGCCTTGAGTTGAGCCCCAGAGAAATTATCAATATTCACACATCTGGCACAAATCTGTTGGAAGTTAAAAAAAAAAAAAAAAAAAAGATGCCATCTGTATTTCTTCAATCGTTTTATAGCACAGCTCCAGTCTCCTGTAGTCATTTTGTCACACAGTCTTGCAAATACAAAGTTATATTACTTGGCCTGTTTGAGGACACTGTTCATCATAAGGGGAGGATGAGGAGATGATGTCACTGCCAGGAAAAAAAAAAAAAGCTCGCCTTTCCCAATCCCCCACCTTCCCTGGAGTACAAAGGAGCCAAATTTCATCAAGTTTGGCAGAGTTGTAGGAATTAACATGACTGAAATGTATGCCAGATTTCAAAACAATTTCTAACAGTTTCTGTGAGACCGTGTAAGCAACTGAAAATTGACATGTTGTGTTGTGCCCGAGTCAGCCAACTGCTGTCACTGCATAATTAGATTTTCCTGCATGAGAGGAGAGTTCTTTAAAAAATTATGAAATAAGGCAGAAACTAATATAAAGTATAAGCGGGCCTGTTATTTGCAAAGAGGCAGCCTTACAGCGAAGAACGCCTTTGGACATACACACGCATGCACCCAGGAGAGGCCAATGGCCCTGGCTTTTGTGAGCTTCATGTTCATGAAATGCTCTTTGCAAAGGGAAGAGGATATTCAGCACAGGCCAGATGGAAGTGGGCCCACTTGGCTGCCCAACGAATGGCTGAAACCCAGAACTAAGAACAAATTTGGAGCTAATGAGCGTGTGTTACTTCCTTCTAATATGGGATAATAGATGTAACAGAATATGTGGGTGTCCCCAATCTTTATTCTCCCCTTCTTTAGTAGTGAGAGTAGTTTCTGTTGGGCACAAGGTCACTCGGCAAAAGACTACGCTCCCCAGGTTCCCTTGTAACTTGGCTTAATCATCTAACAGCATTCTGGCCCACGAGACAGAATATAAGTTTCCAGACTCCATGTCGTGTCCTTAACAAGAAAGGCAAGCTCCTTCCTTTTTCCCCTTCCTGTCTTCCTGAGGGCAGGATGGTCATAAGGCATCTGTGAGCACGAGGATGATATTCAGATACGCATACCATGTGGATGTGGTCCTCACCCTGGATGTGGTATGTGTGTGTGTGTGTGTGTGTGTGTGTGTGTGTGTGTGTATATATGTATATATATTTATATACACACACATATCTGATACGTTTCAGTTGCCCTACCAACTTTGGATGACCTTCTAGAATGCTCCATGAGAGAAAGGCCAGTTACTACTTTGTTTATTTAAGCAAGCATAATTCTGGATCTGCTAACGAGATCATTTCTGTGTCCTAATCAATATCGCACACTTGAAGATGACCTTCAGAGTTTATCACAGCCCTTGCAGACAGGAGAGTGTTTATACCCATGGACACATGTATCTTTGTTTCCCAGTCATCCTCTTCACAGTGGATACCTTTCCCCAAATGACTTCCTCTCGTTGAAACACAAAACATGACTCAAAATACCATTCATTTATTCAACCGTGATGAGGTGATTATAATTATTATTACAATTTTACAAATGAAAAAACTGTAGGTTAGAAAGGTGAAGTAACTTATCCCAAGTCAAATAGCAAATAATTTCAATTTTTTTTTACATCATTGAAATGTAAAGTGCAGTAGAACCAGCACTAGAATTCAGTTCTGCTGGCTTCAAAGCGAGTGATTTTAAATTCTCTTTGCTCCTCAACTATTTTATAATATGCATCTTTGAATTTGTGAGTAAAAGTTTCAGTGTATTTCCAAAAAAAATTAATTAAAAAATTTAAATTGAAAAAATCGTACATTGAGTTTTTTGTTTTTTTTTCTTTTCCTTGCAGCCAATAACAGAAAAGGGTTTACTTATTAATGGGATTTACTGGCTTAAGTAACTGGAAAGTCACTACCAAGACTAGTTTAGTTCTGAATTGAACGTGGGTTGGAACAATGTTTTCACAACTTAACTTTTGCCATTTCCCAGGACAGCTCTTCTTCAAGTTGGCTTCACTCCCAGGTTCCACATGATATCTTCTCATCCTGTATTTTTTTTAATTTTTTTTATTCTTTAGGACTGCATGTGCAGCATATGGAAGTTCCCAGGCTAGCAGTCAAATCGGAGCTGTAGCTGTAGCCTGCGCCACAGCCACAGCAACACTGAATCCAAGCCGAATTTGTGACCTATGCTGCAGCTTGTGACAATGTTAGATCCTTAACCCACTGAGCAATGCCAAGGATCAAACCCATATCCTCATGGATACTAGTCGGGTTCTTAATCCCCTGGCCACAATAGGAATTCCTATCTCATCCTGTTTAATACCAACAGAAAGGAGCCTGACACAACATGGTCTGTTTGGTTTATGGGCCTGAGTGTCAACGAATATCTAGGTCCTAGAGGGTTCAGGGCTCTGACAGGGCAGGCACTGATCCCCTTGAAGTCCCAGCCAGGCCATAGGCTCTAAGAAGAAAACTGGTTTTCAAGAGGCCAACCAGAGAGCTGCCCCAAAGAGCAGGAAGTGGATATCAGATAGGCCACAATTACACTCACCGCACATCTCCTTATGTACTCAATGCTGCCCCACTGCAGGAATTTAAACTCACCTTTTATGACCCTCTCCCAACGCTGACCTAAACTTTACTTCTCCACATCCAGTCCTATCCACAAACTGACAAACATGTATATACAAAGAGTACACACACGTGCACAAGTGTGCACACATGTATACACAAACAGTACACACACAAGAACACACACTCCACTCATTCCTCTGCCCAGTGTGGTTCCCATTTCCCTAAATAATGCTTAACTTCCACAGGCATCCAGCACCCCAGGGGCGATTGTGCACCAGAGCACTGGACTCAGATCACCAGTATGTGTAGCCCAGGTCTGCCAAAAATTGTTTAAACAATCTGAAGCAAGTAACCTTAGTAAGTAAGCCTTGATATCTTCATGTGGAGATGGAATCACAACTATTTCTACCTCACAGAGCTGCTGTGAGGATTAACACACTAATAATATTCAAGTAATACTCTAAGCACAGGATCTAAACTCACAATATGTAGTAGCTAGTACAGGTAATAGGTCACGGAAGCATCCCGCCCTTAGTCCTCTGTCCTCTAGAACATTAATTTCTCTGAATAAACCTGGCCTAAAGTGCCCATATTTGAACTTCCATAATATTTAGAACCGACACAGAGTGTATGGGCTCTGAGGCAAACGTCATCTGCATTGGCAATCTACTATCCCAGCTGTCCAGTCCCTGTGACAGAGATTGTCCTCATTCTCACACTGGGACTTTAACCTCCTTTTGAAGGCTGTGAATCTGGAGCTGGACAGACCAGCATCTAAGTTCCAGCTTTACCATTTACTAAGTGTGAGACCGTGGACAAATTATTTAATGTATATAAAGTTTCGTTATTCTCCTCTGCAAAATACATCTGATGTCAAAACACAAACAAAGTAATATATACATAGTACTTTAGTATGGCTCAAGACACACAGTAGGTACTTAATATATGGCGGCTGTTACTTTATACTCCATGTATTTTCAACCTGCTTCAATGCATCAGTGCTTCAATTCTCCACCTCAGTCATCCTAATAAGTGGTAATGGAATAAGTTTAATTGCTCTAAAGACTTCTCTCATGGTTGCGAAGGGGGAGGAGGGAGAAAGTGGGATGGATGGGGAGTCTGGGGCTAGTAGATGCTAACTATCACATTTAGAATGGATAATCAACGAGGTTCACAGCATAGAAAACTATATCCAATCTCTTGGGGATAGAACACGATGGAAGATAGCATGAGAACAAGGATGTACATATATACATCCTTGTTCTCATACAATCTCATACTATGTCTATATATGAATGAATGATTGGGTGACTATGCTATACAGCAGAAATTGACTCAACACTATAAATCAACCATACGTCAATAAAAACTTAAAAAAAAACTATTACTTAAAAAAAAAGTCCTCTCCTATGCTTGTCTGGATCGAACCCCAGACATATTTTGCAAATACCATTAGTCTACGTGGTCATATCAGAGGAGAAGGCACACTCAGATTCTTGACCAAAAAAATTTCAACAGTCACGTTAAGAACAGGGTTAATGACATGGAACTAAGAAGGACTGAGTTCTTATTATGGACCGAAAATGCACTGGAGAGTAATTTTATTATCTCATCTATTCTTCCAACAATCCTGGATAACCAACATTGCAATAAGCAGTAGCCTAAAACAAAAACAATACTATTTTCACAATTTGGTAAGTTGCCTATAGTTTCTCTGGTGGTCTTATTTGGCATTCACGTAACTGGCCCATTCAACCACATGGGCAAGTGTGCTGTAATGTTAAACTGGCTTCACTCATATGCCCAGTAGGTACTGCTGACTATCAAATACAACACTTTGGTTCTCCCCCGTTGTTTGCTTGTGTAAGTCAAACTAGCTTGCTTGCAGTACGATGGTCTTAGGGAGTAAGTCCCAACATGGCAAGCTCCAAGTGGCTAGAGCTTCGTAAGCCTCAACCCATCATAATGGACCACAATGTTCCACTGGCCAAAGCAAGTCACATAGCCAATGCCTGAATTAATCTGGACAGATTCTTAAATTCTGTCTCTTAATGAGAGGTGTGGCAAGGAATCTGTGGCCATTTTTAGTCTTTCACAGAGTTGAAACAAGGGAGCAAGTAGCAACCAAGTGGCAGAGTTTAGAATCAAACAGAGGTACAAATCCCTAAACTCTTTCCAGTATGTCACAGGTGTCTCAGAACTATCCAAGAATGATGATTTTCCACAGTCACTCAGGTTTATACTTCCTTTCTTGTAACACACATTAGAGTCCCTATCATATAACAGGCATCATTTCTAGCTCCGGGCTAGAGCAGTATATAAGACAAGCAAAAACTCTGCCTTCAGCAAGTTAAGAACATGTAATAACGTCAGATTAAAACGATGGGGGTAACCAAAGGAGGGGAAACCCTCAACTGATTAGTCAGGAGAGGACTCACTTGGAAGAGATGAAACAAGGATGGAGAAAGGAAAATGATTCTAAGGGAAATGTCTAGGAAATGTAAAATCCGCAGGGAAAAAAAGGAGTTTGGTGTTGGAAGAACAGAGAAAACAAGAGATAAAGCAGAAAAAGCAAGAGGGAATAGTGGTGAGAGGTAAAAACTATAGTTTTCAGGACCTTTGAGGCTACAGAAAGGTGCTTTATGGTATCTGAATTGAAGCAGGAAGTGATTGGAGCAATCTGAGCAGGGAAATGATCTAGTTCGCATCAAATCTGGGTAACCCTTGGTGAGACACTCTAGTTCTGACTGATATGTGGTATGGAGATTATAGAGCTGCAAAGGGCTGAGCAGAGCTCAGTTGGAAGGGTAAGTGCTAACAGTGGCAGTGGGCATGGAGAGAAGAGGAAGTGCTTTGGTGTAAGGCTTTATAAGACTCTGTGATGGACTTCTTACGAGATGGAGGTAAATGGAAACAGAAAACTACCAAAGAGTTGGGGGTGTCAGTAAATGCCGCTCATGGGAGCCACAGGTAACCGATAAAGTATGTCCACTTAATTATGAAACTGAATGTTTTTGTTTCAGCTCATTTTCAAAAAGCATGCATAGGAGTCTTTTTTTTTTTCAATTTTTTTTTAAGTTCATACAAGTGTGGTAGGTGAAAAGGACAAAAGGCTTTAACATACCAATGGGGAGCTGCTGTGTAACACAGGAGACTCTACCCACTATTCTGTGATAAAATACATGGGGAAAGAATCTGGGAAAGAATGGATGTGTGTACATTATAAACTGAATCACTTTGTTGTATAGCAGAAATTATCACATTTAAATCAACTACATTGCAATAAAACTTTTAAAAATGGGAAAAAAAGAAAAGGGAGTCAGAAATGGATACTTTCTGGTAGCTGAAAATGCTTTAAATCCATTATTCCCAATCATGTTCTCTGATTGGAACAAGGACATTCACTGGTAAACTAAAATGCAGTCAAATCTAAGTATGAGAAAAGACAGGATGAATACACATGGACCGTATGGCCTATATGGACACTTACTTGATAGTACATCCAAAAACAGCAAGAATCATGGCCTTAGAACTATTTCTCAATAAAACTGAGACACATCATCTTCCCCAAAATCTGCCTGATCCCTATAGCTCCCCAAAGCTTGATTTAGTCTTTCTTTGATTCATAAAGTCTAAAGTTGTCCTTGCCACCTAAATGAGTGGAGCGAACATCCATTTTATATACATATGTTTTTCTATATATTTTATATGTATATATAATGCCTCCAAATAATTAAATCAACCCACATAATTTATATCAACCCATTTCATCCACTCTCTCTCTCTCTATATATATAAATACATAACTATACACACACATACACACAATGCCTCAAAATATCTAAATCAACCCATATCATTCAGTCATTCAGGAGGCAACTGCACTTGTCAAGGCAAGAGACCTAGATCTCCATCTTTGCCTAATAAATTATATCCTGAGACTTAATTCCCTGTTGTCTGCATATTTTTCCTGCATAAAGATCCCCAAACAATAAATCATCTTTCTGTCTTGTCCGTCATGTATGGGCTCATTACTTCACACATCATAATTATAATCAACGAACAAAACTCAAGGAAAAAAATCTGAACAATGAAAGGGTATATTTTTTCTTAACATCGGTGCAACTTTGTGTGATTGAGTGTGTAACAATACATATGGGTGCTTTGGATGGTTTCTGTGTAGCTCTTTCACATTCTGCAGATTTTCTTAACAGGTCCAACTACCTAAGGAGGAAAAAAAAAAGCTCTTTTTACCTTTAAGACTTCGAAGTTTGATTTTTTAAGTGCACAGATAAGTTTAATGCCTAAATTGAAAAATGAGAAGAATATCCGTAGGGAAAAAGGAGCTTATTGCTGCCTCCCTGAAGTTCATCAAATGTTGTCACATATTTCTCTAACATTTTTGACTTGGTTAAGTGCAAATTTAGGTGAACACACTCTTTTTCCCAGGGTTCATGGCAACAGAAATATAATATGTATTTTCTCATTAATGAGCACAGCTCTACAGTCTGAGGGATCTTAGGCAAATGGCGCTTCCTGGAGGTAGAGGACTGGACAAAATGACCTTACATTTCCCTTATTTCTTGACTTAGTTGTTGCTAACTTTTTAAGCACTCATTTCATACACTTTCTTGGGTATATTTGTGGCATATAATAACCTGAAATCCCCATTCTCAGAATTTAAATCCTCAACAATAGTATCCCCCATAACTATAGGTAAAAAATAGGAATTAAGCAAATGGACAAATGTTAATAAAGTTCATCTTTACTCTCATCAGTTATCATATCAATGGAAAATCAATGAATTACATTCATCTGATCATTAAAACACTGCCATGCATGTAAGTCCAAATTATTTTTCAATGTGTGAGTTGGGGCAGCAATGCTTAATTCATTGATAATAAGCCAGATCCTTTGCCAGTCTCACTTTTTATTTCAAAGCTATCATTGATGCCATTTCATATGACTTGTGGTTATCTGGAAAAAACTGACAGTATTTCTTAGGCCATGATGAAACCAGTCTCTAGTAGGAAGCTTCTGAAAAGTTGACCCTAAATAACAAGGTTGCCTCTGAGAAGACTGAATATAAACTATGGATCTCTCATTCTATGCTATAAATAGTTCCTTCAAATGCTGTCTCCCATTAGCTACGTGGTCTTGAGCATGAAGCTTAACCACTCTGTACCTTAATTAATTTATCTGTTGAATTATGAGGTTATAGTAAGGATTCAGTGAGTTAACACAAAATGCTCAGGACAGTATTTGGTAAGTGTGAAATACTAGCACTGAAGGGGTTGTTATTATTATTATCGCTTACTTTAGGGAACTTCCTGATCCAGCTGTTGAAGCCCTCCTCTGAGAAGCCTTCTTGACTCCCACTGAAAAGTTAATTCATTTCTTCTTTCATACTTCTTCCAGTCCTAGGTAATACTGGTTATAATTGTTTGCTCTTACATTCATCTCTCCAACTGATCCCTGTCTACACCCTTGGTTGGTGTCTTTCTTAAGAAGAAATAGTGTCTTCTGTGCATGCACTCTAGGTACCAGCAGATCTCCCTGCATATGTGAATGAAAGAATGAATTTGCTCTTGGCAAATCTATCGGTAAAAATTTAGACTGGTTCTAGACATAAATGCAAAAATAATAAAGCACTTTGCTTAGGTTTGACATTTTTAAAGGTCCATTTGAATGAGAATATCACCATTTTACAAGACTAGAAGAATGAATCTACTCAATGATCATCATGTCTGCTCCATCAGCAAGAAAGATACAGCTGTACATTATTATATGTCTCCTGATGGGTGTACCAATACTACCTCTAAAATAACCCTGACTTTTACCAAAAAAAGCAATCCTAGATTACACCAGGCCATTTCATCAATTTACAGGAAGTATAATGGACAGAGGACCATGATATATAACACTTTGATGATTAAATTAATAAAATCCACACTCTGAGAAAATCTACAGGGCAAACTCTGCAAGATAAATGACCAAATAAATTTCAGGGGCAGGGGGGAAAGAGAAAGAGAAACCTGCAGATTCAGAGACTTCAAGAGAAGGCAGTTAGGTGCAGTATGTGGACTGACTGAACTTGAATTTTGATTCAAACAAGTCCTAAAAATATTCTGTATATTTGATACTATAAAGGAATTATTATTAACTATTGTAGGGTTGATAAAGTTTTTTTTTTTAATTTTTTTTGGCTTTTTGCCTTTTCTAGGGCCGCACCTGCAGCATATGGAGATTCCCAGGCTAGGGGTCTAATGGGAGCTGTAGCTGCCAGCTTACGCCACAGCCACAGCAATGTGGGATCCGAGCTGCGTCTGCAACTTATACCACAGCTGGATCCTCAACCCACTGAGCGAGGCCAGGGATCAAACCTGCAACCTCACGTTCCTAGTCGGATTTGTTAACCACTGAGCAACGACGGGAACTCTGATAATGGTTATTTTTTAAAACATCTTCAGATTTAATAGAATACACCAAAATATTTACTAACAAGATAGGTTCATGTCTGAGATTTTCTTCAAAAAAATTCTGGGTGGGTGGAAATTTATGAAAAACAAGATAGAGTAAGAGTTGAAGATTGTTGAGGTTGAATGATAGATACATAAACGTTCATGGTACTGTTCTACTAAAAGAACAGTAAAAATTTTTGCAAAAGGATTGGGTTTGGCAATGCCAGGCCCATGTCTCTACAGAGTCATTAGAAGTTCTGAAGCAGAGGACAGATTTGTTAAAAGCAGCATTTTAAAAACTGCATTTAAGAGAGTTGATCCTAGAATCAGAAATCCTTTTTAAGTCTGAACTGAAATAACGAGATCCTGGCCAACTTCGAGGCAGAGGGGACAGAAAGAAGGGGAATGGGGAGGAATTCATGAACAGAAATGGTGACCAGACCTGGTGGCAGGCTGGACCATACCAAGTCACAATTTGCTGCAGGTTATCTAACTTCCATCCCATAGAAGATGAGGTTGTGGGCAGAAACTCCCCAGTATCAGGATCATTAGAAACCAAGGAAGATGTTCATTTTGAAGGATGATGTTGTAATCTTTTAGGAGATGGTGACACAAAAGATAAGCAATGAAGTTTTTAATTTTTTTTTTTTTTTTTGTCTTTTTCGGTCCACACCCGCAGCATACAGAAGTTCCCAGACTAGGGGTTGAACTGCAGCTACAGCTGCCAGCCTACACCGCAGCCAAAGCAACATGGGATCCGAGCCACATCTCACGGCAACACCAGATCCTTAACCCAATGAGCAGGGCCAGGGATAGAACCTGCCTCCTTATGGATGCTAGTCGGGTTCATTACCACTGAGCCACAATGGGAACTCCCAGCATAGAAATTTATTTAAGCTAGATGACAATGTAGCTTCCACATTAATATCTTGTAGATACTTAAAAATAGGGAAACCAGATTTAAGAGGCAGAAGATGTTAGAAAAATATTCAGTTCTGCAGTGGCTGCTTCAAAAGACACAAGACCAACATAGTCAGCCCTCCACTGAAGAGTTTTACAATAAGGTCAGAGAAAAGAGATACACAACAGGCAGCTGGAGGCTCATGGCCAGTGTAGAGCTGATGAAACTAAAGCAAAGGGATATCGGCTTTGTACAGGGAAAGTTTCTTGAAAATATCGCTTCTTCTTGAACCACATCACAAAGGAAGAGTAGATACAGCACAAGAATGTGGAATCAGTATAACAAAGTTTGCACTGATCCAACCAATATTTAATGAGTTTCTATGAAGTGAAAACACATACAACATACCTCTCCAATTGCTTTATTCTTCCTCTTAATGTTTGGCAATGCCAGATACCACCTTGTATTTGCTTCATTCTTGCCTATCTCCCTCATGAGAATACAAGCTCATGAGAGCATTTCTTGTTTACCAGGGTATCCTCAAAGCTTTGAATAGTTTCTTAAATATAGTAAGTTCTCAATAAATATTATTTAAAAGTGTCACAGCCTCAGGTGAACTGAAAACTGAGCAGACAATTACAACATGTGTGAGCAGCATAAGTAGTTCAGAAGGCCAGGAGAGCACAGGGGTGACGCCCTGACGTGTCAGCTGAAAAAAGAGCCATTGTAAAATCTCTACCTCACAGAAAGAGAAACAAGAGTTTACTCCCTTTGCATATTTATTACATAGATTGCACTGAAAGACACACAACCCAAGGCTAAAAGATGATGAAACTGCATCGTTTTTCACTTGTCTCCAGGTAACACACATCTTATACAAAGACAAAAATGCCACAGATGATTTCGTCACTGAATTTACTAGCCCCTGGTGCCACTTAAATGAGTGTGGGGAGAAACAAGCTGGAGACAAACGTGGCCATGTCATTCCTGAGCTGTACAAAGTCTTCTCAATGTTGGTGGAATTTAGGGTATTGGATAAAGTGTGTGTGTGTGTGTGTGTGTGTGTGTGTGTGTGTGTGTGTGTGTGTGTGTGTGTGTGTGCATGCATGTGTGCACACACTTTCAACGAGAGCTCATTCTCACCTTTGTGAAGGAAGTCAGTGGATAGTTATTATGCACTATGAAGGGCTGGAAAGCCTTTTCCCTTTCACTTCTGCTGGCCAGTCTGGACATAGGGCAAACACAGAATCCATCTTATCAAAATGCTTCTGTTGCAAAACAGCAAGAAACTGTCAGATACAAATGGTGATGCTGACTTCTCAATAGAGGGAAAAAAGGACCTAAATTAGACTTCTATAAAAAGAATATCGCATATTTATTTCCACAATAACACCCAGGAAAAACGTTAGTCAAGAAGCAAGCAATTGGGTGAATAAATAAGCTTGTCTTTGTTCTCATCAATTAAGTTATTACATCAGTTGGAAAACCAGTGAATTATAATACAGATGTTTAATGAAACACTGCTGAGCCTATAAGTCAAACTCCTATTTTGTGGTGTGATTTTGGCTGCATAGTTTTGTGTGTGTTAAACCGTATTTATTAGCTGATACCCATTATTACTTTGAGCAAGGTATAATTCAGTTGTCAGGCTCCATCGCAGGGAAGGAGATTTAATCAGTAAGAGCCGCTTTGCTACTGAGTATAAAACAATGTGGGTTTCATGAAGCAATCACAGCAGTGTGAAAAAAATGGGATTAATTAGTATTGTATAAGAACAGGCAGCATGCTCATTAAAACCTTGTGAGGTGGCTCTTGATAAACTGCCACTTGATAGGACCGCATTAATGTGACAAAGCAAAGACTTCATTTCCAAACCCTTTCCCATTGTATCTTGCTTTTAAGTTACCTGGAATGACCCTCCTTAGCATTCTGAATACAAAGATCAAAATGACTGCCAGGGCTCCAGAAGCCACCTGGACCGAGGAAGCCAAGCATAGATGGGGAAGCTTCAAAGACAACTTTTTTTGAACTTGCAGTCAAACATGAATCAATAGCTGTAAATGAGGCAGCGCCAGGGGTGGTGAATTTGCATTCGCACTCGGCAGGTCGGGCAGAAACTAATTTGACAATTGGCAACCCACCTTAATGAAGGCCACATACAAATCCTCTGTTTGTTTACCCAGTGCTGGCGGTGTTTGGAAATGTATACATCCCAAGGAAGGCAGCAGGAGCTCCGGAGAGCCTTGGGGGAGCTATCAGAGGGGTAGGGAAAGGCAGTAGTAACTCAGGGTCACTGTCTCTTTGAGTGCTCTTTGTGCGCTTCTCCCTTGGTGCCCACTGACTGATTATTTAGGTTTCCAAAATGCCTCTCTTACTTCCTAAGACATAGTTATTTTGTTTTGTTTTGTTTTGTTTTCACGGTGAAAGCATCTGCACATAAAAAAAAAAAAAAAAAAAAAAAAAAAACATGAGAACAATCTGTTTTGGGTAAGGAATATTTTTTTGATATGCTTTAGACCCGTTTTCCTCTTTGGGCATCTGATATGATTCTCTTTCAAACCTGTGACCATTTATTTGGGCTGAGTCGTCAAGTAGCAATCATTTTTTTTTTTTTTTTTTGAGGAGACGGGGCGGTGCTTTCAAGTCAGCATCTGTAGAAATGTATTCTGAATGGTTCACCAGATCTCAGAGGGTCTTCTCTTCCCTACATCCCCCAGCTTCCATTTTCCTGGTGACTTCAGCTAACACAGCATATAAGGTAACTCTACACAGAACAGGTATCTGTTGGGTCTATTTCTAGGTCTGAAAATGAGCTCTGAAATCTCAGAAGTCCCTGTTCCTCCACCCCCAACTATTTTATTTATACATACAAATAAAGCTCGTAAAACCTAACCAGCATATTAACGTCATGCTTTCTATCATGAAGTTCAAGGACTCAGCTCACAATTATAGGTTGCTTGCCACTGAACTTGGGTAATTCCACTGCAATCTGCAGATTCAAGGCACCAGGCAGAAGTCAGGCTACCTGAGCAGGGTAGATAGGATTAAGCACACTGCTTTATCAAGTGATGTGTTGCAATATTATTAATTTAAACCCTAACATCTCATTGTTGTGATCGGAGCAGCATGATGTAATGTAATATGACAGCCACTGAATTAATAGAAAATGGAATTCATCTCTCAAAATTTCACACAAAATAAAGGCACAGAGACAGACAAAAATAAAGGGAGAAAGACAGACAGATAAATACCTTTAATATTTTTTTCTGTATCCAAACGAGTTTGCCTCTGTCTGGCAGCATTTAAAGTGTTATAGAACATCAACCCTTTTGCCCAGAGATCCCCGCCATCTTATTTATTCCTCTGTTAGGGAAAGTACTGAATATGTTCCTATTTTGTTTCTTTTATTTTAGCAAGTGAATTGCATAGTAATATGCTGTAAGTGGTGGTGCAAGCATCGCCACTTATGCATGACACAGTAATAGGAAATTTTCTGCCCCTCTTAGCTTGATGAGAACCTCCTGCAAAAATTCTACAACTCCTTCAGGTAGTAGCCACCTACGTGATTTATAATCCTACAGTGGCAGAAGAGGTTAGCTGGGTAATTTAAATCACTAGATTTCACTAATGAACTAGGGCCAGGGAGAAAGCACTTTACATTGTAAAGGCTCCATTTCACCTTCCTTATGCCCCACATACTTTATCTCCAAATTTTTACATTATTTATATAAAAAGGGAAATGGTTCTCTCAAAGGAAAATGAGTGAGCAAAGTGTCTCTGCTGATAGAATATCCCCTATGATTCACTGCAATTCAGATACCCTCTCTCAGTGCAACAAAAATAATGCTCGATTTAGCACATAAAAATACAGAGTGCCCAGTTCAGTTTCAATATCAGACAAACCACAAATAAAGCGATATTTCAGATGTACTTATATTAACAGTTATCTGTTGCTTATCTGAAATTCAGTTCGAACTGGGCACCTTACATTTTGTCTGGATGCCTACACAAGGGAAGGCGGGAAGCAGGTGCATTTACCCCATGGAGGGCATTACCTGAAATGTCAGGAGAAAATGCTCTAGAAAGCTTGGGAAGACTGACCATATGTAGAAGCCTTCTGGTGTCTATGCTTCTCAGTGGAACCATTTTTATGCAGCAGATTATTAAAGGCTTCATTGAGCTTTGAAATAAACTGTTGGTCACTTTTTTCTCACATGGATAAGCAAGTTTTAAATGATGTTTCCTTCACATTAACCTCGAAGAGAATTTTCTACTACTGCATTTTGTATCAAGGAAATATACAGCACTTCGCAAACCTAGAGATTCCTAGAACCTTCCCACCACGACCACCAAATATTTTCATAGATTGCCATAGACTGCATCTTTGGAAACACTGATCTTGTCAATTCCAAAGGAACTGAAAATAGTATTCAAACAAATACCTGGACAAAGAAATACATGTACATGCTTGTCTACAACAGCATAATTCACAATAATCAGAAGGGAGAAACAACCAAAAAGGCCACCCACTAATGAACAGATAATTGAATACAAATGGAATATTATTCAGCCATTAAAAATGCATGATATAGCCCAGATGAACCTTAAAAACATGCTAAGTGAAAGAAGCCAGACATAAAAGGTCACATACTATATGATACTGCTTATGTGAAACATCCAGAATGGGTAAATCTATAGAGGCATAAAACAGATTGCTGGAAGGTGGGGGCAGGGAGCAGGCTGATGGGGGAGTGACTGTCAGTGGGTACATGGTTTCTTTTGGGAGTGATAAACTGTTTCTGAAATAAACAGAGGTAACAGTTACAATGCATTGTCAGTGTCTTAAATGCCACTGAATTATTCACTTTAAAATGGTGAATTTTATGTGAATGTCACTTCAATAGAAGTAAATAAGCAAATAAAAAGCATGGATTTTAATGAGAAGATGGGATCACTAGTCTGCCTTTGAATTTATTTCTCATTTATTACCTGCGGCAAAAAGAAGATGGTCCCATTTTCCATGATGCTTACCAACTCAACTTATGCATTTCTATACAAGGTGTTAACTAATATGAATTGAGATTCTTATAAAAAGGGTCACAGGTAGCTACGCAGAGTCCTTATGCAAACTAGAAAAAGTGTCCTGTCTGGGGCTGCTTGATGAACCCCCTCAATGCCTGGGCAGGATACCTATGTGCAGTCAGGCTACGCTCTCACTCACAGCACCTCTTGCCCACAACATGCCGGGTTCTGTACAGTACCAATACTGTAATGGATCTTAAGTGATTCTGGGTACAGTAATGCCTATAGTAAGTAGTAATGCTTACTTAAGAGCCAGACTAATTCGGTCCCTTATCAGCTGTGTGACCTAAGTCAACTCCTTAAACCCCTATGAACTGGATTTTCTTACCTTTAAAAAAGGGATAATGTTGTTGGGGGAGGCGCAGGGAAGTTAACTAACTTTAAGGCATGAATAATAGTGTCTGGCACACCTACCAGAAGGACTAACATTACAGACTGGTGACACTACATGCTGATGAAGCTGCAGAACAACTGGATCTTTTACACGTTTCTGATGGGAATGTCAACATGAGTGACGCCATCATTACAGAAAACCATTCAGTAGTTTCTTAAAAAGTTAAAGCTACCTACTATATGATTCGGCAACTCTACTCCTACTTCTTTACCCCCAAATAAATGAAAACTTATGGTTACAGAAAGACCTGCACAAGAATGTTCATTGCATGGAGTTCCCTTCATGGCTCAGTGGTTAATGAACCCAACGAGGAACCATGAGGATGCGGGTTCAATCACTGGCCTCTCTCAGTGGGTTAAGGATCCAGCGTTGCCATGAGCTGTGGTGTAGGTCACAGACACAGATTGGATTCTGCATTGCTGTGGCTGTGGCATAGGCCGACAGCTGTAACTCTGATTTGACCACTAGCCTGGAAACTTCCACATGCCACGGGTGCGGGCTTAAAAAGAGAATGTTCATGGTAGCTTATTCATACTAAATGGAAAACAGCCCAAGTGTCCATCAGCAGTAAACTGAACATACACAGATTGCATGTTCATCATCATGGAATAATACTTGGCAATAAAAAAGAATGGACTCCAGTCCCTAAAGAGGACATACTGCATGATTCCATTTTTATGAACTTCAAAAACAGCCAAACTAATCTACAGGGATAGAGATCAGAAAAGTCAGCTGCTGGAGGTCAGAACATGAGGGAACTTTCTAGAATGATGGTGGTACTTGAAGAGATTTGGTAAAGGTTTCTGTAAAGAGCCAGACTCTAAATATTTTAGCCTTTCAGGTCCAGCTACAGTTTTGGCTGGATGTTCTCTGTTCGCTTGTTTGTTTTAAGCACCTTTTAAAAGTATAAAAAAAATTCTTCCCTCACAGACCACACAAAAAAACACTCTACAGGCTGGGTTTGGTCCAAAGATTGCAGTTTGTCCAACTCTGCCCTCTATAGGGTACTGGTTACACAAATGTAGACATTTGTCAGAACTCACTGAACATTACACTTAAGACCTAGGCGTTTCACTGTATGTATTTTTTAGTAAAATATGGAACAGTGCCTGGAAGTTAATGCTCAAATAAACATTAGCTAATATTATTTTAGCTTCACATAAATGTTATACTTATTTTTAGTTATAACAATTGTAAATTCCACATTGTAAAACAAATTCAAGCAATATATTTAAGGCCTGCGTTATGATTCCCTCCATACTTTACCACTGCCTACACACACATTTCCAACGACTTCCTCCAAAGAGATTTGGATTTCCTAGGACAGTATCTCAAACCTGGGGACACTCCAATCCAGAGGCTATGTTCTCAGAACTCCAGGGGTCTGTGAACCCTAGCCAGAGAAACAGGCGTATTTAACGGACCAAACTGTCTGTCTCACGTGGTTCCTAGGTAGGGAAAAGCCGTCCTTCTCTGAGACCATCTTGCCTGTAATTAGCACACCTCACATCTTCCTTCCCAATTAGAGTTCTTACCAAAGTCAGCACCAAGAAGAGAACATTTTTGAAAGAGAATTCCTTGTATTCAATATCCAGGCAACAATTTGAAGCATTTTCCAAAGAGTAAGACTTTGCATTGGGAGGTGTTCACTGTACATTCAGATTTATTTATAGACACATTAGCATCACCTTTGACTCATGCTGAAGAATACTCCACACAACAAGCAATTCAAAACGGCTGAGAAAGTCTCCTGAGGAAAGTTCCACATGGATGGGAGAGTTCTCATGTGTTTCTAGCAATAGAATCCCTAGTATTGGTGATGACAAGAAATAAAAGAGCACTTTGCTGATTGAAGCATAACAAGACACTGGAGCATGGCTACCACAAACCATATTATTGTATTTTCCTTAAAAATTCCCATCAGAACCCAAATCGAGACTGTGGTAGGTCTACTGTTTCTAGCTAAGTTTGCGGCCCAAAATTAAGTTTTTCATCCTCCTTTTGTTCATACACACACACACATATATATGACAGATAACTGAGATGAAGAAATAAATCACCTAATTAATGGATTATTTTACTTATATTAAACAATATTTTTATCATCTGTTATACCCACCTGTCTACTGTTACCACATGCTATTGGAAAGCTGGGAAAGAAGAAAGAGGTGCTGACCATGGTCTTGGGGAGGCTACAATTCCGTCAGCAGATAAGGTGAGTATTCTCACCTTCACTGTCACATTTACCACCATCTTCTCAACAAATATTATACCTGGCCTTGCACTAAACACTTTAGATGCCCTGACTCATTCAATCATCACCGTAATCCTGGGAAACAGATACTTTCTTATACTCGTTCCACAGATGCAACAACTGAGGCAGGTCAGAAATTAAATAACTTGGCCAAGACTCAACCCTAAACAGTGAGTGACACAGCTAGTTTTAGAACTCAGTTCCATCAAACTCCAAAATCCTATGCTTTTTTACCCTTTTCTCCTTACTGCATCTCCAAATACAACTGAAAACGTAAGTAATGATGGACCAAGAAGCCATATTTAAAATTACAGAAAAGCACTCAAGACAACCAAGGAGAATGGTAAGACTATATAAATTATGACTTGGAAATAGGATTAATTTCCGAGTATGCAAAGATAGGAGAGGATGGCATTTCATAAGAAGATTCCCAACTTTTCTGGGATAGATTCCTGAAAATGTCAATAAAGAAAACATTTAATTCTCACAAGAGAACTTCAGTCCAATTAAAATCACTTCGATTCATTTGCTGTCAGGTATTATCTTTTTACAGATACCATGATATGTTAAAATTGATCAGAACATGATGAATATTTCAAAAAATCACTCTTCCCAACAGTGGGAACAATGATATGTCATAGAACTTTGGGCAACTATTCATATTACAGTACTGTGGGGAGCACTACAATTTTGCCTGGTAAATGGAGTCAGGGTGCCATGCATTAAATACAAGTTGATGCATATTTTATGTGCATGGAGACTGATAGGAAGAGAAAGGGGCAAGAAGAATGAAGGAATGCAAAGTAATTCTGAAGGAATATATCCAGTCTAACCTATAATCCAGTTTAAAGGAAAGATCTTACCCATTTCATTTCTCTCTTCTATGCTCGGGAAATAAGGTCAGAGTAACTTTCTTAAACTGCTAAGAGGGATGGCTGGAAAACTAGCTGAACCCTGAGAAAGGCCCCACTAGCCCTCCAGGCCTGGGAGGACCATCTCTGGCTGAGGGCGTCTCCACAGCCTCCCCTTGTGAGAGGGACTCTGGAGAGCAGGAGGAGCTGTTCTCCTTGGCCTCTGTTACTATGGCAACCTTCCCCTTTGTTTCCCTGGATCCTTAGCTGCTGCTTCATTCAGCGACTGGCATTCAGGTGAGGCAGCTGCACGATGGCATTAGGAAAATGAGGAAGTGGAAAAACAAAATTGTTTGAACAAACACACAAGCACACATCACGGCACCAAGAAGGTGTTGTGAGGATGAGTTTCCAGACTTCCATTCACTTTTTTGGGGGGGGAGGTGGGAGCCAACAGCATCCTTAATTGCAATTACTGTTGAACAACATGTTTAGGGAATGTTCACTTAATTCTGGCTATCATTTGGATGGTTGCCTTTTACACATTCTTCCGCTGCCCTACAATACTTGGCTCTTCCTTACTCGATGGAGGGGGTCTCATTGCAAAGGTCACCTTCCCAGAGAGGCTTGCCTTGACCACCCCCCTCAGTACCCCATCTGCTTCCCTCAGAGCAGTAAGCACAAGTCATAACCATCTCATCCACTGTCTTATGTTCATCAGTTTTTACTTTGTGTTGACTCCCCAGCTAGATCACAAGCGTCATGAGGGCAAGGATGCTGCTATTCTTGCAAAAGCAATATCAGATGAAATGTGTCAAGTAGCAACAACAAATATTTGTGGGAAAAAAATGAATAACGTGATAATTCTGAAAATGTGATTTAGGATGCTGAGATACCAAATGCTGGTCTAGTAGCTGAGAGTCTCTCTCTCTCTCCCAATTCTCTTCTCGCTTAAATGAAAAATCAACGAAAGAGTCATATGAACATCTAAGAACATGACCTGAGTCGCAACTCCACCTACTCTCATTGCAGTGTCTGCTTCTTAGCAGAATTTCCCCACAACTCAAGGAAGCCCTGTTACATATTTATAATTGAATAGTATAAAGGATGAAAGAATATAAAGTTGGCTTTCAAGGAGCAGGGGCAATTGAGCTCCTGCAGAACACCTGCTAGGCATTTACCCACTAGTCTGAAACCACAAGGAAAAAAGAGGAGAACTCAAGATATTTACATTTTTTTCTGTTTATGGCTGTACCTGCAACAAATGGAAGTTTCCCGGCTACGGGTCAAATTGGAGCTGTAGCTGCCTGCCTACACCATTTTGCAAACACACAGCATCCTTCCCCACCCATTTCCTTGGTCTGGGGGGTGGGGGGGTGGGAGAAGGCCTAGAGATTGAGTTCAATTACCAATGGCCAGTGATTCCATGAATCATGTCTCTGTAACAAAGTCTCCTCCCTAACTGAAGGAGTTCAGAGGGTTTTCAGGTTAGTGAACATGTGGAGATGCTGGGAGGGTAACGGGCCTGGAAAGGACATGAAAGTTCAGCCCTCATTTCCTCATATTTTTCCCTATGTATCTCTTTCATCTGGCTATTTCTGGGTTTATTACTTTGTTTCCCATTCTGTGGAGACAGCTCTTCTCTCCCCCACAGATAGACCTGAGGTAATTCATGTAGCGCATGAGGGGGACCACATCTCCTCTTTTTCCAAAGATGGGTGACTGAGGTCACACCAAATAGAGCTTTCTTTCCCTCTGGCCATTGTGAATATATTTTCAGTGGGCACACGAGTGGTCCCTGAGACTTCTCTATCAAAAGACACTCCAAAATAAATAAATAATTTGTAAGGTCCAAGCCCAGGAATCAATAAAAATACTGTTAATAGGTCATCAAACCTATAGAGCTGTGGTTCTCAACTGGACATATGTGGAAGGTATTTGTTTTTGTTTTAAGCACTCATCTGGTCTACTCCCAATAAATCAAAGTAATCAGTTTTTCAAGAAGACTCTGGCATATCTCTTTAATGAAGCAGCTGTTGTATAGAAATGCTAGATTCTTTTGGGTAATTAAACTATGCTTTTATATTTTATACAGTTCCCCAAAAAATGAGTATGTAGAATAAAATTAGAGATTGATTCACTCAACTATTTAATTGCTTAAAAGGTATTTCTTAAAATAAACATTTATATTACAGAGCTGTAAGTTTGAGAGCATATTAAGAATGATAGGAAATAATATTACCCAGAATTCTTTTGGTTGCAAGTGACAGAAGACCCAAGTCAAAAGGTAAAGTTAAAAGGGGAGGGTTGATTAGCTCATATATTTGAGAACGTTATCCTTTAGGAAAAGCAGGTTAGTGGCATCTGGGTTCTCTCATTTCCTCCATTTGGGGCCTGCTGACGTTTGCTTGGATACAATCTTCAACACAATAGAGGAAATGACCCAACAGCCCCTTTTCCCTAGGATTCACTGTTGAAGCTTATCAACTCCACTGGAAAAAGAATTTCTCCTCCACACCATCTACCTGTCAATTCCAGAGAAGACTAAACAGCTGAACTAGTTGAGAGTACATGCTTGGACCAAGTAGAGTAACAAAGATAATAAGTCCTATTATGAAGGTCCTATTCTCAGTCAGTTTCACAGAGTGGACAATCATAAGTAAAAGCCTCACTAGAACGTGTTCCTGCTGTGGCTCAGCAGGTTAAGAATCTGACTAGTATCCACAAAGACGCGGGTTCGATCCCTGGCCTCATTCAGTGGGTTAAAGGATCCGGTGTTGCCGCAAGCTGCAGTGTAGATCCCAGATGCGGCTGGGATCTAGTGTTTCTGAAGCTGTGGCAAAGACTAGCTGCTGAAGCTGCGGTTATATCCCTAGCCCAGGAACCTCCATATGCTGCAGGTGTGGCCCTCAAAAGAGAAAAGAAAAGCCTCACTAGAATACCTGACTGAGGAAAAAGATGTCAGTCCTGCTCCCACCCTAACCTTGCAACGGGATGACAGATAGAAACAACATATGATTACTACAGCCGTGCCTACCATGAGCTCACCTGGAGGACCTTCCTTCAGTCTCCATTCTCTGCGGCCTGTCAGTGACTTTCTAAATGTCTGAAGTTAATAAAAAAGAAATGACTTTGATTCTCAGCGACAATAGCAAAATCTTACTGCTCCAGTGCCCTGGCCCAGAGGGCTGCCTAGGAGACCTCAGACCCACACAAGCCTTCCTCAGTTAGAAGGGAATCTTAAAGGGCAGCAAATCTGAACGTTCCATACCACTGAAATTTGTAAAAATTCTCTCCTTCGTGCTAGTGAATTCAGTCTTCCTAAAGGTGAACTGAGTCCAAGAAAACAGTGGTATTTGACATTATCTCATGTGATTTCTGCTAAAAGCCAATCTAAAACTCTTCAGTGACACCTAGACTTGGAGTCTGGGAAATCTGCTGTGAAAAAATGCCAAATGTTGGTTTCCAAACCAGTTCACCAATGGAAAGAACACAATTCGTACAAATAGCTGCATTTACAGGAAGATTTTCAGCCAAGGAGCTTTGCAAAATGAACTTTACAAATTAATTCTATTGATACTTGCTTTAAACAACCTCTCCCCCCTCCACACTCCACAAGCACTACACATACATTGGGACCTGCCGGAAAGCACATGGCAAGAGTTCTAAATGTACCAGGATGGGAATAAAGAATATGTCTGATACTGTGGGAAGAATTTTAATATCCCGAAGTGTCAGGAAACAGAACCACTCTAACTGATTGGCTACATTAGGCTCTGGAGTTGAACTTATGTACTTGCTGGCAAATTATGCAGACAATGAAAGAAGAGGAACTCTTTAATAAGTGACTGAGTCCACCAGAATACATAACATTCTATAATGCTGAGTGCCCTTTGATTGCAGCATGGATTATGTATTCAGGTGACAGCAAAACCATGAGCTATCATATCTGAGTGAAATTTATCAAACAACAATGTATTGTCGAATGAAGATTTTAAATCAGATTCAATCTAGCCTGAATGAAATCTAAACTAAGGGCTTGAACCAAACCAATAAGGTAAACCCAAATTAACTCAAGGTATTTTAAACTCCAACATTTAATTTTACAAATAAACAAAAACTTTTTGTTTTTTTATTTTAAAAAATATCTTATACTCTTTCCCAAAGAAATTATGGATTTGCTTTGTAACTTACAACAGTAGAGTAAAACAGCACAACCACCACCTAAGGGAGACATTTTGGTTCATTTTCTTCATCACATATTTATTGACTACCTAATATGTACTATCCTTTCTGTGTCCAGGATATAGTGGTAAACTTGGTAGATCATATTGCTGGCCTTATGAATCTCAAATTCTAATGGAAAGAAACACACATATTCAAACCTAAAAAATAAATGCATGCAAAAAATTCAAACATTACGTTCTCCTAAAGCAAAGGTGGTAAACTATAGTCCACCGGCTGTTCCTGTATATAAAGTTTTATTAGAACACTGTTTACACGTCATCTGTGTGTCAGCTTAAAAAAGCTCAGCATGAGAATTACGAGTTTAGTTTTTTTCAGAGTCTTACTGACAGCTATAGCCCGGGAGACAACTCTGAGGAACTTCTCTGAAAAGGTAGGAGAGGAATCAGTATAAATGAATTTTTTGGCTAGGAAATACCTGTAGTCAAGCATATATCCTGCAAAAGATTATGATGAATCACAGAGAATATATCTCAAGTTAATGATTTCTTTTCTATGGAAGTGAAGATGCAATAATCTGGGATCAATGAGATTCTTCCTGAGATGTGCATCTAACTACCTAGGGGCCCCTTTATCTAGACAAATTTATCCTGTTTTTTTATCCTGAATTCCCCTCAGGGCATACTGTTGGGACCACGGTGGGGTGGGGGTTGACTTAACCCTTGTATAATTGTTGATGATCCAAGCTCTTTTGTTCTTTTGTTGTTCACATGTGGCTGCTTTTGTGCTACAGTGGAGTATTAAGTCCTTGGGGCATACGACATTGTCTACTTTATGGAGTAGTTGCTGGATAAATTCTAAAATATTTGCTGTCTGACTGAGCCTTTACAGGAAAAAGGTTGCTGGCTCTACGAAGAAACAAAAAGGATGACAGATGACACATGCCTGGTGTGGGGAGTTGAATATAAGGTCTGGCAAGGACCTCCTAAAGCAGTGACATCTGAGTTGAGATCTGAGTGGTAAGAAAAAGCCAGCCATGGGAAGTAAAGTGTGGTAGACAAATAGAACAGTACAGCGACTTTGGTTGGTTTTGTTCTGCGTTGTTTTAGTAAAGTATTGCCTTAAAGGTGATGAACAAGTTACTGGGCTATAACATTAAGAAAACCTCACAAGGTAAAAGAAACACCACATAAACTTTCAGCTTGCTTCCTGTGCAAAGTGATAAAAGCATTTTCAAGTTCTCTCTCTCTATTCTCATTCAAAAGAGGGAGTAAGTTCCAGCTAGCTCAATGAGCAGCTCTACAAAGAAGGAAAGCACTGGTGTACTCCTGGGTGACGGCCTTGATTTTCTGGGGTAAAGGCTAGAGCTAAATCCTTACTTTCTTTAAGGGAGTCTTTCTCCTTGCTTCTTCTTATCTCCAGTTATGATTTCTCTCACCTTCATGCCTTTGTGCTGATACAAGACGTTTGCTTAGAATATTGCCGGGGATATCTTTTTCCAGAAAAGGTATTCCAGGATCATTTGGGGAGAAGCAGAGGAGCCAAGATAAGGGGCTGTATGGGAATAAGAGAATAAGGGAATCCAGAGCATGTATTGGAAATCTCTTGTTTATTTCCACCCATACTGCATGGGGCCAATGCTGTAAAAGTGGACGCCTCGCCAGCAGGAGAGTATTGTTCCTCTACTGTGATGTTCCATGTCTCCATGTGGGCCACTTCTCAATAAAGTTTAAGAAACCAACTTCACCTTTTGTGCTGTTATCTTATACCAATTTCCCTTTAACTCTCAATTCTCATACAGTATTTGAAACCATTTTGGGTGGAAATCTGCACTTAGCAAGCATGTCCTTGCCTCTCTTAGGAACCTCATGCTCCAGTTTCAGATATTTTCATGATACTTGTGGTGGCCTTAGATGGATAAATTAAATCTGCTTTTCTCCCGATTGCCTTACTGGCCCTCTTTGTAACTTCACTTTCTATTCCTTTCTGTTCAATACTTTTCAAAGTACTGAGAGTTTAAAGAGGTACAATAAATCCCAGATCAGTTTTTAATGACCATGGTAAGCCTGCTTGTAATACGTCAGTAAGCTGAACCTAAAAGCCAATGGGGAATAGGCCATTTCTGCCTTAGTAATTGCCTCCACAGAAAGATTTATAATGTCATTATCTGAATCTACAAGAAATAACTCATAGAGCTGAAATACCCTAAAAAAATATTACAATTCTCTTAAAATCTAGTCATTCATAAATGTTAAATCATAAAACTTTTTTTCAAGATGTTTTATGTTAAAAGTAAAACCCAGTAAAAATATAAATGCTTGTTTCTTAATCAGATTCCTCATTCTTTATGTATCTGTTTGTAGCTTTGCAGTTTTCTGGGACATATTTACAAACCTAACATTAGGCTGCTATGAGAAATCCCCAACTGCTATGAGAAACCATGGTGTCTGAAAAGGCATTTCTCGTCACCTTTTTATCTCTGTGTGATAGCAGGGAGTGAGGAGGAAGAGGGTTAGTTAGCATGGCAATAAAATTAATTTCAGCAATAAAAGTCACCTTTTCCCCCTAATTTCTCCGGGAAAAAAAGATGCACTAAACTTCCTGCCTAATGCACCGCAGAGCTGTTTTAAATAAGCCATTTCTACAGCTTTCCTTTCCCCTTAGCATTTCCAAATCAAAAAAAAAAAAAAGATCAGTCACTTCTTTCAAAGAACAGGAAACATCCTCCCCAATTTGTACAGAATTTAATAAAAGCCTAGTATTGCCACGTCTCCTTGTCTCCCCATGCCATAAAACAGCAACATTTATACTAATTTCTACAAAGCAAAAATGTTCTTTGGGAGCAGAGAATCTATTACAGTTTAAAAAGGACACTTCAGATGTTTTTCATAATTTGTAAAATCACATCTTTTCCTTTTAAATACAGTAATTTGGTGCAAATGCGAGCACTGATTTAAGGGTTTTTTTCAGGATTTTCTCCCTTCTCAGCAGTCTACTCAAGATTGGGATTTTATCCATACTTTTAATATCAAAGATTGCAGCTAAGTCTTTGTGTAGGGGGTGGAGGTGGGGGCAGAGAACATGATTTAAAAGCATTTGGGGAGTTCCCATCGTGGCTCAGTGGTTAGTGAACCCGACTAGCATCCATGAGGATGCAGGTTCAATCCCCAGCCTCACTCACTGGGTTAAGGATCCGGCATTGCCATAAGCTGTGGTGTAGGTCACAGACGCGGCTTGGATCCCACATGGCTGTGGCTCTGGTGTAGGCCGGCGGCTACAGCTCCGATTGGACCCCTAGCCTGGGAACCTCCATATGCTGCAAGTGCAGCCCTAAAAAGACAAAAAGACCAAAATAAAATAAAATAAAACAAAACAAAATAATATAAAAGCATTTGGGATAGAAAATGAACTCTGTGTCTTTTGTTTGCCGTTCCTAATGCCACCTCATGAACAAACAGCATCACTCTATTCCGTGATTGCCAATTTCCACTTTTGCATTTCTGTAAAGGGTAACTCTCAAGTATCTTGAGGTATAGTGAGTGATTCAACATATCCAAAGAAGTCTTTCCTCCTAGAAAGTGCTGATCTCAGTGAATGACATTAATGTCCATTTGTTTCCTAAGAACCACAAACCCAGGCACCCACATCCAGATAATCACCAAGAAAAATTCTGCCTCCCAATATGAGTATTTCCTTTCATCACTACCATAACTACCACCTTGGCAATTTCTCACCTGGACTGTTACAACTACCTCCTAACTGATTATCCCATATCCCTTTATATCCACAGGCCATACCAGAGCCAAGAAGATCTTTGAAAAAGCCAAATCTGATCACAAGCACCTCCAATGGGTTTTTGATAACTGTTTGGATAAAAGTTAAAGTCCTTCCCATGGCTTCCTTTGAAATTTGATCCCTGATAAACTCAGTGATTTCATGAAATTATTCTCTCCATCCTCGATCCACTCCAGTCATCCAGGACATCTTCTGTTTCATAAAGAACATTCACATTCTTTTATCTCACTACCCCAACAAATGCTAGTCCTTCTACCTGGAAAAGTTTTCTCTCTCCCACCTCCTTGTCTTACCCAACTTCTTCCCAGAATAAGGATCTCAGAGAAGTCTTCCATGACTCCAGGGTCTAGGAAGACCCCATGACACAGGGTCCCTTATAACATGCTGTCCTAACCTCATCTCCTCTCATGTCCCATTCACCATACTAAATTCTGGTCCCCTCATCTGTAAGCACCATCGTGACAAAGAATTTAGCACTGTATCCTCAGCCACTATCAAAGAAGACCTCAGTAAGTATCTGATGAATGAATCAATATTATACCAGTTCCATTTCATCTTCCTACTCAAACTCTAGCTCATTCATCCATCCCCTCAACAAATATTTTTAGAAATGTGCCATGCACCATACTGAGCATCAGGACGAACTCATGATAAGCTAGGAGCAAACAAGACAGATTTGCAATTGTGGAAGCAAAGATAAGCATATAGACAATATAATTTTGATAGTGATAAGAGCCATGAAGAAAATACACCAGAATCATACCATGATACTTCAAGAAGGCATAATGTGAACTGAGAGCTAAACGCCAAGAAGAAACTGACCATTGAAAGATCCAGAGAAAGACAAGTTCAAGCCAGGGTTTTATCACATAGAGGGTTCCTTTGGTAGAATGAAAATTTTTGTGTTCAAGAAAGACAGGATGGCTGGGACACTGTGATATGGGTGCACAGGTAACTAAAGTGAGTTGGGGGGAACAGATTACATAAAGCCATGGAAATGCAATATGGAATGTGGTTTTTATTTAAGTGTAGTAAGAAACCTTCTAATGGCTTCAAATAAGGAAACACATGATCAGATTTTTTTTTAAAGAATAAGTCTGTCTGACTTTTGGACAATGGATTACACGAGGGCCGTAAGTGAAAGTCAAGGTTGTTAGGAAGCTGTTTCAGTTTGGATACAAGCATTAATGACTTCCCAATGCCTACGGAATAAAACTCAAATTCCATCACAAGACATTTAAAGTCTCCTAAACTCTGGTCTCTGCTACGCCATTAGGCTTATATCTACCTACTACCTGATGGTCCCTACACTATAGCTGTAGGCACATGGCACCTGGAACCCACTCTACAGGTTTTCTCTCCAGCCTCTATTGTATTGTATATATTTTATACTTTTCTAATTTCCCTGAGAATATGTTCTCTTCAAATCCCATCTTCTACACAAAGACTTCAGAAAACTCTGGTCCATAGAAAACTTTCTTCCTCCAGAACAATGGGCTGAACTTTTTTTTTTAAATATATATAAAACAGATATACCTCTTGCCACCTCTCAGATTATGGCTTTGTATTATTGTTTGCCTCTAGTTTAGTTATTTCATTTTCTACCTGTATGCATATGTCCCACTCCCCAACCACAGTGCAAAATCCCTGAGGGCAAAGACTTCCCTTATGTATCTGTGGGGCCCCCCACAGTGCCTGGAACCATGCCACCCCCATAGCATGGCACTCCATACATTGATCTGCTATGGAGGCAGCACTAAATGCACTTGTTAGAACTGAAAGAAACATCAAGTTGCCTCATGACTAGGTAAGTAAAGGAGTTGAAAAGAAACTTTTTTTTTCTTATAAAGACTTTTTTTAATAGCTTCTTTCCTGGAAGCCTCTTTTCTATAAAAACCACCATGCTTTGAGTAGAATCAGATATGGAATGTGAAATAAGCTTGATGTGCTGTTGATCATTAGCTCTGAAACTCTAATCTGGCTTGAGATCAGAGATTTAGAACTAAGTCCCTCTGAAGGAGCAGCTCAAAGAAGCCCAGTAAGGAAAAGGTTGCATGCTTGGCGTGGCCCTGGATAAATTAGATGTTCGCACAATGTGAGGTTTGAAAGAGGATTGTGGCTAATAGGACTGAAGCCAGAGAAAGCTAAACCCAGGTGAAAAAAAGAAAGACATCAGCATAGACTATTGAGTTTCATGTGAGACCATCTACCCCACCAGAACCATGAATTACATGTGGGGAGCACTGGCCTCTGGTTTCTCATTCCTGGCCATGCATCTTCACTCTTTCAGGCAGAAATTTCTATTGACAGGCTATGACATTTAACACGGATTAATAGAAGGATAAAGGAGCAATACTGACTGAATCATAGTGATGGTACTTCTGTTCTCTAAAGGTAGTTATCTGTGTTTATCATACTGAGAATCCCCAAAATGGACTGTGGAATTCACATGAAGGAAAGGGAAAAGATGTCTAGGCCACTGTGTATAGAACATGGATCTGGTGTGTATTGGGGAAATACCACTTTCTTTATTTCCCATGAGAAAGAAAGAGGCAGTTCAGGAAAGATGGGTGGAGAAAGTCACAATTTTGTTTCCCTGGTATTAGGGAGAAGCTAGAACCCCTGCTAACACTGTCTAAATCTAGAGACTTGGGAAACTCCGTTGATGGTGCAAGCTATAGGGCAGGCTCTCTTAACCTCAGCATTATTGGCATTCAGGGCCAGAAAATCCTATGTCATGAGGGCTGTCCAGTGCACTGGGGGCTTGTCCTTGGCCTCTACCCACTAGATGCCCATAGCACCTGCCCAATCCACAAGCAACCAAAGACATCTCCAGACGTTGCTCAGTGTCTCCTGGTGGGAGAGAAGCAAAAATCTCCTCCATTTGAAAACCTCTGGGCTACAGTCATACAGATTTTGGTTAACATTTTAGAACTTCCACTTCCTCATCTGTAAAATGGGGATAAGTATCAGCCACCTTAAAGAGTTTGGGGAAATACTTAATGGGTGAGGTATGTAAACCCTGAGCACAGTTCTAGCATATAGTAAAGGTTCAACAAATATCAGCCATCACTCATATCACTGTTACTATTTAATGACCACAGTCTAGGCAGAAAATTTCACACCATGAATATTAGTTTTAACTCTTTCAAGTAATGTAAAGAATAGGCGATTTTTATCTGTGTGATAGGATTTCTCCTCTCTGCTAATGAGGGATAATGTGTCTCTCATCACGTAATTTCTCAAAGGTGAGCTCAAGGCCCCTGAATTCTCTTAACATCAAACTAAAAATGACTTGAGTGTTAAGGAAATCTAATATTTGCTTTTTTTCATAAAAAAATGCTCACTTTTTTTCTCATCTTCAAATCAATCTCCAAATGAAACAGTAAATGAATGCCATGCATACCAATTACCTAATTGTGAAACTGATCTTCACTTAAAACATCCATATTTTTGGCATAAATAGTTGTGAAGTGGTAAGTTTTCAGCATGATTGTTAGACTGATTGCTGAGTGCTAGAGACCAGAGGCTAAAGAGGTTTTAGACTGAAAAATTACTTTGGCATCTTTCAGTTGAGAGAAAATCAATTTAAGTAAATTAAAATAAACTATGTCCTCAATTTTGGCCTTAGGTAATCTCCAACTTGTGTGTTAGAATTAGTGGTCTTGTGAAGAATCAGAAATGAGGAATGAGATGGAGGAAATAAATGAACTTGTCTATGAAACAGGAACAGGATCACAGACATAAAGAACAGTCTTGTGGTTGCCAAGGGGGACATGGGTGGGTGAGGAATGGAGGAGTGGGAGTTTGTGGTTAGCAGATGTAAGCTACTACATACAGAATGGATAAAGAACAAGGTCCTACTGTATGGCATGGGGAATTATACCCAGTCTCCTATGATAAACCATAATGCATACAGTTATACATACATACATATATATATATATATATATGTATAACTGAATCACTTTACTGTACAGCAGAAATTAACACTACATGGTAAACCAATTATATTTCATTTAAAAGGTAGAAAACAAATAAAAATAGCTTTTCTATTTAAAAAATATGTAAACAAGTGAGCATGGCTGTGTTTCAATAAAACTTCATTTGCAAAAAGAGGCAGCATAGCAATTTGGCCAAAAGACCTTAGTGTGCCAAACCCTGATCAAGGTAAAGCTTCAGTGAGTGGCTTATCCTCAATACCAATGGTCTTTGTGATTATATATGGACTTTCTGCAAACACTCTTAGAGAAATGATAAACACTACTAGAGACCTTTTTATTTTCATGTGACTGGACAGAATGGCTGAGAAGGCTGCTGTAGACTAAAGAAGCCTACTATGGAGCAGCACATTTAATTTAATTTTTCCTCTCCAAAAATAAAAAGAAGTCGTATTAAAAAATCCCATCGCTCAACGCCTAGAGGAAGCTTCTTCAAGTCTTCAGTGCTGTGGTAATTACTGGCAAAGAACCCCTGATGAGAGATTTTTGAGAAATGGAAACTGAATCCAAAGAACTAATAAAAATCCAGTCAACTGCTGTAAGATATCTCTAAATAGAATGCAGGGAGGAGAGAAGGAGAATTATAGGGTTGCTGCAGGCACCCAGCTCAAAAAGAAAACTCAGAGGAAGGACTTCAAAAGGATGATTGCGGGCAAAAAGCCATGGAGGAACAGGAGAGGATTTACAATTTCTCTTAGGATGTGGGTTTGGAATACAGCTCATGGTCCTAATACATGGATGTTAACTCTACAGGCCAGGAGAGTAGGAAGACAAGACAGGAGAAGAACGTTATAAACTTGGAAGTGGCCATATACATCAAAATAGTTTACAGTTTAGAACTGCGTGGAAAGAAAGAAGAGAGAAAGAGAAGGAGGAAGAAGGAAAAAGGAAGGAAAGAAGGTAGAGACAAACAGCTGAGCAAACCACAAAATCAGAACATACAACAGAGAAAAATGTTCCTAATTAATATGGAAGAATACCTGGGGACCCAACATAAACTCTTTAAGAAGTACTCACTGTGTGCTGGGCTAAATTCACCCTCAGGTAGGAGACCTTGAAAGACGATCTTTAGGTGTAGAAATGGTATAATGACCCATAACCAAGTGATGCACCCACCTATGTCAGAAGGGAACCCTCTGGGTGATATCCTGGAGCTGCCTGACCATCAGAAAGGAAAGGAAATTCTTGAGCTTTTCTCTTGGGAATATCTCTCAGGAAATTTGTGAATTTTTGCATTTAAAACCTTTATTCTGGGAGTTCCCTTCGTGGCTCAGTGGTTAACAAATCCGACTAAGAACCATGAGGTTGCGGGTTCGATCCCTGGCCTTGCTCAGTGGGTTAAGGATCCGGCGTTGCCATGAGCTGTGGGTGCAGGTTGCAGACGCGGCTCGGATCCCGGCTGCTGTGGCTGTGGCGAAGGCCAGCAGCTACAGCTCCTGTTAGACCCCTAGCCTAGGGAACCTCCATATTCCGCGGGAGCAGCCCTAGATAAGGCCAAAAGACAAAAATAAATAAATTAATAAATAAAAACCTTTATTCTGATTAGAGACTATGAAATCGAAACCATTAAAGTTCTGGAGAAAATGGCTACTAGGAAAGTGGTGACTGCTTGCCAGATACCTGTGTGAGCCTCAACATTTCTCAGCCTCTTTGGCAGGAAGGTTGGGGCCATGTGACTGCTTAAGGTCAGTAAAATTCCCCTGGAAAGAATGTGTCCTGTGCACTGGGTCACTGGAATGACCCATTCCACCCCCTATTTCTCTCTCTCTCAGCCACGGTACCCTCAGAGGATCCATCTTCCAGGTGCATAACTAGTACATGGAAGCAGCCAAGATCCTGAGTCAATATTCAAGAACAGCCATGTAGGATATTGGCTTATCTCCCAAGAGACTGTGACATGAGCGAGAAAGGTACCTTTTCGATACACTATATTTTCAGTGTTTAACTGTTCTCTATATTTTCAGGATTTACTGGTCACTTCAGCATTGGCGAGCACTGCCCTGACATAGCTCATCACCCCACTCTGGCCAGACCAACTAGAATCCTTTCAAGATGAAAGTGACAGGAAGCCCAGCTCAAACTGGCCTGACCAAAAAAGGAATCCAGGCACACCCGGAACCAGAGCTTAAACAATGTAAACAGGATTTTCAGCTCACCCTGAATTTGAAGTCACTCTTGTGGCTAAAGAAAGGAAGTGCCACGCTCAGCTTTGGCCTGAGGCATATGCTCTGCCCCTGGAGCTGAGGAAGAAGCCTTATTCAGGACATGTGGACTGAGTCCAGGAGAGGAGGGTTTCCCCACATAGGAGGAAACCTGCCTGTGGCTGGAAGACAAGGTAAGAACTGGGGATGTAAAGATGTAACCTCTAATGACCTCAAGTGGGAGGCAGTCACAACTCTGGCACTGGGTTGGAACCTGAAGTGTCCTTCTCCAGTTCCACTTAACCCTCTCAATTTGCATACTGCGGAATTCCGGTGATAGGATGGTGTTCTTATGTTTAAGGCAACATTAAGAATGTAAAGACAAAAGTTCCAGTTGTACTCACAAGAGCAATGCCGATCTGCACTTCAACACTCCTGTTTATACAAACATATAATTTAATGATCATAATCCAAATATTTAAAAATTCCTCACTTACTTTGAGACAGGACAAATATTTCAAGAGCACAAACCATGATTCAAAGAGATTTTTGTGCATCTTGGTTTGACCTGTAATGACCTCTCTAGGCGTGATCCTGGGTACTCTACTTGGCCTCTTAAGAATCTCAGACTCTTCTCTGTTTAATGGAGTAAAAATGCTTATTGTATAAGTTTGTCGTAAGGAGTGGAGAACAATATACAGAGAGAGCCTGGTATGGTGCCTGATACATGGTGGACACTCAATAAGAGTTTGTTTTCTTTCATTGTTTTAGCATTATCACTATTCTGCTTCCATGGTGTCTGGGACCTTATAAACTCTCAATAAGTAAACTAGTTGGTTTGATATTGATTATACATGGAATCTAGAAAAAAGATACAAATGAATTTATTTATAAAACAGAAATAGACCCACAGACAATGGAAAACAAACTTATAGTTACCAAAGGGGAAAGTAGGGGGAAAGGGATAAATCAGGAGGATGCAATTAAACATCTACACACTACTATATGTAAAACAGATAACCAACAAGGACCTACTGCATAGCTCAATATTTTGTAATAACCTACAAGGGAAAATAATCTGAAAAAGACTGTGTGTGTGAATCACTGTACTGTATACCTGAAACTAATATGGCATTGCAAATCTATTACAATAAATAAATAAACTATCTTTCATTATTGTTAGTTCTATAACTGTTTGCAATATTTGCAGAGTAGATAAAATAATTCATGAATGGATAGAAGAAAATGGAATAACGGGAGGGAGGGAGGGAAGAAAAGAGGAAGGATTAGAAGGGAAGACAGGGAGGAGAAAGGAAGTGAACAGATTCATTCACTTAGTAATATTCTTTGAGAACGTTTGTATGGCAGTTATCTTGAAGGATGTACATTTATAAAACAGATTTAACCCCTCAATTCTGGAATTAACTGTCTAGTAAAGAAAAGAGATGATAAGCAATTACACATAAAAATATGTGCATGCATTACGAAAATAAGTATCTAGGAAACTAAAGGGATGCAGTATTAAGTAATAGTTCATATACCTGATAGTTGGATAGAATGGTCAAGGAAACCTCTCAACAGGTAACAATTAAGCCAAGAATTAAAAATTAAATTGTAGCAGTTATTCGTAGTACTGACTACCGAAAATCTAGGGCAAAATTACAGGTACATAATTCAAAAATATTTGTAAAATTTAACTACCATAATAATCATTTTTAATAAAAATTAAGCACAGTAATATCCATACATTTAATAAACATTCATTCAGTACCAGTGTAAATAGATTCAGCCAAGTAATGGCTTTGTAACTTGAAATGAATGTGAAAAATAGGTGAGCCCACAAAGATGAAACAATTCTTACCAGTGTCCACAGAAGACAGCACAAATACATATGCAAACAGAGCAAATCTCTTTACATTTCTATTACCAACTCTCCAAGTTTGTTTCAGCCAAACTTCTTTGCTAACATTAAAGTTATTACTGTCTATCAATAAATGATAATGGAATGATGTCTTTATTTTGTGCATTTTCTAATTCCTTCTAATACAATATAAGCTCTCAAAGGGTGTTGCAACTTTATACGTGATTCCTCGCTATATCCCTGGCAATATAAAAGCACTTGACACATGCTAGGCACTCAATAAATTGCCATTCATTGAGTGAATGAATTAATGCACGGATAAATGTGTTTGTGTTTCCCCAAATATATTTGCATTACAGGCTTGTGATTTCACACTGGGTTCAGCCAATGTTTTTTAACACACTGACACTTATAATCAAGACTCAGAGTCTTACTTATGCTAACAAATGCTGATTCTTCCTAATACAGAGTATTGCTTTTTCCAGCTCTGCATATTAGCTTCTCATTCAATCTTTATGACATATATTTCTGAATAAATAAATAGGGTCCCATGTGTAGTACTGCCTATTGTAAGACTGATCACTATGGTTTTATTTCATTAGGGGTTGGATACAAGATTAGAAACCTTCTAGGAAATAAAGAACCATGACAAGAACATACAAATAATTACAGGAGTGAAACCATACTCTGACGAAGTATATGGGTCTCCACATGGCAGAAGCTCCTATAAGGGTCAAGGAAAAAGAGGAGGTCAGAAGTAGACAATGTGGTCCATATATTTGAGTGAGAGGCTTTTGCACTGGAGAATACGCTTGAAGAACCAATCATAGTTGACTGGTATGGTTTTAGTTATTTTGGCAACCAGAACTGCAACTCTGTCTTCTGAATAAGAGACTGCTTGCTGCTCTAGCAGAACAAAAGAACCATTAGTGACACCAACTAATTCTCATTTACACCTCTTTATTACCTTCCATATACTCTGTGTGATGCATTACATAATCCATTAATTGTTAACATACAGGCAAGTCAAGATCTTTTATTATGCGAGGTCATCAGTCAGTGATAACAGAAATATTGATGTATTAGGCTCCCAATCAGAAGTTGAGCAACATTTCCATTCAAGATGATACATGGACCTTTAAAACATACTCAATAATATTGAGTCTCAGCCTTGTGTTGCTTTTCTCTGAATGTGCATTTAGACCTTTATATATCTATCTATCCTCCCGCCCTTTCATTAAACATTCAGCGTTAATTTTCTACTCTTACAACCTGTCTTGTTCACTGCTGTAGCCTAAGGATCTAAAACATAGTAAGAGCTCAATAAACTATTGGGATTGAAAATGTGGTAAGTAAAAATCTAAGCTGGTCCGCAAGACCTTTACTCCGTAATGTTACTTCCATGATACTGTCACCTTACATGACAAAGAGATTTTGCAAATATAATTAAGGCTAATAAATGATCAACTTTAGGATGGGAAGAAGATTATCTGGAGGAACCTAATATAATCACATGAGAGCATTAAAAGTAGAGAATTCTCTATAGCTGAGAACAGAATGGGAGGTCAGAGGGTTTCAAAGTACAGGGATGATTCAAAGCAGTGCTTTACTGAATGTTTAATAGCTTTATTGAGTTATAAGCGATATACAAAGATCTGCACAAATCTAAAGTATACAAACTGATAAGCTTGGACACATGTAAATAATCCATGATACCATAACTATCATCAAAGTAACAGGTATAACTAACAACTTCCAGAGTTTTCTTGTGCCCCTGTTTTTTTTTTAGAACATTAAACATGAGAGTTACCCTCTTAACAAATTTTGAAGTGCATAATATCACAGTGTTAACTTTAGGCAGATCTCTAGAACTTATTTACCCAACATAACTGAAACTTTATACCCAATGAATAACTAAATTGCCTCAATCCCTAGCCTCTGGCAAATCACTATTGTATTCTCTGCTTCTAAGAGTTTGACTATTTTTAGATACCTCATATAAGAGAAATCATGTGGTATTTATCTTTTTATGATGGACTTATTTAAATTAAATACGTTAAAGTTCATATATTTCCTCCAGATTTTATCCATGTTCTTGTTAATGGCAGTATTTCCTTCTTTTCAAAGCTGAGTGATATTCCACTGTGTGTCCATATAGATGGAGGGGGGCTTGGGAGGACCAGAGTGACCAGTGGGCTCAGAGTGACCAATGGCCAACATCCAGCAGGAAAGCATAGACCCTGGTCCCAGAATCACAAGGAACTGTGTTCTGAATGGATCTGTAAGAAGACTTTTTCCCCAAGGGCTCCGGATTAGACCTCAGCCCAGGTCATCCCTTAATTTCAATCTTGTGAGACTCTAATTGCAGAACTCACTGGAAGCCAGCCAGACATACGACTTACAGAGCTGTGACATAATACACAGGTGTTTTTTTCAGCCACTAAATTTGTGACTATTTGTTAAACATGATAGATAACCAATACAGGGGAAAGATGCTGGCAGCAATGATAGCAAAATATTTTTCTCTCTTGAAATCCTTACATAAAAATAGAGCAAAAATAGCAAAATTATGGACAACATACACAAATCAGGTAACAAAGCATTATACAAACCCCAAGATTCAGATGGGAGGATGTGGGAAAGAGCCCCAAGTCCTCAGGGAGTCACACAGCATGGAGGAAGTGGAGGAAAGAAATGGGACCTCTATAGACCTGAGAGCAGGAGGAACTCTAAGAGACAACAAGAACTCACTAGAAGGCATAGTGGATCAGTCTGAGGCAGCAGGCAAAACTGGGATTGCTACAGCCACTCTCAGAGCTAGTGAGTGTAAGAGGCCAGTGTGAGTTCTGACAGGCAGGAGTTATCTGGGCCACATGAACCCTTGGTGGCAACCAGCCAAAATTCCCTTCAGGACTGGGCCCCACACTGAGGAGGAACTGCTGGGAAGAGAATCAAAACTCAGGGTTCAGATAAAAGCGTGTATGTCAGGGGAGGGGGTTGGAATTAGAGCCAGAAAAAAAAATCTCAGAAAGTAAGCCACCATACTTGTGCTGTACAGAAAACAACAGAGGAGGAAGCTCTGCATGATTAGAAAAATTATCCTGAACCACATTTCCTTCTAAAAGCTCAGAAAAACTAATTTCACATAAAAATGACAACAGAAAAGTATTGAGGTCAGATCCCTTGCAACATTACAAGAGAAAAAAGTGAACCAAGAACCAATAACATTCTTACAGAGATGAAGCATGCCAGAAAGACATACCCACAGAACAGATCAAAACTGTAGTCTACAACATTATACAATAAAATTATACCAGAACAGGGGGAAAAAAAAAAACAGCACAGATCAGAATGAGATAACTCAGAAATCAGTAAAAGAACAAGAAAATATTTACCAATTAAAAATATCATTTAAAAATGAAAGTTAGGAGTTCCCGTTGTTGCGCAGTGGTTAACGAATCTGACTAGGAACCATGAGGTTGCGGGTTCAGTCCCTGGCCTTGCTCAGCTCACGGCGTTGCTGCGAGCTGTGGTGTAGGTCGCAGACGTGGCTAGGATCCTGCGTTGCTGTGGCTGTGGCATAGGCCAGTGGCTACAGCTCCAATTAGACCCCTAGCCTCGGAACCTCCACATGCAGTGGGTGCGGCCCTAAAAAACGACAAAAAGGCAACAAAAATAGAAATAAAAATAAAATAAAAATGAAAGTTAATCTAGAAAATACAAAATTAAAATAAATACAAGAATTAGCATCATATATAGTGTCATAAGATAAATAAAACGGCTTAAGTTAAAATTTAAATTACAGGAGTTCCCTTCGCGGCTCAGTGGTTAACAAATCCGACTAAGAACCATGAGGTTGTGGGTTCGATCCCTGGCCTTGCTCAGTGGGTTAAGGATCCGGCATTGCCGTGAGCTGCGGTGTAGGTTGCAGACGCGGCTTGGATCCCGCATTGCTGTGGCTGTGGCGAAGGCCGGAAGCTGCAGCTCCTGTTAGACCCCCTAGCCTGGGAACCTCCATATGCCGCGAGTGCAGCTCTACATAAAGGCAAAAAGACAAAAAAAAAAAAAAAATTTTTAATTACAAATAAAAATATAAAATATTTCAAGAGAAAGGACAAATATTAAAGATGGCCAAAGAAGATCCAAAACTCTATGGAAAAGGGGCAATCCTAAAGAAAAAAACCAATGCCAGAGAACAGAACAAACACCAAAATGTGTAATTTAGGATAACTTTCCTGAAATTAAAAGATATGTATTTGAAACTAAATATTTGTTAGGGCATACCATATACCTGCAAATAGCAACCTGGATTGATAATCTCCAATAAGTATTCAAATAAAATCTACAAAGTAAAAAGAGTATCATTTAAGCATTAGTCAAAAATTGAAAACTGTTTATAAAGGAAAGAAAATTATTATATCAGGCTTTTGACAGCAACACTATGCCAGAAGAAAGTTTGAGCCTAGGATTTTATATCCAGCAAAACTGACCTCCTGAAGGGCACTATTATCAACACATAAGAACTCAGGGTAAAATTTAGAATCCATACAAACAACAAAGCATGGATCAGACTGAGCAGAAGAAGTGAAGAAAAGAAATGGGCCATCTGCTAAACCTGAGTGTTTCTTAAGGAATCTACTAGAGACTGAGCTTTAGACAATCAAAATGACTAGAGGCATCTATGAGAAGACTGGAGCTAGAGATTAAAGGTACCATTCTTATAAAGAATCTAGTCTGCAAGACTTCATGCTTAGACCATGTAGTTATAATACAACAATATAAAAAATGGGAGGGAGTGTTGAATGGGGAAATCGTGAAAAATAATAACAGTAGTTTCAAGTAATCATATTGGCTCTATCGGCATGTAATTCAAAGGCAGGCATTTAATCTGACCATGAGCAAATGAATAATTACTAGATATTCTAATTTTAATACCCCCTATGAATCTAAGAAAAATTATCAACAAGAAAAGAAAATATAGATATAACATAGAAGAGATTCAGCAAAATCTTGCAGTCCTGAATGTGACCTGGAAGGATCAATAGTAACTCATATGGTATTTTATCTTTTTATGGCTCTCTGTACTGTAGGAGCCAAAAACCAATGACCAACCAAACAAAACAAGAATCCCTCACATACAAATTGTATTCTTGAAATATCATTTTTTAAAGGGTAGGGGGATCTTTCCAGATCTGGGGCAGAAAATGTAGAAGGCGAGTTTAGTAAAGGATTTATCAGAGTCACGTCAAGAAGGACTCCGGAGCCAACTGGGAAAAACAGAATGATCGGGGCTTCAATAAGACAATAATTGCAATACGTTGAAACTCATCATGTTGCTCATTATAATAGTATTAATAATAATAAAATTAAATGATATCCTTTGCAGGATGATAGAGAACTAATTCAGTGTCCCAAAACCTTAAAAAGAGAAAGAATGCAATATTCACCCTGTCTTTCCTATAGGTGCTTCTAGCAACTCAAATGGAAAATGAGGCAAAGTATATCTCTAAAAGTATTCCAAGTTATACATTTAAAAAAGAACTAATTCAGGGAGTTCCTGTTGTGGCTCAGCAGTTAACAAACCCAACTAGCATCCATGAGGACGCAGGTTTGATCCCTGGTCTCTCTCAGTGGGTTAAGAATCTGGCGTTGCCGTGAGCTGTGGTGTAGGTCACAGATGAGATGTGGCTCAGATCCCATTTTGCTGTGGCTGCAGCTGTGCTGTAGGCCGGCAGTTGTAGCTCTGATAATGACCCCTAACCTGGGAACCTCCATATGCCATGGGTGCAGCCCTAAAAAGACCACCCCTCAAAAAAAAAACTAATTCAACCACAATATCAACATTTGTAAGCCACAGTGAATTATCAGGTGTGAGCATAATGTAACAGCAAGGGTGACATCATAGACAGAGAGATGACCAGACCTTGTATGGCTCCTCAACCCACCACCACCAAGTCTGGCCAGAAAACCCATCTGATTCTGATCAAATCTCTGAATTCAACTGCCAAGTTGCAGGAAATACAGTGAATGAAGGAAAATGCTGAGCTGCGCTAAGAGGAGCCAATCCCGAAATCCAGATGGTGGGAAATACAGGTTAAGTGGTTTGGGTCTTCCACAAATGAACTGCGATGAAAATAAAGGAATAGAGGGAGAACTTGTTGGTTAAAAGACACTTAAAAGAAACACCAAAAAAAGGCAAAACCTAGGGATAAACACGAGTGATAAAAGTATCTGAAAACTCATGGAAATTATCACTACAGAAGTCAAGATTAGGAGTCAACACATTTTCTTACAGTAAATACTTTTTAGGCTTTGAGGGCCAGGTAGTTTTGTCATAACTACTCAAGCCTGCCATTTTAGCATGGAAACAGCCATAGACATGATAAATAAATAGACATGACTATATTCCAGCAAAATTTTGTTTACAAAAGTAGGGGGAGATCCATCTCTGGTCATGATCATAGTTACCTAGGAGGAAAGAAAGTGAATTGGGATTGGGACAGAATATACGGGGCGGTTTCTGGGGTGACCAGCAGAATTCTGTTTTGTGAGCTGAGTAGTTGCTCATTTAAAGGTGCGTTCGGATTGTTTTATTGCATTAAGCTATATAATTCTTACATGTGGTTTTCTATGTTTTATTTGTAAACAAAAAGGAAAAATCTGGTGATTTTTATAACTAAAGATCAGCTTTTCAGTTTTCCTATGAATGATAATAACTGCCTTCCCTTCTTGTAGTACTATTTCTTCACGAAGCCAAGTGAGCCATGAGAATGGTGGCCTAGTGAGAGTCTGGGCCATGAAAACATTGCCAGAATTTGGTCCTCGTTTTACTGTTTTTGTGATGGTTAGATTTAGGTGTCAACTTGGCTGGGCTACAGTAACCAGACATAGGGCCAAACACTAGCCTCAATGTCACTACAAAGGTATCTTTTATATCGGCTTAATATTTGTATCAGCATATTTTGTGTGAAGCAGGTTACCCTCTGTAATGTGGGTTAATCACATCCAATCAGTTGAAGGCCTTAAGAGAAAGAAGTCTTCAGTCCCCTGGGGAAGAGGGAAACCTGCCTTCACATGGCCTTGAGACTCAAGCTCCAACATCAATTCTTCCCTGGGTTCCCATCCAGCTGACCTGATCTGCAAGTTTCAGACTTGCACCATTGTTACATGGACGAGTTTCTTAAAATACACATTTTATTGATCTGTTTCTCTGAAAAACTCTAATTTGTTAACTGTGTAACCTTGAACAGGTTACCTATTGTCTGTGCACCAGGTGCTTCATTGTTAAAGTGGGACAGTCATTGCAGCAAATTCAAAAAAAGGCAGGCAGGGGCATTTTCTTGCCCAATATATTGGGAGGGTTTTCTACACAAAAGTCATACCTTCCCAGGAAAAGGCCATTTAACTTTTCCCCCTCTATTCTGACATGATAAAAGGATGCCTGGAGGAGTAGCGGCCACCTTATGACCATGCAAATGAGAACCACATGCTGAGAAACGTGGATGAGCAAAAACAAAGAAACCTGGATCCCTGATGTCATCACTCAGCCATCACACCTGGTCATGAAAAAAAACTGGTAGGTTGTGCCAGACAATCACAACAGTTCAACCTCATAAATCGAACCTTCACTTTTGTAGCGAAGCACAAAACAACAGACAGAACAAAATGAGGGAATATGTTTTGCTTGGAATAGGGCCTAGAACATAGACATCGTTGTCGATGCCACTGCGTGCTGTCCCTCCTTGTGGGATGTCCTACCATGGTTCAACGTGGCTGCAGCAACAGCTCCAGACAATCGTATCTGCAACTTCAAATCCAGAGGAAAGAGCATGTCTCTCCCTTGGGCATCCAAAAAAATTCTAGTCAACAGAGATGTGAAATGTTGATCTAGCTTACAGCAGTTAGGGCCCAGGCCTGATGCTAAGAGCTGGGGCTAGAAGTTAATCTAGCTTAGCAAATAAAAACATAAGATACACGGTCATAATTACATTTCAGACAAAAAATGAATTGTTTTTAGAATACTGTGTCTCTCATGCTATATTTGGGAGACAGTTGTAATTCTAAAAATGCGTTGTTTATCTGAAATTCAAATGTAACTGAGCGTCTTATGTTTTAGGACAACCCTAGCCCGTCACACCTAAGCTGACAGGGTCATGGGAGCTATATGCATTAAATGAAATTCTCAGACCAACTCACCAAAAACAGGCAAAAGGATGCTTCGGGGGAAGGTGAAGTACATGCATACACATACCCACACATAGACACACAGACACAGACACACACACAGACACACACACACACACACACACACACTCACTCATTCTCTCTCTCACACAGATACCCTCTCAAAACATTTCATTTTTCGAAATAAAACAACTCATAGAAATTGCAAGCTGAATATCTGCCATTTATAGATATGGGAAGACAGTAGGAATCTGAAAAGACAGGATGTCAGGCATGCCAAAAAAAAAAAGTCCTACTTGTATATACAGTAGTTGTAATCCAACCATACTAATGTTTATGACAAAAATTTCTATTTCTTATCCTGCAGTCATTCAATGCCTGGATGAAACCGCCAATAAGACACAAAGCAAATCACAGCAGAGAGTATGAAGAGCCAGAAAGAATATAATTATATGATAGGTGTGTGTGCTCTAAGCTTGCACATATCTATCTCTTTCTTAAAAATAGATTGCATAAAGAAAATCTCTGATTTCATTGAAAACAATAATTATGTCAGTTATATTAAGAAAGGGATTATAATACTCAGAATTTGGAATACTTAGTAATTCACAGCCTAGTATTTTGCAGATTTGTTGCAAACTAGAATATTCCAGTATGATATAGAGCAGTGTGTGTATATATTCATATAACATACGCACATATATATGTATATTCTTCATTTCTCTCTGGAGTTAACCTGTGATCCACTTGGATCTAGCAAAAATCCATTGTGGAGACATGATAGGAATTAACAATATTATGTGAATTTCAACAGTCTTAAATTAGACAGCTCTCCGGATGCCAGGATTCAAGTCCTTTGATTTTATATAACTGACAACTTCTGCACAGTACTTGAGTCAGGCAGACTCTACAACAATTATATAAGAACAAAAGGCACCTAGTACTGACATTATTGCAAATATATATAGGATGTATAGTTAATTCTCTCCCTTTACAAATTCCACTAACAGTCTAAGCATAGTTTCCATTCTCTCATCCTTTGTGCAAACTCAAACCTTGTGATAATGGCGGAATTGGATTCAGCTCATTAAAAACTGTGATATTCCAAAACGGACAAAAGGAATTTGACATTAAGACAACTGAAAATTGTTTGTGCTTTAAAAAGAAGCTCATAGGAAATCTGTTTTTAAAGCCACTAACACTGAATGAGAAACACTGCATTCATTCATTCACTTTTCCATTCATTCATCCAGGACCAGCTGAGTACTTATTTTGTGCCAGGCACCAAGCACTGAGGACACAGGAGGGAATAAGTCACACTGTCCGCCCCTCTGGAAAGAGACAGTCTTGACCAGGGCTGCACTGCTGCCTTAACCCATAAAGTGCTTCACATATTTTGGTCTCTTGTCCATACAGAAATGCTAAGAGGAACCCACTGTAATGAAGCAGAGACAGTTTATGCCTCTCTTGTCCAAAGGGTGATAAGTATTTCCCTCTTGTACGCTGTGCTAATTTAAGTGAGAAACAGATGAACACTGTGCTTCACCTAAAATTGTATGTTATATATTTAAGTGTAAAATTGTATTAGTTATATATTTAATCAATGCAGACCTTCTACAAGGGTTTCCATTTTTATTTCCTTTTAAAATAGATTTTTAAAAGTTACGATAGAGTTGGAGAAAAGAATCAAGTAAAAAACACTAGAGGTGGCACATGGATGGGCAATACTGATTTTAAGTGACTAAGAAGTGGGAAACACTGCTTATGTAATTTCCAGGGACCCCAGCAAGAATCCTGCCTGCCTGAATTTCTCCTGGCTTGTCTTCTTGGTGCTGTGATTCTTTTCATTTGGGGCAAAAAATCACAAAATCCTTTGGCAGATATTGTAAAGTAGTACATAACTGCAAATGCTCCTGGGAGAAAGAACAAACTGGCTTATGCTTATTCAAAAGCATGAAAGTGGACCACAGGAGGCTTCCTGGAGACCTGACAAGTGTCTGGGAAGGGGTTAAAGGGAAGGAGATGTGGTGGGTGGGGCTACACTGAGCTTCAGGCACCTTCCCGGGCCCCCCCCCACCCCCGTTTTAGATGTGTCCAACCACATATAGTCAAATGAGTGTGGGGGCCCAGAACTCATACAGTGACGTTTAGAGAAAAAGCATCACTACATGGCTCTTTACAAAGGGCAAAGTGCTTTACTCAGACTTCCAAAAAATAAAACCAGAACATAGTATTTTCACAACCCAGGCTGCACCTTTGAGGACTCACATGCTCAGAGTCACTAAGTATTGCTCAAAGTCACTCAGCAAAACCAGAATCTCAGTCTTATAACTATCTATTCAGTCCTCTTTTCTATCTATGTTGTTTTCAGAATTACTGCAAGAAAAAGTACAAAAATAGTGAAACCAGCAACGGAATGTTCCTTATAATTCTTTCTTCTATCACTGTAGTGAAACTTTAGCGTGTTTTTTCAAAAATTTTTACTAGGCTAATAAAAGAATGCTTGATAGATAACTCTAGAAACTGTTTTATTTTTCTTTCCTCTTTTTTCTTTTTGTCTTTTTTTTTTTTTTTTTTTTTTTTTTTTTTTTTTTTTTTTTTTTTTTTTTTTTTTTGCCTTATTTGGGCCACACCCACAGCATATGGAGGTTCCCTGGCTAGGGGTCTAACAGGTGCTGTAGCTGCCGGCCTTCGCCACAGCCACAGCAACGCCGGATCCGAGCTGCGCCTGCAACCTACACCACAGCTCATGGCAATGCCCAACCCTTAACCCACTGAGCAAGGTCAGGGATCGAACCCACAACCTCATGGTTTCTAGTCAGATTCGTTAACCACTGAGCCACGATGGGAAATCTGACCTTTTTTTTCTTTTTGACTGTAACTAGATTTCTATTAAGGATACTTTTCTATGCCGACATTTCAGATGTACCTCATTTTGGAGTTTCAGCTACAGAATATCTCACTCTGTGGATTTACCGTCCTGCATTGAGATTGCCTTGTAGAAAGGCACTTTGGTACTTTCAGATTTTTTTCTAGTCAAGAAATAATGCAGTGAACATCCTCATGCATATCTTTCCCCACATTTGCATAAGAATCTCTATAGAACTTATTTCAAATAGCGGATTTGCTAGAGTGTGTGATCACTTTTTAATATTTATTTTTAGTGAGTATTATCGATTTATAATACATGTGATCAGAATTGCATGAATCAACAGCTCAAAATGATGTTGTTTTGGCCGTTCCCATAGCATGCAGAAGTTCTCAGGCTAGAGATCAAACCCCAGGCTCAGCAGTGACAACACTAGATCCTTAAACTACTGAGCCACCAAGGAACTCCTCAAAGTGATATTTTTTAATGAAATAAAAGAATGTAAAATCCGAACAGAGAAAAACAATAGCAAGTAGCACTAATCTAAAACTCTACAGCTTGCAGAATACTTCCAAATGCATCTATGGATCTTATTGGCAAAGGAATTCCTCCTGAACCCAGGGTGTTAAAAAAGTACATCATCATGGCATGACATGTATCGAATTTCATAAGGTTGAAATTTTTGTAATGTATCAGATCTCTACCCGCCCCCCATCTATAGCAGAATTGTTGTGCTTAATGACAAGATTCTTTGTATTTTGGGGAGAAATTATGAGGCTTTATATATACACGGAAGAGTGGGTTACTCTGCCTGGGAGCACGTATGCGCACACATGACATATTCATTGTTTCAAAGGCTCATCTCTCTGACCTCTACCTGATTTGCCAACACTCAAACTGCATTATAAAGACCTGACAAAATTTGCATTACAGGCATCATTCGTTCAACAATGATAAATCATCGAACTAAATAGATATGGATAATTAAGGTGTTTGTTGTTTGGTGGATTTTTTTTTTCTTACCAGTTTTTTTCTTTTTTTGTTTAATTCTCGCTTTTTCCCCTGGTCAGTCCCTCCCCTATATTTAAAGGAATCTGATTTCTCTAATTTAATATAGAGAGTAATATCGCTCTTTGCGACTCTACAATGGCCAATGGGCCAGCAATGTCAGCATCCTCAGGGAGCCGCTTATAAATGCAGCAACTCAGACCCCACCCAAGATTACAGAATCAAAATCTGCATTTCAAAAAGCTCCCAGGTGATTGACTTGCACAGTAAAGTTTGAGAAGCACTGCTGAAAACCTTTTCTCCATTCACCCAAGACAGAAAATTGATTTAAAAAATAATAATAACAAAATGAAGAACAAAACCACAGATGGAACCCAGACTAACATGCATTGAGGGCAAGGAAGGAGGGAAGAAAAGGCAGGAGGGAGGGAAGGAAAGAACAAAAGGGCTAACTGTTTAGCAGTCTGGAAATATAGACCTTATTTCAATGAACACTACGAACATATCATTTTCCTCTTATTTCAAGCACCAATGTTTCATTTTTCTTAGAAAAGGAGGCTTAAAGCCAGAGCACCATATATTTTGTATAGGTGAGGTTTTAATATGCTACCAGGGCCCCCACTGCCTAATGAAAGCCTTTTAAGTAAATCTCACAAAGCTCTAATCTCACAGAGCCGCCCATGTACTTCTCTGCTGTTCTTATTTAATTTTTAATAAGAACAATTCCACGCAGCTCGAAAGCACGGCTCAATTAAGAAATATTCCTACCAGGCATCTTTGAAATCTTGCAGAATTCTCTTCCTTCTGTCTTGATGACCCTCAGTTTGGTTGCGTGGAGCAGTTTGTGGGGAGGAGGGGTAAAGCTGAAGCTTATTTTTTAATTGCAAGTTCAATTTCACACTGTTCTTTATGAGACAGCAAGACCGATTTTCAAAGACAGAAAGGCAGCTCGTGTATCTGCTGCCAGAAGGCTACAGTGGAATATTTCAGTATTGTATTTTGAAATTTCTAGTGGCGTCTTTGATCTGATTCCTTACACATTAGATATCCTTGAAGTTCTACTGAGGTCATGAGAAATATTTTTAAATGAAACAATCGTTGCTAAATCACAGAACCCCAACTATAAGTATCTTAAAGTGATCTAAACTTAATTCCCTTATAGTGCTATATGGTTTATAACAGAAGAAATATTGCCTAGTTCTTCCTGGTAAAATGTACCTCTCATTAGTGTTTCCTTTCTAAAGACTTATTTTTGGAGATTTAAATCTAGCCACTCTTAACTATGTACTCATAGTTTTCAGCTGAGAACTCATGTTTACACCTGTATCTACACACCAAAACATGCATGTACATATGTGTATGTGCATGTACATACACATATGTGACAGCAACAGCATATAGTGCTGCCAAAGTTGATTAATTTCAAAAGCACGAAAGGATGATATATAATGTACAAAATTATGTATTCATTACTTTTACTTGTAATGCCTCTTTTGCCTAAAATGTAAGGAAGCTTATGAAACTAAGCATAGTAAATAGGACAATTATATATGGAACCGTAAGTTAACAGTTAAAATCACAGTGAGACAGACATGACCGTACAGCACAGCTATAGTTACACTGATCACTGGATTCAACTTTGCAGATCCTCATAGCAAAGACTAAAAGGAAAACAGACTTTACTATATGTCTCATACTGCGTTATAGGACAAAACATACAAATGTACCAGAAGTTTTTCATGGCGTCAAGGAAATTTTCACATGGATCTATATTTTGGGGACTTCAAGCAACTTAATAACCAATGTCTTCAAATCTAGCTACTCTAAAGACAAAATACAGCAATGTGAATTTCTGTTTCAGCAATCTTCACAATAATAACTCAGGAAGGATTTCTGTAGGTAGATGAGATAATGCTGTCCAAAGTACTGAACATGGTGAGATGTCCGATTTCCTGGAGTAGATGTGATGCAAAATGTCTGCTATCCCTTTCAAATACCAGGTGTTCCTAGCAAATTCATCAAAGCTACCTTGGTTTACCCAAGCTGCTAACACTCCATTTGACTTTCCCAGAGACTCAATGTCTTTAGAAGCCAAATGTTTTGAAATAAGGATGAATTTCCTGCTGTGAAAACTTAGGAGCTTGAAAGTTTCATACAGGCACAAAGCATCTTTGTAAAAATAAGTTTTTTGAGTTATGATTTACATAATTTAAAATTTACCCACTTTAATGATTTTTTGGTAAATTTACTAAGTTGCACAACTTTCACCATAGTCCAGTGACAGAATATTTTCATCACCTCAGATGCACATTTACAGTTCATCTCTTTCCCCATCCCTAACCCTAGGCAACAACTAGCCTACTTTTGGTCCCTTTGGATTTGCCTTTTCCAGGTATTTCACATAAATGGAGTCCTACAACACACAAACTCCTGTGCCTGGCTTCTTTCACTCAGCATGATGTATCTGAGATTCACCCGGATTATAGCATGCAAGGACTTTCTTTTTATTTCCAAATAATATTCCATTGTCTGGATATACCACATTTTATTTATCCATCTATCAGTTGAGAGACATTTTGGCTATTTCTAATTTTTGTCACAAAGAAGCTTACCCATCTGAAAGAAAGATTCACAGATCCTACATATAGGGCTGTATTTTGCCCCCAAAATACTTCAGATTTGTTCTGGCACTTGGAAAAACAGGAACCTCCAGTTTCTAGAGTCATGTGACATTCGAGAAAGAAATTAGGAACAACTTTTGCTAAATCATGAAATAATTTTGTGCATGCTTCACTTTTCTCCCCTTTCCCTCGGCTAATTTTGAATAATTGCAAGGGCTAACACTTGATGAAGGCTTACTGTATAATTCTGATAATAGCCCTATGAGGTCTTTATTAATTTTGCCTCCTTCTCAATAAATGAGGAAGCTGAGCCTTTTGACAACTAATTAATCAAGATCAGGAGATAGGAGGATGCAAAACTTTACAGTCTGACTCTAGAGCCTGTGTGTGTAACCACTACACCACCCTGCCTCTTCAGATGTCAGTGTAGACCTCCCTTCCTGATCTCCTGAATAGCTTAGAGATTGCTTTTAAGTGTCCCTTAGACCTTTGTGTTTCTTCAGAGCACTCACTGCCCTGGTAATTAATGTTCACTATCCATATGTCCTTCCAGCCTGTAGGTTCCAGGGAAGGGCTGGGAACCAAACTTAGCCTGGTTTTCTTCTCTGTTGTATTCCAGCTCCCACCTTATTTTGGCCTATCATAGATTTTCAACAAAAGTGTGTTAAATGAGTTATTTTTTTAGTTAGCTTCATTTCCTAAAGTTTGTGTCAAAATGTTTGTTGTCAAGCACTTCCAAATAAAACCAGTATGATATTTCCACATTAGTTAGATCATTACTATCCACATTTAAATATTAGAACATACTTGCCAGATAAAAAATTGATTTCAGGGTATTTGATGCTTTGATAAAAAGTCCTTTGAGTGAAGTAATCATTGGGCTAGTTTCTGTTAATGAGTTTGAGATACACTAAAAACATGTCCTGAGATTAAGAGAGGATGCTGTTCTTCCTGTTAAAATCTTTGTTTGTCTTCAAGTTACAGAAACCTGCCTGGTAGTGGTTTAATCAATAGGGGAAAGATACTTTACAAGACAAAAATCTGGCATAGTCCAAGTCAATGCCATGGCCAACAATGTCATCAGAGACCCAGATTCCTTTACCTTTCCCTCTTCCATCAACATGATGGGTATCATGGTGATAAATGGTGCCTGTAGCTCTCAGTATGTGATGAATGACAGAGACTAAGATAGGAAGAAACCAGAGAGGTGGAGAGATGGTCCTGCACCCAGAAGTTTCCCCAGCATCATCCTAGAGAGCATTCACTCATTTAACACATACTTACTGACCAGCCATTATGTGCCAAACACTGATCTAAGCTCCAGGGATAGAACAGTGATCAAAGCAGACACAGCCTCGTGGAGTTTATGTTCTAGACAGTCTCAGGCAGCTAACATTTTTTTACAGCTTTACAAATATTTGTTTTTCATTTTTTAAAAAGTGTTATTAAAGAATAGTAGATTCACAATGTTGCAGTAATTTCTAGTGTACAGCAAAATTTCTGGCGGATATGATTAGGTTATACATATGCATGTATCCATTCTTTCTCAGATTCTTTTCCCATGTAGGCTATCACAGAATATTGGGTAGAGTTCCCTGTGCATATGCACACTATTGTATATGAAATGGAAGGTAAATGGGGACATTGCTGAATGGTACAGCTAACATTTTCTGAGTATTTACACCAGTCTAGGCCAGGATTTCCCAGTTTGGTAACTTTGGCATTTGGGGCCAGATCATTCTCTGCTGTGGAGGGGCTGTCCTCTGCATTGTAGGGTGTTCAGAAGCATCCCTGGTTTCCACACATTAGATGCTGGTAGCACCTACCCTCCATCAGGTTGTGACAACCAGTTGTGACAACCAAGAATATCTCCAGACATTGCCACAATCCCCCTGGGGAGAAGACTGGCTTCAGATGAAAACCACTGGTCCAAGCATTTTTCTAAGTGTATCTCATATCGCATCTAATTGGAACAGCCCCATCAAATAGATATCATTATTATCTCTGTTTCAGAAATTAAAAGAAAAAACACCTTAGCCACTGAGATGTTAAACAGTCTAAGGTCGGAGTGGCACCACTGCCACCTTGTTATGTAGTCTACTTGCTGGCAGAGGGGACAGCGTGGCCACACTTAGCCACACAGAAGCCAAGAGGCAGTGATAAAAGGGCAGGATGACCCTAATTCTAATCCACTGCCTTCATATTTTAAATGAGTAAATCCAAGCTACTGACTTAGAACAGTGCCCGAAACAGAGTAAGAAATACTTAAACTATAGCTCTTATAGGCATTTTTATTGCCTGGGTCTAAGCATATTGTTACCCAAAACAAAATACAGATTTATTAGCAAAAGAGAATTTTGGGTTGGATGTTATGACAAAATGACAAATAATGTATGTTATATAATAGCATATAACAGTGTCAGCAACATCCTGTTTCCTAAAGCTGGGGGATCAGTTTCATATAATAGCTCTAGTAAGATACTGAAATGTAAGTAAAATAGGAAGGAAGTTAAGACATAGCCCTCTCTTATATCATTTCAAACTGGAAATCCATCCATCATAAGAACTTAACCACATACTGTGAGTCTAGAAGTGATAATATGTTACAGGCTTTAAAAAGTATTAAAATCCTGTGTTTTATTCAGAGAACGTTCAGTTGGGTCCATCTGTTGTTTCTGTAACGTAAAGTCAAAAAACAAGGAGAGAATCATGAAGCAGAGACAGGTACCAATCCCAACCACTTTCCCACTAGAACAAGAACTAATATTTGAAATTTGTGCCCAGAACAGCTTGTTGCCCATAAAAAAAATAAAAACTTACTCATCTAACAGGTATATGTAATATATATATTTGAAACCACACTAAGCCAGACACAGTTCAAGATACTAAGCAGTGTCAAAGTCAGACAAAATTTCCTGTCCTCATGGAGTTTACATCATAGTAATGAGAGACAGAAAACGAACCAGGTAAGTATAATACAGTTAGGATCTGAACTAGGAATAGTAGGATTCCATTACATTTAGTCTTCCTTCCTTAAAAGGCTTTGTTCTATGGAAACAAAGGCTTAGGTAAGGTCAATGAAGGTTGGAAAAATGTCATAAATAACTTCAAACCAAAGAATGCAGATGGACGCCCTCATTTTACAGATAAGAAAGCTGAGTCTCAGATAAAAGAAGTGCCCTGTCCAAGGTTATACTGTGTATTAACCAGGAATATTTCTGATAAAAAAAAATACTCAATTTATACTCACTGAAACCAAAAAGAGGGTGAATTTTCTTCCTGTAACTGGCATGTTCAATGGGTACATCTGGGCTTTGGGTAAAATTAGAGCCAGGGCTTCAAATTCTACTGATGAAATACTCTGTTCTTTGTCCATTTCTCCATTTTGGTTTCGTCTCTGTTGCCTTCATTCTCACTGAAACTCACTCTCTGAGTTTACAAAGATGACCACTATCCCCTCTAGGCTTATGTGCTACCAGCCAGATGCAGGATTAACACTTGAGCAACCCTGAGAGTTAGTATCCCCTTCAGTTCTGTACCCCAGACACATCTCTTGCCTTACTCCTTTCCAGGCCCCATTGAGGATGTTAATTTACCATCAATGTTCCATTTATTAGTGATAGAATGAGAAGAGAACAGAGGAAAATCTAACACAACCGCATAGTTTTGCTACTGGAAACCTAAAGCTGAAAAAGGAGTTCAGAGTTGAGCTTCTGATCAGTGGCAGAGCACAGAGGAAAATCCAGGTTTCTGTTGCTAAACCACCAAAGCCCTTCCCCTAACATCACGGATCTTCCTCTTCCACTTGGCCATAGGTCCTGGATAAGCTTGTAGTGAAAGGGTGAGGTCTTAGAAGTAGATTAAGATTGTGAAAGTAATTAATTTTATATCTTAACAAATCATTACAAGTGATCACTTACTGATAAATAACGTGGTTGCCTAAGTAACATGGAAATACTTAAAGGAACTTGGACATTTTCTTTTACTTGATGAGATGAGAAAGTCAATTTTTAAAATAATCAAAGGTAGAGTTTCTCAGATACGACACCAAAATCACAATGCATAAAAAAACATAAATTTGCCTTGATCAGAATTAAGCATGATGCTGTCAGGTGAATGGAAAAGAAAAGACCTCGATAGGGAGAAAATATTTGCAAATTGTATATCTAATAAAAGACTTGAATCCAGATTATATGAAGAATACTCAAAACCAAATAACCAAAAAATGGGCAAAAGATTTGAACTGACACTTCACCCACTAAGACATATGGAAGCATGACTAGTAAGCACATGAAAAACTGCACAACAATGCTAGTCATTAGGGAAACAAATTAAAAATTCAGTGAAGCACTACTATGTAACTATTTAAATATCTAAAGTTATAAAGCTGACCATACCAAGTGTTTGACAATGATGTAGAAGATATAGAACTCACACACGGCTGGCAGAAATGTAAAATGGTATAGGCATTTTGGGAAAACAGTTTGGCAGTCTCTTAAAAAGTTAAATAGACATCTACCATATGATCCAGCCATTCCAACCCTAGGTATCTACTCAAGAGAAATGACGGCATATGTCTACACAAAGACATTCCTGAATGTTCACAGAGCTTTGTCAGTAGTCTCCCTGAAACTGGAAATGGCCCAAATGATTGGACAAATAAATTATGCAATATCCATATATTCAAAGGCCACTTGGCAACGATAAGAAACAAATGGATATGCAATATAACATGAATGAATCCCAAAGTTATTATGATGAATGAGAGAATCTAGACCAAAATAAAAGAGTACATACTGCAAGAGCCATACACATAAAATTCTATAAAACGCAAACTAAGCTACAGCGACAAGAAGCAGATCGGTGGTTTCATGGGGAAAGGGGTAAGGGGACATGGGAAAAATAGGAGAAAGTACAAAAATGCCCAAGGCAATTTCTGGAGATGATAAAATTATTCTGATTTTAATGATAGTTTCATGAACACATATGTCAAAACTTAGCAAATTGCATACTTTAACATGTACAATTAATATCAGTTATATAACATCTGAATTTTTTTCAATGTACTGTGAGAACAATAACAAATGTATTCAAATTTCTCATCCATTTGGCCTCCTTACTGTTCCCTCAAAACAATACATCCTATATCTACTGTTCAAAGGCTTTGCATTTGTTGTGCCCTCTGCCCAGAATGCACATTCAAGAAGCTTGTACATTGTGACTTCTGTGTCTTTGTTCATATATCACCTTGTCTACTTATAAGCTTAATTCCTTTCCCTAGGGTTCCTTTTTCCTTTTCTCAGCTTTATTTCATGGCTTCTCACATAACATCTGATGTACTATATATTTTGTTTATTTGCCTCTGCCTTCTAGAATGCATGCTCTCTTAGAGCAGGGAATTTTTGACTGTTTTTACTCCCTGCTATATTTCCAGCACCTGGAATGATGACTGGTATATATTAGAAACTTCATTGCATTTGCTGAAATAGTATTGATCCATTTAAGTCCTTACTTTTCATGTGTTCACAGGCACCATAATTATAGGAGCATTTTTGTGGCTATACTATAGATACGTATCATTAGATTCAACAATGGAATAAAAAAGGAATTGGTCAAAATTCTTTTCTTTTTGAGTTATCAATTCATGTAGCAAAATTGTTTGAAAACCAAATACAAGAAAACGCATGTAGAACACTTTAAAGCTGCAAAGAACTAACTTATTACTAAAAATAAGACTTATGAATAACCCCAGGCTAATTTTCCAAGTCTAGGGTAACTTAACTCTGAGAAATTCACTTGAAACTATCTGAATCTCAGTTTGCCCACATGCAGAATAAGCAGTGTAAACTCAACAGTGTCTAACACCTTTAGGGTGTAGTGCTAAAGAATATAACTTATTATTAGACAGACCTGGTCTCAAATCTCTGCCTATACACTCACAAATCTCAGGAAGTTACTAAGCTATCCTAAGCTTCAATTTCTACATCTGCAAACTAGGGGCAAAAATTTGTCCGTGTTTCTTTAAAATGCTTTAAGAACAAAATGAGATTATCCTTGAAAACTGTCAAGCATATAGTAACTACTCAAAAAAGTGTTATGTATTATATCATTGTATTCTTCCTTTCTGGAGTCTGATGCATCTTTAACTCAACAACAGTTTTATCTGCTATTCCAGTCCTTTCTACCTTCTAGGAGGATTAGATTTTAATTTTGATTCTAATCTTTACAAATCTTGTAAGTGAATGAATTAAAGCTGCTAGCCTGTAAAACCTAAATCTGTATAAGCGCTACCAGGTAGAAAGTTTCCAAAAAACACTGAGTTCCACCCACCCATCTGGGCCTGGAGAGTCAGAAAATTTAACCACATTACACACTGCTCTATTTTAAATGCCACAATGAACAGCACAGGCTTAACGGCAATTAAGTAGTCCCTGCTGACCACTGAATATACAGTACATCATGTCAGGAGAGGCAAAACTGTCAGATTAGTGGAAATTCATTTTGGGATTGCTGGGTAATTTCAAGAGCTGACAGCCAAAGAAAAATCCATGATCCCTTGTGTGTGCCAACATAGATCACTCTTTAATAGCAGTTGTTTGGAAACTCATAATGCAGCAGTATTCCAGATTTCAAAGTTCACTTCTAGAGCAAAGCTGGAAAATAAAATGTGAGTGATAGAAAGTGGAAAGAGGTCCTTCTTATACCAACCTTAACTAAAACAGGAGGGGCTCATAACACTGGATTTTTTAGGCAGTCACTTCTGAGCCATGGGTAGCAGGCCATTTACCTAGATAACAGCTGGATGTTAGTTCAGAACTCTGGGGCCTGGGAGGGGGAGTGGGGGCTTACTGATTTGGAGTCCTTTCTTTTTTTTTTCGGCTTTTTTTTAGAGCCACACCCTCGGCATACAGAGGTTCCCAGGCTAAAGGTAGAATTGGAGCTGTGCTGCTGGCCTACACCAAAGCCACAGCCGCGCAGGATCCGAGCCCCTTCTGTGACTTACACCACAGTTCATGGCAACGCTGAATCCTTAACCTACTGAGCAAGGCCAGGGATTGAACCTGCGTCCTCATGGATGCTAGTCATATACGTTAACCACTGAGCCAAGATGGGAACTCCCAGAATGGTCATTTTTAAAACCGTTTTCTGGAAGTTGCATGGCTCTAAATGAGTCATCGTCATTTTTTTTGGGGGGGGGGGTTTACACCCATGGCATGCAGAAATCCCTGGGCCAGGGATTGAACCCATGCCACAGCAGTGACAACAACAAATCCTGAACCTACTAGGCCACCAGGTAACTCCCTTGTACATACACCATCTCAAGTGCTATCATTTATAAAGGCAACGATGATTGTTGTTTCTGAAGGACTTTTCGTGTGTCAGGCATTAATCTCCACAATTTCATGCTGCAATACTACCCTGGGAATTAGGTTCTGTAATCATGCCCATTTTAGAAATGAAGTAACTGAGGTTTACAGCTCTATGTTAGGGACGTTCCATCTGATGCAGACATATGCTAACTGGGCTGCCGATCATTAACCTGCATTAACCATGCGGAGAGTGAAAAGAACACCAGGCGGGTTAAGGGAACTTCTGCCTCTAATGACAATTTCTTCCATTTTTGTAAAATGGAAGGTTTTAACTAAAGCAACTCTAATTTTCCTCCACATCCAATCAGTTATAATTACAGCGGGTAATAACTGTTCTATTTTCTTAGGATCAGTACAATAAACACTATAGCTATTTACATTGATAGTTATGTTGATTTCATTACATTATATTGATATCAACTTACACTGATATATGATTTAAAATTTTTCCATGTGCATTCCCATCCACGATCTCATTTCAGTTCCCTGCTATTCTTCGAGGTAAAGAAGGAAGACACGCTGACTTCACTGGATAGTCAAACACTAGAATGGTACATTGATAGCAAACATTTATTGGATCCTTACTTCATGCCTGGCAAATGCTGAGTGTTTTAGAATACTTGTCTCTTTGTTCTCACACAGAGCCTAAGAGACAAGTGTAACTGTTCCCACTTTTCAGATGAGAAAACTGAGGTCCCAAGAGAAGTCAGGACTCAAGAAGACGCTCTGTTAAGTGCTGAACCTGCATTTGAACCACTATCTGACCAACCCCCAAGCCGAAGCTCCTAGCCTCAGGAGCACGGTCTTCCAGAAAACAGGCACAGAGAGAACCAGGACTTTCCTCACAGCATTTGTCAAGCTGGAGCCTAGAATAAAATCCAAGCCCCTGCCTCCTGCCTGTGGTCCAGCTACCAGAACACAATTAGACTCAACTCATCTCTTTTTGGGGTGCAGGTAGTCATGGATCATGGCCTGGTTCATCCTTGACATGACCAAAAAGATGCTCACCTTCACCCTGCTCTCTGCAATGGGGGTGGGCCAGGGGTGGATCTGCATAGCACTCGCTCCCTTTAAACAGATGCACTAACCCTTTGGGAGATGAAGCTCGTTGCTTCTGTCACTTGTGAGTAATGCACCATAGCTCCCTAGTGGGGAAAATGCCAGATTATACAATAGCATGCTTTGGTGTGCAACTGTCTTCAGAATAACAAATCTCCTCTCCTGCTTGTGAGCATTACGCTTTAATAAAAACAAAAATAGTGGCCACAAATCCCAGCTCTAGCTAAAAGGCATGCCTTGTAAATTCATATTGGTTACACCCCTTACCATGACCCACCCCCAAAAAAACACACCTTTCATAATTCATAGGGAATGGCTCAGACCATGGCTTTACTGCCCTTTGTTTTTCGGTGGTGGTATAACAGGAGGAGTAGTGTTTCTCAGCTTCAGCACTATTGGCTGTTTGGGTATTTAGGGCTAGATAATCCTTTGTTCAGTTTTGGAGTAGACAGTGGCCCTGTCCATTGTAGGATGTTTAGCAGCACGCCTGGCCTCTACCCATTAGATAACAGAGGGTACCTCCCTCCAGTTGTGACAACCAAAAATATCTCCAGACACTGCCACATGTCCCCTGGGTGGCGGGGGGGGGGGGAAGGGGGAGGGATAAAATCGCCCCTAAGTTGACAATCACTATGTTAACAAGAAAACAAATGGCCAACAATGCTGTGGGTGGGTGTTAGCAGAAATCATGCCTTACAGTTGAAACCTTTTTTTTCCTCAAGAAAAAACAAATATATTCCTCTATGGGAAGCATTCAGTCCCAATAGTGTGGAATTTGAAATAAATTTCCCAGCAGCAGTGGTCTTAGCTCAGGGAAGCACATTCCTCCCCTCAGCCTTGGGGATAAGGGGTGATCTTGGGACTATTCTTGCACTGCAGGGTCTGGAAGGCAACAGAATGGCACCATGCAAAGTGAAAGCTCTGGGGGCCAAGGCCCGGACCCAGCTGCCACCCACCCATTTCAGCTGCTCTCACAGTACCTTCCCACGTTCCAAACATAAGAGGTGAAAACTCTGAGGTGAGAGATGCAGAGGAACCGAGTAGAGCGACAGGTTGGAAATAGTACGCTCTGGGGATGCAGACTGGACTGTTTTCCTTCCTGCCTGCCCACCTTCACAGCATGAGAATATGGTAGAAATAAATTTAGGCATTTTCTTTGCAAATGGATCCTCAATCAGTTCTCACCCTGTCTCAGAGGCTCAATATGTTCCCCAAAAGGTATTGTGTGTCTCTCGGAGATTTTAAAAATTTGGAATCATTGCCAACATTTAAAAATTGGGATATTGCTTATAAAATGCATGTGACATGATTCTCAAGGAAAATCGGCTCTTTTGGATGCGTTAAGCCAGAAAGCCTGCGGGCAATTGCGAGCTAAGCCTGAGTGGTGGCGCCCCCTCTTGGCAGGAAAGGTATTTTGCTAGGACTCACCCAAGCCACTCACCCTTTTACACTGCCTGCTGAGATTCTGCGGGAAATTGAATTAAGTTCCCTGGCTCCGAGTTTTTAAGTGTCTTGCACTAGGCAATATTTGATATACTAAAAATACATTTAACATGTATATAATTTAGGAAACATAACAGAGCATCCATGAATGTGCCACGAACTTCAAAGCTAAAATATGAGCTTGAATATACTTATATTTTCACTCTCCCCCTCTCAAGTCAACATTATTCAGCATTTTGTGTTTATCACTCTTCTTTTTTGTTTTTAGTTTTATCACATACGTATGCATCTCTCAATGACACGTTGCTTACTGATGGCTGTGTTTGAGTTTTATAAAAATGTTACTTTAATATATGCAGTCTCAGATGGTATGTTTTTTATCACTCAGTTGTATGATTCTAAGATTTATTGTTGCAGGTAGCTGTGGTTCTGTCACTTTTCACTGCTGCATAATATTCCAACAGTGTGGTTTATTGTGTTTCGTTTCACATCATTCCCTCCCCTGAACTTTATTTGGCTCTCTTTCTGAGAGATGAACTCTATGAGCCTTCTCAGAGAGCACTGGCTGACATCTGTAAAGGGTATACTTTCCCAGTATTTTCTGTTTAAGCATTCAGATTTTTTCCTTCTATTTGCTGTCACTTTTTAAATTTGTTCGTGTTCTTGCTCATTGCTGTTTATCAGTAGACAGTAAGCTCTAGGAGGGGAGGGTCTTGCTTGGGCATTGGTTGCTATCACTTCATCCTTTGACATGTTTCTTCCACATAACCACTAATTTATATTGTTGTTTTTCTCAAAGTATGATAAATATTTGTTGGCAAGGAACTGAGAACATACTCCTGAAAAATGCGAGCTGGCCTTCTACACTAGAGGTAGAAATTCAATATGCCTTACTTATGGTGGCTCGGAGTCTGATGCTTGGTAAATATTTGTTAAGGGCTATGAACAGAAGTGATGTGTGGAAATTCTAGGTCATGACCTTGGAAGGAATGGCTTTGCCCACTGCTCACCACTTACTTCTCCCCCACCCCCTGCCCAGCAGAAATGTGGACATGGTGGTGAACCATCTGGGGCCAGATAGACAAGGGAGTTGCCTTAACAATGCAGGAAGAATGCAAAAGAAGGTGTCTGGGTGACAGATGCTGCGAGATTGCCACACCAGCCCCAGGCTTAGGGGAAAACGAACTTCTCTCTTGTTTAAACCAAAGTCAGACTGGGTCCCTGGCAAAGGCAGGCAGACCTCCAGGCCAGTGGATACAGTCCACTGGTCAGACTCCTGGGAAGGAGTTCTTGTCCCTGAAGGAGGTGTACTCTACCACTAAGCAACCTCTGACTCTACCCTTTTATCTGCTGTCCCCATGAAAGTGATGATGGGTCTCCAGAATCTAGGGTGCCTGCCCCAAGCACTACCTCTTCCCCTTTCTCTAAGTCTCTTCACTCTCTCATACTTTCCTTGTTGACAGCACTTTAAAACTCTCTCTCTCACCCGCTGGTTCCATTACAGCCCTGGTGACTGGACCTTATTCTTGGAGTGTTGGAGGAGCTGACAGGAAGAGAGGAACAAAAAGAATCTAGAACAATGCAGTTCCAAAGTCATAACTGTAAGATTTTAAGCAGAAACTGGTTTTAAATCTGTCCCAAGATACGAGTAGACAGTCAAGATCCAAGAGAATCTAGCATTTCCCAAATCCTTGTGGCCTTAAAATGTTTAAGGCAGATGTAACTAGGCACCCTCCTCAACCAAAACAAAATCTTAATAAACCACCTGTAGCTATGATAATGCAACTTCCTGGAGGACCCGCCAAAACAAACCGTTTATGAAACGTACACCAAAGAAACTAAAGGAAGTGACTTCTTGTATGGAATCATTATTTATATACCAGGAAAATGCTGAGGAACATCAGCCAAAAATAACAGTTTTAGAAGAGCTGGTCAGTTGCCGATCCATCTGACAATAATTAACTAGCAGGAGCTGTTGTCTATTCAGGCCACTCCAGGGTTGATATAAGGAAGCCAGACCATTTTAGGAATAAGTGAAGTCTTATTTTTCAGTCTCCCATAATACCAGGGTTTGCCCACAGCTCATCTAATAATGGTATCAGCTCATGGAGAAATAAAATGTAATCACAACAAATGGCAACCATGATTCAAGTGCTTCCTACATGCCAGGTACTAAACCAAGTGTTTTACACTTGTTATCTCATTAGAGTTTCATAATAAAACTATGATGTATATGGTATTCACATATTTCTATTTGGGGAGAACGAAGGCTTGGAAAAAATAAACAACTTGCTGAAGGCCACCTTACTAACAAGGCATAAATTCAGGTTTCAAAACCAGTTCCATCTTTGTTCTTAACAATCCTAAAACTCCATTCATTTGTGTGTCTCATACACAATTTTTGCCATATCTGTGTAACCACTGTTGCAAAGATATGAAATACTTTTTTCCAATCAACTTTCCTTTTATTTTTTACCCAGCTAAATTTAAGTGAAAATGCTTTATGAAAACTACAAATGTAAAGCACCAAGTATCATTCGCCTTAGATAACCACCTTGAATATATCACAATATAAATATAAAAATGCTATTAAATTTTATATAGACTTAGCTACTGAAGGGTCTGGGCCTTAAATGTACCCTTGCCTTGTTAAAAAAGGAGATTCATAGGGAACTGTGTCCAATCACTTGTGATAGAACATGACAGAAGATAATGTAAGAAAAATAAAGTGTGTGTGTGTGTATATATGAATATATATATATATATATATATATATATATGACTGGGTCACTTTACTGTACAGTAGAAATTGATGTAACACTGTAAATCAACTATACCTTAATTTAAAAAAACATTAAAAAAAATTAAAACAAAATTTTTAAAAAGGAGATTCAAAAGTAAAAGTGACATTAAATATTATACTAGCACCAAGTGAGACCGTCTCCCCAATTCAAGCAGAAGCTCCTAAAGAGAATTCAGTGGGCAAATCTTTCCCACTAAAAGTGTCAATGTTATTTCATGTTGGGTGAATGTACCCCCAAACTATACTAAGTATCATTTTTTAAGAAATATCACATTATTCCCAGCTCTCATTCAAGAGATATATGCTCCTGGACATTTTTAAGTGTCTACATCAGGTAGCTAGAAACCATGGTAAGCTTGCTCATCTTGAATCCCATTGACAGTTTCTGCTCATGGACTAAATATCTGAGAAAAGCAATGAAAGTTAAAATTAGCCTAGTCTTCTTCAAGATGGAATTATCCATCATTCATTCATTCATTCATTCATTCAGTGAGTACTTTTTGAGAGTGCTGAGAATAAAGTGGCAAATAATACAGACACTGTTCTGCCCTCATATAGCCTGTGAAAAAAGATAATAATGTGAGAGCAAACTACCTATCAACTTATCTAATAACAATGGACTAATCATATATAAAGCCCTCCTGCTACTTAGATGGAACCTGAAACTGTGAGATTAGACTTTGACAGATTTGAAGGAGGAGGGACCATTATCTGGCCCCTTTCAGATAGTTTTCTGGGAATGACAATAGTCCGGGTAACTGCTCTTGGTTTACTGGTTAGAGGAGTGAGCCACCTGAATGTATTCACCAGATCTGAGTTTTAACACTCATTTTATTTACTATATTTGTTTCTCAAGTCGAAAAGTCAGAGAATCCTCTCTCACTGCCAGAGAAGTAGAAGTGATCAACCAATGAGTGTCTAGAATCAAAAAGATCCAGCTTCAAGTCTTGGCTTTGTTACCCGCTATCTATATGGCCTTGACATGGGGCTTTCCTCTCTTCGTTTCTTCATCTTTCATATAAGATCATAAGGATGCTGACTGTGGAGTTACTAAAAAGACTGAATGAGATGATACCCTAAACCTGATGGCCAGACGCCAGAGACAAGTACCCCATAAGATTTTATTGCAGCCTGAAACCCCTCACATGCAGAAATGAACATGCTAAGACCCTGAACTCCAACAGGCATAAAATACAAAAGGGAAAAAATTCTGAGATACTCACTTGGAAGGCTCCAAGATGCCTTGTTCCTGGAGAAGATGCATAGTCATCGCAGAGCGTGCTCCAGGGAGAGTCTAGGCACGTGAGAATATGCCACCACGTCAGCAATACTTCCCGTCCCACCTGTCATTTGCTATACTAGTAGTTCTTAAAAAGGGACTATTCAGGCTCCAGGGGACATTTGACAATGTCGGGGGATATTCAGAAGACCACTCATATTCTGAAATAGGATGAACTGCACCAAACCAGTGCCTGGTAGTAAAGTTAAGTCCCTTGCGTGTGTAAGTCAGGGCACAGACTGACTTACAGTGGAACAGCTGATGCAGATGGAGATAACAAGGGCATTTCAAAGGGAAAGAAGAATCAGACAGGCGAAAGTTTGGTGGGAGGGAAGAAGTGGAGCTTTGGAAAGGAATTTCTGCTCACTTGAGTGTCTACTCCATGAAGCCAAAGAGCAGTACACTGTTTCACAGTGAGTTGCTCCTTTCAGTGGAGTCCTACACGGGGACCTAAACTAGAGGGGATTACATATAATCAGAGATGTTAAGGAGTAACCCTGAAGTGTGATTCAGTAAAAATTTTAAGGGCCTTGGAGGGGAGCTTTTCTGTGGGCCAAATATGACCCATACCCAACTGCATGACTTTTAGAGTGCAAATCATTACAACACAGTGAGGTAAGTACAGACACAGAAGTGGGTGCCAAGGAGGAGAGGCAGCCCAGAGCTCCATCTGATTACCCCCACTCATATGGTGAGGGAGGCCTTAGAAGGCAGCAGGCAGTGACAAAGAATCGGCTGCAAAGGAAGTACTGCCTCCACCATTAAGCTGAAGAAGTTCCTCTCCCTTGCTAAATTTCAAGGCCCAAGTCAATAAAAAGAGGTGCTAAGATCATCCACTCCTCATGGTGCAGATAAGAGGATGGGGTGAGACAAGGCATGCAAAGTATGTGGTTAGGACCCCACTAACGGTAGTCATGAAAATGACTTAATACACAAAAGTCCCAACTTGGTTTTGAAATAGGCACTGAGCCCAGCAATGAAACCAGGGTAGAATAAAGGCTGTCAGCTTACAGCATCACTACTGGTCTGACAGATAAGTGGGCTTCCAATAGGGTCTTATGCTCCATATTTGAGCACTCTAATTGGAGAATAAGGTCCAAGCCAGGAAAACTCACACATAAGCAAAATTTCTATTTTCTGTATAATTCACAACCAGAATTTCCAGTGAAACTTTGGAACTTATCCCGCCTTTCTTTAGGACAGAACATTCTTAAAACAGAAGAAATTGCAGGAAGCTCTCGTTGCCTTCTGGGTAATCATGTTGTTAAAGTAAACTCCTGAGGCTTATTACAAAACAAATTGCATCCTACCCATGTCCTTGAAGAGAAGTTTCAGATGGATGGGTGTTGGAGTGAAAGCTTCCAAAAACTGATCTTGTTTCAAAGGAAAAGAATGTGCTTTCAATTTTTGATGGTGTACAGTGGATTATTTTTATACCCATTCCTGAGTCTTTTGTTGGAATACACAATGGCTATCTGCTGCCACAACAGTGAAGGAATTTTCCACTCTAATAACTGTGATCCTCTCTCATCTTTAGGATGTGCAGAGGGAACAAGTGTTTGTCTGGAATTAGCAACATTTGACCCACCGTCTCCTGGTAGCTCAAGATTCAACAATAGCATGTAGCCAACATTTATTGAACCCCTTCTTTGTGTATGATGCACTGCACTAGAATCTAGGGTGGCAGCGGTACGGAAGACATAGTTATAACTGGGGTCAGTGACCTCTAGGGAAAGTGGCAGGAATCAGACTTGGAGGTGCTAGTACAAATCAGCTCGGGTCTCAACAGAAAAGAGATACACATTCCAGCTATGTGGTGTAAGGAACATTTAGTAAAGGGATTGCTTATACAGACAGAGGCAGTTTTTAAGGAAAGCAACAAAGTATAGAACTGAACATGTGAAACAGTGATGCGGGAACCATTAACAAGCTTTAGCCTGAAGGCACAATAATGAAAAGTGCCACCAGAGGCCAGAGAGGTGACTTCATGAAGAAGGAAACTGAAAGAACTGCAGCTTTTGTTAGAGTGGCAAGCACTCCATGAATATGGGGTGAGTAGAGGAATGATATCCCATTTCTCTCCCACCCCCTGATCTTACTTGGTGCCCTCAATGGCCAAACTCAACCAGAAACTGGAAGGCAAAGAACCCATCAATGCAGACCCTATGGTCAGCCTCCTAGGGCACTGAGTAGGGCAGCTGGTATATGGATCTAGAGAAACAGACGAAAGGGATCCGGCACATGGTCCAAGAGGACTACATTTTTTATCCATGATGTTTTGATGTTGTACAAAGAAAATGAATTTAAGGGAGTTCCTATTGTGATACAGTGGAAACGAATCTGACAAGAATCCTCGCTCAGTGGGTCTGGGATCTGGCACTGCCATGAGCTGTGATGTAGGTTGCAGACATGACTTGGATGCCACGTTACTGTGGCTGTGGCGTAGACAGCGGCTACAGCTCTGATTCGACCCTAGCCTGGGAAGGAAGGAAGGAAAGAAGGGAAGAAGGAAGGAAATGCACTCAAGTGAAGAAGGAGCAGGAGAAAGAGGAAAAGAAAGAGGTATGAAAAAGCAACAAAAGGTCAAGAAAGACAAGCAAACAGGCATTAAATTCTGAGGAAGTGTGTCCTTGCAGAGAGCTGCAGAAACACCAAGATGAGTCCTGACCTCAGGCTTGAGGAATCAGGAGGGAAATGTGAGCTAAAACCAGAAAAACTGTTAGGAATCAGCCAGGTAAGGAGGTGGAGAATGGCACTTACAAAAGTCCAAAAGTTTCTTAGAGGTCAAAGTCAAGTTTGGGGAGAATACAGAAGTAAGATTGGTGAAGTGAACTGAATAGAGGGACGACCAAAGAGGACCTTGTATGTGACAACAAAGAGCTCAGACTTTATCCTCAAAAAATGGAGAGACAGAGGAGAGTGACAAGAGTAAATTGGCATCTTCATATTTTCCTCCAACTTCACTCCCAGGAAGGACATGTGATGCTGTCAACCTTTCAGCAAACACATACCTGTTTGTCTTTAGGCTTGACAAAAAGAAAGTGTGCGTAGGAGACTGGTTTGTCTTTTTAATCCATGGCAAAGATCCAAAGAGCCCCAAAACAGAGGTGGCTCTTTTGGTGAGGTGAACATTTCCATGAGAAAGGAAATTGCTGATGTACCTCTCCACTAACCACTGCATGCCTGAATAGAGAGACCAACATTTCAAAAGGCAACCTGACACACCTTTGGCATTTAAGAAATAGAAGTCTTAAGCCTCAGCATCATGAACGGAGCCCAGATTAATGACCTTTCAGACTATAGGCTCAAGGAATTAGAATTAGGTCAGCCTTGCAAAGAATGTTAAGAAATCACTGAACCATAGCAAATCAGACTTATTCGTTGCGCCCTCTCTTAAGAAAGGGACCCTTCCCATCCCCTGTGAGCCTCTATTTCATCAGCTCTCTCCCTTTGGGGGTTGGGAGAACAGATATTGACTTCCTGCAGACACTACCTTTGATGCAAAACACAGGTTATACATAAATAGAAGTATGTTAATTCTTCATTGAGTTCATTCTCAGGCCACCAGTTCATGGGGAAGGACTGATTTTTATTACTCAAGTGAATGTCCTTTGCATATTTGCTTTTTTTCATTTGACATGTTTCTGCAATACATGAATCATGCAAAACATTGATCTGACTGATAAGATTCCAGGTCATTGTTTCTTTTTATCTTTATCTGGATAAAATTTATTCTGAAATTGTAACTTAGAAACAGAAACGGTCTTATCACACCCTGGCACTGATAAACCCTGGCAGGATCCCCCTAAACCCTAAGACATAAACATAATACGCTGGATGAGTCTATATGTCTTTCAAATGGCAGGAGGGGGCTCTGCTGATTTCACCTTTTTCTGGATCCACTAAATTTCCTACGATATAAACATCAGCTCTTACCTGACGACATTTCTTCATAAACAACAGCTTATTCTCAAATTACATCCCACCTTATTGGCTTCAACATGCTGACTATTTTCCAACACTGAGGTTCCCATTTCTGCAAAGGGTTCTTCTGGAGAGACCATGAGTTTGTGATGCTCAGGGTTCTACCCAGAATAGCTATTTCTTCTTGGGACAAATGACTCCTGCTCCACTCTCCCATTTTGTCCTGGTGATGGGTGCTGGTCATGGTATTCTCTTTCTGGCCCCCTGAGTGGAAACAGTCTGGGGCCAATGATCCTATCATATTCCCTGGCCACAACCTACTCCCTGGCCACAATTCCCTGGTCCAGGGATGGCCCAGGGTCTACAGCAAAGACCAGTCAGAGAAGTAGGAATGACTCTAACAGTGAAAGTTCAGACTCAGTCACAGCCCTGGATTTCCTTATGCCTGAAACTAGTCTGCTCCATCCTTCCCATGCCTTGGTTAAACAAAGAAACAAAGATCCCTCTTTGGCTTAAGACAGTCTGATTTTCTCTCTCCCGTAGTGAAGGAGTCCTGATGAATATATCACACGCTTCACGCTTTTTAGAAAACAAAAATTCCAGCTGTCTCTACATATCAAATTCCCTTACCCATCGAATGCCCAAAGAAAGTCACAGGTCCTCCGCAGAGCTGTGGAGAGCAAATGGCACCTCATGCTCCAACCCCCCTTCAACCGAGCACCACAGATAAGCAGGAGGGCTTCGGTTTTGCCAAGGGAAGAAGAGGAAGAAGGTAACGGTGAGGCATCAGTGCCTCCCAACCCTAGAAACTGGATTTGATCATCTCTGGCCAGAGGGACAAAGACCAAAGAAACTGCAGGACCTACTCCCATGAGGAAATCTGTGAGAGCAAAGCTCCTGGTCCTGCCTTCACGCCCGAGGGACATAACCTGGGACAGACTCGAAAGACAATGAGAGTTCCCTTCTCCACACAGAACCCAGGGCCAGCCCCATGGGCGTGTGACCTATGCAGGCACATGGGACACCCCCGCCCCCGCTGGATCAATGTTCCGCTGCTGCGGCCCTACAATTTTAACTGTTTGAAGGAGAGGCCCCACGTTTTCATTTTGTACTGGATCCACAAATTATGTAGCCATTCCAGAGAGAACCAGACTTGCTGGTATTCCAAAGAACTGAGGTGGTGGCTTGTTCACAAGGGCATCATTAGTTGAGCGGCTGGATTTCTTCAAGGGTGATATAAGGGGTGAGAGGAAGAGAAAAGAGCATGGAGGATGGCTGCTGACAGAATGGGGTGTGACCCCAGAAAAGCATTATTTAGGGGGTTAGTAGAAAGCACAAGAAACACCTGCCTTCTGGTGGAAAGGGGGCATGGACTCTGATCCTAAAACCAAGTTGGTAGGAAACCCAAAGACTTTCCAAGGAAGGAAGAATAGAAACCTAATACGTTAGGGGCAGTATCCCTGGGATCAGACTGTCTGAGGCCTCATTTCTGCTACTTCATAGCTGGGTGACCTTATTCAAATTACCTTACCTCTCTGTACCTCATTTTCTTCATCTTTAAATAAAATGAACAATTGTACCTAGCTCATCACAGTTTGTTAAACAACCATATTAGATAATGAATGCAAAGCAAATAGCGCAGTGTCTGGCATACAATAAAACTTCAGTGAAAGACTATTACTATTACTGTCATTATTGTTGTCAAACCTAGTTTGGGAATTAGCAGTTGTACCTCTCTTACTTTCTGCTAAGAAACATTTTAAACCAGTAATTCTCAAAGTCTTAACTAAGAAGTCTTTGTACTCATAAAACTTATAGAACTTCCAAAGAATTTTTACTTATATGGCTTAAATTGATCAATATTTACAACAGAAATTAAAACCAGGACAGTTTAAAATATGTATTTATTAATTCATATTATAATAAGAAGTTAATAACAATAATAATAGTAAACCCATTATATGTTAAAGTAAACACCATACGCTTATAAAAATACAAAAACTGTTTCCACACAAAGCATTGAGATGCACATTTTTTATGTTCTGGTTGTAGAAGACATAGCCACATTCTCTTGTTTTTCTGGTTGAAGTCAGTGAGGGAAATCCAGTCTTACACACTTCTCTAGTAAGACAAGAGTATTTTTTAAAAAATTTAAAAAGATTTTCAGATAAGCATGGGTATTTTCCTCTGATATCAGACCCAAACTCAACAACTAAAGGTTCTTAAAGTTAGACCGCATTGTGGAATCCAAAGCCGTATCAATAAGCTTTTCATCCTCTGCTACATTGATGTGCATTTGATCTGTCTTGCGATTTGAATGGATCTCTTACCCTTACATGATTTGGGAACATGATGCATCAGTCATATGGAAAATATCAACTTACCAAATTACAAAGATATCCCAAATGCTCATGCATTTGATATCACCATCATTCTCATCAGAAAAGAATTTAAGTATGGGAAAGCTGTTAAGCTCAGAGTGGTGGATTAAAGTTTTCCAAAATTCTAATTTTTGCTTGAACATAAGAATTTTATCATTGGCAACAAATACCATTAGTTATTTTCCTTAAAGTGATAGCTAATTTTGTTCATTTTCAAAAAAACATCTGCCAGATCCTAAGGTCTGAATAACTATCACCTGTCGGTCTTTCTTCCTAAAAATGGTTTTTCATGAAAACAATAGCTACTTCAGTTCCCAGCTCAATCACGGAAGTGTTTTCCTCTACAGACAACTATCATGATTCCTCACACAACAGAAATGCTTTATATATATACCTAATTCCCAGCTTACTACACACAATATTAAAACTGTCAAAATTTAATAAAATTAAGACATGTTACACACTGCATCAAGGACACTCTTAAGTGCAAGTGTTGTTTTGCTTTTTTTTGTTTTTGTTTTTGTTTTGTGCAAGTGTATGGTGGTGAAGACCCTGACTGCTTGGACAGGGACCAGCACCTTGATTCAGGCAAAGGCTCCAGCAGGTCTGCTCATCACAGCTCATGCACCATCAGTGCAAATTCAACTCCGTGAAAAAGGCAGAGAGAACCTCTTAGCATTGTTAAGAAAATACTTTTGATTTTGTGGATCCCAACTCTCTGGGACCCTTAGGAGTTTTCAAACCCACACTTAAACACTGAGAACAGCTATTCTAAACTGTTCGCACACACGCAGCCATCACAAGTGTTATCATTACCCCTATCTTACAAATAAGAAAACCGAGGCAAGGTGGGTTTGCTTAGGATCAATCATACAGCCACTGAGAGGAAGAAGCAGGATTCAGCTGGAGTGTGGGCTCCAACCATTTTGATGAAAGAAGGGTGTGGTGTTAGCTGCATATTATCCCCAGCTTTTTGAGACATATGCTATACTTATGAGAAAAAAAGGGAGGATGGAACTAGAGTGAGATAGACTAAAGAATAAAGAGAAAGATCAAAATGAGGAAAATATCTCTGATGAAAGATTGCCATTTATCCATGAGATGAAGTTACCTTCCTAGAAACAGCCAGAACACAGCTCATTTAAAATTGCACTGATGCAAAATAAAATTCAAATAAAAAAAGATAATAGGATAATAACAAGTATAAACGAAAAGCCTCGGATGATAAACTTGGGTCAACATCACAGTTCAAGGAGAAGGTGCTTAGGGCTGAGCCACGTTCTCAGCGAGCAGTACATCCCTTTTCTTTAAAGGCAATTTATCAGGACTTATCCAAGCCTGTAAGAGCAATCCCTTAAGACCATCCAATTTCCTTTATTTCTAATTCCATACTTAGCAGAGCAACCTTCTGATAATTAATTTGGTTTCCCAGGTAAGTCAATACCGGGAAAGAGAATGGTTGAATTATTGTGCTGGCTATGTTGCCTGCTGTAAATGAATAAATTGGTTTGTGGATTTATCAATCCACCTCCCAAGAGTTCAGCTCACAAACACCACTTTTCCTAGGGTGCACTGACATTTGACTTGTAGACCTGAAATGCTATGTGACCAAAGTGAGCAGGGCTGTTTTAAGGCTTGGTAACCCTGGGCACATTTATTTTAGGGGTCACCACCTCAAATTATCTCAAGTATATTAGAATGCACTCACTCCTAGGGCTGCCATATTGCATAACACCCCTTGCGAATGGAGTTCTCTGGAATTGTGCATTAGGTCACACTCCTCTTCCACTCCATTTTTTTTTTTTCGTTTTGCCTTACCTAGGGCTGCACCCGTGGCATATGGAGGTTCCCAGGCTAGGGGTCTAACAGGAGCTGTAGCTGCCGGCCTCCCCCACAGCCACAGCAACGCGGGATCCAAGCTTCGTCTGCAACCTACACCACAGCTCAAGGTAACGCCGGATCCTTAACCCACTGAGCAAGGCCAGGGATTGAACCTGCAACCTCATGGTTCCTAGTCAGATTCGTTAACCACTGAGCCATGATGGGAACACCGTCCACTCCATTTTAAACATAACTAATTGTGTTAAAAACAAATGGAAAAAAATTTAGAAAGAACCCTATTTGGGTCTAAGTCACTCTTTTGATTAGCTTTTAGCCATACATTCTCAGCAATCATTATGTATAGCAGAGAATGCTAATTGCCCCCAGAATCCATTCTCCAATTTTTCATTTTCATAATAGAATCCCACTCCTCAGCCCCCAAGTTTTAGAAGACACAGAGGCTTTTCTGTATTCTAACTACGGCCCTGTTTTTAATCCTATCAATTGGGTATGAGGAGGCATGACATGGATGAACTTCCAGATCTTTCTCCTTAGAGTGACTAGATTGATTTACCCTCCTTGCTTCATGCTGTGAGCTGCGACTAGTTAAGCAAAGTCAGTGATGTCTCTGTAGAGCCAGGACACAGGTTCCATCCCTAGCCCGGCACAGTGGATTAAAGGATCTGGCATAGGCTGCAGCTCGGATCAGATCCCTGGCCCAGGAACTCCTTATGCCACCGGGTGGTCAAGAATGAAAAGAAGAAAAAAAAAAAAAAAACAAGGTCAGTGCTGCAGACAAGGACAGTGCTCCAAAGGGTCTGGAGCAATGAGATCGAAGGAACCTGGGCTCTGGATGACATCATCTTACCCTTCTCCCAGAATCACCCACCTGCTCTCACACTGCTGCTTGAGAGAGGAGTAAACTACTGTGTTATTAGAGTTTATTTCAAGATCTCTTTGGTACACAGGTTTGTCCTATACCCAACTTAATAGCAGGGATTATAAGGAAGTGAGAGAATCAAATTTGATAATTTTAAAAATGTAAAGAAAATTTTATGATTGCTAAATTACCAAAAGCCAGCATCTTTTCAGCTATCTTCCAGCCTGACACAGTCTAGCCCTGTGCTTCTCTCTGACCTCATTTCCTATTTCTCTCCCCATCACACACTCTCAGCTACTCTAGGCTCCTCGTTTCTCCCCACATGAGGCAACTTCCTGCCTCAGGATCTTTGCATTTACCTTTCCTTCCCTATGAATACCCTTCTCCCATGAAACTTCATGGCAAATTCCCCTGCCTCCTTTAGGCGTTTGCTCGTAAGTCACCTTCTCAGTGAAACCTTCCCTGACCACCCATTTAAAGCAACAATTACCTTCCCCTTCCTTGACTGGACCATGTGCCCTGTTGCTCCCTCACTTCCTGCCTCGTTTTCTTTCTTTTTTTTTTCTTTTTCACCCACAGTATATGGAAGTTCCCAGGCTAAGGGGTGATTCGGACCTACAGCTGCCGGCCACGGCCATGGCCACAGCAAACACTCGATACAAGCCATGTCTGCAAACTACGCCACAGCTCACAGCAACCCAGGATCACCGACCCACTGAGAGAGGCCAGGGATGGAATCGGCATCCTCATGGGTACCAGTTAGATTCGTTTCTGCTGTGCCACAATGGGAAGTCCCCTGCCTCACTTTTTTTATGGGACTTGGGAACATAAGGTCCTCTATACCTTACTTGTTTTGTTTACTGTCATTCTACTTTCATCACAAAGGCAGGTATTTTTATGTTCTGTTCGCTATAATAACACCAGCAACCAGAACAGAACAGAAACTAGTACATTCTTAATATCTGTTGATTTAATAAACCAATCAATTTTAGTTAATTTTTTTCTTTATACTTTCAATTTGTTTTTTTATATTTTAGGTCTCAACTATGGTAGAGATCCTTAAAAGGTGTATAGGACATAGGCACTGTGTACAGAGTGTATAATACTTGTAGCCTAATGTATATGTGGATAAGAAGGGTGTCCCCCTCCCCCAGCTCCCAGCCAGAAGACAGACAAACCCAAGGCAAACACTGTCTATGCTCTTCTCACATTCCCTTGGATCCCCACCCCACCCCACTTTTTTTTTTCTTTTTTTTTTGCTCTTCAGGGCTGCACCTGCAGCATATGAAGCTCCCAGACACTAGGGGTAGAATCAGAGCCGCAGCTGTCGACCTATGTCATAGCCACAGCAGCACAGAATCCAAGCCAAGTCTGTGCCCTACATCTCAGCTCATGGCAATGCTGGATCCTTAACCCACTGAGCAAGGCTAGGAATCAAACCCGCATCCTCATGGATACTAGTTGGGTTCATAACCTGCTGAGCCACAACGGGAACTTCCCTCCTCGGATTCCTTTTACCTACAGTCTCTCTGTGCCCTGTGCCCTGACTGCCCCTCAAGTTTCTGTAAGCTTTGCCCATAACTGTGAATTTTTTAGGGGGATGCCAAAGGCTACGGGGGCTGCTTTTCCACATGGAATAAAAGGAACAAGAAGTTCCTGGGCGTTTATGCCCCTCCCAATAAGCTCTCAGCCAGGGAGCAACTAGAGGGGGAGTATAAAAATCCAATTCTTTTGCCACAAGTTGGGGGGAGCTCTGAGATGTGATTTATACTCCAGAGCTCCCCACAGGATCAGGCTGAGGCTGGGATTTGCCTCAGCTCACACCTTTCTTGGTTTCTTTCATGACCCGCCCCTGGTTCCCCCGTCTCCTGACATAATTCTTCTGGGAGTACAGGTTCAATAAATCCCTTGCAATACAACCTCATCTCTGGTTCTGCTTCTGGAGAATCTGACCTAGGACACCCACAGATTCACCTAAGTTCCCTAAGAGATGAGAGCCACTGTGACTCCTGCTGGTGGCAGCTGCCTTTCCCCCACGGATGTAAATGCCCTGCCCTGGTTGGTACAGAAGCCCTTCGGCATGCAGAGCATAGCCAGGCGACACCTGTGAGGAGGAAGACATTACAGGATGAAGTAGGGAAAGAAAATGACAACAAGATGCTCAGAATCAGAGAGGTTGAAAGATGTTGCCAAAATACTAAAAAATGGGTTCAAGCTCACCTCAGCTATAGATTTGTTATGTGATGTTAGATGGGACTCCATTTGATCAATTCAGGCTAGTCTGCCCTCCAAGATCAAGTTTGTGCTGAGATTTTGATTCTTCCAGAGAAAACATACCAACTGCATAGCTCTTGTTTCTAGCGCGCTAGTTTGAATTAAAGGCTTGCAGCATTTTAGTTTATGATATCTCTGGGGAGGAGTGACTATGTCAGTATAATTAACTCATCTGATGAGAGAGGTCTTGTTTATTTCCCCTACAAAATAATAGGTGGTGGTAGAGCTCTGATACAGTACGGTGACATGAAACGCGTTTAGAATAAATCACACCAAATAAACAGGGAGACAAAAATAATTTTGAGGTACATTTTTTATTGTTTCAAATTAAGTTTTGAAAGTGAACAGCTGCATACCAAAAAGCCACAAAGCTGTTACCCACTTCCAGTCTGCTCTTCTGAGAAAGGGTTAATGGCACTCTCAAGTTCAGTTCACAAGGACTACCAGAAACTTGAGTGTTGCTTTCAAATTATAACACAAATAATCTCTGGGTTTCTGAGAAACCTCTTTGGGCATGGGGAATGGCCAACCAGTCTGCGTGACCAGTTAAAATAACTATACATTTTACCAAATCCACAATGACATTCACTTAATAAACAAGTAGTAGCAACACCACGTGCTGGGCAATAAGTAAATATAAACAAGTGCTTCTGGCAGCTCACAGTCTAAAGAAGTATTTCAGGGATTAAAATGGTGAAATATATTCTTCCTCCCTCCAAAAACTTAATTCCAGAAATTGATTTGGTTTTGTTTGGGTTTCTGCAATTGAGTCATGATACTAGAAAGCAAGTAGAAAAGATAATATCCTTAAACCAGAAATGCGGAAGAACCCCTGATATGCTGGGGATGAGAATACTGGATTGGAGATGACAGACTGGAGGAAACCTTGAGAAGAAGGAAGTGGGAAAGGATGAGGAAGACAAATGGAAAAGGAAAAAAGTCCATGTGGGGACAGCTGGAGGGTTGAAAGGAATATCAAGGGCTGGGAAGAGGAGAAAGGGTGGAAACAGTGAGAAGACAGAGGAAGGCTGGACAAGACGGATGAGACAACTTCTGGGAGCAGTGATAGAACTCCATCATCAAGGTCTACAATTAAAGGAGCAAAAGGGCCCCTGAACACGCTGAATAATGGCCTCCAAAGGTATTTGATCCTGGTCCCTGGAACCTCTACACGTTACCTTATGTCGAAAAAATAGTCTTTGAAAACATGGTTAAATCCAATGGCTTTAGATGGGGAGACTATCTAGGATTATACTGTTGTTCCCTAAATGCATCACAAGTGTCCTTATAAGAGAAAGGCAGAGGGAGATCTGACCCATCAACAGAAGAAAAGAAGACAATGTGACCACAGGGGCAGAGATGGCAGAATATAGTTTCAGACTTTCTATTGTTCCTCATGAAGAAATTCCAGCTGGAGAGAAGAAAATAATAATATAAAAATCTCCTAGAGCAAAAGAAAGAAAAATCTATTTAACTGAATGGGCCTTTGAACATCAAGCAAGATAAAAATGAACAATAATAAAAGACCCATCCCTATATAGATTATGGTGAAATTTCAGATAAAAAGACAACTACTAGTATTCTGAAAATATGCCATACAACTAAAATAGTTTTACCTAAAAAGATTAAAATTCTGATTGTCATTACCTTCCATTGATAACATTGTAGACTGGAAGAAAGAAGAAAGGGAAACGGAAAATATTACAAACTTACAAACTTGTAGTTAATTAAAACTAGCACTCAAATGTTTTCGAACATGTAAGAAATCAGAAACTTTACCATCCACAGAATCTCTTTGATTGTCTTGAATATATACTACAGGAAAATTACCAAAGAATCTACGCTAGAGGAAGATGACATACAAGAAGAAGAGCGGAACAGGTAACAATAAAACATAAGGTCAGTTTTAACAATTAACGAGTTATCTATATAATTTTAATAAGAATCTGGAACAGAAATCCAAAGGAAAAAAAAAAAACCTACATGGCAGGTTAAAAGGAAGGGCGGAGATCAGAGTAAGTCATGCTAAAGGGAGGATCTAATCATCAGTTAACTCAAGATGTGGCTGGAAAAAATATATCTTCATATGTATGAGTTAAGATTTAAAGATAAACATCAGGAAAATGTAGACAAAATATTTAACTGTGAAACTACTCTAGAAATCAAAATCAAATAAATCCAATCCACTAATGAAAGTCAAAGTTTAAAAAAAAGTAAATAAAAGATATAATATGCTGATATATATTCAATTGATAAATGTATGAGTTAACTCCACTTATGAAAAATATAGATGTTTTAAAATAATAAGCATTATAATAGTACATAATAATAGTCAGTATGGGTGAAAAAAAATAGGACAAAAGAGGCAAACACAGGACCAAAAGAGATATTTTTAAGACTTTGGCCAAGGCAAAATGCTGATGAGAGGGAACTGATAGGAGAGGGGGAAATGAAGTGAGAAAGGAATTAACACATAGACTGATGTCTCTGAAAGCTAGGAGAGGTTGGATCCAAAGTCAAATAGGGGGATTCCCCTCAAAGAAAAAGGAAGAAGGCTCCAGACAGCTCAGATTTACAAGCTATGATTGGAGTCAATAACCAAGATTCCTCTAGTATCATCATTCTGGGAGGGTTCATTATAATAATACATTTTCTCATCAGAACATAATGAAGTTTATTATTGAGAAGTTAAAAAAGGCAAATATTACAAAGGGAGATGTATTTCCTAAAACACCACCATCCAGCTTTTACACACTGTTAAGTAAAAAGCAATCTTACTCAATTTTTTCATTTTTTTTAATGAGCAGAGTTGCTAAATACTACCCATCTTTTTATTTCTTTATGTTACGATCTTTCCATTGAATAATTAAGAACACAGCTGTTCTGATGGAACAAGAGCTGTAATTTAGTTTTAATAAATCTTAACTGTGCTTGGGTTATCCGAGAGTATTAAAAAGTACAATTCCCGCTCAGTCCGCAACATCTCTTCCAATGCCACAGACATTTTAGGCCTCTGCTGACATATATCTCTCTCTGGAATCGAGATCAGAATTGGACCAAAGATGTACAAGTTCAGAGACAAATTCTCACACCCTGGCAAGAATATTCATTTCAAGGAAAAATCAGTGGAAAAATTAGTCTCAAATGAACATCAATGATAGAGCTCAAAAATATGAACTCTGGAGCTGAAACCTTCAGCTTTAAATCCAAGCTCTACCCATCTGATTCCTCCTTGAGTGTGTGAAAGTTGATATTTATACTAGCAAAGATCCACTGAGTTCCTACTCTATGCCAGGCCTGTATCAAGTGTTTTTATGGGCTGGGTCTCTGTTTATTCACTGAAGAAGTGTTTCTTTCAATCAAAGATGGCACAAACAAATGGAAAGACATACCATGCTCTTGGATTGGAAGAATCAATATTGTCAAAAATGACTATACTGCCCAAGGCAAACTACAGATTCAATGCAATCCCTATCAAATTACCAAGGACATTTTTCACATAACTAGAACAAAATATTTTAGTTTATTTGGAAGCACAAAAGACCCTGAATAGCCAAAGCCATCCTGAGAAAGAAAACTGCAGCTGGAGGAATCTGGAGCCTTTACTTCAGACTATACTACAAAGCTACAGTCATCAAAACCATATGGTACTGGCACAAAAACAGAAATATGGATCAGTGGAACAGGATAGAAAGCCCAGAATTAAACCCATATACCTATAGTCAATAAATCTATGACAAAGGAGGTAAGAATATACAATGGAGAGGACAGTCCCTTCAATAATGGTGCTGGGAAAACTGGACGGCTACATATAAAAGAATGAAATTAGAACACTTCCTAACACCATAAACAAAAATAAACCCAAAATTGATTAAAGACCTAGATATAAGACCAGATACTATAAAATTCTTAGAGGAAAACATAGGCTGAACACTCTCTGACATAAACTACAGCAATATCTTCTCAGAACCACCTCTTAGAGTAACGACAATAAAAACAAAAATAAACAAATGGGACCTAATTAAATGTAAAAGTTTTTGCACAGCAAAGGAAACCCTAAATAAAATGAAAAGACAACCCACAGAATGAAAATATTTGCAAATGAAGCAACTGACAAGGGATTAACCTCCAAAATTTATAAACACCTCCTTCAGCTCAATACCAAAAAAAAAAACCAAACAATCCCATCAAAAAATGGGCCAAAGAGCTAAACAGACAATTCTCTAAAGAAGACATACAGATGGCCAAAAAAAACATGAAAAGATGTTCAACATCACTAATTATTATTAGAGAAATACAAATCAAAACTACTATGAGGTACCACCTCATAACAGCAAGAATGGCCATCATCAAAAATTATAAACAACAAATGCTGGAGAGGTGTGTGGAGAAAAGGGAATGCTATTACATTGTTGGTGGGAATGTAAACTGGTGCAACAACTATGGAAAACAGTATGGAGATTCCTCAAAAAACTAAAAATAGAATTACCATTTGATCCACCAATCACACTCCTGGGCATCTAACCAGAGAAAACCATGACTCAAAAAGATACATGTACTCCAATGTTCACTACAGCACTATATACAATAGCCAAGACATGGAAGCAACGTAAGTGTCCATCATCAGAGGAGTGGATAAAGAAGATGTGGTACATGCACACAATAGCATATTACTCAGCCAGAAAAAGAAATGCAATAATGGCATTTGCAGGAACACAGATGGACCTAGAAATTACCATGCTAAGTGAAGTTAGACAGTGAGACAACAATGTCATATGTTATCACTTACACGTGGAATCTAAAAAAAAGGACACAACAAACTTCTTTGCAGAACAGATACTGGCTCACAGACTTTGAAAAACTTACAGTTTCCAAAGGAGGCAGGTTGGGAGTGTGGGGGGGATGGGCTAGGGGGATGGGCTGCGGGTTTGGGGATGAAACTGCTATAAAATTGGGTTGTGATGATCATTGTACAACTATAAATATAATAAAAATTCATTGAGTTAAAAATATTTCTTTCATTCCTTTTTTTATTACAGTTGATTTACAGTGTTGTGTCAATTTCTGCTGTCATTCCTTCTCTATATTAATGACTAATAGTTCTAGGAATGTTAGAATGAACAACGTTAGGGACTGTCTCAAGTCTACTAGAATCTATTGTTTAAGACGGGGGAAAAAAATCACTAATAAAATAATCTCATTTAATCCTCAGAACATCTCTGTAAGGAAGGCACCACTATATCCCTTTGCAAAGGAGACAATGGAGTCTCAGAAGAACCAAGGTCCCAGGCTAGTTAATAGCTGAGTCTAGCTCCAAAGACCACTCTCTTTACCACTTCCCTATACTGCTGGAGGTAGTGGGTTCAGAGCCTCAAGTTTCTTCAGTACCTGGTTGATAGGGGGCCTTTCATCACCTCTCTGAATGCCCTGCCCTTGGGGTCCCCCAGAATCATATTGCCTATACTCTAGACCAGACACTATTCCTGAGCTATTATCTAGAATCCCATCAAATGGCCAAATCTTCAGCAGAGTTTAATCTTCAATTTTCTCTTCAATCCCTGTCTCAGGACAGGTGAACTCCAAAAACTGGACTACAGTGGAGTAGCATTTTGCATCTTTTGCAAGATTTAAAATAAGGAAGTACTGCCTTTTCTACTTTTCTTTTGATTCATCCATGCCTTTTAGATCCTCCTCTCAGCAGCTCCACCTCCTCCCCAGCAGGGGCTGAGCTTCCCCTGCTACATCCTACTGTGCTGTGCTCATTTCTGGTTCCCAGATACCTTTCCCGAGGATCTGTTGGGACTGCATACTTTCTGGGAAACCCAGCAATAAGAAAAGACCATGACCCTCAGGGTTGATACAAAGCTCCTCCTTTTGTCATTTTTATTTAGCACACAGTATACCCAGCCTGCATGGCTGGCATGCACCCAAATTCTACAGGATCATAACATTTGAAGGATTCAGGCCTTGGTTCAATCTTACCTCCACTATTACCTGCTCTGTGACCCAGGACCAGTTCTTTACACTCTGTTTATCGTGGATAAATCATAGTTCCCAAATCAATATGGTTATCACGAATAATCAAATATACATACTAAATTAAATAACAGTGCTTGACAAAGAATATATTCAATACACATTACCATCACCATTTTTATAACATTATTATCATCATTACTACCATTACATATTTTGGTCATTTAGATCTTTGAACATAAAAACAGCGTTCTCAGGGGCAGTTTGGCACCTGAGAAAACCACTCTTTATCACACTGAAATCTTTTTTAATTTATAGCTGAAATGTGGTCAGATTTTTCCCAGATTTATTGAGGTAGAACCGACAAAGTTGCGAGATATTTAAATATATCTAAAGTGAACAATGTGGCTATTTAATATGCATATACATTGTAGAAGGATTCCCCCACTGAGTTAATACATCCATCCAAAAAATATGGTCACTTTAAAATGAAACAGAAAAACAAATATATGGAATAAAAAATGATCTCTCACATTTATTCTAAATATTAATACTTACAGGAAAATAGATAAAATTTGAGGATAAAAAGAAACAGGAGGAGAAGGAGATAAATTTGGTATTTTTATAAGACCTTCTTACTCAAAGAGTGAGACACTGACCAGTGTACCAGGATCACACAGGAGCTTATAAGGAAAGCATAATTCCAGGACTCACCCTAGACCCGCCGAGTCAGAATCTGCATTTTAAAATATCTCAAGGCAGTGCCTACACACCTCAAAGAATGCACTTTGGAGCATTTTCCTGAACTTAAAGCTGGTGGTGTAGTCTTTAGGAAGTCAATTTTCACTTCTGAAATTCTGGATTCCCTTTTCCTAGATCTTTGTCTCACTAGCATAACTTTTATACTAACCAGCAACAATTACGGGGTTTTTAAAAATTCATAAATAAAAATAAAATGAAGACAATGCTGGTGAGAAGAAAGGGCAAAGGCAGAGAAAGGTCAGACATTTTTCTGAGTTTATTGAGGTGTAAGTCTCAGAGGCCACTCACTCACTGTGCCTGGGCCCTGGATGCAGGACAGGCTGGCTGTGGGCCTGAGATTTAGGTCAGACTGAATTTCATCTAGATCCTATGTTCTTTCTTCTAAATCCTATAGTGGCAATTTCCATGTATCCGAGAAAAGATCATCCCAAAAAAGAAGATTCCTTATAAGCCAGGTCATGCTCCAGGCCTGAGTCAGCTGGATTATTTTCACTGGATTTTTTTTTCCTAGCTTTTTATGGACGCACCCACGGCATATGGAGGTTCCCAGGCTAGGGGCTGAATTGGAGCTACAGCTGCTGGCCTGTGCCACAACCACAGCAACGCAGGATCTGAGCCACTTCTGAGACCTACACCACAGCTCACAGCAATACCGGATCCTTAACCCACTGAGTGAGGCCAGGGATAGAACCCATAGCCCCACGGTTCCTAGTAGGATTCGTTTTTGCTGCACCACGATGGGAACTCCCTATTTTTACTGGGTTTTAAAGAAAAGATCACTAAGTCTTCAAATCCTTGAAGCAGATCTCACAGATGAGGAAACTGTGGAAAATGTTCCCTGCCACAGAGTTTAATACTAGAAGCAGATTAGGTCTCGAGGCTCTCAGGGCAGACAGACACTGGGCTGTGTTTCTCGCATGAGATGGTGATCACTAAGGAAAACGTGTGAATTTGTGGACACTAATTCACTCCTGGCCCTACTATACATACTTTTTACACAAAAAGTCACATAATCATCATAACAGCCCTTATAATTATCTCATTATTAACACACTATTTTTATTAGCACATTAACAGTGATAGTATTTGTAGTAACTAATTATATAGACAGGGAACTAGAACTTACAGAGGCTAAATATATTGCCTGTAAACTGACAAACAATAAGTCAACATCGGTCAGTGTAGGGCCTGGTCTAAACTCACGTCTTTTCTGCTTATAAGGTTTCTCCTACCCGGTGACATCGGGGAGTACAATGAAAGCAACACAGGACTGGGTGTCCAAGGCCTGAGTTCAGATTCTACTAACACCACCTACTAGCTGGTGGACAGCATAGCACAGAAGCACAAGCTTAATTTGAGTCCATTCAGGATAGGGGTGAATATTCAGTCCGCTCAGAGGCCAGCTGTTCAAAAACAGGTAGGTTAGTAAACCTCGCCGAGTAGGAGTCCTTACTATTTGTTATGACAAGCTTCGACTCTACGGAATCCTGTATGGTTATCATCACTGGGATCAGTAAAGGCAGAACAGTAAATACAGGAAGTGCAAGGGCATTCTTGTAAACTAGAGAAATTAAGTTTGACCTAGTGCAAAGACCTAGTTCGTTGCTCAGAAAGTGAAAAGAAATTAAAATTCAGAATTTCCACATAACCCCAATTTCCTACTTCTCTTAAGGAAATCTGTCAGCGCTGGGACCACATTCCAATGAGACAAATAAATCATGCTGGTTTTGGTTCATCACTGTAGATTCCAACTTGGCACGGCCCTCTGCAGCCTCTATTTTCTTTTCTTTTCTTTTTTTTTTCCTTTTGTCATTTTTTTAGGGTCGCACACACAGCATGTGGAGGTTCCCAGGCTAGGGCTCTAATCGAAGCTGTAGCCACCAGTGTACGCCACAGCCACAGCAATGCAGGATCCAAGCTGCGTCTGCGACCTACACCATAGCTCACAGCAACGCCAGATCGTTAACGCACTGAGCAAGGCCAGGGATAGAACCCACAAGCTCATGGTTCCTAGTGGGATTCGGTAACCGCTGCGCCAAGAAGGGAACGCCCCCTCTATTTTCTTACACCTGCCTGATTCACCCACTTACATCAACTTCCTGCCCCTGGGAGGTATTACAATTTGCAGCCTGGGCCATAAACCAGAGACCCCAGGTAGCCAATTCGAGGCTAGCTGGATTGAGGTTTCCTGTCCCCACCCACTTCAGAACCCAGGATCACAAGACCAAGGTCCTTGGTCCAAAATGGGCATGTCATATAATCAAAATGTAGCACATTTATCATTTCATTTAAAAGGAGTGACTGCTGGAATTACATTTCCCATGTAAAACAATAACACAATTCCCAGCTGATCAGCAAATAAATAAGAGAAAACAGCTTTGTAATTATTTTGACAGTGGTTAGACTAAAAAAAAAAAAAAAACCATCAAATTCCATTTCATGAGAGAGAGCACTAAGCAGAACTGAGCAAACATTTCACCTGAGTCTAGCCCAACACATGCTACCCTGAAGATGACTCCTATAATGAAAAACCTGTCGTTTGCAAATGACTCATCACATGAAAACTCGGCTGAAGATGCTGGAGATGTGAGTGGTATGTGTGAAAATGAAATTAATCAATATGAAGATGAAGATCAGCAGTCTATCACAGCCAAGCTGTTTGATAATAATGAAACTAGGAATAGACAAAGCTCAAGAAACTCATGAAAGTGCAGGAAATATCAGTGATAATCATGAATTAGTAACTATTGCTAGAAATGGAGAAAAAAGAGTAGGCAGGCAAAGGAAGAAATATTGTCAGGAAACAACCACATCCATTGCTACCTCCCTAGTCCAAGCCACCATCTCTCTCTCCCCTGAATTATAATGGGGACACTCACTTGCCTGTACCCCTACAGTATGTTATCCGCCCAGAAGCCAGAACAATCCTATTAGGACACAGTTCACACTGAGGCACCTTTTTAATCAGAATCTCTTGCTGGCATTCATGTCACTTGTTCATAAAAGCCAATAGCCCCACATGACCTAAAAAAATCTGAATGACTGTGCTCCCCCATTACCATTCTCCCCTTCACTTATTCTAGGCACATCAATCAGATATGCAGTTTCTAAAACACCTGCCATGGCTCCTTCTCAGAGCACTGACACCTGTTGTTCCATCCTTCTGGAATCTGCTCCTCAGGAAATATCAGAACTGGTTCCTCATCTCTTTCTGGTCCTCCTTTAAAGGTTCTTTCCCAGTGCAGCTCTCCGCCACCAGCCTGTCTGAAATTACAGTCCTCTTTCCACGTATGCTTCCTACTTTCTTCCCTCCCTCCTTCACTTTCTTCATAGCATATCACTCCCTCAAATACATATATCTTAGTCCACTACCTGGTTTGTTGTCTGCCTCACTGGTTAGACTGCCAACTCCAGGAGATCAGAGGTTTGGCCTATTTTGTTCTCTGTTGTACCAGAAGAGGTGCTCAATAAATATCTGCTTGGATACATGACTATAAGTTCAGAGATAATCAGGAAAAGAATGATGATAACACCACGTTAAAAGGATCTGTTCAATTTATCATGTGGAGATATGCCCAGGTAATAGCCCCTCCCTTTCCAAGAGGATTTGTGGTGAGACAACTTCAGTCTTCTCCCAAGTGAACAGATAAAACAGAGGTTGTCAAAACACTAAAGCAAAGAACTAGGATGGCAATGGAGGCATCCTGGCCACCCTCCCCCTTCCCCTCTGAGGCAGTTATATCGTGAATCCTGGCCTAAAATCATCAGTTTTTCTCTCGCTCCTCCTTCTTCATCAAGAGTCAAAATGGATTGATTTGCATTTCCACTTAACAGACATTTCTTTATTGAAGTGAGTTTGCAAGGATGTTAAGGCTTCGACGTGGTAGAAAGGGAAAATTGTTGTTAGTCTTGGAGATTTTCTTTCACTCATTTGTGAAGATTAGTGATAAACACTGGGCATCAATCTGATGGTGTTGTATTTGCACACATCATCTGTAAAAACTATTAATGCTTATTTGGTAATATATGTGGTGCTTATCTGCAAAACTATAGCAAGAATAAGGGTTAAGAACTAGAAAGTGGTACATTTACAAGCTGTCCGTTCTCAAGAAGTAATACCTGCATCTGGTCAAGCCCTCCTCCTTTATCTGGGAAAAGAATTATCTAACAAGGTCGGATCCCTGTGTCAATATAGGTACATGGGTCAGAGACAACAGGCCATATGAGCTGATTTACCTCAGAGAGCCAAACATCTAAATTGGTAAGTGTAATTTTCATTATCCTTCTTCCTTCAACATAGAGGATATATCTTAAAAGTTCAGGAAGCTCTCCTGATAAATCAGGCTTGTGACTAAGCATACTATGTTTGCTTCTGCAGTACTCTCAAAAGCAGTGTTCCTCAACCTCAGCATTGTTGATATTTGGGGCTGTAAAATCCTTTGTTGTGGGGGCCTGTTCCGTGGATTGCAGGATGTTTAGCAGCATCCCTGACTCCTACTCACTAGATGCCAGTGGCCTTACTTCCCCCCCAATCAAGAATACCTCCAGATATTGCCAAGTGCTCCCTGAAGGACATATCACCCTCAGCTGAGAACTATGGTTGTAGAATGATCTTTCCATAAATTGAATTATATTTTTAACTGACAAAAATAAGACAAGATTAAGTTCTATAAATGTATTCCTATAGTATATTTGATAGCTATCCTTTCCTCCCTTTATGCATTACTTCCATAATTCAGGCTCTGAGGAGCTCTGTCCTAATCAAGGGGGAACTGGACTGCAAGAAACAGAAATCCAGCTCAAGTTGATCGAGTATAGAAGTGTAATGCCTTAAGTAAGCAGAAAAATTTCTCAGACCAAAGAAAACAGAGGGAGGACTTTCAACACTTACAGGATATGCAAGTAGTCAATCTCTTTCTTCTCTCCTCCTCTCCTTCTTTCTCTTTCATTTCTACCCCACCCCAACCCCCAACTATCTGTCCTCCACAGAGCAGTAAGAGTGACGTCTTTAAATGTAAACCTACATTTTAAAATGGTTTTCCGTTGGAGTTCCTGTCGTGGCTCAGTGGTTAACGAATCTGACTAGGAACCATGAGGTTGCGGGTTTGATCCCTGGCCTTGCTCAGTGGGTTAAGGATCCGGCATTGCCATGAGCTGTGGTGTAGGTTGTAGATGCGGCTGGGATCCCACGTTGCTGGGGCTGTGGCGTACGCTGGCAGCTACAGCTCCAACTGGATCCCTAGCCTGGGAACCTCCATATGCCGTGAGTGTGGCTCTAGAAAAGGCAAAAAGACAAAAAATAATAAAAAATGAAAAAATAAAATGGTTTCCGAGCATGCTTAGAATAAAATCTCAAGTTCTTACTATGATCAAGAAACCCATCTAATCTAGTCTCTGACCTTATCTTGTCACTTTCTTCCTCTTTCCCTTTTCTCTAACCACAAAAGTCTTCTTGCCACTCCGAGAACATTCACACCTCACAGCCCTTGAACTTGTCCCTCTGCCTACAGTGTTCTTTCTCCAGATATCTATGTAGCTTAATCCATTACTTCATCCAAATCTCTGATCAAGAGGACATTTTTGGAGAGGTCGTCAGTGGCTATTATACCTAACATAGCAAGCACCCCCTCCAATTATTCTGTGTCCTTAGTCTGTTATCCTTTATTCACAGCTCTTAACTCTGGAACACAATTTCAAGCAGTGTTATTTGCTTATTCTCTCTCTTTCACCTCCATAAAACAAATTCCAGGAGGTGAGGCCATTTCACTTTCACATCCCCAAAACCTAGAACCTCAGAGGCTGGCACCTCTTGATCAATAATTGTTCTCAGTCAGTATTTGTCAAATGAATGAGCAGACATCTCCTTCTGCATTCTCTGAAGGTGGACTCCTGTGCTCAACACCCTTACAGGCTGTTCATCAAGGATATTTCAAAATTAAGCTTACGACCCTGACTTTTTGAGAATGTCCAGTTTGGGATCCACATGATTTAACTTATCCAGTGCATGCATCATTCTAAGTCTGGGGATAGAAACTATTTGATCTGACTGTTTTGTTTGGGTGCCCACTACAGGTCTATAACCAGTTGGGATGAGAGAGTAGGCTTCTAGGACTGTTTTCTAACCCATAATCAGGGCAGATTCTCTAAGAAACGAGGTGTGGAACAGGCTTAGGTGTTTTATACCTCAGCCACCCACCCTGTCATTACTCTAAGAGTTTCCTAAATGAGTTAGGAACCATGAGGTCGCGGGGTCGACCCCTGGCCTTGCTCAGTGGGTTAAGGATCCGGCATTGCCATGAGCTGTGGTGTAGGTTGTAGATGCCGCTGGGATCCCACGTTGCTGGGGCATTACTTCCATAAGTTCCTAAATGAAACTCTAAGAGTTTCCTGGCTCCTTGAGTTTTCTCAAGGAGCCAGGGAATAGAGCTCCTCTGCAAAGCCTAAAACACAGAGTCCTGTTAGCAGGGTAGAGTGGCTATGGTAATACATGGACCAAAGACCACAGCTAGCGGGTGCTGACCCTACACACTGCCACCACCTTCTGCTCATTACTAGGAGTTTTGATGCCAAGATCAAAGTCAAAGGCATCTGTCTGATTAACAAGGAGAATGTAAATTAGTTTTAAAGACCAAGAAAGCAAGCAGAAAGTATTCCAAACTTGCCATCAGACATGCTCTAGGCTGAAGTGTGATTAGGAATACATGCGGGGAAGGGCTGTGGAAGACAAGGAAATATTGACACTCAGGTAAGAAAACTTAAGCACATGGGTTGCGTATGAGAAAATCGTAAGAAATGGAATTCTTAAGTAAAAGCACAGGCATAAAAGCAAAAGCAAGGTCCCTTAGCAGCAGCTTGATGAGGATCTAACTCTGATCTCTAGAGGGGAATGTCTGCACACTTGGTCTTACATGCCTTTTCTGGAGTGAGAAGTTATGTGATGTCTCCTGAACAAAAGGTTGATCTTAGTAAAAGTCAGTGATGTAACTGGGCACTAGGCCCAGAGGATTTCTTATGGTCCTAATAAGCAGCTTCCATCATGAGTCAATTCATCATGCACACTATTTCCACATTAATGTTATTAAAATGACACTTACAGCATGTCACTCCTTTGTTCAGAAGCCATGAATGACTCACTGATGCCTACTGGATGAAGTACAGATGCTTCAACCCTGCACTTACCGTCTTCCATGATTTACACTAAAGAGTTGATTGTACAAGAACCAAAGAACGTAAGACTGAGTGGGCACCCCCCCCACCAAAAAAAAAAAAAAAAGACATTTTGAAGTCTTAAACTTCACTCTCAGAACATGACCTTATTTGGAGAAAGGGTCTTTGCAGATTGAACCAAGTTAATATCAGGTTATTTGAATGGTCTCTCATTTAATATGACTGCTGTTTTTATTTAAAAGGGAGATTTGGACACAGACACAGCACAGGGAAGTCACACAGGGAGAAAATGGTCATGCCATGACAGAGGCAGAGATTGGAGTGATGCACCTACTAAACCAAGGAACTACGAGAATTGCCAGCCACCATCAGAAGCTAGAAAAGGCAAGGGAGGAGTCTCCCATAGACCCGTGAGAGAGCACGGCCCTGCTAACACCTTGATTTCACACTCAGCCTCCAGAACTACAATAGAATTAATTTCTGCTGTTTTAAGCTACCTAGTTCATGATACAGCCCCCCACTCCCCACAGTACCTGCAGAGGATTAGTTCGAGGACATGGCAAATGTCAAAATCTACAGGTACTCAAGTCCCCTCTATAAAATGGCAGGGTACAGCTGGCCTCACATAACCAGGAGATTCACTTCAGAATTTTGATCCATGGTTGGTTGAATCTGTGGATGCAGAACTGTGGATATGGAGGGCTGACTGTACTTTATTACAGCAGCCATTGGAAACTAATACACCAGGGAAATGGTGCAACAAGATCTTCTTGTTTAATTTCACACGGCAGTACGGTGATCAGTCATCGCAGTTTGTTCAGGACTGAAGGGTTCTCAGGGAAGTCCCAGGGAAACTGTGGCAAATTGGTCACCTTCTGGGGCAGCCTCCGTCCTTGATAGGCAGAATTCCAGGGAGAAAGTAGACCAGTTTGCATAAAGAACCAGGAATCTCTTCTTGAAAGTCAAAGTAAGAACTGTCAGGGTAGAACTCAGTGGCCTCAACCAAGGCACATGGCAAAAAAAGGGCAAAGATACCCCAAAGATGAATTTAACATGAAGGTCCTATAATTTAGAAATTGGTACACTAGTCCTCACACGTTCTGATGCAAACAGCGGATCTAGATAAAAGGCAAAAAGACAAAAACAAACAAAAAAAACAGTATTTCCATCTTGGGGACATGGTGAGAAATAGAAATTTTTCATACCTGTTCCTACTGAAGCAGATTCAACACTCTCCCCAGCACTGGGTATTTTCAAAAAATTTCTATTTGTTTATAGAATACATAGAAAGATATCTTGTTATAACGGAATTTCTTTCTTATTAGGGTTGATATTCTCAAATGTCGATTAGCCCTCTGTGTTTTCTCTTGTAAGAATGGAATATTTTTTTTGCCCATTTTTTACCCCAGAGATCTTAGTTTCTTTAAAAAACTAGTTTCCTTGAGCTCTTCAACAGTAAGAATATTTATGCCTTTTGTGCCATGCATATTCTACATCTATGTCCATGTTTAAGATGGGCCTTTTAATAGTATGCCTCGTGTTACTTTTTAAAGTATAAAAATTTAATTAAAATTGTTGATGTTTCCTTTATGATTTCAATCTTTTTTTTTTAGATTTAGACAGTCCTTGCCCACACAGTGAGAAAATTCAAATTGTTTTTAATTTTTTAATAGAAAGTGTTAATATTTTATCTCTGGAAATAGGGACCCATCAGGTTAAAATACTTATCTTTCCATTTTATTATAATAAAAAGTCGTGCCATATCTTTACTTATTCTATTAAGTAGCTCTCACACTTCCTTCCTGTGGCTGGCACAACATAAACTAGGGCCTGGACTAGGATGAGTGGAGTGAGGCATCCAGAGCACAAAATTAAGGAGGCTTCATTCTTAGGCATGGAAGGATGGGAGGATTAAGCAGTTAACTAACCAGTTAGCATGTTTTAAAACATGCATGTGACACTAAAAATGTGAAGGGTAACAGAGGGGGAATGTCAAAAATAAGAGAGTAAGGAGTTCCTGTCATGGCACAGAGGTTAACGAATCCAACTAGAACCATGAGGTTGGGGGTTCGATCCCTGGCTTTGCTCAGTGGGTTAAGGACCTGGCGTTGCCGTGAGTTGTGGTGTAGGTTGCAGACGCAGCTCGGATCCCGTGTTGCTGTGGCTGTGGTGAAGGCCGGCGGCTACAGCTCCTGTTAGACCCCTAGCCTGGGAACCTCCATATGCCGCGGGTACAGCCCTAAAAAGACAAAAGCCAAAAAAAAAAAAAAAAAAAAAAATAAGAGAGTAAGAGAATAAACCAACTTTCAAACACTGTCATAGATAAAATTAAGAAGAATCTTCAAGATGATGGGGTTGTGAGGATGACTGGAGAAATGATTATTTCCTTGTTAATGAATGAAATAGATACTGGAAAATCTCACTAAATACTGCTTGCTTATTTTGTACATAGAGAACCAACTTTTTCAGGACATATTTCACTCTCTGCCTTATTTCACATTTTTGGTAAGTGATAGCTTTGGCTAGAAGAAAGTGAAGGTGCTATGAAAGATCAAAAGTCAAGACACATAATGGGACACTGTCCATCCATTATCCCTTTCTTTCTAACTCAAGAATAATGATGAGGCAACAGAAACTCAGGCCTCCCCAGGATTGCAAGTGCTCTCCGCCTTTATGCAGCTAGTCTCCCAAACACAAACATGGACTTGACAGTGAGTTTCCCGTCCACTCTCCCCTCTCTATCTGCATAACCTCCTTCTGGGAGTCTCCTTGCCTGGTTTCTACCTTTAGTGTTGGATGTCAGGGGCCCCTGTGACCTCCCACATTCAGGAGTCCAGAGTGCACCTTTTAAAGGAGGAAGGATTATGTTATTTACATAATTTACCTAATTAGTAATTAACATGTACAGGGAAGTATTCAGGGACTTGATGTGTTACATGCTCACAATCTGATGGTGGGATGGTGGCTCCTGTGTTTTTCAAATTCCATTAAATTTCCCTGAAAATAGCTCTCAAGTTTTCTTTTCATGTACCCTCACAGCATCTATCAAGGACTAAAGAGACCCCTTTGATGTATTTTTTTTCTTCACTATATATTGCATTTTCCTATAATGTAACTTTGTCATACAGGAGAGACCTAGTCACTCCCTGCATATTTTTTCTAGAACATAACCTTGGCATATATTTAAATCTTCTATCCTTACAGAGTACTCTGAGCTAGTACTGTGCTAGGCACTGGGAAATTGGGTGAAAAAGATAGATGGACATGATCTTTGCTGTTAGGAAGAGTTCCAGACTAAGAGTCTGGAATATGTTTTAGTGAGTATCTTCTCTTTCCTAAACTAGCACTCCCGCCCACTAGCACTGTGGCACTTAATTGTGGCACAGGAATGGTCCAGAGGCTCCCAGAAAATCTGGTGCGGAGCAAAAAAAGCTCACCTCTACGGTCTCATGGCAGAAAGAAGTGGTGTGAAACAACTCTGTAACTGTAAGCAGCAATTTCCAAGATCTCTACAATTGTAAGCAACAATTTCCAAGAGAGAGATACAAGACATTGCTGATATTGTCAACACCTTGTTGATTAGTTGATTAACTTTCTTTGGAAGAGCATCTATAGCAACTAATCAATAACAGAGACAAATTTTCTCTTTTCCTACTACTGGCTCTTTGGTTGATTAAAGTTAAAAAAATAAAAAGCTTATGTTTATGTAATTTTTAACAACTACCAGAACAAATCCTGAGTTAGTGTTTGACAATCCAAATCCCTTTAAAGGCCTCCCAGGGACTGCAAGTTGTTTATTGATCAAATCCTTGTGTTTGGCAAATGACTTTTTCTATGAAATTGGGGAAAGCAAATCCAGCAGTTTGAATGAGTTAGTCTTTTCTTCCAAGGCCAATAAAAAATAATTTATACAGAAGAATTATATGTGAATCAGCAAGTAAAACAGTGAGACATCTTCACAGGAGAAAATCTAAATATTTGTCCGATTGAAAATAGCCACACTTGTCTCCTGTCTGTTAAAGAAAAAAGTAAACAAGAGACATAGTACATTAATCCTCAAAAGAATGGCCTGAAAACAAAGACTTAAAATTTTCCCCAAGAAAAGGAATGAAATTTGAAGATTTTTATCTATTTTTTATTTAAAACTGATAACGTATGTTGAAATTGCACATTTATAGACATTTACAATTTGAGCAATTGGAAAATTCCTCATTAAATTTTGTTCATTGACCATTCCTTTTAGGCAGCAGCAACACCAAAATAGTTAACAATGTATACAGCACTAGCACCAACCAATAAGAGCTGGCACTCAGGTAACTGCTGGCATTAACCCTTTATCTGCTTGACTACTAGGGGGCCTAGGATAAGGGCTTAGGTAGCCAGGACAGGGTAGGGGCATTCAGAGGGGCTTACAAAAGGACCTATATAGAAACTGATATGGCCATGCCAATCATCCTTGTTGAATATCAACTCTACTCGAAGTTCAAGTTCAGATCTCATTACAAGGACGTCACAGAACCATTCCAATTCTGTTGCTGTGATATTTTGTCTTAAGTGATTCTATATTACCGTAATCCTAACTGTGCACTTTTAGTTTAAAGGTGAAGGAAAAGAAACACTGAGGTGTAGTCCCTTTAAATGTCAACAAGGAAATGCAAAGTTCCTAGGAACTTAAAGGGAAGTTTAATATCATGTACTTGTCTGTACTGCCTCTTCCTTTTTCAAGCTCTGAAATCTTTTGGTGGGCTTCATTCAGTTTGGATGGTGTGCTAGGGTCCTTCAGAGAAACAGAACCAATGGGATATAAAGAGAGAGAGAGAGATTTATTTTAAGAAATTTGCTCACAGATTGGGGGGGCTGAAAATTCCAAAATTTGTAGGACATGCCAGTAGGAAATTCAGTTAAGAGTTGATGTGCAGTCTGTGGCCTAAATCTGCAGGGCATGCCAGCAGGTGGAAAACCCAGACGGGGTTTCTATGCTTCAGTCTTGAGACAGAATGACTTCTTCCCCTGGAAACCTCAGCCTTTGCTCATCTGATTGTAAATGCTAATCTCACATCCACAAATATAAATGCTAGGAACTCACAGCAACATCTATACTAGTATTTGACCCCAAACTGGGCACCATAGCCTAGCTAAGTTGACACATAAAATTAACCATCACAGATGGGCATTCTGGAAGCTTAATAGGAGGCAGGATGATGGACATGATGCTATATAGCAAAATCAAAAGCCCATGACTAATTCAGTGTCTTTAAGCATGAACTCTACTCCAGGCCCAGTGCCAAGCACATCTCTCATTTATACCTCACAAGAGCCCAATGTGATAAATATTGCTATTTTTTGACTTTGTACATGACCAAACACTGGTTTAGAGAGATTAGGCTGCTTGCTATATTAGCTTCCTATTATCGTTAGAACAAATTAATGCAAACGTAATGGCCGAAAACAACACATATGCCTTATCTTACAGTTCTGGAGGTCAGAAGTCCAAAATGGGTCACACTGGGCTAGAATCAACACCTTGTTGCCAGAGCTGCATTTCTCTGGAAGACACTAAGGAAGAAACTGTGTCCTTACCTCTCCCAGCCTCTAGAGGCTGCCTTCATTCCTTGGCTTGAAGATCTCCACCTCCAAAGCCAAGAACATAGCACCTTCAAATCTCTGTCTCTGACTTTGATCTGCTTCTTGTGATGATATTGAGCCCACCCATATAATCAAGGATAATATTCCACCTCGGGAACCTTACCTTAATCAATATCTGCAAAGTCCCTTTTGCCAGGTAACATATTCACAGGTTCAGGGATGAGAACATCAGGATTGTCAGGGAACATCGTTCTGCTTGCCACACCTGCTCAGTCTCGCAAAGCTAGGAGTGGTGGAGCCTGAATTCTAATCCAGTTCTGTCTGACCCCAGAGTCTATACCCTCTGGGCCATGGTGGCAAGTTCACCTCTCACAAATAGCACACACACAGAATTTAAGTCATCGTGGTATTTATTTCATGATCGGGGCAAGGACCATCAAAAGCATTGGCTATAGAAAACTGTAAGCATTGGCTATAGAAAACTGTAAGCATATTAACAAAGTACATTTCAATAAGTTATCCAAAGGCACACGGATTGCTTTGTGTTAAAGAACACTTCAAAGTCATGGGATTACACTTTCACAACCAGTTGAGAAAGTGTGTTCTTTAGGCTTCCAACACTAAAACGAAGCTTCTCTGATCACAGAGATTAGCTATAAATCCAAATTTGGAAGAGACTGAATCAAAGTGTACTTTTGCCAGAAGAAAGGGAGACAGACAGATAAGGACACATTGATGCCAAAGTTATGACTATTGTCCTCACACACAATGCCCCAAAATCTCAAGAATCAGTTTTCAAACTTGACCCGCTCTAAGAAGTCACATGGATAAAATGTGGTTTGAAGGATTTAAAAAGTAAAGCTTGGAATCTCCAGGCTTGTGAGTGAACAAAGAGGGATTTATCTACTCAGGTGAGGGAGATTCAAAGCAGAACTTTTAAAAAGCATGAATAAAATTGCCTAGGAGAAAAATGGAAAATAACAAAACAAACAGCTCCATAGGAAGTCGTCGTCCATTCTCATCTAATGGTCTTTTCACTAATTTCTCAGTTAATCAAATTGCAAGGCAACATTTAAACTAAATGACCATGGAAACAAAACAGCCTGTTCAAAGGGCATGAAACAGAGTGCCATGGGCAAGAATGCCTAGTGTACAACACAGATGCACAAAAAAAAAAAAACTTACTTTTCAATAACTTGATTCCTACTTCCATTTCCTCTGCACTGAAAGATATTTTGCTATCGATTTACAGATGCAATCAGCTCCAAAACCTTATTTTGTAGGAAGGGAGATTAAACAATAGAGGAGGGAGTTTTTATCTGCATTCTATGAACGTTTCCTAGGAAATACTGATGGCTACATAGTAGACACTGGTGATTCTTAACTGGGGCCATCTACAGCACGGTGGACATTTTGCAATGTCTGCAGCCTCTTTTGGTTGTCACTACTCAGAAGTGGGGACAGAGGAATGGCAGGTGCCACTGCCTTCTCGCAGGTAGAGACAGGGATATTACTCAACATCCCTCAATGCACAGGATACCTCCAGATCAAAGAATGACCCAGCTCAGAATATCAATTTTGATAAAGTTGAGAAACACTGTTATATACTCTGTAGCAGATAAGAACGGGGTTCTGGAACCAGATAGTCTGTGTTCAAATTCTGGCTTTTCCCCAGTCTGGATGAAAACCTTAAAATTCATTTCCTTATCTCTAAAACAGGTAACAGAAGCATCCACCTTGTAGGGGTCCTATTGCAGGGGGGAGGGGTGTCAAATAAATTATTCTAGTTAAGTACTTCATAGCCTGGAATAAACGATACACATATTGTTAAGTGTATCATAATATAATACTAGTCTCACTGGCTCAGAATGATTAGTTACTTGCCCACCACCCTCGTCTCCCTCACTAAATTGTGAGCATCTTCAAGGCAGAACTAGATCTTAATCATCTGTATCATCTCAGCACCAAGCGCAGGGCCTAAATAGATTTAAAACAAATGGGAAGACAAGGACTCAACCCACTGATAATACTCATGGCCATTATCATTGGTGCCAACCCCTATTTGCTCAGCTCTTGCCACTCAAAGGCACACCAGCCCAAGATTTTTGTGCCTGAGGGCTCTCTCTGCCCTCTATGTCCACTCTGTCTGCAACATGGCCTAAAGTGCCTGAGAATCAATGCCCCCTGGGGAAGCCTCCAACCAATGACCGATGGAAATATATATAAACACCCCAGCTCCCTCACCCCAGGCGCAGCTAACTCAGAAGTGTATGTCCTGCTCTATCTCTGCTGGTTCCCCAGGAGAATAAGCTTCCGGTGTCTAAAGGGGTAACTTCCTTAGTACACACTTAACTATCTTTGCTTCACTTTCCCAACTCCCCAACTAGTGTTTCTTGGCTTCACCCCCACATAAAACCACTAAACCCCAGCCCCCATTAGAGAGCTGGCTCCTGGGGGAACTCCATCTAACATGCGCTATAAGTGTAGGATGGATCAAGTTGCCAGGAAGGTGATGTTCCTGACTTAAATATTTTTACGTATCAGCAGGGCTCAGGCTTTACTCCTGCTCATTTTTCGTCTCTCAGGGACCATGTCCCCATCCACAAGGCGGCAGGGACTGAAATGGAGGAAGGATAATAGTTCGCCTCCAGGTCCGAGACTGGTATTAAATGAAACTTGAGGTAATCTTCCCAGCAGAGCTTGGGGGCACCTGTGACTTCTGAACGGAGTTACTCTGTTTCTAGGGAAATACATACTTCTAAAATTAAGCTCTAGGTTAAAAACTTAGAACAATAAATCTCCCCAAGGCACACTCCTCCAGGGACCAATACACAGGGAAGTTTTCAAAGAGGGCAATTGGTTTATCACTTGGTGTTTCTTTTCCACTGGGGAGGGGAGACCCTTTATTTCTACTGTGAAATCTAGTCCATCTGGATGTCTGTGCAGGTTCAAGAGTTCTTCAGTCGCCCCTAATCCTCACCTATTAAAAACCTCAGATCTTTTCCTGTTGGGAGTTGAAATAGTGTATTAATCATCAGTGTTGCTCCTTATGCCCTTTTCTCATGACCTAAAGAAAATAAAAGTCAAAGAAATAACAAAAACCACCCTGTCATGTAGTTAAAATTCAACTTCAAATTTGTCTTCTCATCCTTCATAGAAAACTGTGTAAGAAAGGAAGTAAGAATTTGTTCTAGGTATTTAAATTCATTACCTCACTGAGCAACTTCATAAGTCACATTATACCCATTTTACAGACGGAAAGTTTGAGAAGTAAAGCTTTAAAAATTGACCAAGTTCATGTCACACAGATAACAGAGCTAAGATTTTTAGCCTAGGGGAATCTGACTTTAGGATTCTATGTTCAGTGATTATCTTATGTGAAGCTCAAGCACAATTTAACCGATAAACATCATGTAAGTAAAGCTGATAATAATTCCACTTGATATCACAGGTGGGGAGAGAGAACACATAAAAACTGACAGTCATCAGAGAGGAAAGTCCAATGAATTAAGGAAGAATTACTGTAGACTGCCAGTTAAATTTTCTAAGATTCTGTATATTATTTTCCCATATCTATGTCAAACATGCAGGCACCTACAATAGAATCTTGCAATAGTCTAATCTGTAGGAAGATGAAATTAAAGCCAAGACAAATAGAATGAAGGGAAAAATGAAAATTTCCCTAAAGAAAGGGACCCGTGATCCCCTGCAGTGAGACCAATGCAGGGATTTTAAGATCTAGCGATTTCCACAGAAGGTAATGTGCTAAACTCTCCTTACACTTCCCATCTGACTCTCATTTTGACCTGGTCTCAGGCGACCCCTGTTCGACAGCAAGCTCCAATACTCACTACTTACAACGACTTAAATTTCATCTTTTGTATGCTGCTTTAGTTTTCTCACTAAAATATGGCCAGAGATAATACTTTCCTCATATTTTTTTTTTTGTGTGTGTGAAAACTGAATGAGAAATTCATGCAAAACGCATGACTCGGTGGATGGCACATAATAAGCACTCAGTAAACTTTCAGGAATGTCCTTCTGCCCTCACCTGAGTCCTGAGCATGCAAGGTAGGTGCAGCTGCCACTGGCCTCATGCTCTACCCAGCTGTCTTGGTGCTTGGTTTCCTTTGCAGCCCAGAGCAAAGGAGAGAAACCCTCATTCTGAGAACTAGAATCTGCATTGAGTTCCGGGGAGGGACTATGACATTAAATGAAACGACACGTTATAGGACTATAAGGTTGGGGGAATCCCTTTTTTTCATTCCCATCCTCTCTGGGATGGGATCTCACAGCAAGGACCTAGAGAACAATTCAGCTATGAATGCTGGGGTTCTCACGGTGCTCAAGGGAGCCCTGAGCACAGACAGAACGCTAATAATGAGGAGAAGGCACATTCAGGTCCACATGTAGGAGACTGACGTGTGGCCCAGAACTTAGGCCTTTTCTTCGGAGGTTCATAACAATATCCTCCACTAACTGGATACATTATAGAAATTATTCCTAGTCCTCATCACAAATCAATAAAATGCTGCCAGTATACCTGTTTACAGATTCAAGTGATCTCAAGTTTCAATTAACCTGGCACCATGCCCTAGCCAAAAGGTGGATTTGAGATATGAATCAAGACGTCCTGGTGGAGATCCTACAAATTTTCTACTTCCTCATCTTTGCCCGTCTTGAGTGTCTGTCGTATACCTTCCTATAGGTATTCCTGAAAACAGTGTGTTGTAGACACAGAGGAATACCATCCAGATCTTCCTTCAGGGAAAGCCATGCTGCCCAGCTGTCTCTCCTTGAAATCAGAGGCTGCCACAGCCATGAAATGCCAACAGACCCCAGATCACTCCTTCTGAGCAGCTGGTATAGGGACAGATGGAGGTGAGTCATGAAGGCCAAGGTCTAGCCACTTCTGCCCGATGCAGGACTCTGCGTGGGCAATACCAGCCTGCCTTTCAGTTCAGCCTCTGCCTCTGCCCAATCCTGCTCCCTCCCCTTCTTTTTTAGACATTGATCCCAGGGACCATCTTGAACCTCCAATTCTGTTTCAGGGTCTCCTTCCAAAGAACCCAACCTGTACTGCAAAGGGAGGTTTTAAGCCAACAAAAGATGAGCTCAAGTAGTGGAAAACAAAAGTTGGGTGTTAGAGTCAAAAGACCAGTTGGACTGCTAGCTTATCCATTTTCTCTGTGCCAGGCCAGACCGGTAACCTCACTGAACTTATATGCAAATAAAGACTAGACTTCCTTCACAGGCTCTATGAGGACAATGTGAATGAAAGTCACAGCACATCTCGGAGTACCCACTGTGCTCAGCAGAAACGAATCTGACTAGTATCCATGAGGACACAGGTTCGATCCTTGCCCTTGCTTAGTGGGTTAAGGATCCGGCGTTGCTCTGAGCTGTGGTATAGGTCGTAGACAGGGCTTGGATCCCTATTGCTGTGGCTGTGGCCAGCAGCTACAGCTCCAATTCGACCCCGAGCCTTGGAAACTCCATATGCTGAGGGTGCAGCCATTTTCAGGACAAAAAAGAAGAGAAGAGAAGAGAAGAGAAGAGAAGAGAAGAGAAGAGAAGAGAAGAGATCACAGTACATCTCATATTGGTCATCACTGTGCCCCAGACTCCCCCCCAAACACACACACTTCATTATGAATGAGTGGGGAAAGGTTATTTTGTGGCATGGAAAAATGCTCCTTTCTTCCCCAGTGACACAACTGACCTCTCTCTAAAAAAGAGCAAATGTCATTCTTTTCCAGAAGTCTCCAAAATCAGCATCCCCAGCTGAGGCAAGAAAGTAAGGAACATTGTTATTTTTGTAGAGCAGAGCTGTAGCATATAATTAAATCATTAAGAGGCAAATTAACTCCTCTAGCAATACTCTTCTAAGAATGTGTGGGCAAACCCATTAGCATCGTGCCAGTAAATCCTGAAATGTCTTTACAGACAGACTGAGCAACCACAGCATCAAAGGCAAAGGGGGTGTGGTGGGGAGTGCCCTTCACAGGGGGTTTGACCTCCTATGGAGATATGTGGGATAGGCAGGGTGGGGAGCCGATGGGGTGCTAATGGCATGTTGTGACTTTTTCATAAACTCTTTGAAAATACAGCTGCCAAATTTCCCCTACCTAGAGCCGACAATAAATCTATTCTATTCCCAGGAAAACCATTCAAGAGCTTTTGGTTTCCCATTCACTATCTTCATCAACTCTCCTTAACTGCTGAATTCATTCAGTTTGGATTTTTTTTTTTTAAGTGGGGCCCAAACTGGAGGCCTTACTCTGTCAGTAGAAAGTGTTACCTTCCAGTAGTATACCTTGCAGTTATTTATTTAGTACGGTTTTCAGAATAATGAATATGAGGTTGGCTTCGATTCTATAGCCAAATATATATTTATGCTATAGACTCAAATTCAAGCTGACCAATTGGCTCGGCTGTGTCTGGCCTTCAGTTCTTCCAGGCTTGAGTGCTTCAGTCAATACACTGATCATTTACATGATGACCCTGCTTAAACCATTTAATAAAATGTAAACAACATGAAAGTGTATTGGAAGTCAACATAACTCATTATTGGTGCTTATACACTCATCGGAATCCTGAGGGGGGTGCCTGACCTGATTGGAGGTTTCCTCCAGAGTCATACAATAATTTTAGCTGTGAAAGGAAATTTTATGGCATGTAAGATTAGCCCACACTAATGCAAGGTCAAAAATAATAGAATCAATAGGCAAACTCAATACTGTTAACATTTTGAGAAAATTACTCCCAGAAAACAATGTCAACAACAGATTGAAATGGGTCTCCAAAGTCGTCCCATTGATTTCCTTTCATTTTGGTGGCAACCTAACTCTTTCTTTTATGCAATATGGAATTTTTTTAATCTTTTTTTTCTCAGCTCTGTTTTAAACATGGACTACTTCTGTTGCAATTTTTTTTTTTTTTTTTGGACTGATGTCAAACATTGCATGTGTCAGGAAACTTTATGTGGTTATGCATATCAAAGAGAACAGAATATGGAGACTTATTTCATCATGTACAGCCTTTTAGTTGTTCTTTAATTTAGGGCTCAAGTGATAAATTCAGGAGTTATTTTAATTATAGCAAGGCATCCAAGTGCAAATGTAAACAGTGCTGTTAATAAATTACCAACTAAATGAAAACCTTACATGAAAACACATGGCCTTGGGAAGGGTTTTATATTAGATGCATTGTATGCATTGTCATCCTCTTTGATGTTGGAAATGGAGAATACGGTTTGACAGAGATCAAGGTTCTTTACAGTTGATTGAGAGATGAGTAAGTGGCCAAACATTAGCAGTGGAATAGCACCCCAGACTGTTCTGCTCCAGTCTTGTCTTTTATTCAATAGCACCATCTACTCCACTACCACCGACTGATTTATTCAAGACAAAATCTTGAGAATTATCGTTAATTTCTTACTTTCCCTCCTTCCCTCAGCCAATCCATCAGCAAGTTCTGGGAGTTTTACTTCCAACTTACATCTTAAATCCACCAACTTCACACTATCTCTGATTATTCATTTCAATAGCCTCTTTCCTGTTCTCTCAGCTTCCATTTGCTACCCAACAGGCCATAATGATCACTTCTAGGCACAAACTTAGCACACGGTGATCACCCTTAAAACTCTTTCACGGATGCCCATTATACTTAATGTAAGGGGAACCCAGACCTCCTTACTGTGGTCCACCAGACCCTCCATTGTCTGGACCTCCTACCTCTCCTTCCTCGTCCTCGGTCTTCCCACCCCTAACTTTCTAAGCTCCGGTCCCACTGGCCTCTTTTGTGACTTAAACTAGGCCAACCTTCAAAACATCTCAAGGCCTTTGCCTGGGCTAGTTCTTCTTCCCGGCCCACTTTTCTCCCAACTGTGCCAGCACTGGTTTCTTCTCTTTTCTCAGTTCTAGAAGAATCTTCTCTGAACGTGTTATCAAAGGATGCCTTTAACCTCACCCTCGTACTGCCTAATTACTTTCATCACTTTATTATTTCTAAAAGGAAGTTGACATTTATAGCTATGATTTTGGTGAGTCAAAAAGGGGGGAGGGGGAATAAGAGTACATAAATCCTTTCTTTCCTCCGATATATAATCTGTTTGTTCTCAAGTGTCATCACTACTGACAGCGTTTATCAATTGAAGGCATCACCATTCTTTTTATTAAATTTTCTTTTAGGGTAATTTTCTAACCTTTCAGAGTTTCTCTCCAGTTACAGGGGTCTTGACCTGCTCCCCAGATTCACTAAGGTGCCATGGAAAGGCTATGTCCTCATAGTTCTGGGAAGTATGTCTGGCCCATGAGCTCCCCTTCCACATTGGTTCTTTCTGTTCGTGGTCTTCAGGCATCACTTCCGGCATCACCTTCAGGTATCACCTTACTGCAAAGACTGTCATGTTCAGTGGGCATTCTGGGCTGGAATCCACCAAGATGGAGTTGAACCCACCTACTCTTTGGGGCTCTGTCTTGGCACCTATGTTAATGGACATGGATCTCCCTCCACTGCCTCTCAATGTGGCATGAAGTCCCAGTCACCTAAACTTTATTTTCCTGAATTCAGTCTTCTTTTCACATACAATCTTTCCACATCCTCTTTGGTAGAGCGGCTGATTGTTCCCTTATCGTGCTTGGGTATGGGGGAGCCTATGAGGCTGCCCCAAACTATGTCAGAGGCACTCTTGTGCCTAATACGGTACATCCCTGAAGGGTTTACATTCTCCCAAAACTTCAAACTAAAGAGTTGTGTTCTAGACTCAAAGTCCAAGGTGACCTCAAACCTAGAACCAGGATATTCCTGTCAGAATCCCTACACTCCTCTATCCTGGGCTCTTTCTTCTGGCTCCCAAGGGCTTTTGCCACTCTACATGATCAGAAATTTCTCTGAACTCATAACCTTGCCTTTCCCATTTTAAGTTTCATTTTGTGGTCTGCCCACCAAGCCTTGGTTCCTGAGATATAAAGGCCCAGTTTGGGAAATACCAGAATAACAGCGCTTTCCTGTAAAAGCCTGGCTTTTAAGATTATGTTCTTACTAAATATCTACTTTGAAATTCAAAGCTAAGAATTGTAATTAAGATAATTATTCAATAACTGTGGCTTGAGGATGTTTTATTTTGAAGCCATCTCAAAAGTGCAGAAAAGTGACAACTAGGGAAAAAAGAACTGCTTTTCTCTGAACTGTAAGACTGAATTGCTGATCTGATGCCCCAAACACTTTAGTGTGTATTTCCTACAAACAAAAAGTTATTTCACATAACCACAATCAACCATCAAAATCAAGAAAGTAATGTGATATATCCCTACCCCCTAATCCTCAGATCTCATTCATGTTTCTCCAAGGGTCCTAAGAATTGGCTTTTGTAGTGAGAATTAAGTTCCAAATCACCCATTGCATTTAGTTTTCATTCCTCTATCTCATAGTCTGGAACAATCCCTTGGTCTCCTTGACTTATATATATATGACCTCGACACTGGAAAATCATGAGCCAGTAATTTTGCAGATTTCTTCTGAAACTGCTGCTGCTGTCCACCCATCTTCTGTGTGAGATGCAATGATGTTGTAGGTAAAAAGATGGACTCTAAGAAAGAACTCTAGGGTCAGGGTCTGTCTTCATCACTCCTGACTGTGTATGTGGGCAATTTATGTAAACACCCTGTGCCTCAGTTTCCTTGCCAGTAAAATATAAGAAACCGCCAGGCTTATCTTCTGGAGCTGTTGTGGGAATACTCTTCTTCCTGCATACTCAGCGCCTGAGTTGTCTGGCAATGTATGGCCCCTGGCTGCAGCCCTGACAAATGACTGATATCAATACCCCAGCTCCCTTGATCCTGACTGGGACAGTCTGAGGTACGGTCTATATGCCACAGCTCCCCTGTGGGCTAAGCCCAAGTCTCCTGCCCCAAGACTCCTCGACTTTGCATGCTCGCACTCCCTCCTCTCCTTCCTTGCCTCACTTCCCCACTCCTGTTCTGGTCTTTCCCAGGAGTACTCTTTAACAAATTACTTTCACACAAATCCTTATCTCAGGGTTGGCTGCCAGGGAACACAACTTAAGACAATTTCCATCTTTTAAGAGAGCAGTTCTTCTGCCATGTCGAGAGCAGAGAGCACACAGACCGGCTCAGAAGCTGTTGGGGTTGTCTGAATGGGAACCATGTGGGCAGAGAAGGGGACATACACACAATATATCTGGAGGTGTGGTCTACAGGACTGGTTTCTAGACAAGATACAGGGAAAAAGAGACAAATCAAGGACAAATCCTTAGATATATGCAAATTACTTCACATGAGAAGCAGAACAGCACTTTAGCCATGGAGAACTGATATTTTTAGAATCTCAGTTAATAATATGGAACATCGTCGCTAACAAGGACTGTAGACACACAATGGAATTTAATCGCTGGTACCACAGTCTCACACTGGGAAATTACAATGCCTCGAATTTAACAGGTTTCATTTTTCAGAGTGAATAGTTTGCTTTTACAATTTCTCACTGCCAGTGATGTTCTCGGATTAGAACCTATCAGAGTCTCTTTTTATCTAGAAACAAGGCCCTTGGCTATTTACATAGATGGGTTAAGTTTGTCCAACTGAAACAAAAAACCCTTGTGCTCCTCCTCCTCCTTTCTAGTCTAATTGCTTTGATGACCTCAGGAAGGGCTTCAATTTCTGTTCATTTTGGCAAGGTTTTTATAGTATTAGGAGAAAAAACATTCTAAGTATTGGAAGACTTGAGTTCCGGTCCACCAACCCCAGAATCTGGCGGGGGGGGGGGGGTCACCTAAAATCTGATCCCCAGTCTGCTCAGCTGATTTACCAATTTCATTCTGCAAATATTTATTGAGCATCTACTACTTATTGGCTTGGTTACAGACTAAGAATACAGTGGTGAAAACAATCATCCTACTCCCTGACTTTGCGAAGCTTATAGGAGGATGTCCCCAATTCCTATCCACAAACAAGACAGATGTTTGTGATGTAATTGGTGGGACAGGCAAAGGCAAGTATTATTAGTATTTTGTTATGTCTCTACCAATGACTTCTTAAATGTTTCCCTCAACTTTCTAATATTATCAATTATAATTCAAATGCCTTTCCTATGCATACTGAAGAAATGGTCATGTGAGGTTATGGAAATCCATAATCCTCCATCTGGAACTCTTTAGGCCTAACATATTTTGAAATTCAGGTATTACTTAGATCTTAGGTAATTCACAGCAGACATATTAAGTAACACTCCCAAAGGGGGTTGGGGCAGATCCCTGCAATCAAACTCAGCATTTCTGCAGTGAACCATATGAATATTCCCACTCAGCAGAATGAATAAAATAAATAAATAATTTGTTTATGTGTGTGTGTGTGTGTGTGTGTGTGTGTGTGTGTATTCACATCAGTTTAATTCAATTTTGGTCATCAGATTAATTATTTAGAACTTTTAAGTAAAACAAGTTTGGTTTTCGGGTGGTTTTTCTATCTTGGAATTACATTTAAGGAATTGTGGGCCTAGAGTAAATATTGTTAGAAAGAAGTAGGATATGATTTGGAGCTTAAAAACCAAATTTATCAAAGATATTCATTACAATTGCATTTGCTATAATAGTATTTGACCTATAGACGACCCAGCTTTATAAATAAACTTAAAGCACCTCCAGGTCCATTAATATTTCATTGATCCATAAAATACCCCCAAGTACTTATATTTATCAGCCTCATAGAAAGCTATATCTGATGTAGAAACCACAAAAATAAATAAATAAATACGGAAAGCATCCTAGTTCTCATGTCCTGGATCATAATTCATATGAACATTAGTAACCGGCTATAATATAATTTTGGGGGCCTCTGGAGGGACCAGGGAAAGCTGGCATGGCAGACTCAGACCATGCTATGCAGTGGATAAGGTTTTCACGGGCTCAAAATGGCAACGTCCAGAGGGATGTCTTTATCCAGAAATTCACAGTGGAGCCAATGGACCACTTAAGACCCCTCCCAAAGGCCAACTTCCTTGTCTTGGTCTGGCGCCAAGTAAGTTTACCTTTCTCCATTTCTACTGATGCTCCTGTCACAATGGCCTTCTCACACACAAAGCTCCCCCCCACCTTTGCCTGACTATTTCTCCTGCCTAAAATAGCTGAATAGTTCCCACTCTACACGAATGGCTCCTCTTCATCACCCACATCTCAGCTCAAAGGTCACTGACACACAAAAAAATCACTGACCCCACCCTTATCTGATCATCCTACTGATTAGATGTGCGCCCCCCCCTTGGATAATCTCTTATCAAATGTAATTTTTTTATCCTCCCAATAGAGTATGTTACATTCTTTCCTAAATTCCCATAATACTCTCATCACTTCCCAGGACTGCTGTTACAAAGTACCAGAAATTGGATGGCTCAAAACAATAGAAATTCATTTGCCTCACAGTTCTGGAGGCTAGCAGTCCAAAATGAAGGGGTCAGCAAGGCCATGCTTTTTCTCTGAAGACTCTAGAAGGAGAATCCTTCCTTACCTCTTCCAGCTTCTTTTTGTTGTTGTTGTTGTTTGTCTTTTTGCTTTTTCTATGGCCACACTTGCGGCATATGGAGGTTCCCAGGCTAGGAGTCCAATCAGAGCTGTAGGCGCCAGCCTACGCCACAGCCACAGCAATGCCAGATCCGAGCTGCATCTGCAACCTATACCCCAGCTCACGGCAACGCCGGATAGTTAACCCACTGAGCAAGGGCAGGGATCGAACCCATAACCTAATGGTTCCTAGCCAGATTCGTTAACCACTGAGCCATGATGGGAACTCCCTCTTCCAGCTTCTAAAAGTCCCAGTGTTCTTTGCCTTGTGGCAACATAACTACAGTGTCTGCCTGTTTTCACAGGGTGATCTTCCCTTCTCTTCTAATAAGGACACCAGTCATTTTAGATTAAGGGCCCTCCCTACTCCAGTGTGACCTCATCTTAACCAATTACATCTATAACAACACTATGTTCAAGTAAGGTCATATTCCAAAGTACTAGTTGTTAAGATTTCAGCATCTTTTGTGGGAGGACAAAATTCAACCTATAACAACAGGCATAGTAACAATTAAATATACTGGTCTTTGAAGAGAGAATGAAAGAAATTCAACCATATTGGTTTAAGCAGAAGAGGAGAATGTATTGGTTTATATAATTAGACATACCAAGGGGTAAAGTAGATTCGGGCATGGCTGGATCCAGGAGCCCAAATGTCATCCTAAGGGCTTGATCTCTGTCAGTCTCTAAACTCTGGTTTCTATTGTGCTTGGCTTCATTTTCAGGGAAAATTTCTCTATGTAGTAGCCCCCAGAAAATACAAAATGACATTACCTAGAAATTCTACTAGGGACAAGTATAGCAGATAAGAGCTTGTCTTCCTGTTTCTGTGATTCTAAGATTGATTATCAGTGTACTACTTTGGGTTAGATGGCCACTAGAACCTATCGCTGGGCTACGTGGCTCAGTCTGGTCACATGTCTGCTCCTGGAGCTGGAAGCTGTAATGAGGTCAACCTTCTCTACAATTTATGGCCCGAGAATGGAGAAGAATGAGACTATGGAAAATCAGAAGAAGAAAGAGTTGTTGAAATGAAAAAGATAGCAGATATTTACTGAAGATAACTTTGTTTCCTCTTTCCTGGAATATGCTAAGCAGGCTGACGTAAAATATGGCATTATTCTCCTTGGATTCTGTGAGATGCACAGAAGCACCAGAGCCCGACACACAGTAGGTAATCCATAGTTTTTCTTATATTGAACTGGGATTTTTTTCTGGTGTTTTTATGGCATTCTGTGGACATTTCTTCCTTTCTTTTGATCTAAGGATTGTCCTGCATGCTCTCCATGCACATTGCTCTTTTTTCATCAGTGGAAGTATAAGCCATTCTCAATATAAACCATTTTCTCTTCTCTTTCTGAAAAAGTAGGATCCAACTGTTGGTGGACATAGAAATATTAGGTAAAGCTACGTGGCTGTTACTATTGTGATGGCAGTGTAATGGAAATGCCCACCTTCCTCTGACGGTCCCCACTGACATCCTCAGAAGATATGCGCTTCATAAGCAAGAAGATTATGCTCAAAAAATTCCACTTATTTTCTGCCATTCTTACATCACTCAATGAAGAGATGTTGCTCAAAGACTATGTCAACAGCATTTGGGTTCACCAGCTTTCTCCAACAGATCGTAAAAGAGTGTGATTTTAATCAAAGTTTGTCATCCACCCAGAACTTAAGAAATGAATTTCTATCACCAGGAAATTTAAGCTTCTGAAAGTTACCTAGCCCCAGAGCCACAGGGTGAAGTCTGGGTCCAAAAAGAAAACAAAAATCAATCATGACAATTATTTTACTAAATTATTTTAAACTGCAGTGTATCGAGAAGGCTCAGGTAAATGTCGGCTGTCACACAGACAAGCAGTGCTGTCCCCATCACTGACCTTTTTCTTGTTAAAATACATGTCAATATGCAAAAGAGAAGCGTGCTATATCAGAGCCAAATGCACTCTCCATTTCTGGAGGTTCCCAAGACAATCTGCAGAAAATGGAATACCAGGGACAATTCTGTTTTGCTAGAGACGTGAACAACCTTTGAAAATTTATTGAGGGCTTGCTCCTTCATCATGCCAGTTCTTGTTTCAGTGGATTCAGACCTGAATTTGCTTCAAAATAAGACAGAGATGAGTGGGATGTCTGTCTTGGTAACAAAACATTCCACAATACCTCAGTCATTCAGAGCTCATTCCTCTGCCAACATCCACATCTTAGAATAACCCAAAAGACACTGAAAAGCATAAGAATGGACTCTCAGAACAGCCAAAATAGATACTGCCAAACCCAATCACTTTGCTAATGAGAGAGAATGAATCAGAATCTATGGGCTCCTATTTAACTGGCACTAAAAATCTAACAGTCTCGGTGTATCAGTCAAGGGCCTGTAAGAAATCAGGTGGTGCCACTCACAAATTAGGGTAATTCACAGACAGCTTAGTAAAGGCACCATTTATAGAGGAGCTGGCATAGGACAGTCATAGGAGGGTGAACATTCCTCGGCCTGATAGGACAGGGAGCAGAGGAGTTTCCAGAATCAGGGAGAAGGAAAGCTGTGTGGGAAAGGCTACCTTGATGACAGTGGCCATCAAAGAAACAATCAGCCGAGACAATCTTAGAGGAAAAGAGTCTACGAAATAAATTCCTGGCTTCACTCTCTTCTCTTCTTTCTTGCCAGCTCATCCAACAGAAAGCTGGAGAGTAGGGGAGCCGACTGCTGCTGCCCTTAAATGTTGGAGGGGGGAGTGGATCTGCAGGGGCTAGTGGACATCTAGTACACTTGATGGATACATGGGCATTTCTCAGCCCATGCATGTGGGAAAACCAGAAGTGATTGTTGTTAGATATGGCCCATGGCCATATGCAGAGGACCAGCTGAGAACAGTGAAGAATAAACAATTTCTACAGCAGGCACCAAGATATTCCAATATATGGATGACTCAAAGTGTACAAATTCTCTCCCCAAAGGAATTCAAATAAAAATCATATGGAATGAAACCATTTAGAGTAGGGGCCCAGTTCCCCAAAAGGCCAAAAGATATCACTGTAATGTAGATACGTCATTAGTTTTTGGTTTTGTTTTGTTTTTGCTTTTTTTTAGGGCCACATCTGCGGCATATGGAAGTTCCCAGGCTAGGGGTTGAATGGGAGGTGCAGCTGCTGGCCTATGCCACAGCCACAGAAATGCTGCACGGGATCTGAGCTGCACCTGAGACCCATGATGCAGCTCACAGCAATGCTGGATCCTTAACCCACTAAGTGAGGCCAGGGATTGAACCCTTACCTTCAAGGATACTAGTCAGATTCTTCTCCCACTGAGCCACAACAGGAACTCCTCTCAAAAGTTTAATAAAAGTAGCCCAGCAAAGTTTACAAAGTTTACAAAGTTCCTGCGGCCCAGGACTTCCAATACCATGGGTGTGGCCATTAAGAATAATTTAATGGGCTAATGCATAAAACTCATAATACTAATAACCGACATTTTACTGAGCTCTTACTATGTACCAGGAACTTTACATGCAAGTATTAGTTTATCCTCACCTCAGCCTCATGAGCTAGTACGTTATTTCATTCTCATTTCACACAAGAGAGTTAAGTAATTTGTCCAGCCAGTAAAACACAGTACCTGGTTTAAAGGCAGACATTCTGACTCCAGAGCCGCTATTCTGAATCAGACACACAGCCTTTCTAGCCCATGCCTGTAGCATCTGCTACGTGTAAAGCAGAATACAAAGATGATTTATCAAAAGAAAGAACCACTTTTGTGGCACTTCGGTTCACCTAAGTATAGAAAAGGCACATGTAGTTTATTAGTTTTCTGTTGTTGTGACACATTACCATCAATTTAACAACTTCCAATGCCACCCATTAATCAATCTTGGTTCTAGAAGCTAGAAGTCCAGGCAGGACATGGCTGAGTTTTCTGCTTAGGATCATGTAAGGTTGAAACCTAGGGATTGGCTGAGCAGTGTTCATATCAGGTACTGGAGAAAGATCCACTTCCTACTTCACTCAGACTGTTGACATGACCAGTTCCTTAGAATTGTGGGGACTGAAGCCCCTGTTTTCTCTATGGCTATTAGCAGTGGCCACTCACAGCTCATTGAGACCACCCATACTCTTTGCCATGCGGCCTCTTCCATCTTCACAGCCAGCAATGGACACTCTGCCTCATGTTAAACCCCTCTCATTGCTTAAATCTCCTAAAGGAGAGCCCAGTTTCTCTTTCAGGGCTTAACTGATTAGGTCAGGCCCACCCAGGACAATCTCCCTATTTCAAGGTCAATTGATGCATCTTAATTTACATCAGCAAAATCCTTTTTTCTATAGGAGTGATATTTCATCATATTCACAGGTTCCTCTTATACTTCAAGGGGAGGGGATAATCCAGGACAAGGGTCACTTAGGATCATATTGGAATTCTGCTTACAACCTCTGGTATTAATATAGGATGAACATAGACCTAATAGTATATACATAGAAATTATTAACCTTGCAACCCTGGCAAATATACAGGTCCTCCCTGCACTCAGCCACTGTATTTTAAATCGCTCAATTTCTCTGAACCTCAGAGAACTTCCTTTTACTGATGTTTTAAAAGCAGTAGTATATACCTCAAAAGGTTGTTGTGAGGAATAAAGATTAACTCCAGGTGACTATCTGGCATAGTACCTGGCAAAGAGGAGGCACTGAGTAGCTCTTAGCTTTTAGAGTTAATATTAGCATTGCTGCTAATATCTTTATTGCTATTCATATTTGAATTATTTGACCAGAATTGAGATAAGCCCGGAATGAGTTCTTAGCACAGCTGAGAAAATCTCTGTGGCTTGTGTGTTTTAACATGGATTCTGGGAGCAATAAGCCTGGTCACTGATGCATCAACTCAGGAATAAAAGCAAGTGGCCCCTGGCAAGAAAAGAACAAGAATATCTCACATTCCAGCTCCATTTACAAGAGATGAATCACTCTTTATAGATTCCTCAGACAACAGGAGCACAAAGGCTCCCAGAGAGGAAAGCCTGAGATTTTCTAATATATGGACAAACACATTGTACAATTCTTCAAAGCGCATAGTCTTCATCCAAAGCAAACAACTGAAAAAATTAAAATACCCCCCACCCCCATTCGTTTTAAACTACCACAAACCTCTCATCTGCATTTGCTTTAATTTAAACAACACTGTGTATCAGGCTATTTCCTACCAGATACAACTTATTTCATCTCCTTTTGTTTTGTTAGTTAAGGGAAGGCACTAAAGAAGGTGAAGTGGGGGCTGTTTCACTTGGGGGGACTATGTCCTTTCTGGCAGCATCACCCTCTTTAACTGGTGAAGATAAGGAAGTATTTTCTGATTTTGTCTACAGCAGTGGCCTCCAAAAATAGGCAAGAAAAAAAGGCAATATTAGACTTTCTATTTATACTGATTTCCATACTAAAACAAGAAAGAAATTAAGCTTTGTTATATTTTAATAAGCAGCTTGGCACTCGCCTCACTTGATCTGAGTCGGCTGCATATGGTGTTGTAGGGAATCCTGAAAAAAGATGGGAATTCTACAACCCCACAGAATTTGTATTCCTCCTAGCCTACTTTTTGAGGTTTTTGACAATTTATACATGCCCATTCATGTGCATTCACAGACCGCACTATCTGCTCTTACTTGTAACAGCTCTAATAAAAAGGGCAAGCGGCTTAAAAATTCCTGCAAAGAAATGTGAGTTGGAGGAAAGACCAACAATGCAAGTATCTGCATTCAACAAGAAAATGGCAGAACTTCTCCCACTCTTAGTATGAGCTTTTTGTCAGTTATGTAGTGATGAAAATAAAATAATGATGATCGACTCGTACCTGCCAAGAAGTCAAACCCGAAACCCATAGAGTTATCATGAAAATTATCTGAAGTATAGATTTACGTTTATATCCATGGTCTGACATTTTCTGTACGAGAATACAGGCTACAGAAGAGCAGGGACATTATTTTTTTTCAAGACTGCTTCCCCATATTCTTAGCCTGACACATTATGTGTGACACAAATACCTATTAACAAGTCACTAAATCTGTAATGCTGAATGGGGCAGATTTTATTTTCCAAGGATATCTCCAACAATGCTTCCCATCCCACATGTGGCTTACAACGTGATCTTGTTATTTGCTTATTAAGAGGCATCATCTAATTCCCCAGTTCTTAAATCTGGGCAGAATTATAACCGCTCTGACAGTGACTCCTGAGGCTAGGTCAGGAAAAGCCATGCAGCGTCTCCATCTGGTTTTCTTGGAAGGCTTGTTCTGTGGCAAGCAAGCTTCCAGGTTAGAAGTCCAGCTACACTGAGACCACCATGGTAGGGAAGCTGCGAGAACGTTCTTTAGACAACAGCCCCAGCTGAGTTCCAGATCTGCCAGCTACGTGACTAGACATCCAGCACATCATATGACTGAAACCCTGGCCAAGATTGGACCTCACCAAGGAAAGACTTCAAATGAGTACCACCCAGCTCAGCCCTTTCCTAGTTTCTGACTAGGAACTGTGAGCAAAATAAAACTGTTTGTTTCACCACTAAATTGGGGGATAATTGGCTACACAGCACAAAGTAACTGAAACAATGGTCCTCAGCCCAAGTACAGGTTAGGTCTTGGTATGTTTTAGAATAGCATGAAGCCATCACAAATCATGAAACATGTAAAATTAAGCAAGCAGTTTACAATTAATACTAACTTTGTTTAATGAGAGCAAAGAAGATTCTTTTACTACTATAGGATCAAATAATTACAAGTTCTTTATTTCAGTTATATCTTGTTCATTTAAACATCTAACTATTTATATTTTACAGTAGACATAGGGTATCAGCACTCTGGTGCAAATACATGATTTGTAAAGAAATATACAAGTATGGAGATACATGCTCAAAACATTTTAAAATCAGGGTACACGGTTAAATTGCCAGCCACTGAGAAATTAACAAAGTAAATCAAACTTCATACAACTTTCTGTATAAAATTTCAGAGGGTTCTTATATTTCTGTCACCCCTGTCACCCAGGCCTGAAATCCCAGATTGAGTACTTTAAGCAACTCAGTGGTTGAGTCAACACTTAAAGCCATTCACACCTTCGTATGAATTACCATCATAAGCCAATTCAGTTCCTGAGGGAGGTCTTTCTGGAGCACAAAGGAAATTTGTCTGAAGATGTTTTATTTGGGAGTTTTTCAGCAGCAAATGTCAAAAACCCAGTTTAATTGGATTTAAGCAAAAAAGGGGCCTATAGAGTCTTATATACCACTAAAGTTAAAGTGATACTCTATCTTCAGGCAGAGCTAGATCCATCGATTCCAAGGTTTCCTCAGGACCCTTTATTTCTCTTCTCTGCTTCTTTTATTCTCTGCTTAGCTCTCCCCTCACAGTAACAAAGTACCAGACTTCTAACCCTAGGACTTTGTGGTCCTAAGGAAAAGATGGTTTTTTGCTCCCAGCTGAACCCACTGAAGTGCCTGGCACCAGTATATCTGGCCATACTTGGGTCAGTTGGCACACCTGGAGCAGGAAGAGGAGCCGTCTCTCTCCAAACCTCATGGATTTTCCCCAAAAGGAAATTTAGGTGTTGTTACCAGAGGAGGACTAGATTTGGGGCAAGCAAGCATCAGATGTCTATTTCAGCAGATACACAGAGGGAGCGATTCAGGCCACCGAGCACCCCCCCCCCAGACTCTCAGAAGTCATCCTTTAGCACAAAGTCTGCCATGTGAACACAGAAATCAAGGAGAAATCGAGGAGTCCCAGAAAGCCAGCAGGTCACAGGAGGCCAATGGAAACATCTGACTTGCTGATTAAGAGGGACTGGTGATTCTTGTACCATTTAGAGTTTGAGAACCCTGGGATGAGAACTCAATTAAAAAGGACACCTCTGCTGCCATCTCCCTATAAGCCTACACACTTGAGAACATTAAAGGTGGTGCTTAAGAACATGGAGGAGCCAAACCACAAGAGTCTCCCTCCTGCTGCCCAAGCCCTGGTAGCTATGTGACTGTGCTGAAGCTCTTGAACTTCTCTGGACTTCGCTTCCTCATCAGGGAAACAGAGCTGGCTACAACACCAAATGCATACGTTTCCAGCCAGCATCATATGAGATTCTATTTTCTTCTACAGTTGCACAATGGGGTATTAAGAAGGTGGGGAATGGACTCCAATGCTTAAGAGGAGACTGCTCTCCTGCTCGTGGTTAAGGAAACTTGGGTGATTTATTTAACTACTTTGAAACTGTCTCCTCACCAGAAGAAGGAAAACTGATAACAGTATTTGCCTCCTATGGCTTTCATAGGACTGGCAACCCAAGTGTTCTACACTCTTCCTGGAAGATATTAAACACTCAACACACGGTACCTGCTGGTCATAAGATGCTCCCCCACCCCCCATAAGGGGGTTCTTCTCTCACCAGCTGCAAGTCTCATGAGGACAGGATTTTTATCTATCTTAGTTGCTGTTGTAACTTAAAACAGCCTGGCACATCACAGACGTTCAGTGAATATTTGTTGAATGACTAGTTAAATATCTGTCATCAATTGTACATATACCATCTCAGTCCTTGACCTTCTCATCTACAGCTTCCCATGTTTCCCAAATTTTTCATTGGGATTTTTTTTTTTGATGAAGAGTTATCAAGCATGTATTTTATTTCTGAAAACAACCTATATTCTGGGAATAGAGCAGTAAACAAGACATGCATAGCATCTTCTCCCAGGAGTTTATATTCCATGGTGAGAGGAAGGAGAACTACACTTCAGGTGGTTGATAACGTCTATGAAAGAAATAAAGTCCAGTGACGACAGGGAGTGTGGGTGGGGAGGGTGGTTCATAGCTGAGAGGGGATGGTCAGGGAAGGGTCCTGAGAAGGTGGTTTTGAGCTGATTCCTGAAAAATTGGAAGAAGCCAGCCATGGAAAAAGCTGATAGAAGAGAACTCAAGGTAGAAGTCACGAGGTGGATTATGGATTGAATTACATCTCCCCACCCTCCCCCCAAATAATGGTGAAACCCTAACTCCCTGTCCTGGGAAGATGACCTTATTTGAAAATAGGGTCTTGGAGGATGTAATCAAGATCAGATAAGGTCTATTTGATTAGGGCAAACCCTAATCCAAATGGTGTCCTTATAAGAAGAAAGGAGACACACACAGAGAAGGAGACTGCCATGTGACAACAGAGGCAGAGACTGAAGTGATGGGTCTACTAACCAGGGAACACTAAAGACCGCTGGCACACCAGGAGCTTGGGGAAATGCATAGGATAGATTCTCCCCTAGATCCTTCAAAGGGACCATGACCCTACCAACACTTGGATCTCAGCCTCCTACTTCCAGAACTGTAAGGGAATAGATTTCTGTTGTTCTTAGCCATCCAGTTTGTGGTACTTTCTTACAGCAACCCTTGGAAATGAATACATGGGGGAATTAAGCTTCTTGTTCAACAGACAAAAAAGAAGAGCAGGGATGTGGGACTACAGAGGCTAGAGTAAGAAAGATGAACAGAGTTGGAAGGGGCGCACAGCCAGGACCTTATCAAAGCAGGAGGGCCAGTGAGCTTGGAGATAATTATTCCTCTTAAGAGCTTGGAGTGGCTTTTAATACCTTAGCAAGCAGCATCATTTAAATGCTGAAAGGAGGGGCCATCAACTGTGTTAAGTGAGCCCAGAAACATCCTTTGCAACCAGGAGTTGCTCAGAAATCATGTCAGATGCTAAATTTGTCTTGAGCCTTCTGATCTTTCTTCCTCAAACCATAATCTGCCAATTGTTTACCCATGATAAATTCACTAATACCGTTCCAGAATGATACATATATTTTCTACAAATGTGAATATATACATGCATGTAAACATATACATTTTTCACATTGTCCCAAATCAATGGAGCATACTTAAGAAACAGGCACCAGTTCCTGCTACCTGTGGTCAACCTAGGTTTGGGGTTTTTATTTTTTTTTCCTTTCTCTCCTGAAGCATGGAAATACTGCATTTTGCATGTTTTTCCCCACTGTGATCATGCTGATTTTGTGACTGTGTATTAGTTACCCTGGCAACATGGTAGACATAGATCTGATTGGTCCAGTTGACAGGTTCATTGTCAGAGCCGTGGGCCCAGTTTTGAGTGGTAGATGTGTACATGTTAACCAGAGTTACACAGATAAGCTTGGGCAAGAAAACTCGAACTATCAGAATTTCTGCATCCCTTCTGCCAGCCCAAAGGACCCTTCCTTCTCCTGCTGTCAGTGTCCCTTGTACTGCATTAGGGAAGATGCAAGAACTAGTCTGTATCTTTGAAATATCTGTTAGAAAATGTGCTCGGTATTGGTATGTTCAGCCTGTAGTGCAGAACGCATTTATTTGTAATGAGAAACTAATTGTCAAGGAAGCTAAGGGAGAATGGTACAACTGTTGAACCATGGGATTAGAACCTGTTACACAGCCTTAATTCTGACTTGCTGTGCAATCTGGAATGAGCCACATATTCAGCCAAATGCTTTGTTTTCTGTAAATAAATTTCATTCATAAAGAAAGAGGATTCTCTTAAGAACGAGGTCTTAGGAACCTAGTATGTTAAACAGTTAAAATGGGACAAAATTCTAACCTAGTTTATGCCAACAATATTGAATCATTTATTTATTCAATTTACTGGATGCATCATTTACTTATTAGAGACTGGCTCTATTCATTTACCAATAAGCTAGGGAAAAAAAAAAAAAGCAACCCTACCTATAGCTGAAATTTTTTTTTTTAGCTAATGAATAACAAATCCCAGCACAGAGTACAGTACAGACTGATACCTCACAAAGTAATAACTATATTTTTCTTATTTGCACAAATTTCTGCATAGACATACCTGGCTCACTTTTCACAACCATTGCATTTTCAAAAGCATGTCACTAACGCCTAGCTCTACCACTCTCTCTGCATTTGAATGTATTATATTTAACTGTGCTATATAACCAGGCTAGTCTTAATATAGACGTAAAAGTCATTGGCAAGCAGTCATTTTTCACCTGGGTTAAGTGTTACAGTATGTTCAGCTCCAGTAAAGCTAACGTTTAGGCTGTCCAACTTCAAGGGAAAAAAAAATCTGAAGGGAAAAGAGACAAGAACCACATTCCAAATAGTCTTCCAAAAAAAAAAAAAAAAAAAATGACTGCATAGTAATAATTAATTCCTCTACTAAAGTTATCAGGAAAAAAAAATGTGTCTTCTGAATTTCCTATTTTCTCCCATTGAGAATAAATGCCTTGCTAATCGTGATTAGAATAAGAAGAGAATCAGAGTATGACAGGGAACCAACCAACTCCTTCAGGATTTAGCCTATAAACCAACTGAGAGAAGTTCTCAACTGTCATTTACTTTCTAGGATATCACCTTGCAGGCTTGCGTTTTGTTAGCAAATCTTATTTACAAGGCTATCAGTAGTTCATACCGAATATTATTTATAAATCTGCTAATTTCCCTACATATGGCACAATTATATAGCCTGAGATTTGTGTGAGCACTGTTATTTCGTAAGTGTAAACATTTTAAATCTGTCACAATTTTTGTAAGCCTCCTTTGGTATGTGTTCACTGAGGATGTAACAGACTGGGAACCCCAAAATGGAAATGGCCTAGGGCTCCTGACCCCTAAGAGGCCTGCTGGCTGCAGTATTTGTGCACAAGGAATGTCCTTCAGCAAACCATCCTCTCTTGGGAGGGAGGTGGGGAACCTTTGGTAAGAAGAGACTTCCTGGAGTTCCCATCGTGGCTCGGCAGAAATGAATCTGACTAGTATCCATGAGGTCACAGGTTTGATCCCTGGCATCGCTCAGTGGGTTAAGGATCCGGTGTTGCCATGGGCTGTGGTATAGGTTGAAGACACGGCTTGGATCTGGTGTGGCTGTGGTGTAGGCCGGTGGCTACAGCACTGATTCGACCTCCATATGCTGCAGATGTGGCCCTATGAAGACAAAAAAAAAAAGAGGCTTCCTCGTTGAGCCCCAGCTTTGGGCCTCTCCTCCCTGACTGGTCCTGCCCTCAGAAGCCAACCTCCCTGACCTCTCATTTCCTACACCTCTGGGCCACAGACAACTGCCCAGAACACCAACTTCAGATTTTCAGGAAAGATCCTGGTAAAGCAAGAAAATGAAAATCTCAATGTAAGTCTGCGCAAATAACATTCATTGAAAGAAAAATAATAATAAGGGCAGGGTTGGAAAGTGGGTGGTAAGAAACAACAACAAAACCCCATTTGGAGCCAACAGAGATAATCAGAGGGAAAACAAAGAATGGAGCCCAAATGAAAGAGTCCAAGCAAATCTAGGGAAAGGACGCAGTGACGTGCGAGGAGACAAAAGGACGCAAGCATTAATAAAACAGAGGGACAATGAAAACGCATCACAAAGCCTTGCGGTGCTGCACACAAGCCAAGGTACATACACACACCAATAAAAGCAGGGAAGTGGGGAACAAAGGATGCCATAGCAACCTTGGCTAGCCCGGTGGTGCTACCCACTGCAGTGCTCCTGGTCATCCATCAAGGAGCCTCCAGATCCAAACAGGGCATTCACACGGGGAGGGCTGGGGCCACCGCAGTCAGAGGGATCCAGGCCCCTGCAGTGCATGCTTGTCTCCCTTCCTTCCCCCATAAAATCCAAGCCGGGTCTGTGCCAAGCCTCCCCCTCCCTTCTCCCAACAGCTGCTTTTATGAAATGCAGAGAAACATAATCTGGACGCAGCGTCTTGACACACTCGTGTCTCCAGTTATGTCTCCCCAGTTGTTTCAGATCTGGGTAAAAGCAGCCTTCCCCCGTGCCCTCCAAAATACCCCTGTTCCTTTGAAAACAAAGACAAGATAATAACAAAAGAAAGGAGGAAGCTTATAAATGTGTTTTGCTTGATCTTGTGAAATCAAGCATCCCACCATTCAAATTCATTTGGGATTGTGGATTTCCAGTGGGATATAAAGCTCATTTACCTGTGCCTAATTCAAAAGAGAAACGCTCATTTCCTTCCACCTCTATCTTGTACTTAAGTTATAGGTCTTTTCTTTATTAATAAGACCACCGTTTCTTTCTACTTCTTCTGGTTAGAGTGGGGGAAATACTGTGACATCGGAAAAAAAGGAAAGATTAGTGTTTCACCAGCAAGAATTGGAAGCCTGTAGAAAATAAAAGAGAACTTTTACAAGAACCTAATGGAGATATTGACATGTGTGTCTGGAAATCTAAACTTAGCAAAGTGTAAGGCAAGAACAGGCTTTCTCACTTTATTTCTGTATCTGGAAAGTTTCAGCGGCTGGTACCATATGAATATTTATTAATGCATTGTGAATCAGAACCTGTGATTATTACTCAAACTATCTTTTTACCTTACAAGCTTCAACTCAGAAGAATAAAAACACATCTGCTTTTGCTCTTCCCATATTTTATTCAATGTTTTAACAGCTTTGCTGTAAATATCTCATCCATTACGATTCAGTTGTGACTATATCGACTGCACGTCTCCTGTTTTATTACTGTCATTGCAGTGAAACAACACACTGTTAATTCTGTTAACTAACAAGTTCACTGTTCAAGCTAGGCAGTGATCTCCTGTTTGTTGGGTCCACGTGTTAAAAGAGAATCGGTTATACATCAAACAAAGAAGGGCTTGAATGAGGCGTGTTCCCTTTGTTCAGATTGAGTGGGTCTTTACATGAGATTGTAGTTTAATATGCTGTCCTGGAAAAGACAGTAAATCTCAAGATGAGGCCAAAACCAATCACATTGGTCGAAGAGACTGCACAGCCCTTCAAGAATTCGGCTCTGGAATAGGTAGGCACCCTCACAGCTTCAGATTCTCTGCATGCATCCTGCACCACCTTTATAGCTCTCATCCAACAAAGACCTTGTCTTCTTCTAGATTCTTTCCAGCAAAAATGTGTTCGTATTTCCTTTCCTCTAGATGTATCTTAGCTTGTCTGTCAGCGGGGTCTGACAGTTAAGAACATGGTTTCTGCAGCCCAGCAGACCTGGTTTGCTTTCCAGCTCTGACATTTCCTGGGTGAATGGACTTGGATGATTTACTTAGCATCCATGAATCTCATCTATAAAATGGGAGCAGCTAAACACACTTCCTCATCAGATGGTTGTAATAATGAAAGGAGCCAATCTTTGCAAAGTTCTGTCCCAATTCAATGATTCAATGGAAATCACTACATATATTTCAAGTATAAAAATTAGTTAATTTGGGTAGTAGGTGTGTACCGGTTAGCCATTATTACGATAACGTTGAAACACACACCCATCAGCTTAAATCAAGGAGCATTTATTTAAATCAAGGGTATGCAAGTCAGAGATCTGGACTTGGCTGGGCTGTGCCAGACTGTTCTTCTAGTCCGTCATGTGAGGTTCACTCTCTGTCTTGCTGTTGGCTGCTGCACGTGAACCAAATGTGTGATTCTCCAGCAAGCTAGCCTAGACATTTTCCTGGCAGAGGTAGAGGAGCAAAGGAGAGGCTTCTTGGGTAATATTTGCTAGTATCCCCACGGATCAAAGCAGTTTCATGTTCAGCCTACCAACAGGGTTGGCATAGACAGAATGCCCCATCCAGAGTAGCCATTATCTTAGGGGACCAACGTTTTAGTTTTCCAGAACCTAAAGGGATTCGCCAGGATGGAGGACTTTCCGTGTTAAAGCTGGAGCCAGCCTGGACAAAAAGGGATGCACCAGTAACTCAGTGGGCATCACTACAGAGCAAGAACATGGATACAAGAAGGGTCCTACAAAAGGGACTCAGAAGCTGCCTGTCAAGAGAGACTCTCGGTCTGATGGTCATGGCACTGTTCTTGCTGCTACTACCACTTCTGCTGTTATCTCCACCAAAGTGGCAACCAAACACTGGAACCCGGAGGCTGGGTGACATGGAGTCACCCTATGGAGCACCTGCTTGTTTTGTTAGTAGTGAACTGTCAAGTTCGCAAGAGGTATCTCTGCCCCACCCCCACCTTCCAGATCTCTCCCAAGGGCACCTGAGAATAGAGTCTAACTCTAACCTTGAACTCTGACCACAGGGAAATCTGGGAAGTATACTACTGAACTTCCCAACCACCCAGAAGAGGGGGGAGAAATGGAGTGTGAAAGGGTCCAAGTATCTTCCACAAAGGCATGGCTCACGGGGAATGTTACCAGCTGTGGTGGTGGTGGTGGCGAGATTCATTCAGATTGGTTCACTGATACCACCTAATACTAATCCCCAGGCCAGTAACCCTCTTGCTAGTTTAGCTAAAATTACAGGCAAACAGGTTACCTCCTAAAATATCTGATTGCTAGAAGGCTACTTTCAAAAGGGCAGAATAATTGTAAAAAAAAATGTTTTTTATAGCATTTCAATCCCCAGAGGCAACTGGGGAATTTCTAAGGAGGCACAAACCTTTTCTCACCTTGTTTTGTTTTAGGTTTTACTGGGGTTTCTTTCCTAATTCCACTTCTGAAAATTATCTGGGTATGCTCAAACTCTGAAAGGTTTTATTCAAACTCTGGGTAAGATTTACACCAGTACTCATCACTTCAGCCCAGCTGACTTCTTTGTGATCATGCAGTTACAAAATAAATAAGAAAAGATAATGAATTCTGAGGGCATCTGAAATGAGCACCACAGATCCTGGCCTATACCTGACCTATTCTTAAGAAAGGAAGGAAAAAAAATACCTTATCTTAAGAAGGTCATTTGAGTCTACTGATTTCAAAACACAAATGAGCTGAATTTATTAGGAAAAATTCTGGTTCATTAGAGATAATTTTTCTAAGATACAGTTCCTTAAGGAGAACATACCTTGGTTGTGATTCTAAATCTGTCTCCTGAGAAATCCTGGATGCCTGCTGATCATTTTGAATTCTTTGCCACCCTTAACTTTCTGGCTGCATGTTAGAAATCATTTTAAATGAATTGAATAAAACTCACAAGTGTTATGTGCCAGCAAATGATGAACTCACAGGAAATATGACTCAAATCCACTTTTTTCATTTTGTTTTTTTCCCTAATGATAAATAGAAATGAACAAATGTGGTTCTAATAACATCTTGGAGTGAGAGCTTTTATTGATATATTAACAGTTGGAAGCGTGTAATGCTTTGGTGAAATAAACTCCATTCCGCATATTTATAACCAGATTGAAAAAGGTGTGTTTGTTATTTTGTGTGACACAGCCTAATGAGAGTGAAGTTTTCTGTATGAAGATATACATGCACCATCACAAAAACGAACAATATTCCAGCTTACAAAATGTTTCACTGATTGGAGATGTTTTTGCACTTAGTTTCCAAGTACTTTTTTAACCTGTGTTCGCAAACTTTATACAAATATCTTCTCCTCTTTCCTGTAAAACCATAAACAGATGCTCCAAACTGTGTCCGTTGAAACAAAAGGTGGAGTATATGTTTAGAGTGACAAGCCCTACTTTGGACGGCTGCGGTTGTGGTCGTTAGCCATTTACAATTTGCATCAGGTAAATCTCTTGGGATTGCAAAAAAAAAAAAAAATAGAAACTTGCTTAACAAAAAAGGGAATCCACTGACCCATATAAGTTAAGGGTAGATAGCTGGCTTCAGACACAGTGGGATGAAGGTACTCAAGTGATGTGACCAAAACTTGGTATCCCTTCATCTCTCAGCTTTGCTTTCTGATTTGGGTTGGCTTTCTTTGAAAATAGGGTCTCTCCACAAAGTCACAAGATGATAACAGCTCCCACACACACACACACATTCTCTCTCTTCCCTTTCCTCCCTCTTTTCTACCCCCATCAGTTGAAGACAGTCAAAAATCTGCCTACTATTGGCTCAGACTGCTCATACGCACAATCCTGAACCATTTATTATTACCAGTGGTATATTAGCTATCGACTGATATGTAACAAATTATACCCCCAAACTTAGTAGGTTAAAACAACATGCATTTATTATGTCAAAATTTCAATGGGTCAAGGATCCAAGCAAGGTTTGACAAGGTCCTCTAGCTCAGGGTCTCTCACAGGCTGCAGTCAAGATGTTGGTCAAGGGTCCAGACATCTTGTCATTCAACTGGGGTAGGATCTACTCCAGAATCATCTGGGCAAGATTCAGTTTCTTGTGGGTTGTTGGGCTGAGGGCCTTGGTTCTTCCTTGGCTATTAGGCAGAAGCCACCCTCTCTTGTTGCATGGGCCTCTCCTTAGGCCAGTTCATAATAGGGTGGCCAGTCTCATCAGAACAAGCAAACAAGAGAGAGACAGAGAGATGGAAGCCACAGCCTTTGATCCTAATCTTGGAAGTGACAACTTTTTAAATATCACTTTTGCTGTATTTTATTCGTTAAACAGTAAATTAGTAGCTAGTTGCAGGCCAGCCCATACTCAAGTGGAAGGAATTACACAAAGCAGTGACTAGCAGGAGGTGGGGTTCGTGGGAGACATTCCAGAAGCTCCTACCACAAGGGGTAATGAAATTTGCTGATTGGTTTAAATATGAATTTACCATGTGAAGATATAGGCTTTATAAACAATTATTTTAGTTTGCATAATAATGCATCGAGTGGCTACATGAGAGCTTTTTTAACTTTAAATTTATTAAACTGAGTTGTTTACAGGTTTTTAAGTGTTCTTTGCTACTACATATAAAATTGTGGTTCCTTTTAAAAAACCAGTTGATAATCATATCTAGGAAAAACTAAAATCAAATGCTCATGGAGCAAGGGAATGCTATCCCCCTAAAGGAACAGGGGCCACTCAGGTCCAGCTTCCTGTCAACACGTAGGAACATGAACACGGTATTAACAGGACTCCTGACTTTTCAAGGAAAATAGGAAATTTATACTGGTATGTGAAGTGTCCATTAAAAACAAATTACAAATTATTAAATTTATAAATTTATTAAATTTATACTTGTACACTTATATTATTATATTTATACTTGTATTATTAAATTTATACCTGTATGTGAAGCCTCCATTAAAAACAAAACATACCTAAACAAGTGAGCTGGTCAAACAAAACTGACCCAAGTGGGAGTCACTACACTGGCTACCAGTCTGAGACTTAAGACCCAGTAGTTGTACTTTTAAAATCAACCCTAAGGGGGATAAAAAAATAGGAAATAGCAAAACTATGGAGACCATAAATAGATCAGTGGTTACCAGGGGTTAGATGGAAAGGAGGAATGAATCAGTTGAGCACTGTAGACATTGAGGGCAGTGAAACTATTCTGTGTGACACTATAATGGTGGAGACGTACTGTTACATATTTGTCAAAACCCATAGAATGTACATTACCAAGAATGAACCCCAATGCAAAGTATGGACTTTAGGTGACAATGAATGTTTACAGGCTCACTGACTGCAGCAAGCATACCTGTGTGGCGCACTGATAATGGAGGAGGCTATGGGCTTGCCAGGGATGTTTATGGAAAATCTCTGTACCTTCCACTTAATTGTGCTATGAACTTAAAAGTGCTCTAAAAAAATAAAGTCTATGGTAGTTCTCTAGTGATGCAGTGGATTAAGGATCTGCAGCTTGGGTGGCTACCGTGGAGTGGGTTCAATTCCTGGCCCAGGAACGTCCACATGCCACAGGTGGGGCCAAAAATAAGTAAATAAAGTCTATTAAAAAAGGAAATAAAATTCTTTAAGAATTACAACAATGTGAAACAAACAAATATAAAGTTATACCTATCTGTTCACTAACAAAGAAATACATTTTTAGACTATCAAGTGCCTTTGAGGGGTGGGGTTATGTGTTTGTTTTCTCTTGGTCTATTTTCGAAATCCTCTTCAATAAGCAAATAGGGTACAGGCAGTCCTCACTTTGCACAGTCCCCTTTGTGGGACCATAAAAATGACTATGCAGTCTGAAACTGTGCAAACTGATATTAATAACCAGTGGTAAAAATTCCAGTCGTACCATGACCTTTAAAAATGTTGATCAAAACTTTAAAGCTGTCTTACTGTCGGTTATAAATGGATAGAGAAATGAAGAATAGTATAACTAGAATTTATTTAGTATATATATCTCATCATTGGAAACACTGAAAATTAAAGAACTGATTGTTTTGTGAAAACTTAAGTAGTTTGAATACCACTGTTCTTTTCACTGTTTAACAATGAAAATTTGTGATACAAAGAGAACATCTTTTCCATGCCCCAGTAAATTGTCATACTTAATTCTAAGCTTGGATCAGCTGCTAATATTTTGACCTTAGTACTTTCAATGTGAGCTATCTCTGAGAGCTCCTTAATGTGAAGATTTTTGCCAGCATCACTTTAGCTGGGACATCTTCATCCTTCTTGTCACGTTTTCCTCATTTATTGATGTTTGCATCCACTCTCTGGCTGAGCATTTAGAGTCTCTGACAGAGGCAGCATCAACATTTCCGTCAGCTACTTCTTTGATGATTCCATCATGTTCAGTAAGAATTTCACTTCCTGTATCACTTTATGTTCCTGTGTCGCACTTTTATCTTCGTTAACCAACTCCTTCTTTGACTGTTCATTTTTAGGAAATGTTCAGAGGGTTATCACTGGGAGACAAGGAGGCAACACAACCACACACTTTGCTGTCTGTGCGTGGACTGAACACAGATGCACAAGGACCAGTCACTGACAGACTGGGGAAGGCACATGATGGGTCACTGCTAGAGGTGTACATCTGCTGTTTCCATAGCGACTCGTGGGCTGAAGGGTCAGCCATGAGGTTTGTATTTTATGCAGTCACTTAGTTAATATACCATGGTACTCAACCTTGAATAGTGTTTTGAGAGACTGATGTTATTTAACTAAAAGACAGTTAACTGAAATTAATGTATAGCAGAACCATACACAGCAAGGACTGCTAGTAGTCTGATGTTAGAAAAATTAACATTATTGTAAAAGAAAGTGATTCTGCTCCCTTTTTTTGGTTACAGGCAGATTCAAGGACTAAAGATAGACCACTGAAAAAGACACACTGTGGGTTGAGTTCCTTTGATTTATGACCCTGGAGACCTCACGGAACATGCTGTAATGCTATTTTGTTCAGACTCCCCGTGAATAGGTACATCTGGAGACATATATTTATGGAAAATGATAAATATTTTTTCTCCCCTACCTTATGTCTAAGTAGGTCATGTTGGCAGAATTTTGAGTACCTATTACATTTCATCCAATGTACTTCCAAGAGCATGTTCAATGTAGCTATAGGTTGCCCTTGGGTGGTGAGAGTGAGCATCTCTCACCCCAGAGTCCTGTAAATATGATTGTTCTCCGGGAGTTAGACTGGGAAACTAGAACATCATGGATCAGGGCAGAGAAAAGCAGAGTCAACTTAGAAATGTAATTTTTAAAGCCACTTGACGTCTGTAATAGATGTAAAATGGATAAAATTCAACAATTCTTCATGTTTTTTTTAATACAAGGAACTTAGCAAAATAGCAGTGTGAAGGAAATTCTTTAACAAGGTAAACACAAAGAGCAAACGTCATTCTTAATGTTGAAACTTTAGAATTATTAGTCAAAGCCAGCAATACAGCAAGCATGCAACATGCTGTAAACACTGTTCGGAAGTTCCCAGCCAATGCTTTAAGAAAAGGCAAGCAAATAGGAGGAGTAAGGATTAGAAAGGAAGTGATTACCATCATCATTGTAGCCAACAAGACCATCAATAAATAAAATAGAGATTCGGCACCTGATTACAACCAAGAAAAAAGCGTATCAAAGTTGCTAGATATCAGGTGGATATTTAAAATGTCCTAGACACTAGAAATAATCAATTAGAAAATTTAAGGAAGTGTTGATGTGATTACTAAAGCTAGCAAAGCTGGAGGTAACCAGAATGAATGTATTAATACAGATAAGCAAACATGTGAATACTTATGGAATTAGGTAAGCCACTAATTCAGGAACAATGAGAATCACAGAGGCCAATATCAGTGAAGCCCAGGCAAACCCTAGCTGATGACACGGATATCTGATATAAATGTCAAATATGCCACTGCTGTGAAACCAGTTTGTACCTAATGCCATTACATTTCCAAGTCACATGTGACTAAATTAGCTGAGGTCACCCCTTTCCTTAAGATTTCAACAAATTTGCCCCATGCCCTTTGTTTAACAGCCTTTGGAAATCCAATGCAGCCCCACAATTTAGGTTCAACCCAAGCCAGTTAGGCAGAGTCAGCATTTTTGAGCCCATTAGCAATGAATCAATCATACCTTTTCATGAAGGTAGCCTTATCCAGGGCCCAACCCTCTTCTTTCCCTCAAAGTTAAGAACAAGATATTCACGAATTCCCCGTGAACTGCATGCCACCAAATCATTTGAGAGAATTTGACCATTTAAGGCATATCCCCTTAGCCCAGAAAAAGAGCATACTCATGAAAATATTATACGTATTTCCAGGAGGTTTAGAGATTCCCTAAATCCTATTCAAAAGATCCCAAATTAACCATCCTTGCTCTGCAGTGTGTGACGCACAGTGTTCATCAGACAGGCTCAAAATAAAGAGGCCCTTCCCATCGGCTGCCTGAGTTTATATCTCAACTTGGCCCTTAATCAGCTGTGTGAGCTTGATTACATTTACTTAACTTCTCTGGGCCTCAGTGTTACCGTTTGCAGTGGGAATTGTAATAGTTCATATCTCGTTAAGTAATTATGACAATCAAATGAGACAAGGTTGGGAAAGCTGTTGACACAGTACCTGCCGGGTGATAAATGACCAATAAATGTTAATTATTATTATTCTATTATTAACTGTGCTATGACTACTTTGTCTTTTGTTTCAACTTTTTAAGATACAGTTTTTCAGCCTCAGCGTTACTGATATTTGGGGCTAGGTAACATCTTTGTTTGGGGGGCTGTCCTGTTCATTGAAAGATGTTCAGCAGTGTTCCTGAACTCTGTCCACTAGGTGCCAGAAACTCCGCACCACTGTGATGACCAAAAGTGTATCCTAACATTTATATCTATCCCTTGGTGGGTAAACTCTCCCCTGACCAAGAATCACACTGCTCTGTACTGATTACATGGATGTGTTGGGAGGTGTTGTTGTTATGGCGGAAGCAACAGTAATCATATTAACTAAAATGTTACCATTACTGATGAAAAGACACTGAGGCCAAGACACTTGCACTCAAAATGGAGAGAGGCTCATAGTGAGCAAGAGGAAGCGACAGTGCAAATGAGGACGGGGAAATCACAAGGCACCCGTATGGACTAACGTGATTAATGTGAACCATAGGAATTGTGAAAGATACAGAAGAAAATAAATTTTGGTGGTGGGATGAATAAACTGGAAATGCTTAAGGGGAAAATAGCTTAGCCTGGAGAATACACAACCTGTGTTAACATCAGGAAGGGGTCGACGGAGACTGAATTTTTTTTTTTTTTTTGTCTTTTGTCGTTTTAGGGCCGTACCCACGGCATTTGGATGCTCCCAGGCTAGGGGTCTAATCAGAGGTACAGCTGCCGGCCTATGCCACAGCCACAGCCACAGCAACGGGGAATCTGAGCCGTGTCTGCGAATTACACCACAGCTCATGGCAACGCCATATCCTTAACCCACTGAGCGAAGCCGGGGATCGAACCCGCAACCTCATGATTCCTAGTCAGATTAGTTTTTGCTAAGCCACCATGGGAACTCTCAGAGACTGAATATTAAAAACAGAGAAAGGAAATGAGGAAATTGGTTCTAGAGTGTCCATGACAGGTCAATACCATTGATTCAGGATAACGCAGGAAAATTTGATATGGAATTAAAAGGTAGAGCCTGGGCTTGAGAAATCCTTGGAACATGACCAAGGCTGATGTCTGGAGGAGACCCTGCCTGTTATCCTTGAAAGATACAAACATCTTAAAAGAAATTAAAACAGTATACTCATTGCTGAAACAAATAAAATTAGTATCTCATGTATATGTGGTCTACATACTGTTGTAAAGTTGTTTTATGTTCTGAGTAAACATTATTTATGGGGGTCAAAGTCTCTCTGAAAAGAAAGAAGTTCAGAGAAGTTAAACACCAGCCCTGATCAAAAGGTGGGATAGAGGATTCCCACTGGGGCTCAGTGGGTTACCAACCCAACTAATATCCACAAGGATGCAGGTTTGATCCCTGGCCTTGCTCAGTGAGTTAAGGATCCAGTGTTGCTGCAAGTTGCAGCATAGGCACAGATGTGGCTCAGATCCCACACTGCTGTGGCTGTAGTGCAGATGGACACCTGCAGCTCTGATTCAACCCTCAGCCTGGGAACTTCCATATGCTGCAGATGCAGCCCTAAAAAGGAAAAAAAAAAAAAGGTGCAAAGAAAGACAACCTATAGAACCAGAGAAAATAGTTGAAAATGATACGACAAGGGCTTAATCTCCAAAAATATACAAACAACTCATACAACTCAACAACAACAACAACAACAAAAACCAAACAACCCAATCGAAAAATGGGCCTAAGACCTAAACAGACATTTCTCCAAAGAGGACATACAGATGGGCCAGTAAGCACATGAAAAAAAAAAAAGTACATCACTAATTATTAGAGAAATGCAAATCAAAATAAAATGAGGTACTACCTCACACCAATCAGAATGGCCATCATTAATAAGTCTACAAATAACAAATGCTGGAGAGGGTGTGGAGAATCCTCCTATACTGTTGGTGGGAATGTAAATTGGAACAACCACTATGGAAAACAGTATGGAGGTTCCTCAGGAAAATAAATATAGAACTACCATATGATCCAGCAATTCCACTCCTGGACATGTATCAGCACAAAACTATAATTCAAAAAGATGCATGCACCCCTATGTTCATTTCAGCACTATTCGCAAGAGCCAAGATATGGAAGCAACCTAAATGTCCATCAACAGATGAATGGATTAAGAAGATGTGGTGTATATATATATACAATGGAATACTACTCAGCCCTAAAAAAATGAAATAATGCCATTTGCAGCAACATGGGTGCACCCAGAGATTATCATACTAGGTATGTCAGAAGGAGAAAGATAAATACCATATGATATCACTTATATGTGGAATATAAAATGTGGCACAAATGAAGAACAGAAACAGACTTACAAACACAGAGAACAGACTTGCGGTTGCCAAGGAGGAAGGGGAGGGAGTGGAATGGACGGGGAGTTTGGGCTTAGTAGATGCAAACTATTACATTTAGAATGGATAAGCAATGAGGTCCTGTTGTATAGCACTGGGAACTATATACAATTGCTTGTGATAGAACATGATAGGAGATAAGAAAAGGAATGTATATATATGTATTACTGGGTCATTTTGCGGGATAGCAGAATTTCGTACAACACTAACTATATATATATATTTATATATACTTACAACAACATATATATAACAACTATACTTATTAAAAAATAAAAAAAATGTTTAAAGGGTTCACAGTCTGTGAATGAGACATGCTCCTTCTCTTAGGTGGTGGCAACAGAAACTCAGGTGTCCTTTCAATGTTGATGTTGATTAACACGGATATACTGAGCTCTTTCAAGCACTTTCTGGCTACATTATGTCAGACTAAATTTTTCACTTGTCTTATGTATGCCATTTAATCCCAATAGCAAGCTTTTGAGATAGCAGCAATTATGACCCACTTTACAAATGAGAAAGCTGAGGTTTTGAAAGGTTCAGGGTTCCAAGGTGTACAGCTAGGAGACAAGGATTTAAAGCCCAGCAGTCCATCTCTAACCCTTGTTCTCCTGGCTCCTGTACTGTACTCTCTTGAGTACACAGAGAGATGGGATGCTGACTCTACCTTCACTCCATGTACTCAGCAGACCAAGGACTTAACAAACTAAAATGCTTGAATAATGTGGCTCTGCTCTGTTGATCATTTATTTTTATCACATTAATATTTCACTTTTGCAAATGAATGGTGCCCTAATTATGTTAGTTACGTCTCAGTAGGTGTTAGAGGATGGAGAAAGAGAGGAAAAATCCAGCTAGGGGAAGAAGGGCTACGGCTACCTACATCATCAGTTCACCATACAATGATAGGAACCAGTCAATCCACAGAATATCTATGACCATGTGCTACTCTGTGTGAGATATTCCCGTGCCTGATGTCAGGAGCAAGGGGCGGCATCTGGCAAGGTCAGAATGGCAATCAAGTCAGCTGGTCACCAGAGCAGAATAACCTGACCATATACCAAGACACTAGCATACACACACAGCCACACAAGTCCACAGCCTTGCAAAACTCTACCGACCACCCCCACAAGCATAAACATTCACAACCACATGCACCAAATACACAGTCCACCCTGCCCCTTAACCCACGTCACAAAGTAACAGTCCTCCCTGATCTCTTGGAGACTGTCTCAAAGAGTGTTCTAAAGAGTGACTGCTGAGGAAGTGGATGAGGTCACTTCACTAATATTTTAAAAATATTTTTCCATGAGTTCCTGTTGTGGCTCAGCAGGTTAAGAACATGGCATAGTGTGTCCATGAGGATGTGGGTTTGATCCCTGGCCTCGCTCAATGGGGTAAAGATCCAGTGTTGCTGCAAGGTGCAGCACAGCTAGCAGATAAGGCTCAGAGCCAGTGTTGCTGTGCCTATAGCCTAGACCCAAGTGTAGCTAGGATTCAACCCCTAACCCAGGAATTTCCATATGCTGTAGATAAGGCTATGAAAAGAAAAGAATGTACATTTTTCCAAGTTGGTATTATTATCTGCATTGCTCATAGAGCAAACCAAAGTAACAGCCATCAAGAAAGGGAGCTGGAGTTCCCTTCGTGGCTCAGTGGTTAATGAATCTGACTAGGAACCATGAGGTTGTGGGTTCAATCCCTGGCCTCGCTCAGTGATTTAAGGATCCGGCGTTACCTTGAGCTGTGGTGTAGGTTGCAGACACGGCTCTGATCCTGTGTTGCTGTGGCAGCGGTGTAGGCTGGCAGCTACAGCTCCGATTCGACCCGTAGCCTGGGAACCTCCATATGCCGTGGGTGCGGCCCTAGAAAAGGCAAAAAAAAAAGGGGGGGGGGGGAGTTAAAACTTAAACTAAGCTCCATCGACATCACTGTCTAAGGATTTCTCCATCATATCAAAACAAATAAATTAAAATGAAGAATCCTGTGCTCTGACCTCTTTTCCATGTCTCCAACTTTCTTGCAATGTGACCAGTTAACACAGTTGGCTATAACATGGTGCTAATGAGGCCAAGGTCAGGGGTTCAATTCCCTCATGGGTTGAAACTTGATGCTTCCCTCCCTCTCACAGCTGGCCAACTCCCAGGAGTATCAGATTGATCATAAACGCAGTGGAAAAAGTCTTGTTGAATCAAGGTAAATCCATCCATATTGTTGGATCAACTCAAAACACAAACTACAGTGACAGTGTAATTACAGACACAAATGAAGACCAATATTGTGATTAGTTGAATTAATTTTTGACAGCATTCTATAAGTTTTAACTGCACTCTTTATGGATCAATGGAGCTGTGATTTTATTTTTAAAAACTCATGTATATTAAGAGAGATGCTAAAATTTCAAGATGTTGAATGACATATTCAGTAATATCTCAATTACTTAAACTCATAAAGAAATGAGTTATTTTGTATATGTAAATTATGTTCAGATAATGGAAGTGTCTCCTTAGTACCAAGACATTTTTATATTAGAAATTTTGATGGAAATCTTTCTAAATGGAATTCACATTTCCCTGACCTCTTAAATAGGAGAGATGGGACATAATTTATCCTAGATATCTGTTATTTAGAAAAAAACACAAATTAAACAAAGCAATTTTTAATTGAAATTAAAGGGATGGGTAAAGATTAACCAACTGGGAAAGTCACTGTAAATACCAGACAGGGTGGAATTTAAGCTTAAAGTAACAGCAGGATAAAAAGGAATATAAGGATACAACATGTATTTTCCAAAGAAAATGCAAACCTCTGTGCACCAAATAATATAACAGCTTCACTGAGTACCAACTTTTCCAGCTTTCTTGCTATTCCTTAAATAAGCCAAAGTAATTCTTAATTCAGGATTGTCGGGGCTATAGTCCCCTCTGCCTAGGGCTTACTTCCTCTGGGCTTTGCATTCCCACCTTATTCAGTTCTCTGCCTAAATATCACCTACCTAATGATGCCTGACTGCTTATCTGATTTGTCACCCAAGAGTCTAAAACTTCAAGTTGTTCAATAAACTGATAATATATATATACTGTTGTGGGAAAAATTAAAGATACCCAGAACGCTGAATCCACCTACCCTAAATTGCATTAGGTTCCCAAGATATGTCTACTAACTTCAGAATCCTCTAGGCAACTCTATCTTTATAACCAGCCAAGATTTTAGGCCCAAAACCCTTAGAAGGAATAAGTCCACAGACTCTACCTTGACGCCTTTTTTTTTTAATAGCCAGTCCTGATCTTGTCTAAGTCCTTATCACCCTAAGCAGGAGAAATTCTACAGAGAAATGAATACAATGAAAAAAAAAATAACTCTTTATGTATTACTCCCCTGTGACAGTCATAACAAATTACTACAAACTCTATGACTTAGCAAAATAGAAATTTTCTCATAGTCCTAGAAGTCAAAAGTCTGAAATCAAGGCGTCACCAGGGCCATGGTCCTTCCAGAGGCCCTAGTGATAGTTCTTGCCCTTTTCCCTTCCAGTTTTTGGTGTCTGCTGGCAATTCCATGGCTTGTGGCCACATAATTTCAATCTCTGCCTCCATCTTCACATTGGCTTCTCTGTGCATGTGCATACACATGTTGTCAAATCCCCCCTCAGTACAAAGACACATGTGACAGTCCACAAGTGGAGAGTCCAGATGATCTCATCTCAGGATCCTTAATTTAATCACATCTACAAAGACCCTTTTTTCCAAATAAGGTAACATCTACAGGTTCCAGGAATGTGAACACGATATCTTTGGGACCATCTTTCAGCCCACTACACCTTCTAACTCCAGATGCATACGTTACATTACTTTTCCTCGGGGCCCTACTGTGATCTTCTTAGGTTTTCCAAAGGTGAGAAAGCTCCCTTATAAATGGCAGGCATGCCTAGGTTCATCTATGCCTAATTGGCCATGTGGCGTTCTGGGCAAGAGAAGCCGTGGAAGGAAGTCAATAAAAAAATGAAACGACGGCACTAAAATAGAGTGACCCCTGAAAGGACAAACGATATTTTTAAATGCCTTTTTTCATCTCTTGCCCTTCCCATAAAAACTCCAGCCCCAGTATCCTGGCTACACTGGGGCCTTATCTGATATGAGATATATGAGAGAAGCTCCTCTTCGGGACCGATCTGCATAGGAGGAAGGCCTGAGACCCCTCACTGTAAATCTTCGAATCAAGTCTAGCATTTTGCTCAGCTGAGCCTACAGGCAGCTTCAGGATCATGCTCAAAACTGTGCTCTCAGGGCTACCCCAATCCATCAAAGTTGTCACGAGATGAAATTTCTTTCCCATAACTATCCTGGAAAGAATCTTCTGTGGCTGTCTACATGCCCAGCACCAGTCATTAATTCACTTATTGAGCAGATATTTATAGACCACCAACTATGTGTAAAATCGTGTACGTGCTAAGGATACAAGGATGAATAAACCCAGACTTAAAACCGCCCTCATGGACTCATCATTTTTAGAGGAGTGGAGAGGGGTGAGTCATCCATTGAAGAGCAGCAAACGCCAATGTAAAACTGCATCTGTGACCACTGCTCTGAATGGATCCTCTGTAGTGAGAACCTATAATGAGAGGATTTGAATTACTCAGGAAGTCAAGAAAATTCCCAGAGAAAGTGATGTCTGTGCAGAAACCTGAAGAATAAACAGGATCGCACTATGTCTAGGTGACGGAAGTAGAGTGTGCGCAAAGACCTTATACCAGGAGAAAACAGAGAGGGAGAGAGGGTACCATGGGAGACAGAAGATGAAGCTGGAGAGAGAAATGTTTTTAAAAGTCTTTGTTCCATTGTTTCATAACCTTAAGGGCACTGAAGAGCCACTGAAGGTCTTGTACACAGGAGCTGGCAAAATAGATTTGTGCCTTGCAGAGGTCACCTGGACTCCAGAGAATCATTTGAAAGGGGGACCAAGAATGCAACCAATAGGCACCTGAAGGCTCTCAGAGTCCAAGAAAACAAAGACAGTAACTTGAACTTAGGGAAATGGTACTGGTGGTGGAGAGGAAAAGAATAAATGGTTTTAGGAGACATTTAAAACAAACAAACAAAAAAATTAGCAGGACCCCATGGGTAGAAGCGTTAGAGAAAGTCAAGGATGAATACTAGACTTCCAGATTTCCTAATATGTAATTTCCCATTCACTGCAAGAGAACACTGAAAGAACACTAGGTTAGAAGCATAGGATAGGGGTATTATGTTGAGACTGACTTGAGACATGCTGAGTTTGAAAATGCTTCTGAAATCCCAGGTATCCCAAAGCTGACATCACTGTGATTTGTGATTTGATGTGAATCCAGCACGCCAAAGAGCTCACAGGAAAGGTCTAGTTTAGAACGGAGAAGTATGAGTCATCTAGGTTCAGGGAGTAATGAAGCTGTAAGCAGAGGAGCCTCCTGGTTATGTAAGGCCTGGGGTTTATACAATTCGGCGATCCTAATTAAGAACAATAATACAAGAATATAAAATTGGCACAGAAGTAAACATTTATGAAATAAGAAACCACAACAAATTACAAATTTTAGAAAGCTGAAAGTACCACAAGCATCAGCAGATCCAGAAAAATAACATAATAGCTCTTATTAAGTGCCTGATGTACCTCTGTTAAAAAAAAAATCCCTTTTTCACATTTCAGTCTGAATGTAACTTTTCTTATCATAATATTTTTCATTAAAAAGTAACAATTTCTTGGAGTTCCTGTCGTGGCTCAGTGGTTAACGAATCCGACTAGAAACCATGAGGTTGCGGGTTCGATCCCTGGCCTTGCTCTGTGGGTTAAGGATCCGGCGTTGCCATGAGCTGTGGTGTAGGTTGCAGATGAGCCTCGGATCCCGCATTGCTGTGGCAGTGGCAAAGGCCGGCAGCTACAGCTCCTGTTAGACCCCTAGCCTGGGAACCTCCATATGCCGCGGGTACAGCCCAAATAAGGCAAAAAGACAAAAAAGAAAAAAAAGGTAACAATTTCTTGATTACGGTTAATTGAAATTAGTTTCATATGCTTGATTATTTGGATACATAAAATGTGACTCCATGCACAGATGCATTTACCTTTGTATTATTCCCACAGGTTCATACCCTATAATTCAAGAATTCCAATAAATTTTGTTTGACATCACTTTTAAAAAATAATAAAAATGTATGGTATTTTTATAACTGTATACACTGTACTACCAAATCATTTCAGACAGGAAAGAAATTGTTTTGTCATGGCATCAATAAGAAATTAATCCCCTGCTTCAATTTATACATTTAATGACTGGAAAAGTCATCCATAGACTAGCTTCTGGCTCCACAGATTTTTGATTTTTGGGTTATTTTTTGGCCGTGCCCATAGTATGTGGAAGTTCCCCAGGCCAGGGACAGAACCCTCACCACAGCACAGCAGTGACCCTCACCATACCAGTGACCACACCAGAACCTTAAGCAGCTGAGCCACCAGGGAACCCTGGCTTCATAGATTTTTAAACCTTGTATCCCCTCCACTATCCACACAGAGTGCTGGGAGCTGAAGAAATATTTATATCCCTGTAGAGCCTCTAGCCTATTCCTTTGCATCACCATGCTGGGGAGATGAGAAAGTGAGCCTTAGGAATATTCTGGAAGGCATCCCTACACCAATAGACAAGCAGTAACTTAACTATACATGTGGTAACCTGGAACGACTTGTGCATATTCCACTAAACCCACATTAGGTGAACTCTCTTTCCCTTAAGCCATATTCCCAAACTGCTAGTAGCCACCCGCCTTTGGACAAAAAAACTAAACAAAACTATATGGCCATGTGATATATTGCCATGGTGTCTCCCAGGTCCATGGAAGGTCTGGTACAAATGAGTGAGAATCTTTATCTTCATCAGCCTCACAGAATACTTATGTCCTAGTCTAGGTTTGTATGAGATGCCTCTAGAGCAGGACTTCTCTACTTTGGCGCTATCGACATTTGGGGCTGGATTATCCTTTGTTGTGCAGAGCTGTCCTATGCACTGTAGAAGTTACTAGCAGCACTCCTGGCCTCTACTCACTCAGTGCCAATAGTACCCCTCCCTCTCCCTGGCCAGGATACCCTACTGCCTCCAGATATTGCTAGATGTCCCCCAAAGGGCAACTTTGCCCTCTGTTGCAAACCACTGCTCTAGCGAAAGAGTTTGGAGAGAGAATAATATGTTTATTTAGTGAATTCTGATTGGGCATCTACTATGTTTAAAGCCCTATGGAAGGTCACTTTGCACAAGGCCACAGTGCAGTTGGGAAGGAAGAAAATGAATAATAAATTTCAACAGAATGCAGTAAGTGCCATAAGGAAGATCTCAGAGATACTGCAGGAATCCAAGACAAACCTCCTTCCTACATCACGAGGATTCCAGGGGGCCCAACGTGATGACAGCTGTAAAGATAAGATTACTCCGCATCTATTCCACTAAAGCATTTCTTTATGTTGGCATGATATAAGCTGAACACAGACGCAGAATTACAGGAAATACTTCAATTAGCCATAACTGTCACCATTTACAAATCCTGGCCAAGAAACGTTGCAAAAGTGTATTAATCATGACCAGGTAGAGGAATCCATCTCCCTTTCTTTTATTCTGGCAGTTATGTTCCCTACACCATGCCAGCCACACTCATATCTGAAGTCTACAAATACACAGATTGAGTTATTCCTCAGAGAAGTTGACAATTTTATTCATAGATGATTTGCCACAAGGATTTATCCCAGCTAGATGGGGGTGGGAGGGGGAGCCTAAATCAATGAAAATTTAGCTTGTGAAAAGCATTGCATATAAATTAAAAAAAAATACTCACCTGATTTGACACAAATCATTCCTCTAGAACTCTTGAGATAACCCTGGAATTGTTCTTATCCTACTGTGTTTTCCCCTCCAATCAATTATTAAACCCATTGACAACAAAATAAAAGAACTCCAGGATACACTGAAAATCAGGGCCTATTTGACTCAGGGTGTCATCTCAACTATCAAATGTATTTGTTCACAGAAAGCCTTGGGAGAGACAATACATCCCTTTGCTGAACTGTTTGCTTTCTGTAAAAATTAGAAATTGTCACTACTTCCCATTTCTTTGCTTGAAAGTTACTGAGGGGTCCTTTATCAAACTGAACACTATGTAACTGTGCTCGGCAGAAATGAGTTAACCCATTAGCTCTCCTCTGATTGCACTTAATCACAGGAGCCCCTCAAAAGCATCTTCCTTTAATCTTTTTCTTTACCATCACTCTTTATTTTCCTGACCTTACTTTCACTTGGTCATTCAGCCCTCTTCCAGAGGATGCTCTGAGGCCCTCACATGGATTAATTAATCAATTTTTACAATAACTTCCACCTATATAGTGTCTGATCATTAAAAATTCATTTTGATATTGCCAAGAGGCCAGTTAGCATTGTGGTTTTAAAGCAGTAATTCCTCAAAATTTATTACAAAAATAAAACACACTAAATGCACTGAACCCACGATTCCAGGATAACGCTGGGAGGAGTGAGCTTACATTTATTTAAATTTTTTAAAATCAGGAAAATAGTAGCGCAGGTATCCCATGGATAGAGCAAAAAAAAATGACTTAAAAGGGTGTGGAGTGACTGATATTTCAGAGATCCTAGCAAAGAGCCAGGTCTTTGCACTGAGACAAGCTGGACTGAAATCTACCTCTGTCACCTACCAAGGCCCATAGCATCTTTGACAAGTCACAAGTTCTCATCTCTGAATGGGGTTAATCACATCCAGTGTTGCAGTGAGGACTGAACCAGAGAATCCTTGTCTGATACATAACCACACAGAAAGTTTCAGGCAAGGGAAAAAAAAACGTTATTTCTTTGCTATGTAAAACACACACACACACATGAATACACAGTCATTGCCATTTTAACTGAACAAAGGTGGCAATAAAATAACTAAATTCACAAGTTTTTCCCACCCACAGCTTGACCAGTTATTAACTGGGGGGAAATTCTAAGTCAACACAGTTAAAACAGATCCATAGCATTAGTCAGTCAGTTAAGTGATAAGTTATTTAGGTAATTAGCTAATTCGTTCCTTACTATAAGCTTTGCTTCTCTATGTCCCTTCGTTTGAGGTCTAAAAATCTGAGCACGATTGACATTTTGGCTGGATAACTCTTTGTTTAGGCAGGTTCTGTGCATGGCAGGTGCTTAGCAAGCCGCCCCCCAGGCCTCAACCCACTCGATGCCAGTAGTGCTGCACCAATCCCTAATTGCAACAACAAAAAATGTCTCCGGATATTGTCCTGTTTCTCCTGGATGAAGAATGACTGTTCTAGCCCCCACCTCCAAATGGCTTACATTAACATTAATACAACTTTCTCCCATCTACTGCTTACTTTCAAAACTCATTTCTCTTAAACTCCTACCTCCATTAATTCTGGAATCTTCACCTGAATCTAAGAACTAAATCTAATATAGAACTTGAAGGCTCACTAATAAAGTTTTTAAATACAATTATCAATTGTTATGCATCACAATTGTTCCCTTAAACTCACTAGCTCATTTTCTAAACATGGGGGAAGCAGGGCAGATGAGCAGGGAGGCAGGTCTTAACTGTGCCAGGAATTGCAAAAGTACAAATTAGACTCTACCTAAAAGCGTGAAATTTTGAACAAGGCAGCTAAGTGGAGAACTGAAATCCTCAGAAGCGTGTGTCTCTGTGTGGTGAGCATGTGCATCTCCCCATGGAAGCGTCCAGAAAAGAAAAGAGCCTATATTGTGCAGTCTGTGTGTGGTGGTCAGGGAGGACTGGTTGGGTTTGGAGAATGTTAAGCAGGGAGGGAAAGGAGTGGGGCAGAGGAGAGTCTCAGAGCAAGAGATAAGGACATTTACTAACTAGGATATTCCGCGGAAAAGAACTTTCAGGAACTTCTATGTAGGGCACACTGCATAAATTCAGCTTTTACATTAGCTTCTTCCAAGAAAACTGTAGTTAAGGATATTCATAATTCCTTATGCTGTCTTATTTGTCTTATTTATGTTCTATTTTATGTGGATTTGATCTATTGATGGTGACCAGGACCTTGAGACCTCCCTGTTTTATCTGGGTTTCACCCAAGTCTAAAATTCTCAAATCCACTGCAAAAGGTACCAATAGAGTATTTACTATTAAGCAAATGAGTTTAAGTTTCAAGGTCCATTGCTTGCACATGCCTGTTCTGAAGTCCATAATTTAACTTTGTGTATGTAATTTAATGTTCTTTTCCAAAAGAGCTTCTTCCAAATGAGGTCCCCATGATATCTGGCTCTCCCCTTAATGGAAGGCAGGTCCCTTCTGTTCTCTTCTGTCCCTTCAGCACATCCCACAGTGTCGGGAATGTATTAGACACACAATGATGTCTGCCGACTGAATGAATGACCAACTCAATGAATGCATAAAAGCTACAGTGATAAACACAATTCGGAAAAGCATGGGAGGCTATATTGTACTCAAGGGTATACCTTATTGCCTGTTATTAGACAGTAAAGTCCATTAGAGTTCAAAGAGAGAGAGTGATCACATCACATGTGAGGAAAAGGAGATATTAGAAGCCAATCACAGACTCACGAAGTTTAAAAATAACGTCACAACTAACTACAGGAGATGACACAATACGAGACTGATTCAGAGCTTGGACTCTGAGTTTCATCAGCTCCACTTACAAGGTAGAAATTATCCAGCCAGTATCTCTAAAATGGGGACAAAAATAATTATCTATGGCCTAAGACAGTTGTGAGAATTAAACAGATGTCACCTGTGAAGCATTGAGGATGGAACCCAGCATATGGCAGACACTCAGTAAACGTTAGCTAATAATAATTTAATTGGTTTCAACGGGCCAGGAATCATGCTAAATGCTTTTCAGACCTTAGAGAGAAAAACGCCCATAAGTCATGGGGAAAAGTGACCATTCATTGAATACCCCTGTTATTCATTGAAGTACTTCACTATGTTCTCCACTTCATATCACTGCAACTCAGTGAATTAGGTGTTATTCCTATTTTATGTATGTAAACATGAACTAAGAGAAGTTAGTTACATGAAAAGAGGTTAAATGACAGAGCTGAGATGGACCACAAGCTATTCAATGCCAAAACAATATTTTTGTCCACTGGCCATCTTTGATTCTGCCCTACCCTACCCTACCTCTCAGGGATCAGACGTAAGGGTTGAACCTTGGCAACTTATTTAACCTTTTAAATCTCAGTTTCCTTATCTGAAAAACAGAGATGACAACTGTACTTACATCATAAGGTTACAGAAAGGACTAAGTGATATAACGTATGTGGATAGCTCAACTGGGTACCTGGTATGTGACAAATGTTCAAAACATCTTAATATTACTACTGTCCAAAAATTTGAAGAAGTTAGAAAGTGCTATACTACCCACTTTCAAATCCCAATTTATGTGTGGGATGCCCTTGGTAAATTTCAAATTTCAGATTTAAATTATGCCTGTTCCGTTAATTGCAAAAGTCTTGCACCTCTACACAAAAGTATTGACCATGACTGACTTACCAAGATCAACATTCCGGTGGGCAAATTGAAAAAGACCACTGAGGTTCAGGATAAGAAGAACAGTGAGTCACATGAAGTTTGGAAGTAGATTCCCTGACTTCTATACCATGGGCCACAAGACCCAAGGTATTTGAGGACTAAATTACAATCTTGACGTGGAAGGCCTGTGGTCACGGTGAGGTCATGCATCTTCCTGGAATAATAGCAACAGTGACCTCTGGAAAGATGGCAGCCAAATCTTTGGTTCTGAAAGTTATTAATCCTTACATGAAATTCCTAAGTCAGTGGCAGGGGGATATTAGTATTATTTAATATCATTCAAATTACACTACAAAAAACAATTAAGGTGAATAATTATGAAAGTAAGGTCAACTCAATTTTCTATAATAATGTTTTTTGTTACCAGGCTCATTATTGCTAATTCCTTTCATAATCTTTGCCATCTAACCTCATTTGTTTCATTTATAAGTGGCAAGAAATGCACATCATCAAACAGCAATGAAATCAAGACAGCAGCATGTCACTTGGGTGATCTCTGGAGAAAGTAATTATTGTCTCTAGTTAACCTTTTAGGGAGAAACTCGTCTGAATATTCCCAATGCAGGTGTTTTATTTGTCAAAGTGAAGTTTTCCTCTTTCAATTTTTTACTCATGCATCCTGGCTTGAGGGAGTAGAGGCTTGCCAAAAGTTGAAGTTTTATCCTGCTGTTCAGAATACTTATAAACCAAATGATAAAGCACTCAAGTAGGTTTTAAATGGGCTTTTAGTGAAACCCAAAACACAAACGCACCACACATACACACATTTTTTTAAGTAATCAAAATCATCTTGTTCATACTGCTTTTTAAAAAAGGTCTTTCAACTTTATTATCAAGACACTTATATTTAAGATCCTCAGGATTTAATTTGACCCCTTATATACTCTGAACCTACATTGTTTAGGTTTACAAAGAACCTCAGAATTTTACTAACGACAGCCTGACCTACTTTAAACACCTCATATCTTAGACAAAGCTATGCCACTGCTAGAAATTTACTCTAACCCCGGGTGGGCTAATTTTTAAGTGATCACTATGAATGCCACACTGTTTTTGAAATATTCTGAATATCACCCTTTCGCTGACCACTAAAGAAACATTCAAGAACAAATAGAGATCCTGTGCTCTTGGACCCTACAACGAAATAATTAAATAAACATACAAATAAGGGCATGATTGCCAATTACGACAAGTATACACAGAGCAATGGACAGTGTCTTAGTCTGCTTTGGCTGTTCTAACAATGTACCATACATTGGGTGCCTTAAACAACAGACTTTTATTTCTCCCAGTTCTGGAGGCTGGAAGTCCAAGACCAGGGTGCCAGAATGGTCAAGTTCTGGTGAAAAGCTTCCTCCTGGATTGTAGACAGCTTCTTCTTGCTGTGTGCAAACATGGGAGATAAAGAGAGGGGTATGGTCTCTTCCTCTTCTTGAAAAGGCAATAATCCTATCATAAAGGCTCTACCCTTACAACATCATCTAAACCTAATCACCTCAAAAGCCACTCTCCCCGAAGGTCATCACTTTGTGATTAATATTTCAACATATGCACTTCCAGGTGAGACAAACTTTCAGTTCACAGCAGATAGGCTAGAGGAACAAGGGAAAACGGAGGACTGTAGGGCTTGTCAGAACCCCACTCATATTCCCTTAAACCACCCATGATGCCATCTGAAGACTGGTGCGCAGTTTCCTCATACACCAAGGGCTTCCTACGCCTAGCAACTGTCTCTCTCTATCGTATGGATTTCTCTGATGCAGAATCATTCTCAGCCCATGACAGCAAAGGCAGAAGTGCCAAATAATTAATACCTCCAGGGGTTAGCCTCAACCAATGAGGTATAAGAATTGATGGATAACCATCCCAGCTTCCTGTTCCATTGCTGGGACAACTCTGAAAAGGTCTTACACAGTCTCCTAGAGACACTCCAACAGGACTGAGTTTGAGTTGCCTACAGTAGTAAACTCCTCATTACTATCACCTTTAATCAACCCTCCCCCTTCCCTACTCTTTTGATTCCTGGGATCACCTCCAAAACAAACTACTCAAGTACATCTCTGGGGAACCTATGCTAAGATCTGGAACTACTGTGAGAAGGTAAAGTTTAAGCTGGTCCATGAAGGAAGAAAAACAGCCCCTCCCTATGAGCCTCTAGGAGAATAAGCATTTCACGGAAGAGGAAGCAACAGTTTGGCCAAGGGTCCTGAAGGAGGAAGCAGCTTCTGCACTGGAGCATCTAAAAGGAGGCAATATGGCGGGATCACAGTGAGCAGGGCAAGATGGGGCAGAGACCCAGGAAGGGGCCAGACCAAGCAGAACCTGGTGAGCCATAGGAAGAAGTTAGTATTGTGTTCTAAATGTACCTCGATTTTACTAATGAAGAAACTGAAGATTAGAGAGGCTAGAGTGCAGAACTAAATGGCTAGTAAAGACTTGCACAAGTATCTAAAAACTGGACAATTGGAATATAGATCTCATATTTTTAACCACTGTTCTACCAAACCTGATGCTAATATAGCGTTTCCCTGTATTTCCCTCTTGATTTACATAAGACTGACTACCCTCTTTTCACACCTTCCTGACAACACCTAGTCCCACTACCCATATGACAGATAATGAACTCCATTTCTCATATCAGCTGAAAGAGCAGTACATCTGCATTCCTAGGCAATTTCTGGCATATCCTTTTGCAACATCAAGATATATGGCCTCTGTAAATTTTCAGGGACATATTAATGTTCACCTCCATAATGCCTTAATTGTACAGAAAACATTAGACAAGAGTGTTAAGGTGACAAAGGGACCCATGCAAATGGTTAAGAAAGAGAGCGAGATGCCTAAATTAAGAAGGGTGAAGGGTGCAGGACAGTCTTTCATGGGGGAAAAGATTCATGGAGATTCGCTGTCTTAACAAAAATGGACTGCCTCATAAATTATCTCAATATGATGCCAGTAAGTCAAGGGGAACTTTTTTAAAGTAGGAATTTGCAAAAGGTTAAGTTAAAATGAAGGCTGAACAATTATTTTTGTCCTCCTGCCTAGCAGGGCTTCTGCTAATGTTTGTGTACAGAAGTGATAACGGCAGGATACTTCAAAGCCTTTTCAGGGAAAATCATATCATTGGTGAGAAAGGATTTGATTTTGTAAAAAGCTTACATTGTAAGTGATATTGAAAATAAAGAGACAAGATTGCATGAGCTGAGTGCTTTATTTTTGTTAGTGCTGGTGGGGTTCCACAGATCCTCATTGTGCCCATAATTGGGGTTTTAAAAGTGGGAACAGAGAAGTATGTGGTTTCTTTTGTCTGTGAAGATGGCAGTCCTGACCCACCAGTGGAGGGCCATGCACTTTAAATTTTGTTTCCAGAAAAGAAGAGATAATTTCTCCAAGAATGTCTGATTCTCTAGGCAAGACTATAGCGTTTCATTAGGGACAGACCACACTGAGTGCAACATGTGGAGTTTGCCCTCGTGCTTTTCTTGGTCCATTCCCTTTAGGTACCTTGACTAAATTTACAGGGAGAAAGAAGTTGAATAAAATGGAAAAAAATAACAACTTCTTCCCCAGTAGACTAGAAGCACCACAAGAGCAGAGGGCATATATCCTATTCATTTCTCATCCTGAATGTTTGGCCACAAAGCATTGCATATAGAAGTTGCATTCACTGCAAGTAATATAAACCCCACTGTAACTTAAAATTAGGAAAGCAATGTCCTTATACAACTAGAAATCTAGAGGTTAGGTCACTTCTGGAATCATGGATTTCCTCAACATCATCCAAGAACCCATGATACTTCAACATTTCTTTCACACTAGCTTCCTTTGAATTTTGAAGATGTCTACCCACTGTATTTATTTTTAAGAGCAAGAACAGCTTTTCTGGAAGCTTCCTAGAGACTTCACTCCATATTCCATTACCGAAATGTTGCTTTATGTATCCCTAAAACAAATGCATCACAAAGGGAATGGGAATGTCACAAATATGACAAACACACTTGGCTTATACAATCAAGACAATCAAGACCTGCCCCTGGGTTTGGAGAGGTAGCAGCCTCCTCTCAAACATATGGCCACCTGAAGTTCCCATAGTTAAGAACCCAACATAGCGTCCACGAGGATGCCTGTTCAATCCCTGGCCTCACTCAGTGGGTTAAGGATCTGGAGTTGCTGCAAGCTGTGGTGTAGGTCACAGATGTGGCTCAGATCCTGTGTTGCTATGGCATAGGCCTGCAGCTTCAGCTCTGACTTGATCCCTAGCCCAGGAACTTTCATATACCGCAGGTGCAACCATTAGAATATATATGTGTGTATACACACACACACACACACACACACACACACAGCTGGAAGACTGCACTACCTCTATATGTTTTTAACTAAGTGAGTCAAAAACTCCCCTTTTTATTTAAGCCAGGGGTCAGCAAACTACAGCCTGTGGGTCAAAGTCAAGGCCCCTACATTTTGCTGCAGTCTGTGAGCTGAGAATGAGTCTTTCAAATGCACAACTGCAATCAATTTGATAGGAATCCCAATTAAGGAACACTAACTTTTAATCCCAATTAAGGAAAATGGTATCCCCCTCAAAACAAGGATTCTATTTTTCTCATTAGTAGACTTGAATTACAAAAACTTGAACTCAATTATTATGTTTGTATTTTCAATTTCATCAATAAAAGCCTTGGGAAAATTTGTTTTCTCCACACAATACCCTCTATTGTGCCCCTTGGCCCACAAAGCCTAAAACATTTATTCTCTGTCTCTTTTCAGAAACAATGTGCTAAGTGTGTTAAGCTATTACATTTTGGTTTTCTACAACATACAAATAAAGATGTGTAAAGTGGTACAATAGCATTTTAAGGGCAGAAATGAACTATGACCATTTTAGCTTCTACAGTTTTCTGCTGCATGAAAACTCAACCACAACAACCAAAGCAACTGGCTGAAAAGGCCTCCATGCCAACCCCTCCCAGCTCCACTTGCCCCTAAACAAGTAAGCATTTTCCTCTTAGATGATTTTTTCTTAGCCTTTGAATCTTTGACCATGTGCTTTCCTGGCATCTCCCATAATCCTATTGTAAAAAAGAACCAAATACTTAATTTGGAATGATTAATGTACTGTAAAACAAATATCTTATTGTTCTTACTCCTTTTCTGTATCTCAGCATCCCCAGTAGTAACAAGACATTCGTGACTTATATTTTTCTTAACTGGAACTAAAAGATTTTATTTTCTTGGAAGATAGCACTCTTTCTCAGAGAAAAGCATGAAGAGTCAGAAGGTATGAGTGTGAATCTGTATAGCACTGATCCCCCTTCTTCTGGTAAAAGAACAGAAGATTTCTTTGGAAGACCACTACCACCCAATTTTACTCCTCGTGACTGGGTGCAGCTAACAGGACCACCCGCTTTCCCCGTGGTCCTGGAGCTCAAGTCTAGCCATAAAGCTCTCTGGGCCAGTGACTGGTTTAAAGATGAGCACATGACCCAGTCAGAGCCAATCCAATCTAGTCTCAGGATCTGGCACTTAATCCTAGAGGGAGATACTTGCTCTCTTTTGCACTGGACCTAAACCCGGGATGATGTAAACTCCCGGAAAGATCACCTGCCTGAGAAAAAAGTCAACGCAGAGGAAAGCAGAGCAGAGAGATGGAAAGAAAGAAATCAAGTGCTAGTAACATCATTTAAAGAAATAGATTCAATGGTGCCTGAAGCTAGAGCTATTAGCCTGGACTGTTCAATTACATGAGCCAATAAATTCTTTTTCTGCTTGAGCCAGTTTAAGTTGGGGTTTCTGTCACTTCCAATGGAAATATACCACCACTACCTAATGTGGTGGCTGTCTTGGGTAGGGTTCTCCCAAAGCAAGTCCTAAGACAGAGATATAGAAGCAAGTAACTTATTTGGGACAAGCTCCCAGGAAGCACTGGTATTGGGTCAAGGAATTAGGATAAGGAGGAGGAAGCAGCTCTAGCAGCGTATTATCAAGCATGCTAACCCTGAGGACGACTGGGGATCAGTCCTGCTGGGGAACTAAGAGACAGGGTAGAGCACATGCCTCTGAGTTATTCTCCTTCACTGCTCCAAGAGCAAGGGAGCTGGAGTATTTATTCTCCAATTCATATCCATCAGTGGCTGGGAAGTTGTTTTCAGGGACATTAATGCCCCCACCATTTCCAGGCAACCCTTTGCATGAGAAGGCTCTCAGGTAAAGCTGCACAGGTGTGTGGGTGAACTGTGGGGCATGCTGGCTGCTGAGGGGAAATGAGCAAGGTACTAATCAATTCTTCTTCTCCTCAGTGTACCACACTATGCCACAGCAATCACAGAGAGATTTGGGGAACTATTAATGTGGCATAGGAGTTCCCCTGACCTCTGCTGTTTAACTATTGTAAAAATTCTGTGCAACCTTAAAACTCACTGACTTTGGACAGGAAGGATACATTTTCTCAAGCTTCTGTAGGCTGACTGGGTGGCTGTAATCATGCTACGGGTCCTTGGAGGAACTGGAGGGATAGGGCACGTGTGTAAATTCCAGGGTGAAGAGGCAACATCTATTCCCAAGGAAGCTTTCCTCACAGACAAAATGAAGAAAATAGAGGGAAACCCAGCTTTTCAAAACTCCGGCCTGTAGCATCTATTCACACCCCACTGGCCAAGAGCAAGTCACATGACCAACCTCACAGCCAATGAAAGGGAGAGTATATTGTCTGAGTGGGAGGAACAGAAGAGGCCCTGGAAAAGGGCCCAGATGTGAGGAAGAAGCAAAGAACTGAACTCCATAATTCAATCAACTCTGGTCCTCAGATTTAAACTCTGAAAGCAAGGTCCCCTCTGCTTTCTTTACTGCTTCAGGCACATAGTAGCACTTCACACAGATATGCTTATATTCTGGATTTCAAAAGCCAGACTTCGGATGAACTTCTGTAATCCAATCCATTTCAGCATCCAGAGTTGCTTGTAGTGCCAGGATGCATGAAATATATCCCCTAGAAAGGTAATGGCACAGGCGCTAGACTCTAAATCAGCCATCAATGAGCTACTATCATAGTATCTTCAATGGATTATAGAAACGATGGCTTTGAAGAATGCCTTTGCTTTGCCAGAATTAATGATTTGTTACTCATCTTGTGGATTTTTAAACAGAACCTTGTACTTAGTATTCAAATTAATGACTCCAGTGTATTTGCCTGGATTTAAAAAAAAAAAAAAAGAACGACTTTGCACAATACATGTAACAGTTACATTTCTGTGATAAACTTAGTTGGTAAAAGCTTTCTCGATTTTATCATTTAGACAAGTAGATATCAGTAAATCAAACTCAAAAGCCAGAATAGTGGAGGGAGTGAAGCCTGCAAGACCAGGCAGTGAGGTAAGGCTTCAGTTCAACAAGGACAGCGGCAGGGAAAATGGAAGCAGGAGAGACTTAACCAATATGGAGGAATGTAAGAATGGTCCAGGAAATCACCTCCCGTCAGCAACCCGTTATCTTGCAATTTCCTGATCTGAATCATTAAAAACTCATCTAAGCCTGGGAGCCATCTGATAAAGCACAGTGTTATTAGTGGAAAGAACAAAAACTTTTAACATAGTTTAGTTTTAAATTCTGGATCCACCATTTCCTAGCAAACACTAAAATTTCCTATACCTCAATTTCATCAATTGCAAAATGGGAGAGAAGGTCAGGGAGCATGACTAGGTTCCTGCCCCATAAAGATGTAAATATTAAAAAAAAAAAAAAAAATGCTATTCTCCCAAATGCCAGTGCATAGGTCCACGTTGTTCTCTAAAAATGTTTTCATGAAGAGCTCCCGTCATGGCACAACGGAAACAAATCCGACTAGGAACCATGAGGTGGTGGGTTCGATCCCTGGCCCCACTCAGTGGGTTAAGGATCCGGTGTTGCCATGAGCTGTGGTGTAGGTCGAAGATGCAGCTCGGATCTGGTGTTACTGTGGCTATGGTATAGGGCAGCGGCTACGGCTCCTATTAGACCCCTAGCATATGCAGGTGGGAACCTCCATATGCAGTGGATGCAGTCCTAAAAAGATGACAAAAAAAAAAGAGAGAGAGAAAAATGTTTTCATGAGTCTATCAAAGAATGAGAAAAATACAGTGCTATGTATTATGCGTTGAACTGTGTGCCCCTCCTACCTCCCAGCCACCACCACCAAAAGTTTATGTTGAAGTCCTAACCACTGGTACCTATGAATTGTGCCCTTATTCAGAAAGGGGATCCTTGCAGATATAATCAAGTTAAGATGAGGTCATTAGGATAGGCCTTAATCCAGTATGATGGCGTCATAAGACATGGAAGACGCCGCCTGAAGAGAGAGGCACAAAACACCATGTGAGGCTTAGGCAGAGACTGGACTGATGCAGCTATAAGCCAACGTCAATGGAATAGGCAAGGAAAGATTCTATCCAGAGTTTCAGAGGTGGTTCTGCCACCTTGATTTCATGCTCTGGCCTCCGGAACTGTAAGACAATAAATTTATATTGTTTTAAGCCAACCATTGTGGAACTCTGTTATGACAAACATAGGAAACAAACACATTTGTTAATAGCAAGTCTTTTGTCATTTTAGGTCCGCACCTGCGGCATATGGAGGTTCCCAGGCTAGGGGTCTAATCAGAGCCACAGATTCCGGCCTGCGCCACAGCCACAACAACATGGGATCCAAGCCGCGTCTGTGACCTACACCACAGCTCACAGCAACGCCAGATCCTTAACCCGCTGAGTGATGCCAGGGATCGAACCCACAACCTCATGATTCCTAGTCGGATTCGTTAACCACTGAGCCATGACAGGAACTCCCGTGAGTCTTTAATTAAACAAAAATTGTAATGGCCCTATGTAAAATTTTATCTTATTTTCTTATTCTCCTGTTAACAAGAAGTGTGGAGACGTGGCAACCCCCTCTGCTCCCTCCGCCCCCACTAACCTGATATTTGTCCTTGACTGAACTTCATCCAGCCCTTGAGTTGACAAAATTGGGAGGCAAGGAGGGGAGGGACAGAGTGCAAAAAGCACTTGCAGCCACCCCTTTCTAAACTATTTATATTTTAGAATAGTTCAGATTTAGAGAAATATTGAAATATTACAGAAATTCCCATACACCCTCCATCCAGTTTTCCCTTTTTAACATCTTAAATGTTAGGTACAACTATAAATGTAATAAAATCCATTGAGTTGAAAAAAATAAAATTCCTTTTCAGAAAAAAACAAACATCTTGCATGTTACATCTATTATAATTAATGAAATGATATTAAACATTATTACAAAGTCTACACTTAATTCAAATTTCCGTATTTTTTACCTAATGTCTGCCCTCTTTGGGTTCCAGAGTCACATCTAAGATGTTATATTACAATTAGTTGTAATGTCTCCTTAGGATCTTCTTGGCTGTGACAGCCTCTCAAACCTTCCTTGTCACTGATGACTGACAATATTAATGAATACTGGTCAGCTATTTCATAGGTTGCATCTCCAATTTTTTAGGTAAAATTCAGATAACATAAAATTAACCATTTTAAAGCACACAATTGAGGAGTGTTTATTCCCCAAATCATGCAATCACCACCTCTATTCCAAAACTCTGTCATCATTCTCAAAGGAAACTAGTTACCCGTTAGCAAGTCACTCCCCATTCCTCCCTGTCCCAGGCCTATTCTGGATATTTCGTATCACATAATCACATACTGTATAATTATGTGACTATGAATGGCTTCTTTCATTTAGCATATTTTCAAGGTTCATCCATAATGTACCATGTATCAGACTTTCATTCTTTTTATAGTTGAATAATACTCCAGTGTATAGATATCACACGTTGTTTATCTATACATCTCTCAATAGACATTTGCGTGTTTTCCACCTTTTGGTTATTGAGAATAAAGCTGGAATGAACATTCACAAAGAAGTATTTGCTTGAATACCTGTGTTCAACTTTTTTGTATATACCCAGGAGTAGAATTGCTGGATCATATGCTAGTTCTATTTTCAACTTTTTGAACTCTTGCCAAACTATTTTTTTTTATAGCAGCTGCATCATTTTACAGTTTTTTTTTTAATTAATAGGCTTCATTTTTTAGGCCAGTTTTAGTTGACAGAAAGACTGATTGAGAATATAGAGAATTCTTGCATTCCTCTCTCCCCATGCATAAAGTCTCCCTATTATTTGTATCTTGTATTCATATGGTGCATTTGCAGAATGGACTTTTTTTTTTTTGGCTGACTTGTGGCAAATGAACATTCCTTGGCCAGCGATGGGACCCACACCACAGCAACAACTCAAACCATAGCAGGGACAACACCAAATCCTTAACATGCTGTACCACGATGGGAACTCCAAGAATGGCTTTTTAAACGAGATGTTTTTCCTCCTTTTTCACAATGATAAAAAGACTTTTAAATGAAATTATAGTGATGTTGGGTGGCAGAGACGTGTGAATGCATGGGTGTGTTTGTTTGTGTGTGTTTAAGGATCTTACATAACAGCCCAAGTTAGTACATACCTGGTTTTTGTTCTAATAGTGTATGAGAAAATAATAATTTAAAAATCGAGGAATCACTGGCAAAAATAAAAGGAGCAAGTCCAAGCTTGGCACAGAGTACACGATAAATGCTGATGCTGGATTCCATGGTGATCCAAGCATGGTTAGAGCAGAGTGGTCTGCATTTTTATCTGCCAAGTTTTTGTGAAGTCTGGGATAGAAAGGAAACTGCACATCCTCCAGCGCTTCCCCCATTATAGTCCAAGTTCATCAGCTTGTGCTAGTGCTTATGCCAAATCTCCAGCATTCCTCACTCTAGTCACTTTCTCTTGCACAGGACACGTGCTCAAGTCAAAGGCAACGTGGAATTTTGAGATTTAGCAGCCTTAAGTCTGGTGAACTTAAGGGAAAGTCAATCAAGACTTATCTTTCTTGCGTGGATGGAGAAAGCCCCATATTTAAAATGTGCTGTCTCCAGCTCGCCAAAATGTTTAGGGGATTTAAGAAATGGATGCCGAAAAAGAAGTAGGATGAGCTCTCAGAATTTGTTTGCACTTTTCATAGAGGGATGAAAGTGCTTAGCGCTGGTACGTTACCATTTTTCATTGTACTTGTCAGTAACATTTTTCTAATCTGAATCCTTCAGTGCTAGAGGTTCATTTAGACATTTCTCCTTAAAAGTTCAGGGTCCAGAATGATAAGCCAACCGATTCTTCACTGTTCTTCAGGAAGCATAAACTTTTGTGTTCTAATAACTACTTTTTACACCATAGGCTTAGTCCGTTAACAAATTAATCCCTGAGTATTGTTAGACAGTGAAAAAAGAAAAGTATATTTCAGTGGCACCTGATTAGAGTTATTCTCTCCTGAAAAGACCCTTCAAAACAACCCAAACTGTTTCGTTATTAAATTTCTGATTTCGTATAATCCCCATGAAAACTCAGCTAGTCATCCGAAAATATTTTTCAATCATTTGGTTTTGTTTAGAAGTCTAAATATCCAAATCAGTTGAATTTTGTTTGTTTTTCTACATAAAGCCAAAGGAAATTTGGCTGGAAGTACAGAAATAAACTCTCTCCCTTTCATTATCTCCTACTATACAACTTCATTGTTTTAAAATATCGGACAAGGGAGTTTCACTGTGGCACAGCAGGTAAAGGATCCCGCATTGTCTTTGCAGTGGCTTGGGTCACTACTGAGGCTCAGGTTTGATCCCCAGTCCACTGCAGTGGGTTAAGGATCTGGTGTTGCCACAACTGTGGAAAAAGTCATAGCTACAGCTCAGATTCAGTCTCTGGCCCAGGAACTTCCATATGTCACCAGTGCAGCCTAAAATAAAATAAAGTACTAGACAAAGCTGGAATCAGCTAGAATAGGCCATCTCTTGCCTGTCATTTAAATATTGTTGGGAGTTCCCTTAGTGATGCAGCAGAAACAAATCCGACTGGGAACCATAAGGTTGCAGGTTCGATCCCTGGCATTGCTCAGTGGGTTAAGGATCCAGCGTTGTCGTGAGCTGTGGTGTAGGCTGCAGACGTGGCTACGATCCTGCGTTGCTGAGGCTGTGGTGTAGGCCAGCAGCTATAGCTCTGATTCAACCCCTAGCCTGGGAAACCTCCCTATGCTGCGTGTACAGCTCTAAAAAGCAAAAAAATAATAATAAATAAATAAATAAATACTCTACCTGTTAATTCTCTTCTTTCTCTTCCCTTGGAACAGACATTTACCACTTCTGATAAGCATACATACCCATGCAGAAGTAAGTGATTATTGGTGTACACTCACACACATAGTACCTGCATCAGCTCAGCTTTTCTTTCTTTGATAGAGATCTTTTTGTTCCACTTATTCATGACTCTTTTAAAAATGTTCTAACCAACCTTTTAGTTACCTTGAAATCTACTGCTATGGGTGTTTAACTGAGTGCAGAAGAGAGAAAATTAAAATAATCAGTGAATGTAGTTTGCTGCCTGGTCAATGTCTTCAGCTTTTAATTTACTCCTTCCCTCAAGCAATTGGAGTTAGCTTCACTCTATCCACTACTAGTTGGCCATAATGAAATTATCTCCTTACCCCTTCCTACTGGAACCTGGGATGGCTTAACCACAGAAGGATCTTTACTTGTCTATTTCATTCAAAAAAAAAAAAGTGAAAGAAACAGAAGGAAAAAAGAATAGCTTGACTCCTAATTGATACAAGTCTCTTAAATGACAAATACTTGATTTTGAAAATGTTTCTTCCCTTACCTTAAACCTGGTTTCAAATCATAAGAATGGAACAGATGCTAAAAGTGGTCCATCTGCATCCCCAGGCAGGCTCTATGCCCGTGGGCACTCACACAGCATATTCCAACCACAGGCACCTGGGACTCCTTGAAGGAGGGTTTTTGAATCAGGCTAAAGCCTATTAGCCTCTCACATGCTGTGGGTTGGACTTCTTGGGACCCAAACAATAGTTGATGGGATGCGGGGGATAAACACTCCAATTCTGTTGCCTCCCTTTTTTTTTTTTGGAATAACGCTGTAGAACTCTGCTCCACACCATTTCCATGTTGTCCAGTGAGGGTGAGGCTCAGTTACCCACAATCATGACTTCTTAGATAATTCACCCTTTATTTGTGCCTGCCCTTTCCTACCTCACCTCGCTACTCTTCTACAAGGGCTTCTTGAGATAAACTCCTAGACAAGCTACTTGCACTCAAATCTCTGTCTTCGCAGCTGCAGTTTTCAAAAATGTCCTCAGTATAAATATAAAGACCACTTTCAGATTCTAGCAGAAGGAATGGTTCTGATAAAGAGAAAAATCAGTTCATTGTCATCAATAAGTTGGAGCTACTATGATTACGGAGGTTGTTGTAATGATTACAATTAATAACATCATAATTCACCCAACAGCACCCACATAACAAAAGGACATTTTATATGTCCCAAATTTTCAATTAAAAAAATATAATCCTCAGATGAATTAGGCTATTGTACCTTTATTCTTAGGTGATGCAGAAACTACTTTTATTTATTTATTTGTTTGTTTTCTAGGGCCATACCTGTGACATACAGAACTTCCTGGACTAGGGATCAAACTGGAGCTGCAGCTACCAGCCTACACCACAGCCACAACACCACCAGATCGGAACCACATCTGCAACCTACACCACAGCTCATTGCAATGCCAGATCCTTAACCCTCTGGGCAAGGCCAGGGATCAAAGCCACCTCCTCATGGATACTAGTCAGGTTCTTAACCTGCTGAGCCACAAAAGGAACTCTATGCAGAAACTACTTTTAAATCTGACTTCTTTCTAGGTTTGATTTAACAAATATCAAACATTAACCGTATGCCAGGCGTAGTTCCAGCTTCTGAGAACACCACGAAGAAATTCTCTGCCTAGCCCAGAAAGTTGTTAAGTTTAAACCTGGCATGGCCATGAAAGATTTTTAAACGGGTTCTGTGTGATTTAGTAAACATAAACAAGAGTTTACATGCCCTTTGATCCATTTTTCAGGTACAGTGAGGGAACTGGGCCTATCAAGACATCAACCTTATGTTCAATCTTATATTCTATTTTACTATAAAGGAACACAAAAGCTTGGATTTTATTTGACTAAAAAAGGGAATTATTGAGAAAGTTGGAAAAATGTGAGAAAAGTATGTATGTATATTAGATAGCAGTAATGTATCAATTTTAGCTTTCCAGTTTGATAACTGTAAGAGAGTAAGAGAATACATTTTTAATAGATACACACCAAAATATTTAAGGGCAAAGGGATATCATGTCTGCAACTTACTATTAAACAGCCCTGGAAAGAAGCAAATCATAGACAGGCAGGAAAAAAGAGAATGACAAGAAAAAAGAAAATGTAGTAAAATATGAATATTTGTGTAATCCCAGTAACTTTACTTGGGAATACCCTATACTATTCTTGCTTTTTTTCTTTAAGTCAGAAATTATGTCAAAATAATTTCTTTAAAAAAGACACTTAGCCTTACCTCATTCCTTCTTTAACTAGCAGTACACATATCCATCATACATGACTGTTCATATATTCTTGGTGACCCCTCCAGGGTCCAACTCATGACCATGTAAGCTCTTCTAAACAAAGGAATTGCTTACTTTTTTTGTTGGAAAAGAATCCCTTTGTCTTGTATCTCAGAGTCAATTCAACATTTGCATTGTGATGATAACTGAACAACTCTGTAAATTTACTACAAATCAATGAATTGTACATTTAAATAGGTGGATTTTATGGTACACAAATTACACATCACTAAAGCTGTGAAAAATTAAAAAGAAATGCCAGACACCAGCTTACTCAAAAAAGGATTACTTTCTGACTGCCTGGTCAAATAAGGCAAGGCCTCTGCCACTTCTCCACCCCATCTCAAGAAGAAACATCTAACATTTAACCTGCCTTAATACAGAAACCAGGGTAAATAAAAACAACATTCTCTATGATTGGCAGGAATTCCCTGTGTCTGACACTCCACAATTAGTGTACTTTGTCCCATATAATCGTCACAGCTAACCCACAAAGTCTTAGATGCTTTTGTCTCCCACAAATTTACAGATGAGAAAGTTACACTATTACAGGCCAAAAAAAGCTGTTCAAGGTTACCCAGCAAGCAGGTGGCATAGCTAAGATTCTAAACTAGCAAGAGCTGTGCCATTGTTTTATTCTCTCCCTTAAAGAAACCTTCTAGGTACCCGTTCTGGATATATTTGTAGCCTCTTTGGATCTAAAATGAAGACTTGTACGTCAACTCACAACAAACCAGTAAACAGGAAAGAAATACAAGCAGACTTATTTAATTGACAGAACTTAATCTATATTATAAAAGTAAACACATATAATAGCTCTTACTGATTTAAGAGACAAACAAAAAGCTTCCTGTAGCTTGAATCTTTTTTGAGTTATAAAAACAAAATCCATTTACCTATCTTTGACATGCTAATAAAAAGATAAGATTATGATTCTTGAGAATTATATAGATGATAAGCACACAAAAGCTGAAAGACAAGGGAAAATGCAATAAATAAAATACCACATTGCAAAAAGCCAAGACAACCAGCATGTCTAACAAGAGATAAATTATGGTATATCCATAAAATCAAATATAACGTAGCCTTGAAAAATCATGTTTTCAAATAATACTTAATGACATAGGAAAATGCTTAAGATACAATTTAGTGAAAAAAGCAGGATATAAAACTCCATTGCGAATATAACACCAAATCTGTCAAATATATATACATTACACACATATATACACAAATAAATACGTATATACACATCCTGTATGTACATACGTGAGTGTGTGTGTGTGCGTGCGTGTGTTGTGTATGCTCTCCTGAGAGAAAATTGCAACAAAAACATTATTATTAACTGTGGTTATCTCCGCTTGCTGGGAAAATTCACAAATTTTCTTTTCTTGCTTACACTTTTCTATAGTTTGCAATAAACAGGATTTATTTTTTAAGTTAGATATATATATATATTAAAGGAAAACACAGTGATTAGAAAAAATGGACTTTCTTTCTAACCTAAAATCTTGTTCTATAAATTAACTCTTACCTAACTATGATGTTGATGAAAGTATATGTGACATTTTACGTAGAGTATTAAGTCTAATTTCTAGAATTTTTTTTTTCTTAGTTCCATTTGAAACCAATTTGAGAGGCACTTCCAGGATGCCATCTCTCCTTTGCCACCAGCCCTGAATAACTCTGTTCGGATGAAATTGGGACCTTTTTTGGTGTCCACTCCCTGACAGCTTTGAAAATTATTTAGCTTCTATCATGATTGATACTCTCTGCCTAAAATGATGGATGGGCAGCATCTGAAAAAGGACGACATGAAATTTGAAAAATGCTGGTGGACAGACATTATTTTTTAAAAAAAAGAAAAGTTGACACAAGTTTGAAATATAGCATGGAAGACTGTTCTATCATTTTTCTCTCTCAGAAGAAATCTGTAGCCATCCTCTATCAATATGCTCTTTGGGGAAGAAAACCTATATTCAAGTTAAAATGAATTCTTTTCCCCTCCTTAAAAAAGTACATGCGGGGAGCCTTAGGAGTGAATGTTCATTTACTCACTCAACAATTTATTGAGAGCCTATTATATGGAGGCTATCAGCTGGAGGCTGGGGGTATAAAGATGAATTAGATGCAGGCCCTGCCTCTGGGAATCCCAGAGCCTAGCAGAGACAGACAAGTAAACAGATCATTATAATCCAATGCAATATGAAGGAGGATGACTGGCGATCTTGGCAGAAGAGGACAAAAGTCAGTCTCATGTGGGTAGAGAGGATGTCAGAGCAGTCTTTCCTGAGACAACGACATCTAAAATGGGTCCTTTACAAGGCTCAAATGTTTCTCTTATTGTCTTGGCTAGGTTTTGATTATCTGCCCACGAATCACCCACTTCTCAACTCAGAAGCAAACCTTTCCCTGTGAACCATTTTATTTTGTCAACAATTAATTCTAGACCACTTAGCTGCAGGTTGGCCCATGCCCAGAGAAGTCCAGTTCCTTCCACAGATTAAAGTGTTTCATCAACCTTAACAAAAACAAGGATCTGCCCCAAAGGCTAGTTAGTTTCTCTCTTCTTTCCCTTCTCCCCTCCCCCACCGTGGTACAATACAAACTGACGTCATCAAGGTATTTATTTTCCTAGTGGGAAGTACAGGCTTGTGCCCACCTTGCCTCAAGTGGTAGGGATTATTTTAAGAATATAAATGAAGCTAAGGGAAACAGGGCTTGCCTCAAACCCAGGCCCCCAAGGACAAGCAATGGCATCCAGCAGGAGCCCAGGGATGCAGTGGTGGCTCGGGGCCCTCCGAAGCTGGTAAACTCTATGCTTTACCTGGCACCCTTACAAGGTGATGTCTCAGCTACTCTCAGCCTGTACAGATCTTCTGTGCACTTTCTACCCTTCTATTCATCAACTGCGGCCTCCCTGACCTCATAGCACCTGGCCACTCCCTTCTCTCTGTACCCATTTACTCATTGAATTCAAGTCCAGAGTACCTCTTGGGTTTGCCGCTGAAAGAGCCTGACTAAAAAACATGCTAACATGATAGGATACAATCATTTTATATTACTACTAAAGTATTTTTATTTTTTAAGGCATGTTATACGTACAAACACAGGTTTTGAAACTCTTAAGTATCCTACCAGCCCAAACCAGAAATATTCTTAGGGAAGTAACTACCTTTGTTTAAGAAAACGCTTTGATTTGAGGGTGTGGGTAGCCATAGTGGATCAGCTAGAGCTAAACTTTACATCTCAGAAAGGAACAGGAGACAAGTCGGGGTGGCCGAGTAGTCTAAGGCGCTGCATTCAGAAAGGAACAGGAAGTCCTACAATGCACAGGACAGCCCCCACTGAACAATTTATCAGACCCCAAACATTAGTGGTGCTAAAGCTGAGAACTCTTGCTCTGTTACAATGCGCATGGTGCTATTTAGTTTCAGTTTGCTCTACTGGGCTGTGAACTCTTGTAGAGCTGAGGCCATATCTTACTCATTCTTCTATCCTATCCCTCAGCACAAAGTAGGGCTCAATACACATCTGTACAAGTCATTAAACATTAATAAACAAAGTAATTCCTCCTGCCCTCACCTGGGAATGCCACATGGAGTTTCCCATAAAGAGGCAACTCAGAATTCCCTCATGGTACAGTGGGTTAAGGATCCGGCACTGTCACTGCAGCAGCTTGGGTTGCTGCCATGGCACAGGTTTGATCCCTGGCCCGGGAGCTTCCATACACCACAGAAGAAGAAGCAACTCAACTGAAGATCAGATCAACTCCTGGATTCTGAACATCTGTCGTTGTGAGCTTTGGTTGAAGCCTGACTGAAAGCACTTGTTTTTGGTTGTTACTTTGACCATTTCGTCTTAACATGAGCCCTCTCTCCTCTAGTCATATGGACCTCTTGTTGAACGTGTTTGAGCTACCCTGGAGCATCACCATGCACCTCTTGGAGGTCCCCCTCACCATACACAGTGAATCTTACCAACTCTATGACACTACAAGTCTGAATAACCCAAACTACCCCCCCTAAACTTGGTGACAAACCATCTAGCTATTATTATTCAATGCTGTTAATCAGAAGATAGAAAAATCCCATTTATTTCTTATAGGTTAAATGATTTGGGAAGAAGAGCAAGGATCCGCTGAAAAAGAACATTAAAAAAAAAAATACTCCAAGGAAAGAAGGATAAAGAGAAAAAAGAAAAAAAGGTAAAGCAATAGAAGAAGCAGGCATGGGAGGGGACAACATAAAATCCTCCAGCCATGATCTTAGTGCTGTCTCATCATCAGGGTTTACAAGGGGCAACCCCGAGTAGGTCTCTGGACATATTTGAGTCTTATTATTAAACAGATCACACTTCAACAGTGGTATTTACTTCATGGAGGACCAAATGAGGAAATGCATACGAAACGCTTTGAAGGTACCTAGTACATAGTAAACACTTTAAAGATGGTAATATTACTGTCACTTTTACCACCACTTAAGAACATCAAAGAATTTGTTCTTGATTTCTTTTTTCATGGCCACAAACGTAAATCTTCATCTTGAGATGACTGGGGAAAGTTTTAAAATCTTCTTGCTGGAAGCAAGAAGCAAACAGGGCTCCCCAAGTGTGATGTTTTGGGAAGAGGGGGTAGTTTTGTCACCGTAACTTGGAGGCACCTATTGGCATGTAATGCCAGAGTTCCAGGCACGGAACAGTCCCACACAGCAAAGAACTGACCTGCCCCACGGGAAACAGTGCTCCCCACCACGAGAAACCCTGAGCCAAATGTCCCTCAAAAACCATCTGAAATCCTCCTTATGTTCTGTGAGTTGCCAGCCTTCCAAATAGTGTCACATCAAATATGAGCTGTTGGGTGTAGCAGGCTTTCCTGTGGGTGGCAATCTAGTTAGCTAGGAGTGCCAGGATGAAGAGAAATTTCCACAGAGAGGAAGAGGATTGGAAGGGAGTACAATTAAAAATAGCCTCTCATTTTTATAGGACCCTGATTTGATTCCTCCCTTGTAACATGGCACACATTACAAATTAGGATTGCAAAGGCTGGCCCTAGTTTGGAGGCACTCCTATTTTCCCAGTCCATTTTCAGCTTGGTGTAGTACCATTTAGAAATAAAAGCAACAGGATTTATGTCTCATTGCATTTTGCAAAGACAAAAAATAGTTCCCAGCATGAAGAGGCAAAGGGATGCCAAATTTCAGTCTCAAATGAAATTTTGTTCCTTGCTAAAATTCACTGGAAATGGCCATCCATGTTGGAAACTATAATTTACACTTCACGATGGATGTGACAGAAGAAACCTAGAAAGATTTTTGGATAAGACAGCAGATTGGGGGGGGGGAGAGAAATACACTGATTCTATTTTTCCTCTCTTTTTCTTTTTCTTCTATAATCACAGGCTCAGATGCTTATTTTAGTGACTTGAATGGATCACTGAAACCGTTGTCCTAATTTGTTTTATGATCCATTCCCCACTTTTTATACCCCTTCATCCCAATCGAGCACAACACACTCTTCTTAAACCTGTGAGCCAAGGTTTTAGGAAGGTGGCTAGAATTCAGCAATCACTATGTATTAAATTAACAGCCTTGTTATGTCAACAATGTGAATGCTTGTGCTGAAACATATTTAACAGAAACAGAAGATACACTTCTGTACTTACAGCCCTCACAATCCAGCTGAGGAATCAAGATATACCTATAAGACTGTATACCCACCTAACAAACATCTCTTACGTTGCTGTGCTAGACCCTGGGCCAAATGCTAGGAACACTGCTGTGGGCCTGTCCTCATGGAACTTACAATCTAGATGAGAAAACAGATCATCAGTAAGTAAACAAGTTCCTGAACAATATGATCAGAGCTATGAAGGAAACAGTTTCAGTGGTAGAAAATTGAAGACGAATGTGAGGAGGAAGCAATGAAGAACAAATTTACCATATAAAGGCAAAAGTCAGAAAGGGTAAGGGGCTGCAAATTCAAGGCAGAGCAGAAAGCTGTGTCAAGTTTCTAAGGAGAGAATTCGCCTGGTTCAGAGGGAGGCCAGTGAGGCGGGGACAGGGCATGAGACAAGGTCATGACAGAGGCAGGTAGAATACAAAAGGAAGCCAATGACAGTGATAAGTGGGGCTAACAGCTCCACATCATGGCTTGTTTTTTATAGAAGCTTCTGCTTCCACGCAGAACACAGAGGAGGGGGCACTGGGAGTGTTCGTAGAAATAGATTCTCTACCAGTTCAGGAGAGAGGTGACAGCAGTTTGCAGTACCCAGCTTGTTGAAGGCGAAAAAAAAAAGAAGTGTAGGTGGGTGTGAGATCCACCTTCCAGGCAGCAAAGACAGGACTTACAAGCTGGGAAGGAAGAGGAGGAATCAAAGGGACTTTTTCAGGGTTCTGGCTTAAGAAGTGCTGGCAAAGCTGAGACACTGAAGGACAAGTTCAAGAGGGAGCTGGATGAATTGGAAAGGAAATGGTGCTACAAATATGTGGGGACTAGAACACGTAGCAAGGTCAGAAAATACATGTAGTAGGGCAGGGCATCGCACTGTGTCAGAGGAGCTTGTGAGATGAGATGTGGAGGAGCATGAGAGAAGCCTGAAGGCAGCAAGGGCTTATAAAGAGTAGAAACTAGCTACCAAATGCTGGACTTCACATTTCAATCAACTCAACCCCTCATCTGCATCCAGGGTAGCTGTAGCACCTGAACACATACTGGTTAAGAGCATGGGCTCTGCAGTTCCCTGGTGGCCTAACTGTTAAGGATTCAGCATTGTCACTGCTATGGCTTCGGTTCAGTATCTGACCAGGGAACTTCCGCATCCTCCTGGCACGGTCCCTTCCCCGCCCCATCCCCCCAAAAAGAACATGGGCTTGGGAGTAAAAGTACGGATTTTTTCCAAGTTCCACCACTCACTGGCTGTATCGAACCTCTCCATGCTCAGCTTCCTAGTTTGCACAACAGGGGTGATAACACTTACCACCATACAGAGCAGTAACAAGAATCACACAGCTAGTCCTCTGTAGCTGTAAGGTCTGCATCCAAATCCCCATCTGCAGTTGGATGAAGAACCCGCGATGCAGAACCCACAGCCACAGAGGATCAACCGTAAGATGCCATTTTAGGTAAAGGACTTGACCATCTGTGGACGCCAGTATCCACAGGGCTCTTGGAATCAACCTCCTATAGACACAGAGGGACAAACGAATGTGCTAATGTTTGAAATGAGTTTAGTACAATGATTGGGACACAGAAAGTTCAGTAAACCTAAGTAACCGTTATTAATTTTTTTATTATTATTTTTACAAATGGTGTGCCCTTAAAATGGCCAAATCTGTTTTTCTATGGTTGGTACCTGTCAGGGCTTATTCTGAAGAACCTTGAGTATCAGGGACTCAGTAATGTTTTATGATATTTTACCTCACTTTATGGTAGTCATTTATGACAAGACCAGGATGACATAAACTGCCATAAAGCAAAGCAGAGCAATCATACAAATGACCATAAATCAAGAGGCACAAGTGAAAAGGGTCATAAACGGAAGGAAATTGAGGGAAACAGGAGTGAGGGAGAGTGTGAAGTTGGGAGCTGGCAGAACAAACTTTGAGAGAGTGGAATTTCAATTGAGAGCAAACTCAAAAAAAATAAAATAAAATAAATGGATGTCTTCAGGGATTGTTTAAATTTCACATACACATTTCCAGAAAAATATGGTGCACTTTCATGGTTTCAAAGAGAAATATGTTATTTTATGTCCTACTCTGTTATGCGTTTTTTATTAAAAGTGCTATTTCTAATCCTATCAGTGTATCTGGGATCCATATTGGACTTCAGAGATATTTAGAATTCATGAGATCAGGAGATGTTTTTGCAGTTCAGGAAGTACTGATGCCCTAGATTAATTTGGAGCTCCACTGGCTAAAAGGGGGTTCCTAGTAAGTAGAAGTTTTTGCTTTCCCCTTCTTTTCTTTTTTTTAATTATTAAAAAATATATTAAATTTAAAAATAAAAATTTTTAAATGTATTAAAAATTTTCTTTTTTAAATATATTTAGAAATATATATATATTTCTAAACCTTACTATAATGAATAGAGACACAGAGAGAATACATAGACTTAATTGGCTTAGAATAATTCCACTCAGGTGTACCGATGAACAAGAGAGATGCATAGAAAGAACAAGAAACAATGTTTTCAACCCTTGTGATTAGACTTGACTCAGTTTTTAAACAAAGTCACAAAAATCAAACAAAGGCAACTGATTTGGACCAATTTCTGATTATAACTTTTCTCACTGTTTTAAAGTAATTCAGGCAATAGAGAAAAAACCATGTGGAAATATTTTCTAAAGAAACATAAAATTTTAACTTCCATTTTGTCACAGAGAAAATATTTGTGACCAATTACCACTCCCACCCCAAGTGGTATATTTGAAAGTAGAGTTGTGTTTCAGTATCTGCGAGGGATTGGTTACCGGACCCATCACCTATACCAAAATCCACAGACACTCAAATCCCATAGTTGGCCATCTCTACCTGCAGTTCCACATCCATGGATTCAACCAACCTCGAATGCTATGCACTATAGTATTTATTGAAAAAAACTCTTGTATAAGTGGCTCCGGGCAGTTCATAGCCCTGTCACTCAAGAGTCAGCTGGACACGCAACAGATTCTGTTCAAGTGATTTCAAAATCAAATCCTCTTTCTAATGTGTTAAAAATTTGCTTAACTAAAGGGATGCTTTTGTATAAACACCCTGAAAGTGAACAATCCATTTATAACATAATCACGCCCCTTCCAAATGTGTATGGTTTATTCAAGTTAGAATGTACATATTTGGAATTTTCCCAAAACGGAGTCCATCTGCTTCTTTAAGTGCACTGATCTTCCAAGGAGGGATCTGTCCCGTGTGCTAGTGTAGAAATGCCAGGTTTCTCCCAGGAACCACCCTGATGCCAGTGCGTAGGCAGGAACACAAGACAAAGAATTCCCACTGGGAAGGCTAGGCTCCAGGGCAGTGAATTCTGCGCCTCCCTCGCAGATGTTTCAGAACCCTTGCAAAAACAGAGGCTACTCTGCCATCAACTTTACACTTCGTATTTTTAGATGCCCCCTTTTTTAAAAAGTTCTATGTTTTCTTTCCTTTTGCTCCCATCATCTTCAGGTACAACCACTAACATTTTGTATTCTAAGTCTCACATAAGAACTTTTCAGTATTGTAGGTATTTTTGTTTTTTTCCTTATTTTATTTGGTTTATCTCTTTATTACCCAAATTGGTCTCCCTTCTATTTAGTTAGACGTGGCACCTCTTGGAGTTCCCGTTGTGGCGCAGTGGAAACGAATCTGACTAGTATCCATGAGGATGCGGGTTCAATCTCTGGCCTCACTCAGTGGGTCTGGGATCCGGCGCTGCAGTGAGCTGTGGTGTAGGTTGCAGACGTGGCTCGTCATTGCTGTGGCTGTGGTGTAGGCCAGTGGCTCCAGTTCTGATTCGGCCTCTAGTGTAGGAACTTCCATATGCTGCAGCTGCAGCCCTAAAAAGAAAGAAAAAAGAAAGAAATGCCATCTCTTAGTTCACATATAGCAGTATATCTTAAGGAAATATTTGGACAACTATGCAAAAAATAATATATAATTTTTTTAAATGAAAACACCCTAGATCCACTGAAAGAGAATTTTAATTTTGAAACATCCATTCAATAGAATACTATGCTGAAGTTCAAAAGGATATGAAGAAATGGCATGTGTTGAAATCCATACAAAATCATATACTCACACATACATATCTTTAAGATCTGGACATACATATCCCAAATTGTTAACAATGATTACCTTTGAAGGGTGGGAATTTCTAAGGAAATTTGCATTTTCTACCTTTTATACTCTTGACTGGGGTGAACTCATACCATGGGCATATATCAATAGTATTGAAGCTTTATAAGATATTATTTGGGAAGACTTCTTAAATAAGGTCTCATTTTTATTTGCACACACAAACAAGGACATTGAATGTTGATGGCAGTTATCTCTGAGGAGTGTGCAAACTAAGGATTTTTATTTTCTTCGTATTTTTTCTATTTTCTAAGCTTCCTGCAATGAACATAATTTTCTAATTCAGGAAATTTAACTTTTTTAGAAATGCCTTTATAAAATAAAATGAAAAAATAAATAAATAAATAAATAAATAAATAAAAACAAAAAGGAGTTCCCGCTGTGGTGCAGCAGAAACGAATCTGACTAGGAACCATGAGGTTGCGCGTTCGATCCCTGGCCTCGTTCAGCGGGTTAAGGATCTGGTGTTGCCATGAGATATGGTGTAGGTCGCAGACGCAGCTTGGATCTGGCGCTGCTGTGGCTGTGGTGCAGGCTGGCAGCTGCAGCTCTGATTCCACCCCTAGCCTGGGAACCTCCATATGCTGCAGGTGTGGCCCTAAAATAAATAAATAAATAAATAAAATAAAATAAAATAAAATGGAAGATTAGTGGGAAGGAAGGGGGGAAGGAGGGAGGAAAGAAGGAAGGAGGGGAAGGACGTATGGAGGGAAGGAAGGATGGAAGGCCAGCTCTTCTGTCTTTCCTTTCCTGGAAGCTAGGGATCTAGAATCTTAGAATGTCTGTTTTCCAACAACATATAGAACAAGCTAAAATACTGTGACAAAAAGAGTGAGCATGAGCCCGTACAATTCTTCTAGGGTTGCAGATAAGTTACCCTAGGTGTAGACAGACACTTTCCAGGATACATGCCAGGCCCCCTTCCCTGAGTCCTTCCTGCAGCCCTCAGTCTCCACTGAGGGTAAGAGGGGTAGCCCGAGCAGCCTGCTTGTGGCTGTCACCGTCCTTCCCAGCTGTAGCACACTCCCAGAGAATGGACAACAGAGCAGACACGTGGAAAAAGAGAAGCCCCAGAGATGACCATGGGTCCCAGAGAGGGTAAAACAGTATTTTCACATATAACAGAACTGCCGTTTCTAGCCCCAAATGCCACAAGGAACTGCCAATCTGGGTTCCTTTGGACTTTTGAAACCTTCGCATGCAGAGGCTTTGGAGAGCTTCTGTCCTAGAAACACTAAAATGCCAGTTTCATGTGTCTGTGTCCCCAGTTCCTAGAACAGTGCTGAGAGTATTGTAAGCATTCAACATGTGCTTACTGAAGGGCCTCATGAACCAGGGGACTTCATGAAAACAGTCCTGAAGCTCCAACATAGGACAGAGCCTCAGGCAAGGGGAGAGAGTGGTTTCATGTTTGGAAATCTGCCAGATGACAAGTTACAAATGGATGAGACATTTCCTACCGGGGTATGTGTGATTGGGGTGGAAAATAATCTTGAAAAACTGTAGCAGACATTAAAGTCTTCATGATTGAGCTTACCCCATGCCTAAATGACATCTTTGCATAAGCATTCGGGAAGCTGAGAATGGGGCATTTAAATGAGTTTGCTCTTCCCAATGCAGAAAGTCAAAAGGAACGCTTGAATTAAGTGCATGATACACAAACACATAAGCCCTCCAGAAGCCCATGTATATGCAACAAAACAGAGAGCGACTCCTTTTTCAATGAAGTAGGCTACATTACCCCAGAAGCAGAGCCGAAAATGACGTCTTGAAGGAGCAGGAGAATAGAATGTGCTCCAGAAGCACAACAATTTTAACCCACTCCAACAGATAAAACATCATCTTAAAAAAAAAAAAAAAATCTGACTTATCTTCCTTTCCATTCTAGTAGGTTATGTTTGAGATGATCCAATTTTATGTTGAACAACCATAATTGAGAGGAAACACAAAGATATAAGTCTGGGGAAGAACTCTATTGATTGCCTTGACAGGCAAAAAAGACAGAAATAAAGTATCAATAGTAGCATGCAATATTATAGAGACTGTTTTACATCTGTTTTGCATAATGCTTCTTCAGTCTTTTCTTCCTTGTCCAGAAGGATTTTACTTTTATTTATTTTTTTTTTTTTTTGCTCTTTCAAAATAAATTCAAGAGAAGAAAGGGTCGATGTGAAGAAGAAAAAATAATAAACCCTGTACTCTATATTGTTTTCTTGGCTGTACTAATAAGAATCATTTTCTGAGGTAAAAGGGGCATTTATTATGGTGATGCGTTTGTGGCTACACTGCTCGAGAAAATAAAATAAATTAACAAAAGGAGGCAGAGAGAGAAAGAGAAGCTGACATCTGAATTTTTGACGCAGCCTTTGCATTCTCATTATTACACTGTCTTTTTGTATTACTTTTGATTTATAATGTAATTGGAGAACTATAGAAATGTTAATGGCAGCAGTACAGCTTTAAGGGTAACAAAATTGTTTACTAATTATTCTCTTATATTTGGTTAATTATTGAAGCATTAATTCTGAGTTCATTTCAGATGGGACCACCATTGGGGGAGGTCAGGGAGAAATGTATTGTCTAGCCAGAAAGGCAACTTTCATAATTCCGTATATCTTCCCCCTTGGTTGACCTTTTAAAGGAAGGGACAGAATGTAAATTAAGATTCTCTGCAATAAGGCTCAATAGCAAACCTTAAGGTGAGTCATTGCATTTTGTTTTGTATTTAGATGAGAAATTGTTGCTCATGTTTACACTTTTTTTTTTTTTCAGTGTGTGCTGCTCATTATCTTAAGGGAGAGACTGAGATTGCAATGATTATTAGTGAGTCTGGTGATGAAGTTACTGAACCATTTGGAGTTGACTTTCCCTTTGTGATGCATAATTATAGAGGTTTATTTACAGTCCTGGGTTTTGTTTTGTTTTTTAATGATTCACATTTTTTTTCTTTGTTCTCTACCCCACGAAGGGTACATTTTTTCCATTTTTAGTATGAATTATTATTTGGAGTGCTACGTTATTCCCTGGAATGCTAGAATTAAAGAAAATTCTTCAAAACTAAATAAATAAAGAACCAACCTCACTACAGTAATGTTCTCAAAATCTGGATAAAGCATACCAAAAAAGGAAGGCACAGAGCCATTATTCCACCAACACATTTCCCACTTGTATGGCAATCCTGGGGCACATTATGTTGTAAAACATCTTATTCCCCTTCTAACTTCTTAAATTGCTCCAGATGCTCTTTAACCATAAAGAAATGTAATGATAATTTTTTTTAAAGCTGCATCATCTGTTTCCATATCTGACTTCCCTGAGATGTACCAGTTAGTTTGGGAAGTTTGAATCAGACGCCAGTTTATGTATATGGTTCATTTGCACATATACAGGGATGAAAGACCAGAGTGAACATCACAGTAGCAGAGAATTACTAACCACCTCACTTTAGCAGAGAACTATTTAAATGCTTTGCAATATAATTTCCTCATCCACAAAATGGCAATGATAATAGCACCTACCTGATGGGTTTTGTAAGGATTAAATTCATTCATACATATAAAATACTTAGAATCAATATAAGATACATAGTAAGTGCTTAATGAATATAAACTATTATTTCCTAAAGTTTGTTAATCATCCCTTTGGTGAATACAAGATGGTCTGCAGTGATTCACAGAGAAACTTTTGTTCTTATGTTTAATATGTATCACTTAGGATACCCTTGGCTATGAATGGTAGAGATTATTTGTGAATAATTTTCAACCAATAAAAATTGTTAAATATAAGTTGTCTTAAAACAGCGGTTGGCAAACTACAGCCCGCCAGTCAAATCTGAACCACTGTCTATTTCTGTATGCAAATCAAGAATGGTTTTTATGGATGACTATTCACAAACAATTTGGTGATAGCACAGACACACACACACACACACACACACACACACACAAATCCCATTATTTTTATTAGTAAATCACTACCATAAAAATTGTACCTCTATTATTATATTTTGAATTTCATCAAGAATTGGTGGAAATTTGTTTTGTCTTTTGTTACACAAATATCTATATATCATTGACTGTTGCCCCTTAGCCTATATAGCCTGAAATATTCAGTATATAGCACCTACTGCTCTCTTATATATTAAGAGGTCCAGAAGTAGAGCAACTCTCATCTGGTTAAGAGAGTGGTTCTATGACTCATCAATACCAATATTCTTTCCATGAGTCAAGTCATTCCCATGAGTCAACTTATTCCCATGAGTCAACACTGCCACTTAATGTGTGAGCCTTACCTGCAGGCTGGCTCCTTTGATATTCACAAGATCAGTTTCAAAGCTCCAGAGATGCAGGAATATCCTCATCAGATGTCTCCCTCAAAATAAGAAAAGGTTTCCCCGAAATCCCCTTGCAAACCTCTTCTTACCTCTCTTTGGACAGAACCAGACATATGTCTGCCCCTGAACCAATCACTGGAGAGGGGAAGGAGATTTTGATAACTGATAACTAGACTAAATCAGTTTCTACCTTCCTGAACTGTGAACGTGGTCAGCTTTCCTTGAAGCACATTATTACATGAAGAACGTGGCTGAGTAACTCAACACATCGGGGTTCAATTAGAAAAAGGGAAGGGGAAAATAGACTTTGAATAAGCAATCTTTAGCATGTTTATTTCTTCACACATGTATTAGGGAAAACTAACACTAACATATTGAACCATGCTTTCATAGCTCTTATGACTTAGGATAAAGCTAAATTTTTAAGTCTATTTAAATAAATATATTCAACAAGAGTATAATCCTCAACAAAACAGTAGCAAACTGAATTCAACAATACATTAAAAGTGACCCTGAAAAAAAAGAAGGAAGGATGGAAGGAAGGAAGGAAGGAAGGAAGGAAGGAAGGAAGGAAGGGAAGAAAGAAAGAAAGAAAGAAAGAAAGAAAGAAAGAAAGAAAGGAAGGAAGGAAGGAAGGAAGGAAGAAAGAAAGAAAGAAATACATTAAAAGGCTCATGCACCACAATCAAGTGGGATTTATTCCAGGGATGCATAATTCAATGTCTGCACATCAATCAACATGATACACTACACTAACAAAATGAAGGATAAAAATCACCTGATCATCTCAACAGATGCAGAAAAAGCATTTAATAAAAGTCAACATCTATTCATGATAAAAACTCTTAACAAAGTTAATATAGAGTGAACACACCCCAACATACTAGCGGTATATGTCCATTTATGACAAACCCACAGCTAACATACTCAATGGTGAAAAGCTAAAAGCTTGTTCCCCTAAGATCGGGAACAAGACAAAGATGCCCAATCTTACTACTTTTATTCAACATAGTATTGAAAGTCCTAATCACAGCAATCAGAGAAGAAAAAAATAAATAAATAAAGGCAGCCAAATTGGAAGAGAAGAAGTGAAATTGTCACTACTTGCAGATGACATGACACCACACATAAAAAACCCTAAGGACTCTACCAAAAAAATTATCAGAACTAATAAATGAATTCAATAAAGTTGTAGGACATAATACACTGAAATAAGTTGCAATCCTATACATAAACAATGAACTATCAAAAAGAGAAATATGAAAACAACCCCATTTATAACTGAATCACAAAGAGTAAAAAATACCCATGAATAAATTTAGCCAAAGTTATACACCAGTACTCTGAAACTTTTAAGTGATTAATGAAAGATATTGAAAAATGACACAAATAAAAACAGTATGGTACTGGTACAAAAAAAGACACACAGCTGAAAGGAACAGAATAGAGAGCCCAGAAATAAACCTACATGCAAATGGTCAATTAATTCATGACAAAGAAAGCAAGTATAGATAATGGAGAATCTTCAATAAGTGGTATTGGGGAAAATAGACAACTACATGTAAAAGAATGAAATGTGGCCATTTTCACACACCAGGTACAAAAATAAACTTGAAAAGGGTTAAAAACTTAAAATGCAAAACCTGAAACCATGAAACTTTTAGAAAAAAGACATAGGCAGTACACTGTTTGAAATCAGGACTTAGTAATATTTTTTGAATCTGTGTCCTCAGGCAAGGGAGACAAAAGCAAAAATAAACTATATCACATCAATTTAAAAAGATTTGCATAGCAAAGGAAACCATCAAAAAAACAAAAAGACAAGCTGCTGAGTGGGAAAAGAAATTTCCAAATGGGAGTCCAATAAGGAGTTAATGTCCAAAATATATAAAGAACTCATCCAACTCAATATCAAAAAAAAAAAAAAATTAAAAAGGAGTAGGGGACCTGAATAGGCATTTTTCCAAAGAAGACATAAAACAAGCTCAACAAGCATATAAAACATCACTAATCATCAGGAACAAAAATGAGATACCACTTCACACCTGTCAGAATGGCTACCATCAAAGAGACAGGAAATAAGAAGTGTTGGCAAGGATGTGGAGAGAAGGGAACCCTCAACACTCTTGGGAGGAATATAAACTGATGCAGCCACTATAGCAAATAATACAGTGGCTCATCAAAAAATTAAAAATAGAACCATCTTCTGATCTAGAATTCCACCCCAGGGATTTATCCAAAGAAGATGAAAACACTAATACTAAAAGATATATGTACCCCAATGTTCACAGGAGTATTATTTGCAATAGCCAAGATAGAGAAGCAACCTAAGTACCCATCGACAGATGAATGGATAAGAAAGATATAATATGTATACACAATGGAATATTACTCAGCCATAAAGAAGATGGATTCTTGCCACTGTGACAACAAGGATGGGCATAAAGGTTATTACACCTAGTGAAATAAATCAGATAGAGAAAGACAAACACTACATTTTTCCTGTTATATGTGAAATATTCAAAACTGAATATAATAAAACAGAAATAGATTCACAGATATAAAGAACAAATTAGTGCCTGGTTGCAAGAAGGGTGGGAAAAACAGATGAAGGGTATTAAAAGGTACAAACTATCAGTTATGTAAGTCACAAAGACGAAATATATAACACAGAGAATATTGTCAGGTATACAAGGACTTTGTAAAGTACATAATCTATAAAGATATCAAATCACTATGTTGCATACCTGAAACTAATATAATACTGTTAAGTCAATCAAACTTCATATATATATATATATATATATATATATATATATATATATATATATTTGAAGGACTATCCCTCAGCCCATATTCCAACCTTAATCTACAATGGCAATAAAGATAGATCACGGCTAAAAAAAATACAAATTCTAAAATAAACAAAAGTATAGTAAGTAAAAGGTCATGACAAAAATTAGGAATGTGGTACACAAGCGGTTAAATCACAATATGGCTAAGATTTAGGTGATTCTGCATGTTGGCTATTGTTTATACTAAGCTCTTTGCTTAGGAACTCCTATTTATTCTTCAAGGCACGAATTAAATGTTATTTCCTTACTGGAGTCTTCCCTGATATTCTCCTAGTTGGTTTTTTTTTCTTCTTCTTTTAAAGTTTTATTGAAGTTTATTTACAATGTCCTCCTATTCTTTTTACGCTCATGTAAGATTGGGTTCTCCCAGTGCACTGTCTTTTTCTTATATCTCCCATAACAAGGGCCAGGTTATATTATTTACTCTATTCCTGATTAGAAACAATGATCATTCAGCTATTCATCAAACATTTGTTGAATACAATTTACATGGCTCACAGAGAATATTTTAAGTTTATTTCTAGCCCTGGCCAACTATGGCATAACATATATGAGGTGCTTGTATTTGCTGTACAAGTGAAGGAAGAATTGCTCAATCAAATAATTTCATGAACTGACAGTAACTATCTATGCAAACTTAGCAAAAGGAGAAAACATTTTGAACACCTAAAACGTTATCCATTTCTTTTTTTAATAATGATTTTTATTTTTTCCATTTTAGCTGGTTTGAAGTGTTCTGTCAATTGTCTAATGTACAAAAAGGTGACCCAGTCACACATACATGTATACATTCTTTTTTCTCACATTATCATGCTCAATCATAAGTGACTAGATATAGCTCCCCGTGCTATACAGCAGGATCTTATTGCTAGCAATTTCTTATTTAATTCAAAATGAAACCAAAATTAAATCTCTGAAGTTTGTGTCACTTTCAGAAGTACGCTAAAATGAAAATATGTATGGAGTAGGACTGAGATAATGCATGGTTAATTGGAGGTAAGGCCTTTTCACCCCCAACCATTAGCTCTTTACTTACCTGTTATCTCCTTCTTGTAAGAGAACCCAGGGAAAACTAAAAATGAACTCCTCTCACCATTTAAAAATAATTTTATTTCTAATTTATTTGAATAGAATTTTTAAAGTTACATTTGATCACTTTACTACCTTACTTGAAATACTTTGAGGACATCTTAGTGCTTTCATGATAAAAGCAGAACCCTTCAGTATGGCTTTCACAGACCCAGTCATTTCACCAAAGCTTGCTTGCTTTCCAATCTCACACTCTGCCCTCTCCTCCTTTCTCTCTCTACTACAGCCACATTGGTTTTCTTGCTGCATTTCAAACATGAAGCTGCTCCCACCTCAGGACCTTTGCTCCTGCTTTCCCTCTGCTCTGAATTCTCTCCAACTCCTATTTATCCTTAAAGTCTCCAGTTAAATGTTACTTACCTCTCAAAGATTTCTCGGTCTCTCCAAGCTAGACTAGGCTTCCATTTCGACATGTTCTCATGTGCCCTGTATTTTTTACTTCAAAATGATTACCTGGCTTTTCATTGCATTTATCCCTCCGTAATTATGTATTTGATTTCTGTTCTCCCCATGAGAAGGTAAGGTCCATAAGGAGCAGGAGCTATGCACTATGAACTGCTCTATCTGCTGTGTTTAGAACAGGGTCTAGAACATAGTAGGTCCTCAATAACGATTGTTTGAATAAGCAGATAAATGATCATGCTCACAGAGTAGTAAGATCACTTCCTGGGCCAACCAGCCTTCCAGGACTACACAAATTCCAAAGTCGTTTTCTCTTGAAAACAAATATTATGTCTGCATCCACTCAACAAATATTTATTGAGTACCTGTCATGCGTCAGAATTCTTGGGAGTCAGTGGAGATAGAGCCCTGAACTAATTAACCAAGACCCTGACTCCTGGGAGCTTATATTCTAGTGGGGAGACCCAAAGTGAACAAACAGACAAATAAACTATAACAAAATATCAGGCAACAATGCTAACTACGAAGAAAGCACCAGCATTTTCTTTGAAAATATGATTTTGTGGTGGCGATGTCCTTTTCCAAAAACTGACTTTCTTGACTATGAAAAACAACAGCCACCATCAATTTAGCAAATATCTGAGCTTAGCTTACCTTAGAATGACTCTTCACACCAGCCATTTAAGAATCTGTTTACGTGAAGATTTCTTTCCTGAGTGGGAAACAGACAAATAATATATTTCAGGGTTAATTTAACTTTTCAAACTACAAATTCATCTAAAGCGCCATCCACAGCGGGGTGATAACTCATGGTGCTGCCAGTCTTTAAGTACTGTAGCGTCGGGCTGTGTTCAACTCCTAAGGCGCACTTCTTAAAAGATGGCTACCCTGGGGTTTATATCAAGCCTACATAATCATATATTGAAGCCTGGCTTATTTATCCCCATGTTTCTGAAGTTCCATTAATCATTTTTCTAAGATGGCCAATGTGTTACATAATTAATAAAACATAGGAGCTTAGGAAAAAAGCCCAGAGAGAGTGAGAGATTCAGACAAACACTAAGAAATGGTGTCAGTTTTTGATTCCAGTGAAAAATCTCAGTCTTCAGAAGATCAAGTCTTAACTGGAGGAATATGAAGCAATTGTTTTTCTCTCTTTTTTTCAGCCCTCTTCTCCCTTCGTGTGTTCGCCGAACTTAGATGCTGGTCGGTGCTAATTTTTACCAAGAAAAGTATGTATGGAGGGAGGGATGAAGAGTAGTGCATAAAATCATTAATTCAACTTCTCATCGTTTCGCCTCCGGTGATTGCCGGGTAATAGCTTGTCTCTGGTTCTGACCCAATGCTAAAACCCTTCTAATGGTACTCCACCAATTAATCTAATGGTTCATTAATTGCAAACATCTGAAATCATTAGAACCTGATTGAGCACAGAAGCATCAAACCTTCCAAAGCTGTAAGTGCTTAAGCAGCAAATGGGCTCACTGCAAAAGAATGTCGATGTTTATAGTAGATGTAACCCAAACTCGGGTGTTCATTGACACACTGTTCCATTTGTATACAACCACCCTGGCATCTGTCTGTTCAAGAGAGCATGATTTATCCAGTGCTATATCCTGGAACTGACAGGCCAAAGATTAGAGCTTAACCCAGATGAAAGCCGAGGCTGTGTGTATTTCTAAAACAAACATTTAGTATCTGACAAGCTCTGGTTAATATTAATTCATGATAGAAGGCAGTCAATTTAAGCTTAGTGCATGCCAAAATCTATTTGGGTTCTGTAAATCATTTTTTCAGGATCACAGTGTAGAGACTCCAACAAAAAGGAGACTTCCCTAAAATAGAAATCTGCAGATCTGGACAGAGCTTTCAGAAAATATCCAACCCCTAGTTATAAATGGGCAGCCCACAAGCATGAAAGCCTCCTGTTGACGTGTTTTCTTTGACTAGCACAGGGTTTTTAAAGTCATCATTTTAATTATTTGCCAAATCCGAATTTCTGACTTTTCTTGCAAATCTAGCAAATACCCAGCCCAGGTTCCCACAAGGCAACAGTCAGCTGGAGCTGAGTGGGGGCTGTCCCTGTGGGAGACATGCACACACTTGCCATTTGGCCAGAGCCCCCAACCCCTTCCTGATATTTATACTTTCCCACTTACATCTGCCCACTGCTTAGTCGGGAAACTGATGTCTGGAAAGAGAGAAGGATTATCTGAGGACAGGCATTCACTTATCATCAGAGCTGGGACAAGAACCCAGATCTCTTGATTCTACTTTATTATTTAGTTAGCATCACCCAATGCCATTCCACACTGATACACACATGGTTTTTGGAAGAAAATTCTCACCTGGTGTTTAGGGAGTTTTCAAAGGCCATAGAGTGTACCTGATTTATCAGCACTGTTATCAATTACTCTTCATTATAGCACAAGCATGTTGCTGCTGCTGGAGATTTGAATAACGGCCGTTTTGCAAAACTGCCAAAAGCCATTAAGACTTCCCTATCTATGGGCACCGCTAATTTGGGTGGACAGTGACTTTCCACATTAGGATACTGACATTCTTACCTAACCTTGTTCCAGTTCTGTAATCATACGTACCACTACCATTTATTAGACAACTCTTGTGTTCCAAACTGTGTCTGTACACTTTTATCCTTACTCTTCTGAGCGATCTTCAAAGTCTGTTGTTCTCACTTTACAGATGAAGAATTTTAAGCTTGGGAGAACTAAACAGCTAGATCAGGATTACACACCTTGTGAACGACAGAGCTAGAATCTGAACCCAAGTGTATTGGTTCAAGCCCCCTGTCTTGCTACCATGTCCCACACTAGCTAGCCATTTCTAAGTAAAGCTTTTACCCTACTGACATACACAAAAGCAAGTCTTACATGGCTTGAAGTAAGGAGGCAAAGAAATACAGGAGAGATACGTAGTCAAGGATGGGTTAAATTTTCTGTCAGCACTGACTTAAAAAATAATGAATTCTTTGCATTTTTTTAAATGTGTACGGGAAGCATATTTCTCGGTGTGCAACAAAAACATTTAGGCTCCCCTGTCATTTAGGTGAATTTTGTTTGCATGCTCTCTTCATGGAATACTGATGTTAATTTTTGGTTAAGTTTAATCTTATGAAATATAAAGCAATTTGATAAAACAAGTAACCTTTCATTAAAGTTCAATACCGTACTTAAGGAAAATGGGACCGTGTGCATTAATTGATAGTTGACAGCTATTATTTCCATGAAAACCTTTTATAGTAAAATTTCTATTTGATGGATTGGAATTTATAAAATTTGCATTTCACTGAGCTGGATTCCACTGGAAATATTGGAGATGTATTTCTTTTTTAAACAATATTCCATCCTTACATTTTATTTAAACATTTATTAATGGATAGAATCTTGACGAGTACAACACAGATTTTATTTAATAACTCAGGTTTATTAGTGCATGAACACAAGTATTTGCCCCATATTTGACTGTGATAAAACATGACTATTTATGAGTATTTTTATCCACAGAGACTTAATTAGTACAGTTTGGGGCAAATTGCTTAATAAAGAATTTTATTTTACTCTACACTATTTTCATTTTTAAACTCAAAATAAATTATATAAAATATCACCGGGAATTTTTCTTCAAGTCAGCAATTTAGAAGGAAGTAATATGATCTCAGAATTGGCATATTTGACTCAAATTACAAAAAAAATGGGATGATATTCTAATTCTATTCATATTCTTCCACATCCTACCCCTTACACAAACATGAGGATGCTTGAGTGACCACTGAGACTCATCCTGGCATCATTATCTAAGATTTTAACAAATGAGATGATATTAACATAGAAGCTACATTTTCCCATTAATTCTCATCAAAATATTAGCAAGATCTCCCATGGTTTTCTATAAAGCACTCATACTGAAGTTGTTATTGCTGCTTAGGAGACGGAAAGGTTGAGGCCAAGAACAATGAAGTTACTTGAAAATAAATTAATGCAAGAATATGTCAAGATCGGAATCCAGGAACTGCAATCTTTTTCTGAAACATAACCACCACATTTAAGGAAGCCTTTCCTTATGCTGCTCTCACTACCTGCAATGTCTTTTTCTGTTCCAGGTAGACCTAGTCCCATGACATTCTTCAGGGTTCAGATGAAGTGCTCAGCCAGGACATACTGGATCACGCTATCTAGCTAATGGTCCCTCCTATTAACTACCACTGCAGAGCATACATCACAGGTGACAGTTACATAGTTATCTCAGCACTTTTTTGATGTGTGTCTCCCCCATTACACTTTTGATCTCCACAAGGGCCAGGATGTTATCTGATTTGCTTACCTTCTGCATACTCCATACATGGTATGGAATCGGTTTCCAAGTGAATTGTTGAATGAATGGACAGACAGAGACTCTTAACTCTGAGCTCAAAATTAATTTCTGCAACCACAAAGTAAATCTCCTGTGAGATCAAGGATTCCTAGTTTGCATGATAAGGCAGTTTCTTTCAGTCCTCTAAAAACAGGTAAAGGGAAAACTTAGCTAGATATTACATGAGCTGCTTATGATATGACACAAGTCAGGAAGTTGGCTGCCTCTTCTCAGAAGCTCCATTTGTTTTTCTGATAGCCACTGATCTGGTACCAGTCATGAATCCACGTGCACAGGGCCTAAAGTAGGCTGTTTCTATCCATTTCAGTAGAGAAACTTTCTTGCTTATTCTCCTTCTCAGTGACAATGCTATCCCAAAGTAATTCAACAGGAATTACAGTGTAACTTACTAAACATGATAAAAGATACAGGAGTTCCGTCGTGGTTAAGAGGAAACGAATCCGACTAGAAACCATGAGGTTGCAGGTTCAATCCCTGTACTCGCTTAGTGGGTTAAGGATCTGGCGTTGCTGTGAGCTGTGGTGTTGGCTGCAGACGTGGCGTGGTTAAGAGGAAACGAATCTGACTAGAAACCATGAGGTTGCAGGTTCAATCCCTGTACTCGCTTAGTGGGTTAAGGATCTGGCGTTGCTGTGAGCTGTGGTGTTGGTTGCAGACGTGGCGTGGTTAAGAGGAAACGAATCCGACTAGAAACCATGAGGTTGCAGGTTCAATCCCTGTACTCGCTTAGTGGGTTAAGGATCTGGCGTTGCTGTGAGCTGTGGTGTTGGTTGCAGACGTGGCTCGGATCCCATGTTGCCTGGTTGTGGCATAGGCCAGCAGCTGTAGCTCCAATTAGACCCCTAGCCTGGGAACCTCCAATGCCACAGGTGCAGCCCTAAAATGACAAAAGACCAAAAAAAAAAAAAAAAAGATATAGTAGTATCTCACAATGATATCATTTATTTTAAAGTATAACTTAATGTTACATGAAAAGAACATGGGAAAATTTTATGCAATTCCCCTGAGAACTACTCTATGTTCAGAATTAAGGACCAGGATAATGGAAGAGCAATAAAGTTCCCATGAGCTATAAATCCTTTCTTTTCAGGGAATATTCCTCTTCTCTGCTCCTTCTGAGTAAAACAGTTGTTAGGTTCTTTTGGTATCTTTTCTGTAGTTAGTATTCCTTATATAAAGATACAGCATCTGACCTTACAAACTGGGAGCAAGAACTTACTAAGATAGATTAAAAATCCAATCAGAGTTCTTATAGATGTAATCTTGCCATCAAGCCAGAGCTAACATAAATTTTTTTTTTGTCTTTTTTTTTTTTTTTTTGCCTTATCTAGAGCCGCACCCACAGCATATGGAGGTTCCCAGGCTAGGGGTCTAACAGGAGCTGTAGCCGCGGGCCTTCGCCACAGCCACAGCAACGCGGAATCCGAGCCGCATCTGCAACCTACACTATAGCTCACGGCAATGCTGGATCCTTAACCCAATGAGCAAGGCCAGGGATCAAACCTGCAACCTCATGGTTCCTAGTTGAATTCATTAACCACTGAGCCACGACAGGAACTCCCTAAGATAAATTTTTTTAAGGACCAGATAATAAATATTTTAGGCTTTGCAGGCCATTCAATCTCTGTCACAACAACTCAACTCTATCCTTGTAACATTGAAGGAACCACAGATAATGGAAAATGAATAAGCATGATTATGTTCTAATAAAGTTTTATTTATAAAAGACAGGGAGTGGGCTCCAGGCTTAGTTTGCCAACCTCTGATGGAGGCTAAAGTTTTTGGATAAAGCTAGATATTCTACTGAGGACTTAAAAAGAATTCATATCGAGGAATGCCTGGAATCTCAAAAAATTCTTTTTTCCACCACTTCCACCCATTGATGGATGCTGAAATCACAATGGAAAGATTTCAACCCTTTTCTTGTTAGTATATGTTAATAGGTATGCACTTGTGAAAGGAAAAAGTGTTGTGCAAATATGTTTGGGATGCTGGATCGACAAATTTAAGCAGATTTATTTATTGAAGAATTTTTTAGCACTTTTAATGTGCTAATGTGCCTTGAAAATAGAGAAAGGCAGAGCATAAGCATTTCCCAAGCTTATCTGACTACAAAACCCTTTTGTGAGAGCATTTGCAGGACTGTTTTCCACCAAATACATCTTAGGAAATGCTGTTTTAAGATAAGGAAGACATTGGAAAGGAGTAATAAATAATAATATTTATCATTTATTGAGCCCTTGCCGTATATAATTACTTATACCTTGTTTAATTTAATCCCTGCAACCACCCCATGTATGATACCCCCCTTTATAATTAGGAATATTAAACAGGTTATATAACTACTTTGGGTTATATAAGTGGCAGAACCAAGTTTCAAATGTATGTGTGTTTGAGTTCAAAACTTAAGGTCTTAATTTCTATTAAATCTTAGAGTCACTAACATTCTGGGTTGAAAGAAGCATTTCCTAGAACAAGAGAATTTTAGACCAAGAAGGATCATTAGAGATATAGTTTAATCCATGTATAGAGAAAATAAATGTATTACTTAAACACAAAGCCTAGAAAAAGGACAGGACTGGTCCAAGGACACTTAGTCCTCAAACTGCAGGATCAAAATATGAAAGAATATAGTTTTTTTCTCAGCCTAATTCCTTTTCTAAAGAAGGCTTTACAGATATGTGCTCAATGAAGGAAGGAGGAAAAAAAAGGTTACTATCAGTCAGAGTTATTTCATTCGCAAGAGGCAAAAAACTCTACTCACACTTTCTTAAGCCAAAGAAAAAAATGTGTTGGTTCATGTAACTAAAAAGTAGAGATAGACCTGGCTTCAAGGATGGGTTAATCCAGAAGTTAAACAATTTCACCCAGACCTTACTCTTTTTACTTCCCTGTGCTCTCTCAGCCAGATTTTCTTCTTCTTTGGGTCAGGCTTTGTGTGGCAGAAAAATGACTACCAGCAGCCATGTGGCTGTATGCTCTCATGTTCAAATCCAGTAGGAAAATAAAATTTCTTCCTTCAATAATTGGAACATAAGCCCTGGATCTGACTCTCATGTGATCAAATTAGGTCCTGTGGCCATGCTGAACAAAACTGTGGTCAGAAAAATAATACACACTTAGGCTTTAAATCATAAGATAACCCTCTGCATTGCCAAATGTACCCTTAGCTAAGAGGCTAGAGTTGATTTGCATAGGGAAAGAAAATATTTAAGAGAATAGTATCTGAGAATAGTATCAAGGGTAAACTGGGTATATTAATACTTACCTTAATGGGTTGTTATAAAGATTAAAAAAGAAAGTATGTTTAGTGTCTGCCGTGACACCTGACAGATGGTAGGTGGTCAATCAATATGAGTTATTTTTCTTTATACCTTAACTACCATCAAAAATCGAATACCAATAGAACTGTCTTGCTATCCAATTCTATCACCATCAAAACGGAATGTTCTTCATGATATCTCTAGGGATGAAGGGATACAATCAATACAGCCAGCAGTTAAACAAGAAAATCATGACAGTGAGTTTGAATTAGCAACAGGATTATTCTCAGAATTGTTTCATCAAAATAAGAAAGTCTTTTTTCCCCACAGAACAGCTTTTACATAATGATGATCCCATCTAGAGATGTTAAGGTTATAAGAGCTTGTAAGAGCCCAAAAATCAGATACTGAAATGGAAGTTCAAGCAAGCTTCTGCAAAAGGCCACAAGAATTACTCAGGAAGTATAAGGAGAAAGTATGGATTCTGGAGGTTTAGGAAACCAGAACTGCCACTGGCAATTTCACCTATTTTTCTGCCAGATATTCTAAAGAATCCAACTACATCAGTAAGTGACCAAATCTAATCACATCATTTAGTGACTGTTACATCTTAGTGATACTTCTAAAAGTGATTTAGAGTCTATACCATTTTCGCTATCATCATCATCACTTCCTACCACTAGTGAGACAAGAACTTAAGATTCTGGAAGAAATTAAACATTTTTTCTACTTAACAAAAATAATTCACCAAAAAACTACAAGAAAATCTTGAAAGCAGCAAAAGAAAAACATGTATGTGGGGAACAAAGTTGAGATGAACTACTAATTTCCCAGAGGAAATAATGGAAGCCAGAAGATACTGGAATAGTATATCCAAAATGCTGAAAGGGGAAAAAAAAATCTCTTAACCAAGAATTCTATATCCAGCAAAACCAGTTCCCACACTCCTTATGGGTGGGCTGTACGTAATGACTTATTTCCAAGGAGTGCAGTATGCAAGAGGGGAAAAAAAAGAGTTCTTTTCAATGAGGAAACCTGACAAACACTACCTCGGCCAGGCAATCAAAGTAAACATCAAGTCACAAATCATGTGGACATTATATACCCTAAACATAATGCAAAAATTACACTTTATCACAGTCCACTTTCTCCCAGTAACACATAATTCCAGGCTTATCAGAAGGAAAACATATAACAAATTCCAATAAAGACACATCCTACAAAACACTTGGCTAATACCTCTCAAAATGTTCAAGGCTGTTAAAAATAAGGAAAGTCTGACAAACTAACAAAGCCAAGAGGAGCCTAGGAGACAGAAGGACTAAATGTAATGTGGTATCTTAGATAGGCTCCTGGGACAGAAAAATAATAGATTAAAACTAAGGGAATTTTTTATGAACGATAGATTTTAGTTAATAACAATGCATTAAAATTTATTCATTAATTATAATGACTATGTCTTTCTAATATACAATGTTAATAATAAGGGAAACTGGATATAGGGTATATGAGAACTCTGTACTATCTTAATGTTTCTGTAAACCTATGCTCAAAAAATAAGTCTATTTTTTTAAAGTCCCAGTAAATGTAAAAGAACTAAACTCACACAAATATGTCCTCTGACCATAACAAAATTCACTTAGAAATCAATAATTAAATTATAACATATTAAAATTGTGGCATGTTGCTAAAATAGGAATTAGAGGGAAATTTACATCCATACATGCTGACATCAAAAACTAGATCTAGAATCAATGGTCTCAACTTTCACCTTAAGAAGCTAGTAAAAGAAGAGAAAATTAAACTCCAAGAATGTAAAGAAAGAAAATGATAAAGTATCATAGAAAAATACTTGCAAAAATACTTCTTGCAAAAGTCTTGTGTCCAGAATATACAAACAATATCCCAACAAGATAGACCGTTTTAAAAAAAGGTGAAATACTTGAGCAGAACCTTTGTAAAATACACACACACACACACACAAATACCAAAAAATACATGAAAAATGTGTAACAATATCAGTCATTAAGAAATACAAATTAGGAGTTCCCGTGGTGGCTCAGCAGAAACAAATCTGACTAGTATCCATGAGGTTGCAGGTTCTATCCCTGGCATTGCTCAGCAGGTTAAGGATCTGGCATTGCAATGAGCTGTGGTGTTGATCACAGACATGGCCCGGATCTGGTGTTACTGTGGCTGTGGTGTAGGCCAACAGCTACAGCTCCAATTCAACCCCTAGGCTGGGAACCTCCATATGCTGCAGGTGTGGCCCTAAAAAGAAAAAAAGAAATACAAATTAAAATCACATTGAGGTATCCCTTTAAATCTACCAAAATAGCTAAAATTAAAATGGTTAATAAAACCAGAAGCTGGGGAGAATGTAAAATACCTGGAGCCCTTAGATACTGCTGGTACAAATGTAAAATGGTAGTCACTTTGCAAAACAGATCCTTCGTTTCTCTAAAAGTTAAAAATATATACATTCATCATACAATATAATAATTCCACTCTGAGAAAAAATGAAAATATATGGCAAAAAAAGATAAAAAGAAAACAACCCAAATTAATGCACCTCAACTGATGGATGGATAAACAAAATGTGGTACTATCTAAATAACTGAAATATCACTGAACAATAAAAAGGAATAAACTGTTGATACCTGCACCTGTCCTGAAAAAAATATCGCAGCACGTAGGACTCCAATGCAAATATACTTGAACAGAAAGACAATAAGTATTACTGAAAGCAATCACAGACTGCAATCTCCTTGACTTTCAAGACATGTTGCCTTATTATTCATCTTAAGGAAGACCCTCCTTTTTTTAACGAAAGAAACTTCCTTGATAGGGTCTTTTGAGCAAGAAACTGAGGACTTTTTAGGTTATAGCATGGAAGTCAAGAGTTAGATAAAGGAAAGGCTAAACACTTTCATATAAGAAAGAAAGGGAAGTGATGGCCCTTTGCTGGCAGTTCTAGAGACTGTGAGTTGAGGAGTCTAGCAGAGAAAAGGAAAGATATGATATGAAAGGAAAGAGAATGGAAGAAGATCCTGAGAAACATACCAGGCGTTCAAAAGATGTCAGACTGCATGAAATTCCACATAACACTAAAGGACCTAGAAATGTCTAGAATCTATGATGACATGTATTAAAACTCTTACAGTCACTATTTTTTGACTCTTTAGTCTGCTGCCATGCTCTGTTCTAGGTGCCAGGGAAACATGTCAGTCAATAAAATAACAAGTTACCTGGAAGATAGTCTCCACAATTTGAAGTTGTTTTCTATGCTAGTTTGTAATTTCCCTTCATTGCACCCCAAACCAGCAACAAAATCCTGCTAACAAACAAAAGCACTGTTTTAAGGGTGCACGGGGGGGGGGGGTGAAAGGACAACAGATGTTGTACAGTGTGAAATAACACAAGCAAGATTAGATGACAATCACAGGAAGGAAGCATAATGGCTAAAAATAGGCTGTATAAGACAGAGCAGAGCAAAGGCTAACTCAGGAAGCCTTAGATATATCGAGAAGGTGGTAGTATACCTACGTTACAAAGTATGGCAGTGTGGTAGTATTTAAGGCTATTCACCAATGTCTCAGTGCCTCTCTTCCCAGGAAAATGGTGTAACTGCATGCCCCTGTGTCCTTCAAGTGTAGCATGGTCCTAAGACTGCCTTTAGCCAATGGAATAGGAACAGCTGTGGAATACGTCATTTTCATGGTGATATCTTATGAAGAAAATGAACAAACAGCCATGTTCTTGTACTCCTCTGCCATAGCAACCAAAACCATGCAGGTGTAAAGCTTCTGTCAGCCAGCTTCTCGCAGAGATAAGAGCCCCCACCCCACCCCACTCCAGCTACCCTGAAATAGATATAGAACATGAGCAAGAAATCAACCTTTGTTGTTTGCAAGCCCCTAAAATTTGGCGGCAGTTTATTATTGCAGCACAATCTAGCCTACCCTGGCTGACATAAGCAGACTGCACCAGTCTATGTGGATATCCTAGGAGAGCTGCAGAACTCAGGGATACCAGAGATGTTCAAAGATCTTTTTACATAACAGAGTCCTCTGAAGGAACTAGGAAGAGACTGTGCTTTCAGGTGCCAGATTGGAACAGATGAGAACATAAAAGCAGTAAATTCAGCCCTAAGGACTCTGGAAGGTAAGGGAAGCATCATGACAGGTCTACTTGTCTTTTTCTGACAGGAAAAAGTATACACCTTCATTCAGAGACAATACTTTTTATCCCCCTAGAACTAAATTCAAGCTGGATTTGTCCTCTGGGGATTTGTTTAAAGGATGAGTAGCAGAGTGAACAACATCTCCCCGCCACAAAATCACCGAAATATTGTAAAACTGGAGAGTCCTTTCGGTGACCCCGTTGAGAAGGAAAAAGCATAACTTAAAATGGGGTGGCAGTGAAGGCATTTTTTATGAAAAGCTGAGACGACATGGACCAACCAAGCTACTTTCAGATGACCTAAGGCAGGGTTATGAAAACTCGTCTTTTCAAAACATTTTCATGAGTTTTTCTCATTGCCATCTGTTCTCTACTTGATATTTTCTTTAAATTAATTCCCATTGATTTACTGAGAATTATTTTAAAAGAAAAAAATGGATTTGAATAGTATAAACTGAACACCAGTTTAATTAGCCTTAAATAGAAATAAATTGAAAATCCGATGACAATAAATACACATGAAAACAGCACAATGAATAAAATTATTCAATTTTTTCTGGATAGTTTAACTTGCTAAAGTTTATAAGCCTGAGGCTTGCCTGTGGTTAAAGGGAATTACAAAATGATGGCATCGACCTGAGTCTTTCTCCTTCACTAACCAGAATTAAAGAGAATTATAAAGAGAATAATTTTAAGACTACGCAATTCAATGCACTACCTAAAATAATCTCAAGTACTCTTCGTTGTACGTGTCCCACATTTGGGGAAATACTGATGGTGGTAGCCATGAAAATGAGCCTCAAGTTCCTGACAACAGAGAGGCACATGACTGACAAATCCACGTGCTGGGCTCTGAGATCTAGCACCACGTTCTCATGGAGACCATGCTTCCCACAGGCTGCTCCCAGGCAGTGACTGGGAACTAAGGCAGGGAAGGCATGGTTCTCTTGAAGAAGCAGCTGCCCTCGGCTCTGGGTCAGCAGTTTTGCCAAACATCCTCAGAACTGCACTGCACTTTGAGAGGCTTCCCTCCACTCCACATCTCTCCTTAATAAGGATCAGACCCATCCTAGAGTCTGTGACTATCCCAGCATCTCTCCAGGACCCTCTCCATTTTCCTAACAGGCTCATTATGTCCAACCCTACCTCACTTCTGCCTTTCAGAGAAACTTGACTCATCTGTTGACCTTCCTAACAGCATCTTCTGAAGACAAAATGAACTGGCAGGGAGGTATTCCACTAACTTGTTTTGTCCAAGCATCAGCTGTCTCAAATAAATCTCAGGTAGGGTGAATCTCAGTCTAATCTTTCCCAAAGTCAGACACAGTACAGATAGCCTATATTATTGACTAAAGCAAAAGCCGCCAAGATCTGTATATAGGGATTAGGGAAGACAGAGCTGACATTCTGTGGTAGATGTTTAAGAACTGCATTTATATTCTTCTGCCAAACATTAAGCAAACACCCACTTCTGTGTTAAGACCCAGCTCAAACATCACCCGCTCTGAAATAATCTTCCCCGATCTGACCGGCACTGGTCCTGTCTATCTCTGCACCCTACAACGCCCCATTAGCACATCCTCTTCTGAAAGCATTTACCACATTGTACTGCAGTGAGAGTAGAGTCCTACCTTACGAGAATCAGGTTGAAAAGTCAGAGCCTAGAGCAAAGACTGATTATGTTAAGGAAAAAGTATCTTTCAAAATCCCTTAAAACGTTCCCATGATACAAATGCACATACAGTTTCTCAATGAGTCCATCACAGCTAGCTCTCCCTCCAGTGCTGGGAAAAAAATCACTGTGTCGTTGGTTAAGCACCTCATAAAGTGGCTGGCTTGCATTTAAAAACAGCACTGCATGAAAAATAGAACCACGTTAAATCTTTTAAAGTCCAGAATCACCCTCAACACAAGAAGACACTCTATGAGAAGAGGCTCACTGAGAAAAGCCCAGTTTCCTATCCCCACCTACCTCACGTTCCAGCCAGGGTCTACATTTGCTGGGTGGAATAACAACCTTGGCCATTTAAACATTATTCCTCTCTCTTACTTTTCACAGTTTGTGTACAGTTGCATCCATAGAGGCTAAACCCAGGATCTACTAGAACATCTGCTTCTCTCACTAGAGTCCACTTGACCGAAAGCTTCCTAACATCTACCACCATGTGTGGGCACAGCTGGTATTAAATACATGAGGGCGGGAGGGAGGGAAATAGGCAGAGAGAGGGAAAAAAGGATAGATGCAAGAAACAGACCCCAAACAAATTCATTCCTGGAAGGTGTCTTAGGTTGGTTTCCCCAACAGGAGACCCCAGTGCAAGGGCATGAATGGAAGGTGATCCCAGGAGCCTGATGTAGGGAGATGTGCGACAGTGAACAAGGGATGGATGAGTGACCAGGTGACTGCCGTGGGCAGCTGGGGCTCAATCCTACTGAGGATCTCTGAGAGTCACTGTACTGCACAACTCATATGTCTCCTATATAAGGCACAGGGAGACTGAGAAATTTATCCACCAACTCCACCCACAAGCACAGGCCAACATTCCTGTGGGGAGAGAAATCCTTCAGGCTGAGATACACAGGCTTTGCCACAGGAAGCCTCAGCATATGGAGATTGGTGACCGCTGAGTGAACATGGGGGCCCTTTAGATACCCATCGTCACAGAAGGGGATGGTGTTCTTTCACTTTTATTTCAATTTATGCCCATTTTCTTTCCACTAAAAAGAATTTTAACTCTAATTTTGTCTCACCGATGAGAACCGTCAATTAGAGCAAGGACATCAGAATTTGAACATCTTGGGATACTGACTTTTTTCCTTTGCAAAACACTGCTTCCTTTATTTTTATTTATTATTTTTTGCCTTTTTAGGGCCACGGCCACAGCATATGAAGGTTCCCAGGCTAGAGGTCGACTCGGAGCTATAGCCACTGGCCTCAGCCATAGACATAGCAACTTGGGATCCAAACCATGTCTGTGACCTACACCATAGCTCACAGCAATGCCGGATCCTTAACCCACTGAGTGAGGGCAGGGATCGAACTCGCAACCTCATGGATGCTAGTCAGATTCATTTCCGCTGAGTCATGACAGGAACTCCTGCTTCCTTTATGACTGCATTTCAACAATGAGACTAAACTATGTCACCCGTGTCTCTCATGAGCAATCTCTTCATAATCTTTGTCTGAATGAGTGCTCGGGTTTTGCAGCAATTTTTGACATTGAAAAACCTATTTGTAACATTCTAATTTTACTCATATTTTAAATGTATATAAATACATATGCTAAATCTATAAATCAGTATGTTTCTAGCAACTAACTGCACGGTATTCCTGACTGTTAACATCATTCACATTAAATGTTTATACTAAGCAGAATTTTTTATTAGTTAAAACAAATATCTAGAGTGAATTAAGATTTTTACAATCTTGAAAAGAACTCTCCCTCATTGCCCATTAAGAAGTTATCAAGAAGAAATGTTTGTTAAAGGTAAAAATTAAAGATCACAAGATCATGAGGCAAGCAGCCTTTCCTTTAAATTTTCACATAAATGCCAACACTTGAGGGTTATACACAGAGGATTTAGAAAAGCTAGGAGATGAGTTATATAATTCTGATTCAGTGCCCTGGATTTGGGCAGCCTATTCCGAAACTGTGCAAAACCAAAATGAAGACTCTCTTCCTACAAACAACAGAATATAAATTTAGAAAATTTATGTTGTCGTTACATTTTGGAGCATCCGTATTTCCTAGCCTATTCATTGGCCTAAGCCCAAATAAAAATTTTCCCTGTAAGTTTGTATGCAGATTTACTCTGGAATACTAATTCTCCTCATTAAAATCCCAGGCCATGCCAGTGTCCAATGTATTGCAAAGTTCAAAAAGGAATACTTTCTTTTAAGCAAAAACTGTGCAAAAGCCACAGATCATTTTATTCTTGCCAGTGAGAAGGGACAGGTGAGCTCAGTCTCTCCAGATCGACGTCTGGAACTTCAGCAGCCCTTCATGACTCGTCCCCCTTCGGTCTCTGCCCTTAAGTTTCAGACCTGCCCTGGACCCTCGCCATTGCCTCCCAGACCCTTCTTAAACAAATAACACCAGTTTTTAAAACTCCCAGATGCTTCTTAAGGAACACTATGGTGCATTTTGTGGTAAAGACGATTAGCTTTGCTTCTCTTGTGACCACTCCCTGGAAACAGGTCGAACCCTCACCCAAGATCTGGTTCGAATGTCAAGACTTTTAATGCTATACCCACGCCAAGAGCGGATGAGAAGTTTTACTAGAATGGGCTTTCTAGGGGAGCAGGGGAGGCCCCCAAGCACGTCCAAATGCCTTGAGAGAGCTGGGAAACAAGACTGACATGGGGTTTTTATGGTAGTTAAAGGGTGGGCCCACATGAGGGTTTCCATGTGTGACTTAAGTTTCCTGCCCTTAGGTGGGGAATCAGACATGACTTGCTAGGTGCCTGCAACACTCTAATCAAGACTTATAATCTAGAAGGCTGATCCCTCCCCCAACAACGAGCTGCCCTGGAGACCAGTTAAACTTAGTCATTTGTCAAGGATGTTTCTTTACAACTTCCCTCTACCCTCCAACCCAAAACCATTACGCACGTTCCTAAGGAGATCGCCTCCCCCAACCCTTGAATACTGACTTAGCCCAAGTACAACCTGTGCTAGAAATAGAAACTACTGTTCTTCCTATATAACAAACTGCTCCCTAAGGATCAGGGAGCCCGAGTTCTCTCTCTGTGATCCTGGCCAGTCTGTTGGTCAATAACACTCGCTGGCATCTCAGCACTCGGGCCACCTGCCTCTTCTTTGACTTTCCATTCTAACACCTGCCAGCCACAAAGTGGGAATCATCTAGGTTTTCTTATCACCTTGCCCAGATTTAGGACAGAAGGAGGATGAATGAATCCTTTCCTATTAAGTCAGGTTTTCATCTACTGATATAATCATAAAAGATAACCGACAGTTATTTGGGTATTTACTACATACCAGACCTGCACGATTTACATGTATCATTTCACTGAATTCTCATAAGCACCCCAAGAGTTAGTGCCCTTGTTTGCATTCCCCTCAAAGGAGAAAAGAAATCATTTGTTTGAGAAGTTAGGGCTTGAACATAGTGAAAGACTGAGAAAGGGACTGAGGAAAGGGAGGAAAGCTAATAAAGGTGCCACAACAAGCTGGTTACCACTGGGGGTATCTGGCACTCAATCCTACTCAGAGATGTGTGAGGCACACACAGTGATGTCCTTTTCTCAATCTTACACTGTTTCCTGCCATGACTTACAAAATAAATGACATTTTTCCAAATCATTCAAGTTGCCCTTTTGAGGAAAATAGTCAACCATAAAATATTAAACAACTACAAAATATTAAAATATATTGGTAAAATATATAACTATGTATGTACCATAGGTATATATGGGATAAGAAAATTAGTCCAGGCAGGTCCAGATTCTGGTTCATTATTTATCTCCGATCCCTCTACAGATGGGTTTTACAAGACCTGTCTTTCTCAGTGTCAGACTGTCTACAAGCATCAACAGAACTCTGCCCAGGACAGTTCTCTACTCCAGGCTCTGATTAGGCAATATGCCAACTTAAAGAAAGGGAGATAAGAAGACAAGTCAAATAAAACCCATGTTTCCTGGCTACTCAGTATCTGAAGATTCCCTGGCCCCTTAAGTGGACACAGTATTGAAGAAAAGGCCGGCCTGGAAAGTGATATGCTGACCAAATGTTCTGGCTGCATTACGTCCGGACCATCCTCCATCCCTGACCTTTCCCCCTCTCCCTATGCCTGGTAATAATAAGAGTCAGTGCCTACCAAGAGCTTATCAAATGCCTGATCCTGTTCTAAACACTTTACATATATTTGCACATTTAACCCTTATGATAACCCAAGGAGATCTCTGTTTATGACTATCATTCTCATTTCATATTGTTGGAGACTAAGACATACCAGGGCTCAGGTCAACTTCTATAAAGTTTCAAGAACTTCTTTCAAATGGTTCTGCTGGCCATTTGCATCATGGATAGTCAACCTAGTTAAAAAACCAACATTTCAAGACCAAGCTTGGGACATCAAATTTGAGATCCTTCCTAAATACTCCTCCATCTATTCGCTCATCTACAAAAACTCACTCTCATCCTGATTTGAAGCCACTTACCCAAAACAATCCCCAAAAAGCTTCTGAAAATTCCCATCCAACCTCATGGAGATATCTTTGGATACTCAAGCAAAAAAGAAGGCAAGGAGAGCAGAATATGCAAGAAAAAGAAAGCCCATTATTCTACTACCTCAAATCGTCATTCCACAAACTGCTTATCTGGTACTTCATTTTTTCAACCAAGAAAATCTTCAAATATTTCAGCTTAAAAATAAAATATATCTTCTTTCATCAGAGGCTATTTCTACCTTTAACACCAAGTAACATCCTTACCTTCTAGCGTGTGCGTGTGTGTGTGTGTGTGTGTGTGTGTGTTTAACAGATCTGCAATAAGTCAGCCTAAGATGAGTGTTATCATATACCCTGGAAAGACCCTCCAAGCTGAGCCTGCATTTGTTCTGCATCTTGAGGAAGAGAGGTAGGCCCTGGAGGCACGCACTAGATGCTATGGTTAATTAACTAATTTACTCAATCAAGTTTAACAGTGGTTTTAACTTTAATGAGACCATTACATTTTAATATGGAAATAACTGCCTTGTATCCTTAACAATCCCCACAGTCCACAAACCCACCTCCCTCTTCCGCCCACTTTGCCCCAGCGTTGATGTTGATTTGTGATCCTGAACGCCTGAGTGTAACATCCAGAACTTGTAATACACATGTGCAGTGCCCATTACAGATACAGCCCACGTAAACCACTGTTCTGCCTTCTGGTGGCCCCTGAGGTACGCTCTGAAAACACACAGCAGTTGTTGCTCATGATAAGGGCCAAAGTTTTACCACTGGCAGAGTCCTTTCTAGATGAAAGAGCAACGGGGGATTTTGATACTAAAAACTGGTGTGAGTGAGGAAGAGAGGTCCACCGTGTCAGAAAATCCAAAAGGAGAGCAACTAAAATGGAGTGGATTTCCATCGTCCTAGGGAGACCTACCCTCAGGCTGCCGTTCCCAACTAGGGCTGCATTTAATTGGGCTCCTCTAAAGTCCAGTAAATCATTAATATCATGGCCTTCCAAGCTCTTCTTATTGAGAATTTTTTTTATTATTCCAGATACAGTACTTTGGAGATTAACTATGAGAAGTTTTACAAGACGGTGAAGGTAATGAATCATGAATTCTGTAAGGGTAAACCCAACACACTGAAACCAAGTACAGCTGTCTTATATTTGCTCTGTGTGCATTTTGCTACCCGTAATTTTGTCATCAATTTTCATCTTTTGTTTAAACATATTTGTCTTTTGGACAAGATAGGTCATATTTCATAGGTTTGATGAATTTTCTCCTTGGTCCAGTTTTACAGATTTTGCACTTAATTAATTGCCCAACCTTTAATTCGACAGACTGTTTTTAATGGCTATGTAGTTTCAAAAGCATATACACAGTGGAATTTCGAAAAAGTAATTGTTTTTGTGTCACTTCCAAAGAAAGTCACAATTATTAAAATGTGTAAATAATTTGTCAAATGTGCAATGGGCAATAATTAGGAAGATATCAAATAAACCTTTAATGGATATTTTTAATTTGGTGTTCAGCAGGAATATTTAAATAATGCAACAAAATATGTCATTTCTCGCCTCAGGACCACAGAAGCCAAATCCCAATGTGAAAATGCACTTTTCAATTGCATAGGCTGGGTCGTAATAGAGGTGACACTCATAAAAGATTTTCTAGGTCTTAGCAGAGGCATAAATCAGACCCCCCCCCCCCCACATCCGGCAGACGGCACAGAATCCAAAAATCTGCCTATCAAAAGCGTCATTCAAGCCAGAAGGCTCTTATGTGCCTGGTAAAAAGCGGGCAGGAAAAGAAGAAGACAAAGGTCAGTTGTCAATTCTTTATAAATGTGATGGTGCTGGCAGTTTGCAAAGAGCTGCCATGTTTCCTTAGCAACTTTGTGTGTGTGCAGATGTGTTTAGTACATTTTTTCCCCTTGTTATTTTCAGACCGTCTTTTTGTACCATGGGCTATTTCAAATGTATTCTTTCAGTTACACAGCCCTTTTTATTAAGAGGATTAAGAGGCTGACATTTTTTGGAAGGGAAGTTCACTGATTTGGGGGCCGTAAAAAACAGAGTTCAGTCTTTAGTCAGACTGCAGATAAAAAGCAGGAGGGAAAAGGGCTGGGTTAGAGAAAACACATAAGACCAACAGAAAGCTGAACATATCCAGTTTCTAGAAATTGGAACCTGAGAGCCCATGACATTCTTGAATGGTATTTTGTCATCTCTTTGAAAGAAATGTTAAGCAAAGCTTTGGAGCAAACTCCACCCTGCCTTTTATGTTCCTCCTTTGATTCTGTGATTGTTTCAAGCCTGGAGTCAATATTTAATTTTGATTCATCTGTTCCCCCTTCTTGTTTATTAGTGGCAGGGAAAGGACATTTGGAAATAACTCTCACCGAACTCTGCTCCTTATTAATTCATCTTCAACCTGGATTGGGCATTTACGGATTACCAGGCTCTGTGCTGGGGGAGTACAGCAGGGGTCTGCAAACATTTTCTATAAAACACTGGCTAGTAAATATCTTAGGATCTGTGGGCGGGCCATCCAGACTCTGTCGCACCTCCTCAACTCTGCCCTTGTGGGTTGTAGCAGCCGCAGACAACCCATAAATGAATGGGTGCGGCAGTGTGCCAATAAAGCTTTCCATATGGACACCGAGACTTGATTTTCACTTAATTTTCTCATGTCACAAAATATCATTCTTTTGATTTTTTTCAGCCATTTAAAAAATCTGAAGAGCTTTGTTTTCTGTGCCTAGGAGTCTATTTCTGTTTTGTAAATAAATCCATTTGTATTATTTTTCAGATTCTGCATATAATGGTATCTTACGTTTGTCTTTCTCTGACTTACTTCTCTCAGGATGATAATCTCTAGGTCCATCCATGTTGCTGCAAATGGCAATACTTCATTCTTTTTTAGTTACCAAAGGGGAAAAGGGGGGAGGAATAAATTAGGAGGGTCACAGGTACACAAGACTATATATAAAATAGATAAACAATAAGGATTTACTGTATGGTTCAGGGAACTATATTCAATATCTTGCAATAAACTGTAATGAAAAAATTCTATATATATATACATATACATATATATACACACACAATATGTTAAATTATATATATGTTATTGTAAATATTATAAATCAATTCTACTTGAGTAAGAAAAAAAGAAAAAAGCAAATAATAACAACATAAAAAGTAAAACACATTCTCAGCTTGTGGCCTACACACAAAAAAAGGCAGTGGACTGGCTATAGCCTGTGGGCCAGGTTTCCAGACCCCGGATATAGAGGCAGGGGTTGTGTGTCATGGGGCTTCCATAGTGGAAGGGACACAAAAAGGAAAAACATAAAAGAATGAAACAAGATGACATCAGGTTACTCGGAGTGACATGAAGAGCACAAAAGAGGATGATGCGGTAAAGAATGACTGAGAGACGGCTTACTTCAGACAGAGCCGCCGGGAGGGACTCTGGGAGGCCGGAATGACGAAGTCCATTGTTTCTCCTACACATCGCTACGTGTACCACTAATTCGGTAAGTCAGCAGCACTTTCGCCTTATTACTAATTTCTAGAGTTACACTACAAAGCAACTGACTCACCCAACCCTATTATCAAAATTGTAGAAGCATATGCTAGTGAGCATAAGCATACCTATTAATATTACAGATTTCCAGGTGCTGTTTGGAACATCTAATCCCCAGTCGCTAGGAGAGAGGAGTTTTAAATGTGCAGTACCTTGGTACAAAGCAAAGTTTTTTTTTTTTGTTTTTTTGTTTTAATCGGAAATAGTGCCATAACCTTACGTCATTTCTCATTTCAATACTCGGAGAATCTAAATAATGGTACACTCTCAAATTAGAAACTTATGTTGACCGGGCCTCCTCTTTTATTTACATCCTATTGAATTATGTTAACTTTATTTTTCACGGCTGCTAAAATATTTTTTCAACAGAAACAAAATTATCTTCACAAAGTTCTCTTGGGGAAAACCATAAAGGAACTCGCAGCTTAATTTGTCCTTTAGGGGCTAGGCCAAAGTTGAACGATATTTCTGCTCTCCTCATAACTTGCTGGCTAATTTCAAACCCAATGCCAAAGGATTTGGTGGCATTTTTTTATTTTCATAAAATGGTTGTGTAGTGGACTTTCCAGCAGCAGTGACACTGGAAGCTGGTGAATGGTTATTAAGAGGTGAATTTTTAACTCAAGATTTCTAACTTGGAGTAGCCTTCGTTAATGTGAGGGCTTAAAAGGTTATCTTGCTGGTTGGCTGACTGGTTGGTTGGGTCACCTGCAAAACCTGTATAAAAATGGAATCTGGGTAATAAAGTATAACCTTGTTTTTTTCCTCTTTGCTTCATCTGGTGTCACAGGCTCACAGGTTGACCTGGGCCAGAGGTCCCACGCTTGGCCCTTCAGACCAGAGTTTCAGGTGTGAAACGGTGGCACCAGCACCTCAGCTTGGGAGGCTGTGTACAGAAGCTCCGTGGACACTCAAAATTGTGGAGCCTATGGGGCAGAGTGCCCTGAGCTGCACAGCTCCTTCCTCGCGAGAACACCGCCCCCTCCTTCCCCGCTTCCCAGGTTGGACAAGGCCAACCTCCTGGGGAGAGTGCAGTGCTCTAGAGCACAAGCTGGCACCTCCCCGTTCTTTCTTCAAGGAACAAAGCTTACCTCTGCTGATGAACCTAACTTGGTCTCATACTAATGGCTTGAACGACACCAGACAGAAGAGCCCTTGCTGGAGACCAGCTCAGGAGGGCTGATAACAAAATTTTGGCTATTCTGGTAGGAAGGACCCAGGCCTTTTGCCTGTACCTCTCCACTAGAGGCTCCGGGCTCACCCGTTACAGTGGGAGGACAGGAGGCTTTGGGAGGTTCACGTGAGAATGACTGATTCTGATCCTTGAGAATGTTCTAACGGGGTAGAACTCAGAGCATCTCTGCTCAGCAATCCGGTACCCAGGTGGGGTGCACCAACGTAGCCCCCAGAGTCATCTCACTGTGTCCTCTGGGGGGGATCACACTGGGGCACCGTTGGGGAATGACCAGGTTTTGCCCCATCTGGATTATTAACTATGATCTAAATGCTAGGCCCCCATACATAAAGTTGAAAGGAAAGGATGATGATCCTTTGAATAGAATTCAGAGCGTGAAGGGCCTGTCAAGAACTGAAAAAGCAATCATTTCAGGCCCTGCCCTGGCCCTCGCACACTTAGCTAAACCCGTTGACCTTTATATTCAAGAGAGAAGGGGACCTGCCCTTGGGGTATCAGCTCAGGAACTGGGACCCCTTACAAGAGTGGTTGCTTATTTCTCTAAGCAATCAGGTCAAACCTTTAAGGGATGGTCCCCTTGCCTGTATGGGCAGCAGCTGCTACATCAGCTCTGCTAAAGGAGGCTGAAACGTCAGGCAATCACTGTAAGGACTCCACACCAGCTTCAGGCTTAGCAATGTCTAAGGGAGTCATAGGGCTCCCCCGGAAGGTTGGTTCATGTTCAGGCTGTGCTTTCAGACAACCTAGTGGCTACCATGAAAACCCATTCACACAGTAAGCCCTGCCACCCTGCTACCCCCGGAAACAGGGCCCCTGGAGCATGGCTGCATAGAAACCATAGATAACAATCTATTCCAGCCTCCCTGACCTGGAACGTGAGGTCCTCCCAAACGCTGAAGAAGGTGTACAGACGGGAGCAGTTTTGAGAGAGAAAAAGGGTGGAGGGCTATGCGGGAACCTCCTACACCTGAGTCACTGACGCAAGAAGCCCAACCCTAGAGACGTCTGCCCAGAAGGCTGCGCGGGAGCCCCGGGTCCTGTATGGCAGACCCACTCCCTCTGCCCGCCGGGGAGAAGAGGCACCAAGCCCCCTCGCAAGAACAACACAGGTCTGCACTCCGGGAAGGAGAAACCATAAAAGGTCCTCACGGGATGCGGTGACCAGACGCTGCCGCCACCGCTGATCTGGCCCCGCCCCCTTCCGCCCAAGAGACCAGGTGCACCGAAAACCCTGGAAAGCCCTAGAAATCCTCAGCCTGTGAGGCCAGCTCCCTCCTGAGTGGACGAACCGCACCTGTAAATCCTAGGCACCCGTCCGCCCTGAGGGTGCAGGGGTCACTCCGTGGGCACATCACATTGAGTCCTCGAGCCCTAACCTCCGGAGAGACAACCCGTGATCATCTCTCCGACCTGAGATTTCTCCCGAAAAAAATACCGAAAGCGTGACCAGGGGGTATTACGACGCCGGCAATGGTTCAGTGTCAGGGCACGCTCGCCACAAGCCCAAGTCCCAGAGATACCGGAACTTTCAGGAAAAAACTGACACGTGACCGTTATTCTCTTGCTAATATTTGGGCCACCTGTCTGCATTTTTCTGTAGTCCTTTGTCCCCAGAGGTTAGGCAAATAGGTTGTCTAACATGCAGGGAGAATATCAGGGAGACGGACAGTCCGGGGTCAAGGCCTGGTGACAACCACAGATCTAAAGGCTGCTGAGGAGACGGTCCGCTCCCCACCCCCACCCCCACCCCATTCCCGCCTGGGATGGAGACGAGCTGGGGAGGAGGCTGTCACAGGAGCCGGACCTGTGCCCTCAGCGCCCTGGGCGCCCCTCGAGAAAGAGGAGCCAGACAAAAGGCAGAGGAGGGCTAGGTCACAGACAAAGCCCACTAGCAAAGCCCGGGAAATAAAAAATAGAACCTGGGCAATAAAGTCGAACCTTTTTCTTTTCCTTTGTGCTTTGTCTGGTGTCACTGGCTCACAGGCTCCCACGTGCAGAGGCCTCGCACTTGTCCCTTCAGACCACAGTTGCTGGTGCAACTCGGCGGCTCGGGCCCCTCGGCATGGGGGGCCGTGCGCAGAAGCCGCACACGACACTCAATTCAAGATGGCGGGGGGGCGGGGTTTAGGGGGCCGCGTGCAGAGACGCTGTGACCCGCACTGCGCTGGGAGCAGCCGCGCCCTCGCGAGAATTCCGCTCCCTCCCTTCGCGCTGATTGAGACTATACAGCGGTCCTGCTGCGGAACTGCTGTGCTCTAGCGCAAGAACTCCCGCTTTTCATTCTTTGATGAAAGAATAAAGCTTTCCTTTGCTTGGGAACCAAACTGGGTCTTGTGCCACTGGCTGAGGCAATAGGCAGCAGAAGAACCCCTGCTGGGACCTGACTTGGAGGGTCGATAACAGTAGGTTTTAATTTAGCAAATATCAGTCATTCTTTTAAAGAGCTTTGTT
>PVHT021183543.1:4950853-4977628 GCA_004024745.2 Catagonus wagneri
CCTTGCTCAGTGGGTTAACGATCCAGCGTTGCCGTGAGCTGTGGTGTAGGTTGCAGACGCGGCTCGGATCCTGCGTTGCTGTGGCTGCGGCGAAGGCCGGTGGCCACAGCTCCGATTAGACCCCTAGCCTGGGAACCTCCACATGCCGCGGGTGCGGCCATAAACCCGCGGCCATAAAATGACAAAAGGCAAAAAAAAATAAAATAAAGAGCTTTGTTGCCTCTTACTCAGTATTTGCTCTTCTTGTGCTTTTTCCAAAATCAACCCTACCTGTGTGAACACACACACACATACGCAAACACACACACCCCTCTGTGCATCCCTCCAGAGTCTCTTGACAGTGAGTGCCCATGAGCCATTTTTAGACCATGATCCGAATTTTCCTCCTTTGCAAAGTATTTCCACAACTTTTAGCAGAAGCTGTAAGAATTGTAAGAAAGTTGTGTATCCTCAGCTTGGCACTTCACTGAAGGTGTAACCTCAGCCAAGTTGCTACATTTCCCTGTCTATAAAATGGATTTGTGATCCCTGGTCCCTCCATCTCACACAGCTGTTGTTAGAATAAAATGAAATGACATACGAAAAAACAATGGGAAAACTGTAAAATTATAAAAATGCTTATGGGTATTATCATTATTATCCCCTATTGTAATAGCATCAACACTTGTGGCTTCATTCCAAATGAGACCATATTATTTTATGCCTGTTGACATGCTCCCTGTAACCAAGTTCAAATTCAGCTATAAACTTCCCAAGAATACAGAATCAGGTTCGTCATTTCTTCCGTGTGCTTAGTGTAATACTGTGCACACAGCAGGCTCCAAAATGTGACCTTTCACTGACTAATAATTGCCAAAGACCTTGCTCATTGGCAAATGCTCTGGGTCCCTACACATAATCCTTGCCACCCCGAAAGAGGATGGTGTCCCCAGATTCATGCTTTGAAATAGGTTTCCCACAACCATATTCCTCAGAACCTAAATCTCAGAGTTTTGCAAAATAAGAGTCTGGCGTCAAAAAATCGGGGGGGGGGGGACTTAACTGTACCCCTCTTTCAAAGTCAGGAAGGTGGACAGTATGATAAATAATCCTAGAATTTATGCTGAAAGGTAGGCATCTTTGTTCATCTCGTGGTTTCACAAATCCATTTGGAGAGACGCTTTTCTCCCATTAGCAACTCTCTGCACCCCTGCCAAACAAGTATCCCTTCGCAGTCACTTTGGGAAATGTTTTGCAAACTACAGGTCATAAAATCAATTTAATGGACTAGAGCAGGGATTGCAAACTACAGCCCATGGGCCAAATCCAACCCACTGCCTATTTCTATATGACCTACCAGCTAAGAGTGGTTTTTATATTCTGAAAGAGTTGAAAAAAATCAAAAGAAGAATTAGATTTTGTGGTAAAAGAAAATTATATGGAACTTAAATTTCAGTGTCCATAGTCAAGTGTTTTGGGGACATAACTATGCCCATTTCTTTATGTGATCTCTACACTGTCTTCACACTACAAGGGCAGAGTTGAGTGGTTTTGAGTTTTCCTTTGAAGCCAAAAATATTCATTATCTGGCCTTTTACAGAATCCTGGGCTAGAGTAGCACTTTTTTTTCAAAATGAAATAAAAAATAATAGAAAATGCCAGATAATCAGTGTTTATCAGCAGTGGGAAGGATAAACAGTGTTTCGTGGAACATTTGCATCAACAAAATATATGAATACTATGAATGTGTGCACAGCCTAGGTCACAATGATTGTATTCATTACTGTGAATAACTGGAAAAAAATTTTTTCTCAATGATTCAAGTTAGAACTTGCCTATGTCTTATGCCTAAGAACTATTCCCAAGAGCCAAGACATGGAAACAACCTAAATGTCCAATGATAGATGAATGGATTAAAAAGATCTGGTACATATACACAATAGAATGCTACTTATAGCCATAAAAAAGAACAAAATAATGCCATTTGCAGCAACATTGATGCAACTAGAGATTCTCATACTAAGTGAAGTAAGTCGGCAAGACAAAGACAAATACTTTATGATATCATTTATATGTGGAATCTAAAATATGGCACCAATGAACCTATCTACAAAATAGAAACAGACTCAACAGACATAGAGAACAAAACTCTGGTTGCCAAGGGGGAGGGAAGAGGAAGTGGAATGGACGGGGAGTTTGGGGTTAGTAAATGCAAACTATTACATTTAGAATGGATGAGCAATCAGATCCTACTATATAATACAGGGAACTACATTCCATCCCTTGGGATAAAACATGATGGAAGACAGTATGAGAAAAAGAATATAGAGAGAGGGTTGCTATGCTATACAGCAGAAATTGATACAACACTGTAAATCAACTATATTGTAGTAAAAATTAAAAAGTTTTTAAATTAAAAAAAAAGAGGTCTATTGTACCGTTACCTAAGGTGGCCAAATGACGGGCCAAAAAAAAAAAAAAGGCAGGAAGACAAGACCGATAAACAGATTCAGGTACCCTACCAACTATGCCTGTTGGAGACCATGGAAGAGCTGAACTCTGCATAAGGCAAATATCTGTGGACGCAGAGTTCTGAAGTACAGAATCTCCTTCAAAGACAAGATAAAGGACTTAATGCATTAACCATATTGTTATATAAACAACTGTATTATGTCTTAAGGATATACCCTTCGATATCACTAAGAAGATAACCTCGTTATTGCTTATACCTATTCCCGCCCACTAATCTTGTCACCTTCCACATTAATCTCATCCTGTTCCTCAATAAAAGTCATGTGGCCTGAAACCTAGGGGCCTCTTGTTCTGCAGAACACAGTGCCTCCTGGTCCCCCACTTCCTAAATCTGAAAGAGTCTTGTATGTTTTGTTATAGCACACTGTCCCTCTTTCAGGATTCCCCACTTCCCTGCAGCGCTGCACGGAGCATATGCCCACATAAAGCATCTCATTGAAGGCTCCTTTCCAATGCGGAAGAGATGAAATTTGCCAAAAAGGCAGTATCAGTGATCTACAAAATATGCTCTTATATTTGGAGAGTTCATCAAAGACTACATACACGAAATCAAGCAGTGTAAATTATTACTGTTGGTTTAACCTCAAAGAGAGATTCATTCTAAAAATAACTTTCCATCCACCCATTCAACCCATGGTCATCAAATCTAGAAAGATTTGGAATAAGGAGATGCAAGTGGCCTGAGTAAAACTATCCCAGTAATAATCACAATAACTAGATAAAAATAATTATAAATTAAATAATATTTATTTAAACCTATTATCAGGATTGTGCTAAGCCCTTTCATTTCACTCAGTACTCAAAACAATCCTATTCTGCAAGGATAATTATCACCCTCATTCTTCAAGTAAAGATCCTGAGGCATAGGGAGGCTGAATAATTCGCCTAAAGTCACCCAGGGACTAAGAACAGGACATGGGATTTGAATCCAGGCAGCAGGATCCCCAGACCTGCCCATCTGACCATTTCATGGTATGTTACCACTTACGCATCTCTGTTGAAAAAGAAATGAACCAATTGAGTGACAAAGCCCTAGAAAACAGGTTTTATTACGGAAACTGTTTTACAGAGATAATGCTACAAAAATCAAAATAATAAACACCACCCAATAAATAACACATTCAATGTGATAGTGCAGGAAATGCAATGGCCCTCAGATTTGAATTACAGAGGCCTAGCTCAAAGCATCCCCTTTGCCTGCTACCCAGCCCCAAAGACATATTTTTTTAAATAAACATTTTGTGCTGCCTTGCCTTATTATGCTGCATGCTGCCGCATGAAAGCCAACAGCCTTCCTAACGTGATTCATCAGAAAAATCAAGGAGGAAAATAGTCGTGGTCTGATATACGGGGCACTCTTAAATTACACAGCAGCCACTTACCATATAGTGCAGGGGAGAGAGAAACCCAGTGAATAAGAACATCGCAGCCTGTTACATTTGTGAACTGGGGAGTGGGGCAGGTCACTGATTCATGTTCCAGCACCTCCGCACATCCATCGAGACACGAAGTAGCCAAGCCAGCTTGCCAGAGATGAAAGTCTGAGTAATTCAAAGGAGGCTGTAATTCTTTATAAAACATACACTAAGTAGTTCTGTTGACGCCTCCATGACATTTCCAGAGTGGTTGGGAAACCAGACCATTTGTTACACAGACTCTAGATCAATAGAGTGTTTGGAGGAAAACGAGCAACATTTAAAAAAAAAATAATTTAATTGAAGAAGGGTGGAATATAATTCCATACCTTACCAACAGCTCCAGTTTTATTTTTAAAAGTCGAGATTAAAAAAAAAAAAAAAAAACCTGAAGCAATAGAGCACCAGAGTCCACTTCTCTTCTTAGATAGCATTTACAGAAAAAAGAAAATATTTTTTTCATCAAAGAAAATATAATAAGGAAACAGTCAATTGCTTTTATCCCTTCCCTTTTCTTTCTTTCTTTCTTTCTTTTTTTTTCATGGCTGTCGTCAGCGTCACTCTGACAGGAGTCTGAAAAATTAACACATCACTAGGACTTACCATGTGCGATTTAACTTTTGATAAACAACAAAGTGGGTTACTGCTGTGCTAGCTATTTTTAATCCACCTTGTGAGTGTGCTTTTTTTATTGCTTTATACAGCATATCTGATTCCCTCTAAAGCACCAACTAAAAAATCTATCCAGCTGTCATTTGCTGCCCGGTAACATCTATCATCACACAGCCTGGCAGGTCTAGTCTATGAGGCAGAGGGGAGAGGAGACAGGAGGCAGAGTCAAGGACTGTCACATGGGATGGGAAAAAAAACTTGTCACAATTATTTATGACTCTTGCTGGGGCACATAATGGGACATATAAGCCTGTTTCAGTTTCAAGCACCCTTGCACGGCTGCTCCCTTGTCGGAGTTGGACGCAGGCAGCTCTGTTTTACACATACAATTTCCTGAACAATGCCAAGCACTTGGGAAGTGACAGTGACAAATACTGGAGTTGGTGGCTGTAGCTCTGTGGGCTGTTATGAGCAAGCGGGTGTCAGTAATCAGGAGGACGGCCACGTGAAGCCCCAGTGCCTCCACCCCCTGAGTCTTTTCTTCCTGGGAAAAGACTTCCTTCCTCCTCATTGCTTTTAACTGCTGGGGACTTGCATTTCAAGAACAGGAAATGGTGCTTTCCAGGCTGTATTTTACTATTCTAAGCCGTATTTATCTTCCCAAGGAGGCTTCTGTATTCATTGGTTCCTTCCCTTCCCCACCCTTACACACACAGAGCAGGAAACCAGTTTCAGGATTTCAAGTGTAAGCATCCTTTGGTTTCGTGCCTGCTAAATATCCAGGTTTCTGAGCAGTTGGCTCAATTAATGTTCCGCCTCCGGATGCATCCACAAAAGCAAGGGCTGGATTAGATGGTGGTTTTGTCCAGTCCTGCTCCGAGGCCCTCTGTGTTTAGCAGCCTCGTAACAATCTAACATTTGGCCCTTTGCAGAGACTTAACGGCAACTCCATCAACATTCTCTGTACCCCACAGACCATGGCAAATGGAAGAGCTAAACTTGCAACATTTAAGATAACTAAAGGTAAAATGGAGGTCCTGTCCATTAAGTGACTCTTGCACACTTGATGACTCTAGCACGGCCCAACATTAACCTAGGTGCCCACCCCGAGCCCTCAGGCACCTTGGCACACCTGCCAGACCCTGCGGATGAAAAATGGCAAAGACCTTAATTAAAGACAATAGGAGCAGGACGGCCTGTACCTACCCTGGAAGCCAAGTCAGAAATTAATACGAGGAAGAAGACAATCTGTGAATAGAAACAACCAGGAACACCGGAATTGCTCTAATTTTTCTGTTTAGAATTGCCTAAACCCAAACTTCGCCACCTTCTTTTAGAAACATCACTGAGTTGATGCTTTTGTTTTACTGGGTTAGCGTAGGAAAACCAAAATGTTTGAGATGCGACTCCTACCAAATAACATTGTACCGGTGACTGACATCTATATACCGCTGTCTCAAACCGAAAAGGGTGTCTAGTCAGACTGAAGGAACAAAGAAGCTGATAGAGCTCATCCAAGATTCCCCATCTGCCCAGGAATCCTTTCTCATCTGCTACATCCTCCTCTCTCTTCACTCCCTCCCTGTCTGCATCTTCTGGGGACAGGCACAGTTGAATTCCATGGGCACCCCTGTGCCTGCCTATGTCTTGTTGGTCTACAAAGTGATTTTTTTTTAACATGTTCAATTTGAATAACTTTAGGCTAAATATAGAGTCCCGATCACTAAAAAGTTCATCATTCCCTCTCTTAAACTCAATTCTTCTCACGCTTACAGTGCCCCATTTGGTCTCCGAGGGCAGTGCACCTCTTTCCTTCCTTTCAGGTTATCTTCCCACGGTGCTTTCACATACAATCTTAGGGGGTAACCTTGGCCTCCCCCAGCACACACGCACACTTCTGACATTCTCAAACAGGACAGGGACGGCCACTCCCCTCCCCAGGCAGGAGCACCACAGCAGGAGCACTCCCCTCCCCCCCACCCCCACCTCCCTACCTGGTTAGTGAGTTAGTGGAAGACCTGACACCTAGGGGACCACCCTCCCAGGGTCGCCACACTGGAATTCCTAACAGGATCCCTGCTAGAAGGTTCTCACCACCAACTCAACTCACAGTGCGATAAACATCATCACAATGCAAGCTTCACTCAACAACATACCACTTTGAATCTTATCATTTTTAGAAATACACTTACGGTAGATATTTATTGAACACCCACAGGCCAGGGGTGGAGATATAGTAGTGAACAAGAATGGCATAATTTCTACTTCCATGGCATCTTCTCCACATTGACTCTTTAGTTACAGGAATGAAATGAACATGGCAGAGCAAACACAAGGTGTAACAGTGAACACATTTAACAGACGGACCTGACCTAGTCTGGGGAATAGAGAAGGTCTCTCTGGGGAAATGACAGTGTAGCTGGATTTTGAGGATAAGTCGGAGTTATTTTGGATGGTGACCTGAGTGAATTAGCTAGTGTCTTTACTGGGAAGATTAAATAAGCTCATGTAGGCAGAAAAGAATCACATAAACTACAAAGGGTTAGCTGGTGATATCGCAGAGGGGAGGAAAGTGACGGTATTCCTGCTATTCCCTAAACGTCACTGGCGGTAGAAACTAAAGGCTATGGAGTCATGCAGTTCAGCTCCTGACTCTGACACTCACTCCCCAGTGGGGCTTAGGCCTTTCCTTAAACTTTCTCAGTCTCCGTTCCTTTGCCATCAAAATTGAGACAATAATACCTGATTAAACAAAGAGGATTACGCATGTAAACCTCCACGGACTGTCCCTGGCATCTATGTTCAGTGAATGTAAGTTTGCTTTTTATTGTAATATGTTTGGTATCAAGGAAAATGGATGGTAAGGGATAAAATGTAATGAAGAATCGCTGTCAGAGGAGTTCCCATCGTGGCTCAGTGGTAACGAACCCGGCTAGTATCCACGAGAAAGCGGGTTCAATCCCTGGCCTTGATCAGTGGGTTAAGGATCCATCATTGCCATGAGCTGTGGTGTAGGTCACAGACACGGCTCAGATCCCTTGTTGCTGTGGCTGTGGCATCAGCCAGCCAGTTGCAATTCAGATTTGACCCTTAGCCTGGGAACTTTCATATGCTGCATGTACGGTCCTAAAAGAAGCCAAAAAAAAGGCGGCGGGGGCGGGGCGGGGGGGCTTGTTGGAGTTTCCTTGTGGCTCAGCAGAAAAAGGATCCAGTGTTATCACTGCTATGGTTCTAGTTACAGCTATGATTCAGGTTCTGCACCTAGGCTAGGAACTTCTGCATGCCGCAGTTGTGAAAAAAAAAAAAAAAAAAAAGGCAGCCTGTTTAAAATCTTCCAAAGGCTGGTATAGGTCTGGAATTTGGGGATCTGATTCCTAAGGCATTGCTCTTCAACCATGACACACTCAACTCTCCAAGGAGTTGGACAACTTTATCTGAAACCAAGGACAACAAACTATGGCCCAAGGGCCATATCCAGTCTCCTGCCTTTTGTTATAAAGTTTTATTGACACACAGGCATGGCCATTTATTTATGTATTATCTGTGGCTGCCTTTGCTTACAATGGCAGAGTTGAGTGGTTACAACAGGGACCATATGGGCAGCAAAACTGAAAATATTTATTATCTAGCCCTTTAGAAAGAAAGCTTGCCAGTTCCGATCTGTACCACTTGTAATACGACAGCTCCAGAGCATGGGTTGCCAAAATCATGGTAGAATAGGGAGCTTAATATGAAGTGCCAGTACAACAATTCATCAAAACTGGTTAGTTACCAAAGGCAAGGGATTCTAATAGTTTTAAATACCTCTACTATCTAAAAGGATCTTGTAGCTAGTTTTCGTGGTATTAAGAAATTATCATTTGAAACAATACCATTTGGAGCAACATGGATGGACCCAAAGACTATCATACTAAGTGAAGTAAGTCAGACAGAGAAAGACAAGTATCATATGATATCACTTACATGTGGAATCTAAAATATGATACAAATGAACTCATTTATAAAACTGACACAGACTCACGCACATAGAAAACAAAAGTTATGGTCGCCAAAGGGGAAAGAGGGAGGGAGGGATAAATTAGGAGTTTGGAATTAGCAGATACACACTATCATATATAAAATAGATAAGAAATAAGGTCCTACTGTATAGCACAGGGAACTATATTCAATTCTGTAACGCACCATAACAGAAAAGAATATTTATATATAAAGCTAAATCACTTTGCCATATACCAGAAACTAACACAACATTGTAAATCAACAATAGTTTAATTAAAATAATAGAAGTAAAATAAATTATTTTAATTAATGTTTATATTTTTTTCAAAGGCTTATTCTATGAAGATATATATTGAATAAATTACAATGAAATTACACAATGCCTGGGATTTGCTTTAAAATCCAACTGAAGAAAAGCAGATGAGAATAAGGATTAGTAAGGCTAAGGTGAAATGCAAGTGGCAAAATGTCGATAATTGTTGAAGCCGAGAGAGGAGGTACAAAAGGGATCATTATATTTTTCCCCTGACTTTGGTATGTGTTTGATAATTTCCATAATAAGAAGTTATATTTAAACCAGGAGTTTCAAAAAGCTAGATTAACTCTTTTTTTTCTTTTAAATCTCATCAGACTGTAACGATGCATAATTTTATTGTAACATAATTGTGTTTATTATCTGAAGATATGGCCCAAATAAGCTGCCACGTGATCTGCTTTCTCAGGAAACGGAGACCTCGTGCAACGTTCCTCAAAGAGCCCATAGTTCGTCCTTGATCTGAATGTTCTCCCCCCCACAGCCTGCTCTCTGCTCTTACGTCTGTACATTTTTTAACATGAGTGATATTAACTATTTACAAACAGCTATACTGTGTAATTATATTCATAAAACCATGAGTACTCTTTTTTTATGGGAGATGTAAGGGTTCTCCAATGAGGGCATTGATTATTTCCAATTTACACCTTATGAGCTAATGTAAAATCTGAACTCTGAGTAAGCTGTGAGTTCACTGTTTTATTACACCTATTGTATAGATAAGGAAAGTAGAGTTTAAAGAGCTAAATATCAGAGTTCCCTACTGTGGTTAAGGATCAAGCGTTGCCGCATCTATGGCATAAGTTGCAGCTATGGCTCAGATTCTATCGCTGGTCCAGGAACTTCCATATGCCACAGTGCAGCCAAAAAAGAAGGAAAAAAAAAGCTAAGAGTAGCTCTTTAGAGCTACTCTAAAGAATACAATAAAGACACAATAAAGAACAAAAACGTAAGGTGGTCTTAAACCTGCTTGAAAGCAAGGCTATAGCATAAACCACTATAATATCCTATCTTCTGAGAGAAATTCATACTGATAAAGGAGAGAGAGAGATGGAGATAGATAAAGCAGGACTTTAACACTGGTATTTTTAGTTTGTTTTCAATTGGCCAACAATGGGATGGAGTGAGGCAGAATCAGCCAAACTAAAATAGGAATAGCGGCATTTTATGGGTGATGCATCTCAATTTGTTTTTCCACACTGTGTCGGCAGAGAGATTCGTGACAAACAATCCTTCTAGAGAGGAGTTCTGAACCTCTAATCAGTAGCAAAGCAGAATTGATTAAAACAATAGTCAAGTAGCTCTGCTAAACCACCTTCAACTTCTGCCCAGAAGCCATCCTCATTGTTTTTCTGATTTCTAGGTTTCCTTCTACCTGTCTTCCTGTTGTGGCAGACCAGAAAATTGTCAGGTGAACTAGGTGAAAAATGGAGACAATAAAACCTAGTCAACAGAATGAGAGAGTCTGCCTAGAATTTTAATGTTCTTTTAAAAGAAAAAAAAAAATGCCCAAGCTGCACTTGACGGTGAATGTAGACATTTCCTGAGGTCCGTGATCTCCTAGGATCATAAACCTGGAGGAAATATTTGCTGAATCAGTATTTCCAGAACTGGACAAATAGGAAAGTCACCTGTAGAAAGATTTTGACTGCATTTATGAAAGGGAGATTTTGGGAAGGGATCAAATTGTTGGTTTGGCAGAAGAAAAGCTGAAACCCTCAAACAGAGCTTGGATTATGTCTTCCCAGTCTTCCCAAGGCTTTGGAATTTTCAAAACCAGTTCAAGTTCATGCCTTCTCAAAGATCCAATGACTCTTCTCTGAAATATCCCAAATGTTGGGATATGTTTGAATTATTCGCTCTTTTCCTGCCTCAATTGTACCACCTCAGTACAATTTTTATTTAGAAAAAAAAATAGTTGAAATAAACAAACATAAATAGTATTAGGAGGGAAGTAAAATTTGTCATTAAGGGAAAAAAGGCTCCAATTTTGAAAGGACACCAAACACTCACATATTTATTTATTGAGCATATACTTCCATAGTGTCTAATACATAGAGAAGAACTATGCCTATGAACTTCCTTAAATTCATCTACTAGTGTTCAGTACAGAAGACAGAGTGTGAGAGTGATGACAACTTATATAGCGTGGACTATTCCAGCACTATGTTCCCACTATATGCCCAGCACCAGAAGAAAGGGAAGGAATCCACTGTTTATTGGGGGAAACAATATTTTCCTCTTGGTATGAGCAACCCTACATTCCATTGATTAAAGATACATATATGTGGCTCAGATCATGAAACAGCAACTGGTTTCAATGTCAAAGGTAAAACTGGTTGTGCTGGACATACTGAGGCTTGATAAAATCTGAAATACATGAGAGATGTGAGGAGTTCTCCACTGTCAGCAGAAGCAAGTTAAGTCTTACTATAAGCAACTTTCTTCACCTTACAGATTAATTTTAGTAACATACACCGAAGAGGTGATTTCATTGTCTATTGACAAATTCTCTGCCCCATAAAGTTCAGAGTTAAATGGATGAAAGAACAGCTAAAAATCCAACAGCTTAATCTGTTTAGAATTTTGTTGAGCGCTATGAAGGAAAGAAAAGAGTGTATTTCCTAACCATCCCTTAAAAAGGCTAAGAAGCCAAGAGGACCCAGTGGCCATGAGCACACTTAGGGCTCAGTCTTGGCTTCTAAATGTCATTTTCCAATAAGAAAGCAGAATCCCATGAAGAAATGACTGATTCCAGAGCTGTGGCATGGATGATCCCATCATAATGTTGGGGGTATGTCGAAAAGACATGTGAGTTACCTTCAAGGGAACTTATGCGCCCAGTCTGAAACAATTTGAGCATCAAAACGAATAATGTTAACAGACTAAAAAATCTGTTGAATAACATAGAAAACCAGGAGTCCATAACGATCAAAAATAAATGCATTCTGAAAAAAAATAAAATAAATGCCTAAGTTGAAATTTTGATGAAGAACGTAATTATAGTAAGCAGAATAATGGTCCCAAAGATAGCCATGTCCTCATCCCAGCAACCTGTGAATACGTTGTGCTACTTGGCAAGGGGAATTGAAGTTGCAAATGGAATTAAGTTTGCTAAGCAACTAACTTCAAAAACAGCGATACAGTCCTGGATTACCTGGTAAATCCCAGGGAATTACAAGGTTACCTAAAAGCAGAACAGTCCATGTGAGGGTGATACAATGTAAGAAAAATTTGATTAGTCATTGCTGATTTTGGAAATTGAAGAGGCCACAAGCCAAGAAATGTGAGCAGCCTCTAGAAACTAGAAAAGGTAAGAAAAACAGATTCTCCCCTAGAGCCTCAGTAAAGGAACACTGCCCCCCCAACACCTTGATTTTATCCCAGTGAGCCCTATTTCAGACTCCGACATCTAGAGCAGTAAGACAATAAATCTATGTTCTTTTAAGCCACTAAATTTGTGGTAATTTGTTATACCAGGAATAGGAAATTAATAGAGAATATTTATGTAGTTTCAAAGTACTTCGTAAGATAATTGTTAACCACAAAATGGAAAGTAGGAACATTATGGCAGACACCACTTTACCTGAGTGATAAAAATGATATCACCAATGATCAGACATATTATCATGTACCTTCTGAAATGCCCTTAAAAGAACACAGCATCACTTCTCAAAAATCCTCCCTAATAATGCACAACATTCATCTAATCAAACGAGATCTTCAGACAAACCCTAACCAACAGGCATTTTACAAAACAGCTGTCTGGGACTCTTCAAAAATTTTAAGATCACGAAAGACCAAAAAACGGACCGAAAAACTGACCCAGATTGGAGCAGTCTAAGGAGACAGGACAACAAAATGCAATGTGACAGCTTGGATTGCATCTTGAACCAGAAAAAGAACATTACTAGGACAGTTTGGAATTTCTAATAAGATCTGCAGGTTAGTACTGAATCCATTTTAATTTTTTGTTTAGATCCTTTCATGATGTTTATGTAAGATGTTAACATTTGGAGAATCTGAGTAGAGATATACCCTGGGAAATCTGTGTGCTACTTTTGCAATAGTTTAAGTCAATTATCTCTAAATAAAGGGCTTTAAAAAGGAAATGTGATAATGATCTTATGCTAAGAAGGTCTGGTGAGGTCTGTCTTCAAATCCCCTTTTAAAGGGTCTGTTCATTCCTTTCTTCAGAGGAGTCACTTCATCGGGTGCCTCTACATTCATGTGCCCTTCTTCAGTCTTGATTTCTTTCAACAGGTCACCCAGGACTAAGCAAATGCTTCACAAGTATTAAGATAAAAGGCACATATTTGTAACATCGGTCTTGGTTCTAGAGGGGTTTCCCCTACAGAAGAAATAAATGAAAGATACTCAACCAAGGTAAAAAATTATTCTCTTACACCTGCCCATTTTTCTAGAAAAATAGGCCATTCTTCATATAAAATTTGAAGACTCAAATGTCATCATGTTACTTCCTTGGTTAAAAGATTTTCAGTGGCCCCGCAAAACCCAGCTCTGACTGCCTGTCATCTCATCTACCATCTGTGTCCTCAGGCACTCAGCCCCAACATGCTAACCGCGGTGTTAATGTTCCCTGAACCAAGTTTTCTTACCTTATAAGACGCCTGTACACATATAGCTCTTCTGCCTAGAATGTTACTTTCTCTTCTCCTGACCTAACTAAATAAACTGCTTGAGGGAAGACAGCTAATAAATGGCAAAGTTAGTTGCTTTTTAATAAATTATAGTATTTCCAAAGAAGAGAATATTAGTTAGCATTAAAAAGAAGGAGGTAGGAATTGCCAACATTTATAGCAACATGGATGGACTTAGAAATTATCATTCAAAGTGAAACCAGTCAGACAATTAGACAGCAACACCCAATGATACCGCTTACATGTGGAAACTAAAAGACACAATGAACCTTCTTACAGAACAGACAATGACTCACAGACTTTGGAAAACCTTGTTTTTTCAAATAAGACAATCTGGGGGGTGGGGGGATACACTGGGGGTTTGGGATACAAAATCTGTAAAATTGACTTGTGATATTTATGCACACCTATAATTGAAATAAAATCCATTAAGAGAAAAAAATAAATAAATAAAATAAAATAAAAAGAAGGAGGTAGGAGTTCCCTATGGCACAGCGGAGCGTTGTCACTGCTGTGGCATGGGTTTGATTCCTGGCCCAGGAACTTCCACATTCCACAGGCATGGCCAAGAAAAAAAAAAACGGAATGAGGTAGAGCTTCAAAAAAATTACGTACACACATAGATACACAAACTTATTTTTATTTTTCATATATTATATATTTACCTAACATTTATCCCAAAAGAAAACATTCTGGAAAGATATATTCCATAGTATGAAAATGATTAATTTGGAATAACTTAAATTTTAACTTGAGAATATAACGATGATTATTTAAACTGTGGTTAAAATACCTCATTAACTTTGAACTCATTTTGCCATTAGATCAGACCTCCCATCACTAGAAACAGCAGGTATGATTCAGCCATAGGATTTCGCAGAGTTATTTTCTAGTGTTGCTGTTGCTGGCATATTTGTCTCGCAGAGGCCTCTCACGCTCATAAGTTTTTGTATCAGCGAGGCATCAAATCCATCAACACATCTTATGGAGGGGCAACCCAGAACACTGCAAGAACACTTCATTAAGGAGTGGGATGGATGCGACCCAGCTGGGCGAGTGGCGTCGGACCATCTGAATCTGGGGTCCCAGGATCATCCTTAATGGTGACTTTTGTCCTCCTGACCTGGTGAGCTCTTCCTCACCAGCCTGTCCAGTAGCTGTGCCCTCTGCCCAGAATACCTAAACATTTGCATATCTATTTAATATCTGTATCTCTGCATAGTTGCCTCTTTCTCATCCTTTAGTTTTCAGGGGAAATACTACTCTTTAAAAGACACAGTCCACAGCAAATCACATTCATGCCCACTAGTTCAATCAAGAATAGTGGGCTGGGTCGCTCTCTGTTATATATGCATTCAACTTTAACCCGAATAAAAGTTTAATCTCCCAAAATGTAACTACTTAGCATGCTTTATCTAAGCATATGATTTTTGGACTCTGATGCCAGAAATTAGTCAAGGCTATGCCTGTCTTATCTACTGTTAAAGAAGGAATAACAGTAGATAACATAACTCACCAAATATAATCCCCCCTTTTTCTCTCCCCCAAACCAAAAACTATGCCTGGGGTGGGGAGTGGAATGGGGAAGAACCTTTCATCTTACAGGACACATTTTCAGTGACTTACACCACTTTCTTGCCCAAAATAAAGTAACTGTCCAAACCAATCTCAGTCCCCTTCAGTCCAAGCACTTTCCATCAGTCATTCTGTTTAATTTCATCTGCAGCATTTATCATTGTCTGAGATTATCTTGTTTATGTATTTTTTAGTTTTGTTTTTTGTTTTTTGTTTTGTTTTGCTTTTTAGGGCTGTACCCATGGCACATCGAGGTTCCCAGGCTAGGGATCTAATTGGAGCTGCAGCTGCTGGCCTATGCTACAGCCATAGCAACACAGGATCCGAGCCACGTCTGTGACCTACACCACAGCTCACAGCAATGCCAGATCCTTAACCCACTGAGTGAGGCCAGGGATCAAACCTGCATCCTCATAGATACTAGTCAGATTTGTTTCCACTGCGCCACAATGGGAACGTCCTAGATTTTTTTTGGTGGTGGTGGAGGGGGGTTGCTACTCAGTAAATACATGTTGGAAGGGAGAGAAGAAAAAAAATAAAAGGGAGGGAGGAGAAATAATTATAAGCTTAAGATTCCTTAATAGCTAATTAAGTTTCCCAGACATCTTGTGAGAAAGGAGTTACAGTACATATGGCCCTTCTCCTGTCATGGAGTTTAAAATCTTTTACTCTCATATTTTCATTTCATTATTACTTCATGTGCATTATTTTATGTACCTAAAAAAGAAAAAATCCTTCCACTTAAACCTTTAACTATTCCCATAGTATTCCAACTTTTTTTAGCCATAGATTCCTGTCTTCACGCAAAAAACTGCAGAAATCCAATAAATATGACAGATGACCCACAGCTGTTTTAGATGAAGCCTGGGGTGAAGAGTTGGTGCGCACAGCTGGCCTGGCTGTCCAACCACCCAGCCATCCCTGTGACCCCAGATCCCCACAGGACCCAAACCTACCGCTTGCATCCAGAGAACAGTTTGGAAATCACTGAAATAAAGAAATTTAGAACTTTACTCTTAAAATACAAAAGAGCTTTAATTAAACTTGCTGTATCAGCAGTTTCACATTAAGCTTCCATTTTATTCCAAATGGTTATGATTTGATTACGAGCCCACTCAATCCAGTGGCTATGCTATGCTTTTTTTATAATTAGATAACACAGGGTCTAAACATCAACGATATTTGTCTTAGCCATCAGTTTAGTGCAGTCTTTCCAGGCAGCACCCTGATACTACTGAAGTATTGAATTTTTTAAACTTTTATGCAAATTGCACATATAATAATCCATGATATCCTTTAGCATTAGTTGTTCTTCAATTTGAGGAAACGCTGATTTAAAACATAATTTAACAAATTATTCAGTCAAGCATACTAAGGACAAAAAGTCTTCCATCAAATTTACAGAGACAGTTGGACAAAGGCAGCAATGGTTCAGTGAAATCTGCTGAAAACCCTCTGGGTCCCATACTGTTCTTCCTTCCCCAAGTACACTGTTATAAAGTATAAAGAAAGGCCCAAGCACAGACACTGCCCATTAAAAAGCATCTGTCTAATGCAACCTTTAACAAACTTTTCTGGAGCTACAGTTATTACCTCAAAATCCACAGCATGAATTTTTTAAAACAACTTTGGTGCTATCAGAAAGGGACGGATTGACAGCCCTGGAGGCTGGAGTCTCCTCTTTAACCACAATCTGGGTGAAACGCAGACGGAGGCAACAAAAGTCTTCCCTGCTTTCCCACCACTCCAACTACAGAGGAGACCCTCGTAGGGAGGGAAGGGGCACTGCGGTTCGCGCTCGAGTTTAATCGTTGTCATTTCACAGGCTGGCTTCACAAGGATCTACGTTGTCACCCATGCAAAGGAAAGACCGTGGTTTTCTCACACTGAGGTCCTTTCATTGACCAGATCAAAACCAACTCCGCAGGGACCTGTGCCAATCGAGTGGCCTCTCACCAAACACAAGGAAAACACCCAGAACACAACGCATTCGCCTCAGCAGCATCGTTTCCTGAGGAAGATAACGCTCTGAACCCTCACAATGACAGCGGAGTGCTGGACTTTCTCACAGAAACAGCTCTTTATAACCCCAAGGACTTCAGAAGTCTAAATCATGTAAGGAAATCTCAAACTTACCAACAGTTAAGAGTGGAAACCTTTGCGTGTGGGTTTCTCCATCTCTGCACTCTTGACGTTTGGGGGGCTGGATAATTCCTTACCGGGGTGGGGTTGGGGCTGTTCCATGTGTTGCAGGATGTTTAGCAGCTTCCCGGGCCTCATCTCACTAGAAGCCATTAGCACGTACGATAGCATGTGTGACAACCACAAGTGTCTCAGGCACCGTCCTGTGTCCCCACGGCGGCTGGATTAACTCCAAGTTAAAGCTCCAATACCAGTTCTATCCCTCCAACCCCAAGAAGACTGTCACAGCTACGCAAATGTCTTATTTCTTTTTACATTCTACTCTTCTTTCAACCTTTGCCCTAGAAGGATAGTTCCGAAAACATCATTTGACAGACATGTTATTATATACATAGCTCAGCCGGGCAGAATTTGGCCAAGAGCCGTGGACTCTGCGTTGCCTTCTGCCCTTTGTCGGGAGTTTCCTCCTGTTTTACAGTTGGTTGAATTATACTCAGGCTCCCAGGCAGAGCGGCTGCAGGCGATCTGATGAAAACCACATTGTTTTGTTCACGGAATGTGATTTAAACCCCCTTGATACTGGATTTTAATTTGTTATATATGTCTATTAAACTTTGCCTTCCTCCTCCCCTTTCTTAGGATGAAAAGCAGATTATTTAGTGCACAATCTAAAAATCAGCCGGTTATTAAATTTTCCTTTTCGTTTAGTTTTGAAGCTTTTATGCCTCTGAAACTTATTTACATGCTGTATATATTAAATAAAATGTAATCCATAGTACTCAAAGGATTCGAAAAATGATGAGGTACTCTTCCCATGTTCTCAAAACAGAGTCTACCTGACTTCGCAAAAGAGGGAGACATTTATAGCATCAATCTACAGCTCAAGAATACACTTTCACCAAGGCAGCAACTTACACCAATATTATGGAAGTACATAAGACGCAGCAAATATAAATGCTTCTGTATGATCTAAATTATCCACTGCCATATTGACATCTAATGCAGTAAAATACTGTCCTATGAGATCTTAATAAGAAAAATCCAGTACTTATATATATTGCATATAACATATATTACATATCTCATGTTTTACTTAGCAGCATGCTTAGGAAGCAAAAAAAAAAGCAAAGCCACAATATTATATATTCGGTTATATTTTTCTTGTAAGAATTAAGTCAACCTTTAACATTCTTTAAACTAAGATGCATTAATTTGCATAATTATTAATAAAATGCATGACTGCCTTCATAAATACAGCTTCTGTACATTCAGTACCTACCACTTTGGGAGGCACGAGACATTTATTTTTGTAATTTAATGCTCATGACAGCTTGGAATAGTAGGCATCCTACCTTGCAGATGAGGAAAAAGGTTCAGAGAGGTTAAGTAATTTTTTCTAAGTTCACACGGCTAACGAGCAGCGGAGCTGGAATTCAGATCCAATCTGGATGACCCTGTTGTTCAAGCTGGATCTCCGTTATTACCTTACCTCCTTCCCTAATCGCTCTCCAAGGCTAAAGTTGCTTGAAATCAAGCCTATATCTTAGGTAGGGGGAAGGCCAAGGTAAACTGCATGCTTAAAAGCTTGGTAAAATTCGATATAAATAGACTTGTTAGCATTTTCTAAATCTTTAGAAAGGTCCCGTTCTCAGATTCATGGAAACTAATAGCTATATATACACCATTTCGGTTTGCAAAACAGCAGAGTACAGGAGCTCCCACTGTGTCACAAGGGGTTAAGAAGCTGACTGCAGCAGCTCAGCTTGCAGTGGGTTAAAGGATCTGGCATTGCTGCAGCTGTGGCGCAGGTCACAGCCGAGGCTTGGATTCAGTCCCTGGCCCAGGAACTTCCATATGCTGTGGGTGCGGCTATTAAAAAAATAAAATAAAATCGGAGTACAAAACATTCCTGCTAATCTTATCCTTTTGCTCTCTGGTCACCCATCTTTCCATGGCTCCCTCTTGTCCTCCTGTCCAAGTTCACAGTCTTTGCTTCTCCACCCTCATCTTTCCCTAGTCTGACCCCAAATCCCACGCTCTACCCTCACGGAGTTACTTGCCGTTCCCATAGCGTCCTGGGTCTCTTTTACCGTATACCATGTTCATGCATTCACTGTTCAACGTGTTTATCATGTGCCTGCACTGTGGTACATGCTGGAAAGACAGTACTAAGACAGAATTTCTGTTCCCATGAAGCTTAGAGTCTAATTTGGAAGAGAAAGACAATGAATGAAAAAATTATTCAGTATGTCAGAGATAAAAGCTTTGGTAAATAAATAATAAAGCTGTGAAAGGCTGGAAAGGAGAAAATTCTTACAAGTTAAAAAGGGTGGGGGTACCAGGTGACATTTGAGCAAAAGCCAGAAAGAGGTGAGGGAGTGCCATAGATGCCAGTGGAAAGGAGGCCCGTGTGATCGGGATGGAGCAAGCAGGGCCGAGGACAAGGTCACGAGGGTTGGGGGAGAAGGTACTGCACAGGGGCTTGACAGTCTTTACAAGGGATCTGAAATTAACCTTGAGTGACAGAAAAGATCTCTCCAGTTTGTGTGCCTTTGGTAACTTGGAAGCTATGTCCTCACAGTATCTGCACTATTGTACATGCTCAGTGTTTTTTATACAGGGTTTGAAAACTCTAAGGGGCCAAGAAGCTTCTAGAAATACGAAAGAGGGATGCCTGGTCCTAGTGAGGCTCCAATAACCACCGCCGTATGGAATATGTCCCGAGGCCCCAACGTCACACATCTCTGGGCCGGCTGTGGCTGGCAGGTCACCAGTGCACAGCATCTGTTGTCATTCAGGGTCTGTTTTGTGAATGCGTTGGGAAGATAAGACTTTGCAGGGTGCATTTTGAGACATACTGTGAACAGCAAGCATATCCTAGAACTGAATGCTTGTGTCCCCTCAAAATTCCTTTGCTGAAATCTAAACCCCAATATGATGGTATTTGGAGGCAGGCCTTTTGGGAGGTAACTGCGTCGTGAGGGCGGAGCCCTCCTGAGCAGGATTCATGCCTTCCTGAGAAAAGACCACCGTGCTCTCTGCCGCGTGAGGACGCGGCAGGAAGACAGCCGTCTGCAAAATCAAGAAGTGAGTTCTCACCAGAATCAAATCTGCCAGCACCTTGATCTTGGACCCCCAGTCTCCAGAACGGTGAGAAATAAATTTCTGCCGTTTATAAGCTACTCAGTCCATGGTATTCCGTTACAGCAGTTCGAATCGACTAAGATACCTTCCATCTCATCGATGGATCAAAAGTTTGAGTACTCCTCTCTCATGCACAAACTACCCATGCTGTGAAAAATGATGCTTCCTACATTCTGTTGCCCAGTGATTACTGCATCCTCCCAAAGTTAATGAGACAGTTCTTGCTTCTCTACCTCTTTCCAGGATTCTTCTGCAAGAGCTGTTAATTTAACAGAGCAGAAGTAAACCTATATTTTAAATTTCCTTAATTGCCACTAGAAAGGATTGCTTTATTTAAATGCAGATGTAAACAACAAAAAAGGAACTTTGTTTAAAAATGAGCCAGAGTTAAGCATAAGTGTGGGGAGGATGGTCTGTTGGCTTTAACTGGGGAAATGCTGAATATGCAGTGATTTTTTTTACATTAATAATAATAGGAAACGGTAGATAGTGGCACCTCAGCACAATTCTAATTTAATGAGAAACAATAAAATAGTTTTCCAAAGGGGCCTATTTAGGTCCAAGAAAGGGGGATATTAAAGTTCCAAGATTTATTCTACTTTCGTTAAGGTATGCTGATACACATTTTCTGAGGCTATATTCTACTCACTGATTAGATCTCTCTCTTTATAATTTTCTTACTTGTAAGGGAATTAGATTGGTATTTTCCAGGCCAGATAACTTTTAGACAAAGTATTTAAACTGAATCAATTCATTCCCAGCACAAGGAAGGTTGATCAAAATCCTATATCACTCGACAGCCCTGTGAGGCATATTTTTAATATATTTAGATATCATTAACTGCAAAACCATGGGAATCAACTATTAAGAAGTGGTTTTTAGAAAAGAATATACATAAAACTTCTACCAAGTTATTGCCTTTGAATTAAGCTCTCTCTTTTTTTTTTGATGTTTTTCAAGTTAATTGCACAAGTCAACCGATAGGTATCAGTCATTGCAACGTTCAAAGCAATATGCTCTGTGAGGTCAGATGTGACGATGATGATGGTGATGAGGATGGTGGTGGTGATGCTGATGATGGTGATGATGATGGAGCTGGCGAGGAGGACAACGGTGAGAGCTGACATAAACTGAGTCTTTTCTACATGGTAGACACTGCGCTAAGCATATTGATTCCTTGCTTAATTGACCCTAACATTCATTACATGCTAAGAACTAAGTTAAATGTGTAAAGGACCTTTCTAACACCTGAAAAGTCACATTGTGCTCCCATTTTGCAGGTAAGGACACTGACACTGTGACAACTGAGCAACCAAGAATCCCCTAACTGGATAGTCCATGTGGGAGAGGTGCTCACAAGGCCAGCAGAGGGAGGAGAGCCCTATCCCTGGGGAATATTGAAGCCTCTGTCATGGGCACCACTGTCACACATCCAACATTTATAGTGGGGGTAAGGCCCCTGAACAGGGGCACAATACTCCCCGACGTTTACTAAGCACCTACTACCTGCCAAGGTTTTTTTCCTAAATGATTTGTTTCCTTTATCCTCTTTAATCCTTATATAAGCGCATGAGGAGACAGCGTCGATGCTCCACTTTACAGATGAGGAAGACCAAGGCACAAGGGCTGCTTGTCCCCGAGCACATGACTATAAATGGTGAGGCTGGGTTTGACCTCGGGAGTCTAAACTCAGAGCTCATGTTCGCAGTCATTACTGTACCCTAAATGTTTATGATCCAGCTTAGCTGAGTCTGAACTAAGCCCTTTCCCTAAGCTTAGTACTGAAGGAACGGTCCCGCATCCTTCAAATGGTCAGGTGGTCCCGGGGCACCCAGCAGCAAAGAAAGTGACTCCAGACTGAAAGACTGCTTTGGAGGACACTCAGAAAGTCGTGCAGCTTTTGTGCTGTCTTAAGAGAGCTAGGATTCTTGAAAAAACATAGATGTGAGAGAGATTGCTTACCAACTCTAGGGTGTGGCTTTGGAATAAACACAATGGATTTGATTTAGAAAAAGCATGTGACATTGTGTATAGTCATGATGCAAATTTGTACCCTGTACACAGAGATGTCTAGTGAAATCCCTGTCTTCCAAAAGCACAAACTCTAATATGAATTTTAGGAGAAGGGAACAGCACAGAACACTATGAGACTGAAGGTGCAGAAAGCAGCCAGCACTCCACCATGTAGCAAAATGCCAGTGCTCAGTCCTTTGTTAAGCAGAAGCACAAGGTCTTTCTCTGAGCTCAGAATGCCAGGCTGAGAGGTCTGCTCTTCATTCAATGGGGAGCCACTGAGATTTCTAAGTCAGGGCACAACACGACCAGAGCTGCCCTTCAAAGAGTTCAATTTAAAGCTATTCATAAGATGGACTGAATAGGAGAGAGTACAAGTGTAGAGACCCCCAATGGGAACTGTAATGAAAACCCCAGGACCTTGAGCATAAAGAGTGGCAACAAGAAGAGAAAAGGGGCAATGCAAAGAGCAAAGTTCAGAAGACATAGGACCAGAGTCTAAAAAGCTGTGCATTATCTACGTAGGCTTGGGGCCAGAGGCTCTAGAGTGTCTGCAAAAAAGACTGGCTCTACCACTACCTCACCACTGGGCAACAACTCACATATTCTGAACATCAGCTTCTTTATCTGCAAAATAAAGATAACCATGCCCCCACATCTTAGAACTGTTAGGAAGTTTAAGTAAGTATATAAAGCATTTGTCACACTGCACAAATATGTAGTGAGCACTCAATAAATTCAACCTACCGATGTTATCAAATGTTTTTGTGTCTATTAAAAGAAATAATAGGATTCCTACATTCCTCTTTTAAAGGATGCCCATTTACTAGTTAATGAAGGAAAAAGGGGATGAAATCAACACTAGCAAAAAGAAAAAAACCCATAAGAAATCTTTTTTTCATACCCTTGCACTTAAAATGCCCTGTGTGAAGGTGCCAGATGGTATCCACTTTGGTGGCTGAACAAAGTCCCTGGTCAGAGGAAATGAATAAATGAATAAATGCACTGCAATTTAAGACTTAAGCGTGGTTTTTAATTTGGCCAACTCTTACCTCTGGGGCATAAGTGTCAACCTGATATCTATCTAGCCTGAACCAAGCTGCAAAATCTGAACGTAGTGCCGGTTGGAACCACACTTTCAGCAACCTGTTTGAGTTCCACTGCAACACGTACTCTGTGATGTTCCAGCCCTGGATCCATCCAGTGCTGTCAGTACATCACCAACCTTCCCTGAGACCCCGCTACAGATTAAACCGGTGCAGTACCAACAATAATCAACACTGACACAGTGCTTGCCCAGTACCAGACACCGTGCCGAGTGGTTCATACACAGATTTTTCTCTGAAAGAAAATGGAAGCAAAATCAAAACACAGACTGTGAAATCAACCAAGCCTACTTACAATTTTTCTTTTCCCACCTACCCCTGCTATAGAGCAACCATATACTGAATCCCTTCCATGAAAACTTATAGGCTTTTGTAAAATAGATAGGGTCAATCTCCTGCTTAAACCTCCTCCCGTGACACTTAAAATGGCATCTAAATTTGTTACAATGATCTTTGGGGCACTGCATGATTTAGTCACCACCTGTCTCTCCCACCTCCCAACGTCTTCTGTTTCACAGTCCAGTCCCTCTGTGCCCTCGTTTCCTCTGAAGAACATACTTAAGTTTATTTCTTCTTCGGGACACTGGCCTTTGCAATGTATCCAGCTCTGCCTGGGAAGCTCTTCCCCTCGATCTTCCTTCTCAGGGCCTGCTCCTTCTTACCAATCACATTCTGGTTCAAATGTCATTTTCTCAAAGAGGCCCCGTCTCACAGCCCTTTCTGAAAGCAACATGACACATCCCCAGAGGAGTTCTGGAGCATCTGTGGGCCTTTGCTCCCAACTCTTGGTCATGTTGGTAGCTGAAAATCAACCAGGTTGGAATTATTTACACTAAAGAAAGTGGCAAACACTACAGCTCAGGGTTTCCCCCCCAGAGAAACCAGTTGGGAACACTTCTCAGCACAACCCTGTCTACTTCTGCTCCCTTTCTCACTCTCCAGAACATGGCTTTTCCTACTTTCTTCATAACACTCATCACTCTGAAATCATCCTTTCTATGTGTTATCTTTTTTATTAACTCTCTTCCAGATATAATCTAAAGAGAGTAAAGACAAGATCCAAATTGCTCATTGCTACATCCCTAACACTTTGAAACATGTGTACAAGAACGTTAAAAATCCTTTTTGAAAGAATGGATAAATTTCATACATTCTCTTTATATCATGTGCCTCACTGTACTCAAGATTCTGAATTTCCTAATGGAGATCTTTTAAGATATTTCAACCTAGAATTTTCTAGTAGCTACAGCTTCAAAAACTCTCAAAATTGACAGTGTATGTATGTCTAACCAGTCACCAATTAAGAAATGGAATGATGATTTAAAACACCATTTACTAGTTTCCCTACTCTATAATATCTGTTTGGAAATTGTAAAGAGTTCACCCTTGTCTCGTTTCATTCTAGAGTTCTACAGAGAGAAATGTCTCCCTTCTGAAGGGCACTTACTGTATAATCCTTTGTTAGGATAACAGGACCATCTGGCCCCATCCATCTTGCTGCAGTTTGATCCTGGGTTAATTGCACCCTGTCACTAGCCAAGATTGACACTGTATGTTTTCTCTCTTCACTAAGACTAGTTCATTACGGAAGCAGCTTTTTGAAGACTCGATTTCTTGAAGACCTTTTCGCAGCAACATGAAGGGGACCAAGGACTTTTGCTGGGATTTTCCCAGTGGCCCACAGGATCAGTATATGACCAAAAGTAAGCTGTAAGGGGGGAAGCTGGCCACAAGAGGAAAGAAAATATCAATCATTTGGAAGGTTGGCAAGCAGCATCTAATGGACAAAGAGACAGAGGAGAGATTAAACAATCACTCTGATTGATCACCCAAGCATGCCAGGTGATGTCAATAGGAAAGTGCATAGATATGGAGTCCCAAACTTAAGTGCCTGTAGGATCTAAGCAGATAACAAATACTGAGGCAAACAGGGTGGAAAATAATAGAGGTGGTACAATGGCAAACTGAAGACCCCCACATCCCCTCTAAAGGGGACAACATACACCCCAGCTCTAGGCAATTTCGGCCAAGAGAGAATTGGAACCTGTAATGTCAGAATGGGATGGAAAGTGTTGATTACCCATTCTCCACTTCTTTGTCCATGTAACCCCCTTCGCCAACATGACTCTGAGAAAGGCGATCTTATTCCCACTCTATTCTCCAGGCCTAGAACCAAATTGGTCTAAGCCAATTAGGAGAATTCCATTTTCCTTGTCTCTGATTAATATAGGAGTGGGCATATGACCCAGTTTTAGCCAAGGACACACGATGGAGGGATGGCCACTTTGATGCCTGAACTTCTGCAGAAAGTAGCAAGAAGAAATCGTCTTTCTTCCTCTAGACTGAGTTGTGTCTCTCTGCAATGCTCTGTCACCACCTTGCCATGAAGAGCCCAAAGCATTCAGAGCAGATCTCAGAAACACCCCACCTGGAACCACTCTCTGGAGTTTGTTTTGCATGAGATAACAGATTTTTTCCTTAGGGTTTAAACCAGGCCAGACTAAGTAAAGTTTTATTTGTTACTTGGAGACAAAAGGGTCCCCAAGAGATATATCAGTTGTCCAACTTTTCAAGAGAAGTAGGAAATTCCATTTTTTTGTAATTCCATTTTTTAAAATTGTGGCTATTAATGTTTAATCTTGTAGAGGAGTGCCCCCTCTGATGAAAACAACACAAAACAAAACAAACGTCAGTAAGCATGTGGGTGGGGGTGTGCTTTCAACTCTTAGCCCAGCTTGCCACCTTAACTCCCAGTTCTCAGTGGAATCTCTCCTCTCCTACACTGCATATCCCAGACAGGCTCTGAGTTCCTGGAACTTTGTGCATTGCCTCACCCTTGATCGACAGAACCTGCCTGACTTTCAGAGCTTCACTTTTGCACAAGTTAGATAAAATATCCACGTTCAAGTACACCATAGCACGCTGCTCAGCAAAAGAGACATGGGGCTGTTGCAGAGAAGACCTTCAAGAAATGAAAAGGTTTGTTAATTAAGTTTCTTTGCAAGAAAAAGGTCATGTAAATGAGAAAATACTTACCTTATTAAAGTCCAGCAAAACCAATAAACTTGAATTACTATGTATATTACCATGGTTAGTTCTGCAAATACAATCCATTCTTGTCTTAACTTTGCTCATAACTTGTCCCCACTTGAAAAATACCCTCTCCTGTTCCTTTTACCCAGATTTTTAAGACCCCATTGAAAGTCTGCCTTTTCCAGACGGCTGCTTCAGATGGAGATTTCTCAGACTGTTTCTTTCCTTCCCTTTTTTTTTTTTTTTTTTTT
>PVHT021183543.1:4980645-5095895 GCA_004024745.2 Catagonus wagneri
GCAGGTTTACAGAAGCAGATGTGGCGGTTAGTGACTGGCTATAATTGGCGCGCGCGGGATTTTTGAAAGTTGCACACCTGGGGGGGATGGAAAATTTCCTAAATGGTAGCCTGTTATGTCTTGGCCGGTTTTATTGACCCTTTGTTGCGAAACACTGTCACAACTGATATTTAGCGAGCAAGCGATGTTACAGAAGCGAGAAGGGAGCGTTAAGTTTCAATTGCCTTAGGTTTCGTCTCTCACAGGACCCAGAATTACTGGCTCAGGGCTTGAGAACCTGCAGAGTATGTGCTCTTCAAGTGAGTTTTCTACACATTATAGCTGGAAAACACTTCCAGTGTACTCACAATTATATTACTGTAATGGAACTTTGAATCATTACTTAGGTTCATTTTCATATAATTCTTTCCAAGGAGGTCATATCATCTCAACTAGATTTTAAGCTCCTCAAAAACAAGGACCTTATTTTATACTTCCATATTCTTATTTATTCTCTCTGAGAGGCCATTTCTTCCTATAAATCAGCAAAAAATGCAGATTTGAAGTTGCAGGTTTTCTTTTGAAGATTAAATGAGATAATAAAAAATTAAAATATATTGAATCCTAACTATGTACTAAGACACAGTTCTAAGCCTTAGACACATTATTTCATTTAATCATCAAAACACCCTCCACCCACAACCCCTGGGAGGGAGGCAGGGACTCAGCCCCTTCTTGCTAAGGTGGTAACTGAGCCCCAGAAACGTTAGGAAGTCTGAAAAGTTTACATAGCAGGTAAAAGTGGAACCAGATTTCAAGTTTACATTCCTCATTCATTCAAAACTCTGTGCTGGAGCTCCTGCTACGGTGCAGTGGGTTAAGAATTTGACTGCAGCAATGAGGGTCATGGGTTCAGCCCCTGATCCTGGTGGAGTGGGTTAAAAGATCCAAGGTTGCCACAGCTGTGGTGCAGTCACAACTGCAGCTCAGAGCTGATCCTTGTCCCAGAAACTCTATGCACCATGGGGTGCCCCCGCCCCCCCCCCAAATCTATGCTTTTACTCCTATCCTGATCTCTGCACGAATCTAATACTGGTATTACACAAGTCCTAGGATGTAGTAAAAGACCCAAAATGCACTTGCACCTAGAGGCAAGGCGCATTAAAACATCCAGCCTAGACCTTGGAGCTGGAGAAAAACTTCTTCACTCTCCTTATGTCAAGGGTAATCCCATATTGGGATCAGAACTTATCCAGGAGTTCCCATTGTGGCTCAGCGGTAAGGAACCTGACTAGTACCCATGAAGATGTGGGTTCGATCCCTGGCCTCACTCAGTGGGTCAGGGATCTGGCTTTGCCATGAGCTGTGGTGTAGGTTGCAGACATGGCTCAGATCCTGCGTTGCTGTAGCTCTGGCGTAGGCCAGCATCTGTGGCTCCAATTCGACCCCTGGCCTGGGAACTTCTATACGCTGTGGGCGTGGCCCTAAAAAAAGTAAAAGAAAAAAAAACTTATCCCAAGAGTACAGAACTGAGTCCCATCTCAGAAGACACAGGGCCTGTGTTGGAAAACCCATCAGAATGGAAGCAGCCCCTGCAGTCATAGTGACACCAGGGCAGAAGGAGCAGGTCCATGCAGCCTTCTCAACTCTGGCTGCTTGGGGTGCTGTTTTTAAGTTAATACAGATACCCAGCCCTCCCCACAGATTTTGATTTCATCATTCTGGGGTCTGCCTAGGTGATTCTGAGGGGCACCCAGGCTTAAAAATCCACCTGACAACAGACTTGACCTCTGTTAGCACTGACTCCTTTGTAGCCTGCCCTGTGGACCTTCTGTTCACCCCTGTTCTCATCGTGAACAGGCCCCCAGTGTGGTGCTGGGGACATAGCAAGTACTGCAGAGATATTTGTTGAAAAATGACAAATAAGTGAATGTTGAAACTTGCCACCCGAAAGTGCCTCATTTAGCCTATTTTCTAGCCTCCAATTCCCTCCCTCCTTTGATGAGCAATAAATAGCTCTTTGGTCTCACTCTAGAAATCTAAACATTCAGGAAAACCGGCAATCCCTTGTCTAACCTGATCCAGAACAATACTCTCATAAAAGTGTTAAAAGGGTTCAGGGTTGGAGTTTCCATTGTGGCTCAGTGGTAATAACCCCGACTAGTATCCATGAGGTTGCGGGTTCGATCCCTGCCATCACTCAGTGAGTTAAGAATCTGGCGTTGCCGTAAGCTGTGGTGTAGGTCGCATATGCATCTTGGATCCTGTGTTGCTGTGGTTGCGGTGCAGGCCAGCAGCTGCAGCTCCGATTTGACCTCTAGCCTGGGAACCTCCATATGCCGTGGGTGCGGCCCTAAATTAAAAAAAAAAAGAATTCAGGGTCGATGAACTCTGACCCTCCCAACTGTGCTCTTCTGGGAGATGCTTCTCCGTGGGTGCCCCCCGTTGCTGCGTGTCCTGGAATAGAGGCCCTCACAGCTCTTGTTCTGAACTATCTTCTCCGGGATGTTCATAGAGCAAACAGCCTCGGCAGAAAGAGATGGTAGCTCCTTCCAGGCAGAAGGAAGATTTATTTCCAGGCCAGGATAATAAAGATCACGTACCCATGGCAATAGGTTGGGGAAAGGCTTGCTACTAGCCTCCTTATAAAAGTTTGGGCTTCCTGGAATTCCCTTCGTGGCTCAGTGGTTAACGAATCCGACTAGGAACCATGAGGTTGCGGGTTCGATCCCTGGCCTTGCTCAGTGGGTTAAGGATCCGGCGTTGCTGTGGCTGTGGCGAAGGCCGGCAGCTACAGCTCCTGTTAGACCCTTAGCCTGGGAACCTCCATATGCTGCGGGTGCGGCTCTACATAAAAAAAGGCAAAAAGACAAAAAAAAAAAAAGTTCGGGCTTCCCACGCTGAGGGCTCTCAGCTGCGACGCAAACCCCCTCAGGAGCACATCTGCTGGGCCACTGCGCTCTAAGCCCCTGAGCTTTGAGGGCAACAGGAATGGCAGCAAATGCAAAGCTCAGGCTGCCTGCTCTGCTGTGAGCAATAAAGTCTTTTGTCTCAGGCTCCTGGAATCTTCTGCCAGAATCCAGGGACCTGTGACTCGCTTGTTAGCGAGCAAAAAGGAGACAAATCTCAGATTCTTCCCAGTTCTTGACAAATTCCTGTACATCTTTCCGGAGCCCCCTCTGTGAGGCTTCTTTGGAGCTCCCCCCAAACTTTGCCCTGCCTTCCGCTCACCAGTTGGAAGAGGGCTTTATCACTTAGCAAACTGCTTCAAATGACCAGTTTCTAGATCTGTCTTCCTCCCCAAATTCAAGTGACTTAGAGATAGGAACAAGGGATCTTTATTAACAGAGCTGATGTCAGTCAAATAAAGTCCTTACTGGCACGTGATCTGTGCATCCTCGTCCCCCACCCCGCCAACCTTGTCTCCACCTCCCCCACCCTGCGGCCACTCTGGCCTCCCAGCAACGCTCTCCGCTCAGCGCCTTGCCCTTGCTGTCCCCTCAGCCTTCTGATTGTCACAGGGCTTGCTCCTCACATCGTTCAGATCTCTGTCTCCCACAGCGATCTAAACTCGGTGAGAAGCTTCATCTGCTTTGCTCACAGTCATATCCTCGGTGCTAAGCCCTGTCCTAAGAACGGCGCCTGGCCCTCAATAGGTACTCAGGCAATACTCCTTGAACAGACGAATGAACTAAGGAATAAAAGCACTTGGCACGGCTGCTTGCAGACAGCAGGTGTTCCACAAAAGTGGCTGCTGGGAAGGTGACCGTGGTGGCATATAAATTTCAGAAACACCCCGCACACAAAATGTCGCCTTTCTTTGTTTCTCGAGATCAAGTTCAACCCGCTTCAAGTTTCCTCTGTGGGGCTGGTGCGAAACTTGGTTTCAGTCACTGGGAAGAGACTTTCTTTCTAACCCTCTCCAGGATCAGACAAAAACCCCAGGGCATGGAGGCAGCTCAGAACATTCAGAAAAGGGATTTTTTTTATTATTAGATGACAGCCGCCACTGTCAAACGGGCTGTGCCCCCCCAAACATACACACTCTCCTCCTGAAGACCAGTGCCTGCTGAGCACTACAGGTAGCACCTCCAAGGCTCAGCCACCTCCAGGTACCCTGCGAGAGAGGGACCAGACCCCCTTTTACCAGCAAAAATGCAAAGGCGAAGCCCCTCTCCCAGCTCCGAGTAGCTAGCTCCCTGACCTCTCTCTCCTCCATCTGCTCTCACCTCCACCTCCAAAAGTGCTTTTCCCTACTTCCTCCAACACAGTACCCTTCAAACAACTTTAGATTTTTCAAATTTTAAGCTGGGAAATTTTTGCCTTTGGCCCTACTACACACAAGCTGCTGTAAAATGTTAAATGAGGCATTTAAACAGACTTGTTGAAATGCAACCAGGCAAATTCAAAGTCTCAGTTCCCTTCTTCATATGGCAGGGAAATACATCAGAGAGAATAAAATACATAGTGATACCCAATAAATTACCTGCCACGTTAGAATTGGCCTTTGTGTGCGTCCCAGCATTTAGCACAGTGCCTGGCTCACAGGTACTGAATAAACATGTGTGGAATTCATGTCTGAGTGAATAAATTGGACCAACAGAACATGAAGTGATAGATTTATCTTTCCTCTTCTCTGCTGGAAACAGATGTGTTTAACAATATTAATTGAGCACTACAGCTGGAGGACCTCTGTCCCAGGTAAGTGTGTGAGGGATCCAGAAGTGGGCACAGGACACAGATTCCCTGGTCCAGCGGAGTTTACCATCCAGTAGAGCAGACAGACGATAACTATAGCTGCTTCCTACGGCCTGATGGAGTAGACATATAAACTGGTGATGTTCATGAAGTTTCTAGAACCTTCTGAAGAAATGATAACAGTGATTTGTGAATCACAGGTATGGTAATAGGACTTCATCTCTGAAGATAAAGTTAACTTCGTCTCACTTTTAGGAATCCCCCAACAGATGGTAAACAGATGTATCACGGTGATCATTTTGCAGTGAAATAGCCAATCAATGTGTTGGGCACCTGAAACTAACATAGTGTTACAGGTCAATTATATTCCAGTAAATATATGGATGTATGTTTATATACATGTGTGTGTGTGTGTGTGTATATATATATATATATATATATATATATATATATATATATACACCCATGAATGAAAAGGGGACTCACAATGAACAGGTGTTGCAGTATGGCTAACTCTGTACTAAGCTCTTTACATACAATATCTCATTTAATCTCCTGGCAATGTCACAAAAATGAGTGAACAGATGATGGTCTCCTCTAGGTAAATGGAGAAACTGAGAGTGGGAGAGGTAAAATTTCAGTCCTAGTTCACACAAATAACAAGGGTGGTAAATTGGATGTTTATTTTTGGTCTGGATTCTATCTATATATATACAGGCAAGGAATCATGCCCAGGGCTGCCTTTTTTGAGCCTTACAACAAGCCTAATGAGGTCGATTGCATGGCCACTCCTCCTTGTATGCCAGTGAGAGCTTGAGTGTAGAGAGGACACCCAGACAGTAAAAGCAGGGAGGAGCTGAACCCCGCTCATCCTGATCTCAGGGCCCACCCTCTTCCTGCTCTGCACCAGAATCCATAAAACACAACTGACAGCGATTTGTCAAGGCTGTGTTTCATTCCTGAGCATCTTTCTCCATAAATACAGAGAGAGATCTACATATCTATAGAGATACAGCCCCACATATCCATTATATTCTATTCAACACATAATACAGATATTCCATCTAATGCTTCAAGCTGTTCTACTTCTAGTATTGAATTATTTGCATCTCCCAACCTCCATTAACCGAGTTTGGGAAGAAAAGCTAGCTGCCACATAAGTCTTGATGAGAATAAAGTCTCTTTATTACTATTATTATTCCCCTAATGGCCTGTGCAGTATCGTACATAACTTTTTAGTCCTTCATAAAATCCCGTTGATAAACATTTGACAACTTGTTACAATTTTAAAACTTTCATTGCCGGATCTGTGCTGGCACCGCTGGAATCTAACAATGTGACATGAAGGCAGCCACGGTAGCTTTCTGTGATGCTATAAAGAATTTTGCAAGTCTCTCTCTGCACCTAATTTATGACATGTGCACTGATGAATGATCAAGATTCACTATTTGCCATTATAAGAAACAGGCCAACCAATTCATAATTTTCAGGAAAGCTGGTTTTAACAGCCCTATTAGTTTTACAATTCTGACTTTTGTAAGCTTCAATTTGTTATGTTTAAGTTATTTGCTACAAGCAGTTTCAGTGTTCTTACTGGGGTCTTAAGGTCTATTTTTCCAAACAGAATTTGGCGAGGAAGAGGATGGCAGTGCCAAAAGTTCAATTAAGATAAACTCTCACAGTCCAAAGAAAAAGCTGTGGAGGTCCATTCAAGTTGAAAATGCACAGAATCCTTCTACCCCTCTTCTGTTTATTAAAAAAATATATAATAAACCGGAGACGATTTGTGTTGTGGTCTATAGGCTATATTACAGTTTTTAGACATTTGCTCAACCAGATTCTTTTTCCGAACTTCACAATATTAATCCCTTTGTCTACTGAGGGATGTTTAAATGTTAAAATGAGTAAGACCTATATATTCAGAAGGTACATTTGATCCTTATATATATCTACTCAAATTCTTAGGCTTAAAAATAGGTTTTTTAATATGTGCCTGAAATATTTATTATTTTATATACAGTCTTACAGAATCATTCATTCATTCATGAAACAAATTATTTTTAAGCACCTCGTACACGAGCTGGCAAACTATAGTCTGTACACCCAATTTAGCCCTCTGCCTGGTTTTTCATAGCCCATAAGCTAAGAATGTTTTTTACAATTTTTAAATCAAAAGAACAATAATATATCCTGACGTGAAATTATATGAAATGCAAATTTGTGTCTAAATAAAGTTTTATTGGAACACAGCCACACTCATTTGTTTACATGCTGTTTATGGCCATTTTCACACTTAACATGCCAGAGGTCAATAGAGTAGACAGAGCCTTGTGGCCCACAAAGCTTAAAATATTTACTACCTGGCCTTGATCCACTCTATTCCAGGTACTGGAGATGAAAAAACATAAACAAAAGAGAGTAGAAAAACAAAGCAAGTGCCTTCCTCATTCATGGCAGCAGCAAATACATCGAATGGTTACAACTGCTATGGAGAAAAGCAAACTGGTAAACAGTAAATCACATACTGACTGATAAGGGGTGCTGAATAGGTGACTCAGCGTACCAGGGTGGTTTTGCCATCGGGGATACGATTTTTGAAATGGTGAATAATTCTTGATGAATTTCCAAACAAAACAGACTCCAAGTCCCCTTCAGTTTAGGCACTGTGTCTTGAAACTGTACAAAGAACACTTTGTGCTCTACGTAAAACAGAATGTGGTTCTAGGTCCGAACAATTATAATCAGGTTTTTCAACTCCCCAACTGTCTGACCCAACATTAGAAAGTCACGTGGGATGTGGAACAATTCCTCATTGTGCTAAACTGTCCCTCACAGGGCAGGATGTTGAGTAACCCTGGCTCTCACTCACTAATTCAACCCAGACTTTGAAACCTCGGAGAGTATTGTCAGACACGGAGGGAGGAAGAAGGCTGTGGTCCACGAGCCAAGTTTTCAACAAATGAAGAGGGCAGCGGAGGAAGATGGGTAACCGCAGGGGAGTGATCAGTGGTGGGCTGGCAAGTGTGGAATAACGGGCTCTGGTAGGTAGAATTTGCCAGTTCCCGTGATGTAACGACACTCACCATGACCAGGGTCAAGCTACTAACATGATGTCACTGAGTGCCGATGGTTGAAAGAAACATGCCCAACCCGCTCTCCAGAGCCAGCACAGGTTCTAGCTCTAGCAAACCCTGGGATGGGTAGAGGCTGACATGAACCTCAAGGGAACAGAAGTTTTTCCAAGAGGGCGTAGAAGCATCATCTGAAAGATGTCTCAGGGAGGGCGTGACCACCCAGAAGGACGCAGAGGGGGCAGCGATGATCACCTTCCTTGACTAAAGGGGTGAACGCAGGGATTCAACTGAGGTGGGAAAAGAATAAAGTAATTCTTCAATGCTCCTAAAGAGCTAGTAGTGTTTGTTTACCAGCAATCAGAATTCTGGAAGAAAAAAAACTGGGGGCATGCTGAAGACGAGTTAGCAGAGGAAGGACAGGTACACAGAACACATCCTGGGTGTGACCAAGAGTGACGGAGAGCCTCTCCCCATCCCAAACTAAATCTGACAGCCATTGAGGAGGCAGTATTTCAGCAAATTCATCTTGCACACAGTCATCAAATTATTATAATTTAGCTTCAGCAACTACAGTAGCTGCTCAAAAAACACATTACTCCAGTAGAGTTCCGTAAAATATTTTGCACATACAGCAAACGTGGCAAATTTTGCCACTTCACTGACTTTGTAAAACTGAAAGATCTCCCCCTTTGTCTGGTATAGTTTCACTAATTGCATCATTAGCAGAAGGCCATTTGACCAACATGGGGAGATAAAAACTACTTTTCTAAATTTTAAGTGTAAATGCAAGTTAAAGTATAAAAATATTCATGCCTCTGTGGTGCAGAACCCATAAAAGATAAGATAGTCAAGTGATTATGGAGATGTCATCTTAAAAAATCAAAAGAATTGACTTCTTTCCTGTCCAGTTGGCACGATTATCCAACTAATCTCAGTTTCTCAGTCTTCATAATGTGGACACCCTTTGATGAAGGCAGAAAGGCAGGGTGAATGCAAACGTTTCAGTCCAAGAAGAAAGGATGTGAAGAGGAAAGGATGGGTGTAAAAGAGAAAATAAAGGCAGAGTCCTTGAGCCTGGATATGGCAGAAGTAAGGACCTAACTCTTGCCAGAGCCGTATGATCTTGAACTGTAGGGGCTCCTGACAGCCAACGGCAATGGTGGAATGGTGAGCCCGAGGACAGCAAGGATTTAATGCCCTTGAAAGTGACATACACACAATTAAACGATGCTCTAGAGGCCTGCCCCAAACTTCAGCCAACTACATATATGAGAACAAAGAACAAAATACATGGCATAAAGGAAATCTTATCTGGAAAACTTTATGCCTGTTCTAATTAGGGCCGTTAGCATCATTTAGCATGTGGAAATGTGACTCAACCAACGCTAATCAATTCTATAGCCAAGTTACAAAGGTGAGGGGTGGGGGGCGGTAAGCTATAGAGAGCCATCCAGGTCACACAGCAAGAAGCCACTTAAATAAGAACTTTATCAGGTCTGAAGGGGATCCTAGGGGCAAAGAATACAGACTTGGAAGTCAGACCTGGACTTGAATCCTGGCTTCTCATACCACATCATAGTGTGATACTGGGGAAGTCAGTTAAGTTCTCTCAGACTCAGTATCCTCACCTGTAAAATGGAGCTTAAATAGTACCTATACCCTAAGGTTAATACAAGAATTATTTTTTTTTAGGGCCGCACCTGTAGCATATGGATGCTCCCGGGCTAGGGGTCAAATCTGAGCTGCACCTGCTGGCCTATAGCACAGTCACAGCAACACAGGATCTGAGCCGCATCTGTGACCTATACTATTGCCCACGGCAATGCCAGATCCTTTACCAGTGAGAGGGGCCAGAGATCAAACTCGCATCCTCATGGACACTATGTCACGTTCTTAACCCACTGAGCTACCACAGGGACTCCTGATATAAGAATTAGATTAGACAACACCTTGAAGCAGTGAACTCAGCAACCAGTATTGATTAATTTCATAGTAAATGTTAACAGTAGCAGCATTATAACATGAACAACATTGTCTTAAGTGTTGACATCATGGACAGACCAAATCTACATGAAGAGAAGGGTTAACAAACCAGAGGCCTGCAGTCCCATTCTAAACACTTATTTGGTTCAGGTAAACTTTATCTGTGCCTGAAGTAAATCTGTTCCAAAAAAATGTTACTTGGGTGCTCATTACATCCCAGGCACTGACGTAGGTGTTGGGAATATAGAAGTGAATTCAAGAGACTAACATCGTTGCTCTCCTGCAGAGGCATTCCAGTGGGGAGACACAGGTCATAAATAAAAACAGCTTAATAGAGAACATTGGTTCTCCGAGTGTGGTCCCTGCATCAGCAACGCTGGCATCACCTGGGGACTTTTTAGAAATGCCAAACCTTGGGCTTCCCTCCAGGTCTGAGGAGTGAGAAACTCGGGGGATAGAGCCCAGAAACCTGTGGTCTAAGAAGCCTTGCAAGCAATTCTGACCCAACAAGGTTTGAGAATTTGCTTTTCTTTTTTGGCTGGGAGGGGCCACTCCTGCAGCATGGGGAGGTTCCTGGGCCAGGAATCGAACCCTAGCCACAGCAGTGACAATGCCGAATCCTCAACCAACTAGGCCACCAGGGAAATCTCGAGAATTTGCATTTCTGACAAGCTTCCAAGGGTTGCTAATAGTGCAGAGATGGAGACCACACACTGAGGACAACTGATACAAAGGAAACCAGACAACAGTAAGTGCTAAGGGGTAAATTAAGCAGGACACGGGGTATCTTAGGCCAAATTTTGCAGAAGCAGACCCTACCATGAGAATTTTAAATGCAAGTAGTTTGTTTGGGAGGTGGTCCCAGCAGCATGAGCAGAGGAGTATGAAAGTGAGACAGACAAGGGAAGGCAGCCACTATGTGGTTCGCAATAAGCAAGTTAGTGTTTGGGTCAGTGGGGCTCGTGGCCAGCTGGGTCTGTATGGGGACTGGGTGGAACCTGCCCCGCTTGTCCCACCCAAGGAGTGAAACAGCTGCGGTATTTGTCCACTACTGCACTGGCCACAGGTTGCTCCTAGAGGTGTGAAGTCCCCTCCCTCACAGAGCGGAAGAGAAATCCCTCTGGGCCCAGAAAGGCAGGTTCTGGCAGCAGGAACCGGTTCCTAGGGGTCTAAGGAATGCGAGGCAACAGGGAGGGCAGAGACGAACTCATGGAGAAAAAGTGGCAGTTGAACAAAGACCCGAAGGGTGAGAGGGAGCAAGGCCTGCCCGTGTTGGGGGAAAAACCTCCCAGGCCACGGGAACAGTAAGAACACACGCCCCGAGGAGGGTGCCCGCCAAGCGTGTGAGCGGAACAGTAAGGAGGCCAATGTGTCTGGAGCAGGAGAGGCTGTGGGGGTGGGAGGAGGGTTGAGAAATGAAGTAGTAGCCACAAAGGGACGGCAGGTGGAGGGTTTCATGGGTCATTTCAAGAATTTGGGCAAGGATTGAGATGGAGGGCCACTGGGGATTTTGAGTACCAAACGTGACACACTCAAAAAGATTCCTAGGGTGTTGTTGGGATATGTATGATGTATATTTAAATAGATAGAAGGATAGATAGATAGATAGATAGATAGACAGACAGACAGACAGACAGACAGATGATAGACAGATGAAGATAGATAGATAGATAGATAGATAGATAGATAGATAGATAGATAGATAGATGATAGATAGATGACAGACAGACAGAGATAGGGAGGCAAGAACAGAACAGGGACACCAATGAAAGGATTACTACAAATGTTTTTTTTTTTTTTTCTGTCTTTTGTGTCTTTAGGGCTACACTGGTGGCCTATGGAAGTTCCCAGGCTAGGAGCAGAATCGGAGCTATAGCTGCCGGTCTACACCACAGCCATAGAGACTCAGGATCTGAGCCACAACTGCGACCTATATCACAGTTCACAGCAACACTGGATCCCCTAACCCACTGAGCAAGGCCAGGGATCAAACCCACGTCCTCATGGATACTAGTCGGGTTCGTTAACCACTGAGCCACAACGGGAACTCCCAGGATTACTGAAAATCTTTAGGCAGAGGTGATGGTGATGTGAACCAAAGTACAGTGGAATCCAGGTGCTCCAATGATGGCATCACGAGTCTTTTTCTTCTCAGTGTCACCACATCTGCATTTCTCTGTATTGTATTGGCTTCAGAGTCCCCAAAAGAGGAAAAACTACCAGAAGCAACTCCACAATTACATTCAATCCACAAGGCATCCCAGAAGAAGAAGCAATCGCTTTACCTCTAACTGGAGCAAGGACCCAGGACCCGGTCTCTTTGGCTCTGCCTGGGTCGCCTGGGCAACTTTAAAGTAACTTCAGCAGCCACAGTGATGGGAGAGTTGCTGAGCCAAGTCTGGCTCCCATGCCCCACCCCTGGGAGTCATGGCCCCCACCCACCACAAACTCTGGGAGAGGAGAGGAGAAAGTTCCCCCAAAGGGAGGCTGGTAGAGATTATGAAAGAGAATCTCCATCCTCCTTCACACAATAATAGAATTTCTAGCTGAACACACGGCCACATAAAGTCCGCACTCCCCAGGCTTGCTGGCGGCTGGGTGTGGCCACGTGGTTAAATAACGTATGGAAAGAGATGATGATGTACAACTTGTACATTTTTTCCCTTAAAACGGAGGGCGCCGTCCTCCTCCCCCGTCCTCCTGGCTGGAATGCAGTCCTAATGGTAGCAAGTCTGAGTCAGGCATCATGTTAATAGAAAACCATGGGATGGAAGGACCCAGACTTCCTAACAGATTTCCAGAGCAGGATCACCCTATCAGAATGGACTTTTATTGCTGTGAGACTGAAATAAAATCTTATTATTTTTAAGTCACCATTAGGCAGGGGGGCGGCAGGGGGGTGGGGGAGAAACAGTGCAAAGCAGACCATAATCCTAACTTACACAATGTCTGAGTTCCTCTAATCGTCATCATGAGGAGAAACGGAGAATGGAAGGAGAAAAACAAAAAATGACCTTCACAGTCAGCACACAGTGGGATTGTTAATTCTAGAAACTTAACAGTCACCGACGGGAGTTTTTTTTCCATTTTTTCCATAGGTATTTTGCAGTTCTGCTGGAGTTCTGTCCCACCTAAGATCTATTGCATCAATTTGTTCAAACAAAGCTTTGAGCCTTTTTCATTTACAAATGTAACCAACCTTGCTTAATCCTGGCATTACATCTTCACTACTGAACTCGATACTGGCGTTCCTTGAGCCCTTCTGAGACCCAAAAGGAGACACCAAATCTCTGAGTTAAACGGAGCCACTGTAGCTGGACTGGAGCCCAAGTCCCACAGGAACAGAGAGGAGACAAGTTGCAAATCTGATCATGCTATCATCTCGCCAAATATTTCACATAAAGAGTCAAGACTCTCGCTGCTCTGAAAAGAAAGGAAAATGCACACAGGCCGCAAACAAGTGTATCTGTCTAGTGGGCACAGAGGCGAACGTGGTCCTCAAACCCAGAGAAGTAAAAATTTTATATATGTGATCACTAATATGTATAAAACCTCTTTCTCTCACTAACATTTTATTGTCCGTATGTGTTCCTACATACGAGCAAAAGAAGGCTCCATTTACTTATAATATTATTTAATATTATAACTTTGAATTACACATTATATAAAATATTGCTATAATATGAAGGGCAATAACTATCCTTTATTAAGTGCCCACTGTGTGCCTTCAATCCATTTTTTGTGCCATATTCTCAAGCCACCTTGTCAGGTAGGTCTAATAGCCACCACGCTATGGATGAGAAAACTGACGCACATAGAAAACAAATAACTGGCCAGAGTCATTCAGCCAGGGAGTTGCTGGTTTAGAAATCAAAGCTAGGAAGTCAAACTCTAGAGCCTACATCGCCGAACAGTCTTCCCCTTGCCTCTTGACCACCAATAGTGGACCCAGGTCTGTGCTGCCCCTCTCCCTTCAAAGAAGAACCTGCTTCCCAGCTTCAGAGGTATGACCTCCGACAGCCAGATATCTGCTCCCCCAGGGTCTACACATGTAGAAAACCCTCCCAAGGTTATGCTCTGCCCTGGGCAGCCTACAAGAGTGACCAGCAAGGCACGGGTAGAAAGCCCCACCATTTGGGCCCATTTTGGGACACTCTGAGGAGCCATACACATCCAACACCGCCCACTGGGGTGAGCCAAGACTTTGCACATCTTCATCACAACTCCACCTCTGTCTCTGCTCAGTTGTGCTTCCTCACTCTTCACTTAGCAGATGCTGATTCCAAATATACACCTTGAGCCCTAAACTCAGTCTCGGTACCCACATCTGTCACCTGTATCATCAAATTTACAAATACAGATGTTCATTGAATAAATTAATGAATATATGGACGTATGGTAGATCCATTATTTAAGCCTCGGGTTTGGTAATAACATATCAGGCAATGAATAAATGATCTCCCACTGTGTTCCAAGCAACGTCCTAGGTAAAAACAAAACAGACAAGGTCTCTGCCTTCAACGTGCTGATGGCATTTACTGGCCTAAGGTCAGTGGTTCTCCTTCTTGATCCCTTATGGAACCATCTAGAAAATTTTTTTGTTTTTGTTTGTTCTAGCCACGCCCAGGCCCTAGCGGAAGTCAATAAAATAACAATAAAGTGATGGCTGAGAACCAAAGGCTAGGCTCCAGGTATATGAATCACCTGAGGCTCAGATTAAATGCAGACTAATTCAGTAGGCCTTGGGTGCTTCTGCTGCTGCTAAAACACACTGGGATTAAAAGATCAAGGAAGCACAGATAAACATTAAGAAGCAAATACAGAGGCCCCCACCACGTGACTTACAAATATCTGATGGGTCCACATTGCAGAGAAAGCCCTGCATATTAAGGTATCACCCGTTTAGAGAAACTACTTCAACATCCTTCTATCATCCCTGTTCCTTTAAGGATGAGACACAGGCTCAACTGACCTATAAGTATAAATGTTGTCAAAGAAAAGAATATAGAACATCAAAACGTTTCTCTTTACACCAATGAAATATTCAAATAAAACTTTTTACAGCTTACTTTGTACATTCAAATGCTAAGAATACAGACTCTATGTGTGTGAGTGTGTGTGTGCATGTGTGTGTTGCAATTCTGAAAGTATCAAGACTTTTCTTCTTTTCTGAACACAGTCATCTTACAAACAACTTTGACGATACACTTTCATTTTGTCTGAGTTGTTTGGGATGAAATTTGCTCAGCCATTAAAAGGTGGGAAAGTGCCCTGCTGCTTGTGTAGATGAGAGAAGGCCACTGTTTTGTCAGGTGTCAGCTACCCATCAGTCCAGGCTGAGAAAGCGATTGGTACATGATTGGGTCAGTAAGAAGCCCTCCAAACCTTAATTATCAGAGGGCCCCCCAGTTTTGCTGGGTTTGTCACTGACTTCTGACAAGCTCAGAGGCAGACGAAAAGACAAACAGCACATCACCAACTGGTTAATTAGCAGCGAGCCCAAAGCAACCCAAATCACAAGCCCAAGAAAATATGCCACAGAGTTGCTTTTCGTATGCTGGATTTCATCAACACACACCAAAGGAAATGGTGAAGGTTTAATATCCCCCCAAATATTTCAGTTGTTCTTTGGGATCCTCTTCAGCCCCCAGGAAAGCAAGTTAGTTCTTTATCCCTCGAAGGGTTACTGAGGACCTACTGTGTGGCTGGTTCTGAGGAACATAATATAGCAGATTGATTCATTTTTTCACGTGTTCATTCAACAAACATACATGCTGTCTGCTATCACCTACTACAGCCAGGCACTGAGGAGGCTTCTAGCTATGTGGTTATAACAAGGAGCATTCTGACACAGGCTATATCATGGCTGAACTTTGAAGACATGCTGAGTGCAATAAGCTGGTCACAAAAGGACAAATGTTATAAAATTCCACTTATATGAGGTCTCATAGACTAGTCAAATTCAGAGAGGGAGGGTCGAATGGTGGCTGCCAGGAGCTGGGGGAGAGAGAATGGAGAGTTACTGTTTAATAGTTACAGAGTTTGGGTTTCAGAAGATGATAAAAGTTCTGGAGACGGCTGGTGACAATGGTGGCATGGCAATGTGAATGTACTTGATGCCACTGAACTGTGCACTTAAAAATGGTTAAAATGGCAGTTCCCACAGTGGCACAGGGGGTTAAGGATCTGGTGCTGCTGCAGCTGTGGGTAGGTCACAGCTGCAACTCAGATTTCGTCCCTGGTCTGGAAACTTTCCATTTGTGGGTGCAGTAAAAAAAAAAAAAAAAAAAAAGTTTAAAATGGAAACTTTTGGAATTCCCATTGTAGCACAGTGGAAATGAACCTGACTAGTATCCATGAGGACGTGGGTTAGACCCCTGGCCTTGTTCAGTGGGCTAGGGATCCAGCATTGCAGTGAGCTGTGGTGTAGGTTGCAGACACAACTTGGATCCAGTGTTGGCTATGGCTGTGGCTGTGGCGTAGCCTGGCAGCTGCATCTCCAATTTGACCTGGGAACCTCCATATGCCATGGTGAGGCCCGAAAAGCAAAAAAAAAAAAAGGAAACTTTTATGTTGTGGATATTTTACCACATTTGTAAAACAATATTTTAAAGAAAGAATGACCCACAAAGGCATAATTCTTGCTTTCATAGAACTGACAGCCTAGTGGGAAGACAGACATGAAAGAAACCAAGAAATTAACATATAACTACATGCAGTAGAATTGCCGTGAAGGAGGTTAGGTCCCTCTCCTCTGGGTCAATGTGACTCATTTTCCTAAATGCAAAAACCATCATGTTGTTATCTGCTTTATAGAAGCATTCTTCACTTTACAAACGGGTCCCTTTTAATATTGAACTCTCGAGTATGTTGAAGGTTTATAGATAAATCTTTCACTACATAACCAAGAGACCCAGAGGCAGAGAATTTTCAAGATAAAGTGTTATGAGGCAGTGCCGATTGAAGATCAATCAGAAATTACAATAAACATCTTGGTAATTACAACAAAAACGAATGGAAAAAAATTATTTAACTCATAAAAGTTTACTACATACCCAGTCTTAACACACACACACCTATAAAATGATGTGATAAAAAAATCCATATGATGCTGCTGGTTTGCATGTTTAATAGACACAGTTATTGCTTGTGAGCATAATATTCCATATTTACTTGTCCAATATTCCTGCTCCTGCTGATTATGTGAGCGTTGGTGTTTTTCAAAATATAAAAACAGCATGTCACTCCAATACTCACTGCTATTGTGCAAAGGGTTTAAACTCTTGTGCCCTTGTTTTTAAAAAAAAAAAAAATTCCTACCAAAAGCTTCTCATTAAAATGTAGAGAAGATAAGCATCCAAAAATTTAACTTGGAACTTGTATTGAAAAAAAGAAAACTACATAAAGCTTTTGGATTGAAACTGTGCTTTTATCCTCTGACAATGTGGCAAACTTTCGGCAGTTTCTGGAATATTTTCCAACCCCTTTAAACCCCTGAAGCGTTTCTTGCACATTGGCATGGTTGGCAGGGAGGGTGGGAGTAAAAAGAAAATAGCAGGAGAGGGGGAAAAAGAGGAAGGATACCTTTTAGATAAACCCAGCAAATAATCACATCCCTTAACAGTCACTTTATCAGGTCTAAAGCAAAGAAAACACTGCCAGAATAATTAACAATTCTGGTTTTAAAGCACTGAAGTTGATTATCTAAAGGCCAGACTGCTCTTTAAATTAAAGATGATATCTGAGGCATTTACAGCAATATATATTATAGCCACCGATACTATACGTAAATACATAGGTCAGGAGTCTTCTCCCAACTGCCTGAAACAGCCAGACAGGTGAAATAATTGACGGAGTGGCAGGGGAGGGATGGAGGGGAGTACAGAGACCAAGCTCTTAATGAAATGGGCAGGTGTTTCTCAGCCAACTGTGGCAGGGCAGATGTGGTCCCATATGGACAGAGCTTCCAAAATTCACAATAAGCCAGAAATTCTCATTTGTAAATAAAACCACCCGTGTTTTAAATATTGACACACACATAATTTTTTGTTGTTTTTTTTTTTTCTCTTTAGGTCCACACCCAAGGCATACAGAATTTCCCAGGCTAGGTGTCGAATGGGACCTATAGCTGCTCGTCTATGCCACAGTCACAGCAATGAAGGATCTGAGCCACGTCAGCACCCCACACCACAGCTTATGGCATCACTGGATTCTTGACCCACCGAGAGAGGCCAGGGATCAAACCTGCATCCTCATGGATACCAGTTGGGTTCATTTACACTGTGCCACAGTGGGAACTCCATTTTTTTGTCTTTTTTTTTTTTTTTTTTTTTTTTTTGCCTTATCTAGGGCCGCACCCGCGGCATATGGAGGTTCCCAGGCTAGGGGTCTAACAGGAGCTACAGCTGCCAGCCTTCGCCACAGCTACAGCAATGCGGGATCCGAGCTGCGTCTGCAACCTTCACCACAGCTCACGGCAACGCCGGATCCTTAACCCACTGAGCAAAGCCAGGGATCAAACCCACAATCTCATGGTTCCTAGTCGGATTCGTTAACCACTGAGCCACGATGGGAACTCCAGAACTCCATTTTTAAAATACATGTAAGTTTGTCGTTCCTGTGTAGGCCAAACAAAATATATCTGCAAACTGAATTTCCTGAGGACCACAAATCTTTTTCTTTAAGTTTTATTGAAGTAGAGTTAATTTACAAGTCCGTGATAATTTCTGCTATTCAACAAAGTAACCCAGTCATACACATACCACATATCCTTTCTAGCTCAGATTCTTTACCCACATAGATTATCACAGAGCGCTGGGTAGAGTTCTCTGTGCTCCACAGCAGGTTGAGGGGCCACAAATCTTGACCTACATGCTCACGGTTCCTAGTTCCTCACTGCCGTGGTAGGGGAACATTCTGGCTGCTCGGCCCCACGGAAGCCCGCGGAGGCCGGTCCGGCTCCGAGAGCAGACGCCGTCCCGGGCACTGGCGAGAGAGCGGCTCACGTCAGGAGTGCTCCGCTGGGCAGAGGACCCCGCAATGCTGGCCTTGGAGGTCGCAGGTGATACGGGGGTGTGGGGTTCAACACTCGCCCGGAGACGGCCCAGCAAGCTCCCTCCACACTCCTTGCTCTCCACCCCGACCACAGCCCAGAGTGAAGGCTGCACCCAGCCTGCTTTCCAGAAGTTGCCAACGGGTTTCTGAATGAAGACTTGGGTCCGCGAAGACAGAAGAGAAAGAGAAACAAAACCGCGAGTTTTATCTTTGGCAGAAGAAATAAAGGTATTTTCTCTAGCTAGATCCTGCCCCGGCTTCAAATGTACAGATTCCTTTTTTTTTTTTTTTTTAACCAAGGAACTCCCTCCTTTATGGAGGGTGGGAGACAAATCTGACATATTATAGACAAGTTCTCAACAACAAGCAAAAAAAACTTTCCTTCGATATGCCCAAATCTTTCAAGCTCAATTTAATAAGTTTCGGGGAGAATCTCCCCTTATCAAATGGTTTAATTTGACTAGCATGGGTTTGGCCTGGTTTGCTTTTTAATGTTTTTAATTTTACCATCACGGAAGGTGCACTCTCCGGTTGGCTTAAATACCTCACCACGCCTATCTGTCTCAAACCCAGCTGAGGCACAGCAGGTTACTTGCCCGGCCTCTATAGGTATTTGAATTTGCTACCTTGGGACTTATTTCCTGTTCTTTTCTTCATTCCTCTATATACTCTTCCACAAAGAAACCAACCTTGAAATGAACTCTAAGGTCTGGAGGCAATGCATCTGAACTGATTGTACAAAAATAGACCTATTGTATTTAGGGCTGAGACAAACACCGATGATAAAACAGTGAGTAAAGACATGGACCAGCCATCAAAGGGCCCAAGATCATACACTGAGAACTAAATTAGCAAATAAGCTTACTGCCAGCTCTCAGCTGCTCCAACATAGATGTGTCTGAGTGCCAGGGACAAAAGCAAAACAACTCGGTGTATTTCAGGGGCTCTGGCCTCCCATCCCTTTTAGAGGTTGTTGCATGGCTACCCTGGACTTAGTTTATTTGTTTTTAATGGTCAGGATGAGAATCAGGCTTTAATTAGTGAAGGCCATGCTATTTGTGGGAGGTCTACGGCCCCTCCCTCATCACTGTTGGGTTTGGCCATGAGCTTTGGCACATGGGATGTGAGCAGATGTATCCAGGCAGAAGTTCAAGAATAAAGAGGTACATGGAATAGAGCTGGCCTGAGCCGCAACAAACCTGCATTTTCTGGCTTAATAAAAATTCATGTATGTTACTGTAAGCTACTAAGATTGGGGGGGAGGGGCGAGTAGTGTTTGTTATGCAGCAAAACTACCTAATGCACTAGCACAGTTTACTGACAATCTTTTTAAAAAAGGAGAAATGTTGACATTCGTTTGTTCAGGAAACGTCCACACCAGCTAACCCACTTGCCAGAAATAATAAGTATCCATGACAATGTAAGCAGAGGAATGGGATAAAATGAGAGAATGAATATCAGGTCCTTTATTTTTTTCCCAAAAATATGCCCATCCCCACTGATTTCGCCCATTTCAGTAAATGGCAACTCCATGCTTTTCATTGTTCAGAACACTGCAGTTGTCCTTAGCTGAATTCTCTTTCTCATATACCTTATAGCCCCAATCACCAGAAAATTCTGTTGGCTCTACTGTTGAAATAGATAATAAACTTGACCTCTTCTCACCATACCCACTGCCACAACCCTGACCCCAGCCACCATGATATCTGCTCTGGATTATTGCAATGATCTGACTTTCTACTCCTGGGTTTATCTCCTCAGCAGTCGATGTTTTGCTCAGTATTCAGGTTAATCTTTTTCATTTTTTATTTTATTTTATTTTTGCTTTTTAGGACCACTCCCACTGCATATGGAGGTTTCCAAGCACGGTCAAATCAGAGCTACAGCTACCAGCTTATGCCACAGCCACAGCAACTAGGGATCCAAGCCACATCTGTGACCCACACCACAGCTCACGGCAACGCCAGATCCCCCACCCACTGAGCAAGGTCAGGGATTGAACCACATCCTCATGGATACTAGTCAGATTCACTTCCACTGTGCCACAACGGGAACTCCAGATTAATCTTTTTTAAATCCAAATTTATACCATGCCTTTTTTTCTTTTTTTAACAGTTTCCAATGCCTCTCGTTTTAGAGTAAAAGCCAAAGTTCTTACAATGGCAGGTCTCCTATTCTCCCTCTGGTTCCCTTTAATCCAGCATGCATCCCTGTTGTTCCTCCAACATGGCGCACACATGCCCACTTTAGATATTTCCCTTTGCTGCCATTCTGCCCAGACTGCTCTTCATGGAGAGCCCATTGATTTGTTCTCATTTCCTTCAAGTCTGGGCTCAGATATCATCTTGTCAATGAGGACTTTTCTGAATATCTGATGTAAAAGAGCAAGCCCTGCCCCACTGCCTCCCCTCCTATCCTCTTTACCTCGGTTCACTGTTCTCCAGAGGACTTCCCACAATCAGACATACTACACACACACACATGCACACACACACACACACACACACACACACACGTACACAAAATTTTATGGGTACCAAAGAGGAAGGGGGAAAGATAAATAAGGAGTTTGGGATTAGCAGATATGAACTACTATATGTAAAACACATGAACAACAAGGTCCTACTGCATAGCTCAGGAAACTGTATTAAATATCTTATAATAACCTATGGTGAAAAAGAATATGTATACTTTGCTGTACAATAGAAACTAATGCAACACTATAAATCAGCTAAAAAAGAAAAGAAGAAAACAAAAGAAGTTGGCTCTTTTCTGATTTCCTCGGCTGGAGTTAAGTCCCATGAGGATAAGAATTTTATTTTATTCACTGATTTATCTTTGGCTCCTACAAAGTGCCAGGCACCTAGCGAGTATTCAGTATATATTTCTTGAACAAATAAATACTGGAATCAGACAAATCTACATATGTTTGAATTCTAGCTCTGACACTTACTAGCTGTGACCTATCAGGTCACACTACCTCTCTGAACTTCTATCTAACCACCCACTAAGTGTGATAATAATCTCCTCCCTTCAAAGTTATTGCAAGGTACAGAGGTAATGCATTTTCAGTGCTCACATTATTATCATAGATACTATCTATCTCCCACTCCTCTGCTGTTTTCTTCCTCCTGCTCCAGCCACACTGGCTTGATCACTCTTGTTAAAACATACCATGAGAGTCTGCACATGACCTTTGCACCTGCCATTTTCTGGGAATACTGGTCCCCAGCTCTCTGCATCTTCTCATCACTCAAGCTGCAGCTATGATGGGACCTCCTCTTCACAGAAGACATCCCTGGCCACTCTGCCTCAAGTACCACATCAGTCACACTCAATCACATCATCAGTTTATCTCCCCCATAGACTTATCACCTTGTTATTCATGTGTTTGCTTGACCTCTGCACGGCTCCCCCCACTGGACGATAAACTCCAGGAGGGAAAAACTCATCTGTCCACCAGCACTTCTGCAATACCTGGCACATAATACACATAATAAATATCTGTTGAATAGCTAAACAAAAGACTTAATAGAGGAAACATACACACAAAATAATATATATGCATAATAATAGGTTTTTATGATCATCGTGGTAGAACCTCAGTCCCATGTGGATTGAGAATCAGGTGATGATGTGGGAAGAAGGAAAAGCAGAACAATGAGAAACTTGTTCTTGCAGCCAAAGGGAAGAGACCTGGAAAATATTTTATTTTTAAAAAGACAGGGTAAAGTGAGAGTGTAGTTCAAAGTAGGTACTAAAACAGAAAAGTCATCGGTGGAAACTAGATGACACCAAAGACCTAGGAAAGCAAGGAATCTTTGGCCAGAATCACAATTCTAGCATTCACAGACAGAGGACAGGCACTGCAAAGAGGAAGCTAAGAACCCCTGCTTGATTCATGTTTGAGCAGACACATTTAAACAAGGATAGTTAGGAAGTAATTATGGCTGGATAATTCAGGACCAGCTCATCTTCATTCCACTCCTGAATGGAGACAGTTTTGCCCTTTGGGCATAGAGACTGTAATGCCTCCTACCCACTGGGATTCAAAACACAAATGAAATACATCCCTCTAAAAAAGGTCATGACATCCCTCTAAAAAAGGTTTGGGAGATTCGCCAGTGCAACATGGAACCAGACATGAAAAAAATAAAAGCACTGCTTCGGTTTCTGTAACCGCCTGACACATCTGTAAGTGTCTAAATGTAGTCTGTAGCATGAACTAACCCACCAGTGAGACGGTAAATGTTTAGTGAGATGTCACAGAATTCAACCTCCATCTCACAGAATTCAAGGAAGCTGCTCTGATTTCTAAAGTTATTTCAAAGATGTTATTTATCCTCCTTTGGAAGGATGCATAGCGAAACATCAGTGTTTTGCTCTGGGTAAGTTGTATGAGCTTACAAAGAGGGGGGGTGGGGGGATGCACTGTGGGTTTGGGATACAAAATCTGTAAAATTGACTTGTGATGATTTATGTACACCTATAATTGAAATAAAATCCATTAAGAAAAAAAAAAAAAGAAGGCACCAAGCAAACTGGCAAAAACCTCGTCTTTGCACTCGTTCAAATTAAAGGTAGATATTGAGGCCAATTTCCCATCCAGGACAATCAGTGAAAATTCATTTCTTTCTTTTCCTTTAGTGTTTCCTATAATTCACTCTGATTGTGGTGTATAGGCAGCAAGAAATGCCTGTAAAAAGGGGCTTTTAAACTCTTAGTTGTTTGCAGAATATTAGTAACACTATAAAAAGTTTATGTTAATTAATGCTGCATTTTAATAGATTTCCTGGAAGTTTGTAACTGCATACTATAAAGGCTTTCAAGATAATGTATTATACAGTGGTTATCATAAACTCCAAAGCAGTTCAAATATTCCTTTTATGTCTCAATAACTTTCCCCCAAAAGTTACAGTATTTAAAAGATTCAAATGCAGAAATAAAAAGAAAAAATTTTCCCCACCAGGGTATATTTTAAATTTTTATATCTCTCATGATGATCAATCTCATTTCTTGGCAACACTGTACTTAAGCTTGCTTGTGAACAAAAAGCCATATGCACGTTCCACCAGTTATATTGGGGTAAACCAGCCCCCATCTAGTTAGTACAGGGTAGGTTTTACAGAGGTCAGGCAGTTCAGATACCTCACAACTTTCATATTCTCTTGGACCAAGACTTTATACATACAAGCATCCCTTATCATTGATAATCTCTCTAAGTTTGGGCAAAAAAGAATTACTTGCAGTTCAAAGAATCCCCATTTTTTACATTTAGCAGACAGACCAAAAGGAGAGTCTGACTGTAAGAGCTTCAGGAGAGATCAAACCCACATTAAACTTCCGCATTTGGGTTTGGGGTATTATGCTTAAGTCCCAAGGTACAAGACTTCTATGGATTTTTCAGGCAAAAGAAATGCTTGGTCTCTATTCCACTCTAAAGATTTTGAACATCCCCTTCCAATAAGAATCACCTCTTCTTGAGAAGGTAAACAATAAAGATTTTCTTGTGGCTTTAAAGAAGAAAAATAATACATGTTGCCAAGAATAGAATTTTCAGAAATGCAAATGACTCAACTAGTGACCTCAGTGGGAAAACTTGAAGAACAGAAAGCTGAAATTAATTACACAAATGAGGTTCCATTTTCCTCTTTTGATAAGGCCAGTGAATTATCAACAAGGCGGCCATAAATCCAGTTGGACTCTCTGAAAAACACACAATACTAATACGCACACAAATATCTCACTTTTCTCCTGCCAAATTATACACACAGTATTATGAGCGCTTTGCGGCTCTCAACGAAGGCCTTGGAAACTCTGTATCTCTTACTTTCCTTCATTCCCTAAGTCCCAGTTATAAAACATTTGTCATCTGAGCTCTGTATCTGACAGCACCTGCATTATATTATGTTTAATCTCAACTCCAGGAAAGGAATACATTTCCTGAACTTCTCAGCATTATCATGATTTCTCCATCAAAATTCTAAGCCCTCACAGTGACCTTAATCGAAGATTCTTACCAGAATCTCAAAACGATCAAAACACACACCTCTATCTATGGAGGTATGTGTCTGTGAGTATACACACCAACTTCGCATGGTAACACAGCCAAAAAGTGAACAATTCCAGGTTGCAAATTCTTAAAAGAATTAACACAGACAAAAACTCGAGTAACTTATGTGGGAATCACAATCATCAGCTGTAAGGTGACCACATATCCCAAACTATGCAGGACGGGAGAATTCCCAGGACGTGAGATTTTCAGTCCTGTAACCATGACAGTCCTGGGCAAACTGGACAGTCGGTCCCTCTAAAAGCTACACAGTGAAATTAGCCATGGAGATTTTTTTAAAAGATCCCAAACTGCAAGTTCTTCCTAGAATCTACAGCGCCACAAGGGGAGGAAACGTGTATTTTGCCACTTTTAGTCCTTCACTGGTATCATCCTGGAATGAATATCTCCATTATTAAACCCTCCTGGATCACTGAGGACTCTCTCTCCATCTCTCTCTCTCCCTCATTCCTCTTTCTCTTTCTCTCTCTACTCCCTCCTCCTTTCCCCACCCCCACCCCCACATTTCTTTCAAAAAGTCTAATTTTACAAATACCACTTTGCATCCATACCTTAGAGATTTCATCTAAATGTTTGTCAATAACAGTCTTCTCACCCCCCCCAGTCCTGCCTCCCACCCACCCCCAATAATGTAAATACAATTAGTTGATTGAAAAAACACATTTCACATTTTACTTCTCTCCTAAGTGTCTCAGTTATGGGGTCCACAGTGTGTGAGTCACTCATGCATGATCCTCAAGGAAGAACCAAAAGATGGAAGGGAAATACAGCCTGAGGAAAAAGTCTATAAAGATTTCTCGCTTTCCTAATCCCTTTTCTCTAATGTTTCTTTGTAAATTTGTCAGATGGGAATGAAATTGCCTCATAACTCTCCAGACGTGAAGAGCATCTCTGAAGAAAATTACGTACTTGTCAAAGCAAGGGGGAATTTATGTTGGTGTTCCTGAGATGTGATTTTATTCCGTCTATTTCCTTTGTGCACAGCAGAGCAACTAGAGAGACAAAAAACAACTCGTTTATGGATTTTTTTTTCACTCTGGTGCATTTTTTGCTTCTATTTTTCCCTTTTGTTTTCTTATTCCCCCCCTCCCTTCTCTATGTTTATTGCCAGTGACAGTAAACTTCCATACAACAATCCTATGATGATAGCAGCAATGATTTCTACCAGTGTAAGGCAGTTCAAACAGGCACCAAGATGATTTCCCTGCGGACAGTTCCGGAAGGTGCGGGTTACAGCTTTGGAGTTCTACCCGACGCTGGCCAGGGACGATCTGGGTACAGTAGTCTTGTTAATGTTCCTGCCAGGCAGTGGCAGGCTTCCTGAAATTAAATTCTTTTCCCTGGACTGCATGTTACGGCCTGCACTTCCTGAATTTTGTCTTTGGAGTTTAGGAGCTGCAGAGCCGTGCATGCTTGCTTGGCAGGTCCAGCGAAAACGCTCTGAGTAAACTAGCATTTTACTAGGCCTGCCTGGGTTCAGATCGCAGCTCTGTAATAAACCGGCTGAGCAAAGCCTTCCATCTTTTTGAGCTTTGCTTTTCTTATTTGTCCAATAGGAACACCTCCTTCGTGGGACTATTTTAAAGATAAAAGGAGAAAGTTTCCAAACTGGGAGAGGTTGTATGACTCTGCCCTTCGAAGCCTGAATCTTGAGGCAGACAGCCTGCATTATGATCTGGCTCCTCTCCTTCCTAACCAAATGACCTTGAGAAAACTACCCAGCCTCTGCCTCGCACTCGTTTCTTCATCTGTAAAGTGGGAATGATAATGAAACTACCTCACAAAGGATCGCAGGAGTCCCTATTGCATGTAGGGCTCTGCCTAGCATTCTGTAACTGTTTGCTGTTTCATTACAACATATGCCAACTGCCTGGAACAAAGTATTCGTTCAGTAACTATTTTCCCTGGCTCGCCTTTCCAGAAGCACCTTCCTTGAAAACCTGTTTCACTCACACAGTTTCTTCAACATCCTGCACAGGGCCCATTTCACCACAGGTGTTGAAGAAATGGAGAATTCATTAATGTCAACCTGCCTCGTTATTGATGATGGTCTACGTATTTTGTTCATTTCCTCATTGCTTTGCAATACTTTTTAAATATTGAAGAGAATAAGGAAAACAGTCTTCTTTTAATGTTCAAGCTTCCCCCCAAAGGGTTCTCTGAAAATTTACGCAAAATGCATTAGGGACAAGAGAGCATAAGAAATAATGTGGCTTCTTTTCAAACAAGCCAAGATTCTACAGAGCAACCCTACGTGGTATTTCAAATCTTTCTGGAAGCTGATTCTCACTTAATAAAAATAAAAATAAAATAATAACAATAATAATAATATTGTATGTATGGTTTAGATAAATTGCTAAGATTTTTCCAAAGGGGTTCCTTAAGGAAATATTAACTGGAAATTAGGGCAATCACTTACTTTTTATAAGTCATGGCTAAGGAACGCCAGAGCTGGGATGACTGGTTAACTGAATTTCTCCTTCAAGAATAATCTCCTTGTGTGTGAGAGAAAATATAAGCATTCTCCTCCACCTGTGAAGTCTGAAATTCAGCTGGAGCGTGGAGTTTGGAAACAATACAGGAGAAAGTTCTCACTGGACCTCGGACCTTAAAGCTGGAGAATCTTACAAATAAATTATCACCAGTTCAACATGTTTCAATTAACCTGACATACATAAACTTCAGTGAGTTCAGGATGCAGCAAGCCTGGCTAAGTGTTTTGGGGAATAGTTTAATACCTTCAAAATGCCAACGTGAGGGGAAAGCAGGTCTCCCAAAGATGAGGATGCAAATGCGATTTTATATTTTTGTTTCCCTTCTGTTAGCTAATGTTCAACCACTGAAGTAATTATAAGGCTATAAGGGAAGACCTGCCTGGGCCCATGTCTATTTCCTCCACTGTTCCGATCAGAACATACATTGTTTATCTCCCCCGTCCCCATTTACCAGCGGCCCCCCCAAAATATCATTACAATGTCTGTGCCATGATATATGTACCGTTGTTACCCTTTTAATGGATAAAAAAAGATTTAAGTACTTCATTCTGTTGCATTTTGACAGCTGTTAGCCATCATTTTTCCATTCACCTGCATTTAGCCATCCCATAAAGGAAGGCAATCTCAGAAGGAACATGCGCCGGGCACTGCAAGGTGATAATTCTGTATCACTCTGGCCTATAAATACCTGACAAGCTTTTGCTGAGTCAGCAGTCTGTGACGGAGTGGCAGCCCTGCCCTTTTATCTGTATGAGTGTCTCACGGCAATTGGACCACCAGCCCCTGCAGTGAAAATCCATAGTATCGATCAGGCCATTTCTCCACTGTAATTCTTTTGTAGGAAATCCCTGATGACAAATTTTATCTGCACCACTTTTTGATCGCTGGTTTGATGTAAAGGATCTCCAAGGGCAGAGTTAAGCGCTGGGCCGTTCCACGTTATCAAGCAGCCGTTTTATTTACTGAAACTACAATTGTGGTCACAGGCACACACACACAAAAGAAAGGGAGACAGAGAATAGCGGGAGGGAAGATGGAGCAAGACCATATTTCAAAAGGAACAGACGGTAAAAGGCGGCGGCGGCGGGGGGGGGTGGGTTGCACCAGCGACTTGACTCAAACATAGGTTATAAAAGGCTGTTCCACGTTTGCATCCACAAGAAATGGAAACGGTGTTTTGATAATGATGCTGAGGTGAAATTGAGTAGCTCTGTTTTTCTACCCCTTGTCATATTTTTTGTTAAGCTTCTTCACTCTATGTCCTCAATAGGTTATTCGACTCTCTTTATCTGATGGTGCTCAGCAAAGATTTGGATCAGGTAGGAATCTGAGACCGAGGTGAACTTCTGTGAAACATCCAAACCCCCAAAGAAAGAAGGGAAAGGTTACCTAAGAACCTCTATCTTCACAGAACTGCTAGTCTTGCTATTTCACGAGTGCAAAATCAAAGAAAAGGCAAAGTCCTTCCATAGAGTCCCTATGCCGGCAACTTCCCAGGTACGGATTCAAGACAAGTCCAATTAACCCCCAGGTGCCTGGGGTGTGGAGGAAAGGCTCTCCTGGATCGCTTAGTTGAACACATACGTGCATACCTACCATTAGCCAGCTTTCTCTGCCTCGGCACTGGGAACTCTTGGGGCCAGGAAATTCTTTGCTGAGGGGGGCTGTCCTGCACACTTAGGCTTAGCATCTCTGGTGTCTTCCCATTAGGTGCCAGTCGCATCCCCTCCCTAATTGTGACACCCAGAAATGCCCCCAGACATTGCCGAATGTTCCCTAGAGAAGGGTGTGCAAAACTGCCCTTGCTGAGAAGCAGTGGTCTATGGGGCACTTGAGGGGTCAGGGCGTGGAGAGGCATAGAGGAGAAAAGTGTCCAAGACGCAGGAGGTGACTTGATCCTTCCATTGTTGCTGGTCACAAACATAAGTGAAACACGTACTCATTAGCACCATGAACCAAATAACAACTAAGCTCCTTTTCCCATTTCCAGAGTTGCAAATTTCATCCAAAGTCTGCCCACAGAGGAGTTTAATTTGACCAACAACTTTTGTCACTGGAATTTAGCAGCTTGGGCAGGACCCGAACACTGTAACTCTGGGCATCCCTTCGCAGCCCCCACCACGACCTTAACACCTGACTCTTCCTGCGAAGCTAGAGCCTGCCCCTTTGGCTTCCATGCCCCGACTCATCCTCATGTGATGCTTCTAGCACAGTGGTTCTCGACCTGGGGTCAATCTGCCTCTCAGGAGACATGTAGCAATGTGTGGACAAGTTTTGGCTGTCACAGTTTTGGAGGGACATGCTACTGGCATCTAGTAGGGTGGCGGTCAGGGATTGCTGCTAAACATCCTACAATGTGCAGGACAGACTCGCTCTGCAAAGACATATCTGACCCCAAGCATTAATAGTGCCGAGGATGAGAAGCCCTGTTCCATCTAAACTCTCATCCTCTCCTGCTAAGGCTCTCGTGTGTCCACTGCTAGAAGCCAGAAAGAGAACCTTCAGCATATGCACACGGCAGTCTTGTTAGACATAGCTACTCCTCCCTTTCATCAAGCAGAGGCATAAGCCTGCAAAGCTCCTGCCCTCTTTGGCAGGGTCTCTCAACCTGATATAAGGACAGCATCACCACCCGTCATGTCCTGGCCCTAAAAAACTGGCTGCTGTTTCCTCAGGGAAGTTATCAGGCCTGATTCTCTATCAGAAACACTCCAACAGGATGGAGAAAAAGCAGAAAGCCCACAGGGGGCTCTGGGTTCATCTAACTTCACTCATGCACAGAAGCGCTTGCTCAGAGAACTTACCTGTCAACAGTGCTGAGATGGTGTTAAATGATTTTATTCCTCACACTGGTTTGACGCACATAGGCATGGGAAGGCCCTAAAACTTGAAGAAGTTCATTAAATATGAGCTTTCACATGAAGTGAAAACTGCACTCCAGTGACTTCATATAAGTATGCTCGGAATTCTGCTTTGAATCCTGGGGTCATCCGCACGGATGCCCACGGAGGCCAAGCAGGGGTCGTGAGCAAGGGCACTGGCCGTTGTAGGGGAATGGAAGGCTGGCAGGATGTTTGTCAGATAAAATACAGGACGCCCAGTTAAATTGGAATCTCAGATAAACAGCCAATACTTTTTAGTGAAAGCATGTCCCATAATTTTAGAAAAAGTAAAAATCTGTTTTTTTTAGGATAGGTATGTCCCAAATGGCACATACTTACACTAAAAAGAAAAAAAAAGGTATTCTAGGGAGTTTCCATCCATAGTAGCTCAGTGGTTAACGAATCCGATTAGGAACCATGAGGTTGTGGGTTTGAACCCTGGCATCGCTCAGTGTTGCCGTGAGCTGTAGTGTAGGTCTCAGACGCGGCTTGGATCCCATGGTGCTGTGGCTGTGGCCTCGGCCAGCAGCTACAGCTCTGATTAGACCCCTAGCCTGGGAACCTCCGTATGTCGCAGGTACGGCCCTGAAAAGACAAAAATACAAAAAAAAAAAAAAAGTATTCTGTTACCTGAAATTCAAATGTAACTGGATAGTCTGTATTTTTATTTGCAAAACCTGACAACCACGGTCGGTCTGGGGTGAACCAAAGAGAATTCATTCTGTCTAAAGAGATGTGCTGCTTGGCAAATTTGACCGAATATTACCACTGAAGCAGGCAGGGTTGCCAGATCTTCTGATTTTTGTAGGAAAAGAGTAAAATATAATATCTAGTGATTTCAGAATGCTGGCAACTAACTTTTTAAAAAATTTAACAAAGCCCCGCAGAAGGAAGCAGGCAAGGCCTCAGGTTGCCTTCAGCTGGGGAGCACAGGCTCACATCTTGGCTGCAGAAGAACATATATTTGAGTTTTCATTACGAGCCAAGCACTGGCTGCTGGAAGGGGCCCATGGGTAGCTCACTAAGTTCTCCCATCAACTGGGAGGCATGAAAAATTATTCTCATCTCCATGGAGAACATCAGGAAAGTGAGGTTCAGCGAGCATAAGTATTTCCTGCAGTAAGTGCACAGCTGGGAGTTGAAACCAGGCAGTCTCCATCCATCCCCTGTAATTAAACCCATCACACTGCACCACCTCTCAGGGGATAACACCGAACAGACAGCCTCCCATAGGAGCCTGGACTGGATCAATCACATGGCCATGCTGGGCCATCCTGGAGCCTCAGGGGGAAAAGCAAATCGCTAATACCAACGCTGCCTTTATTTAAAACATGGATATTTTGTTCATCATGGATTTGAACTTCTGGCCTTAGTTGATTTTTTTTTTCCTAAATTGCACTAAAATATTTGATCTCAACAAGTTTTGCATCCAAAACAAGTGTCTTTTTTGCATCCAAAACAAGTGTCCTTTTACAGGATCGTACTTCCACATTTCTCAATAACTTTTCACACTTTTGAAGTTTCATGGGGGGAAAATGTCTTGCACTCAAAGATGTCCACACCTCTTTAGTCACGGCAGTGAAAAATTAGCAGTAACTTTAATGTTCCAACAAAGAGGAATTGGTTAAAAAAATTCCAGTACTCCAAATAAAAAAGCAGTGTGCACCATTAAAAAAGTACTGAGAAAGAGGTTTTGAAATGATCCTTAAGACATAATGATGTAAAGAGAAAAAAAAAAAAAGAAGATAAATTTATATTTGCAACATGATTTCAATTGTGTTTTAAAATAGAACGAAAAAGAGTTCCCTGGTGGCCAAGCAGTTAAAGACTCAGAGTTGTCACAGCTGTGGCTTGGGTTCGTCCTGCGGGCACAGCCAAAGGAAAAAAAGAAGGAAAAAAAAAGACAACATTGAGGAGGGAAAATGCCACGGAAGGTTAATGGCAGTTTTCCTGGAGGGAAACTCCAGGTGATTATTTTTTCTTTCTTCTGAAAGATAGGGCGGTGCCCTGAAAAAAAAAAGTCAGATATGGGTTTTGGAATCAGACAACGACATGCTTGAATTCTGACTCCAATATATACTTGGGGCAAGTCACTTAACTTACTTCTGCCTAAGATTATCCACCACAAAGATCTGGCACACAGATTATGTATCTGTGCGTGTGTCATATGTAAACACATACACACTCACATTTCTAATGATTTGCACAGGAGGCTGAGTCAATGGGATGATAAATGCTAGGTTATCAAACTTTATTTATACTTTTTCAGTAGTTGCCAACTTTTGATAAAGAACAAATACTATTTCAGAAGGAACTAAACTATAGAAAAGATTTCAAAAGCCCCTGATAAAAGATAATCCCCTTGGGGTCAGCTATCATCTATCCTGGTTTCAGGGGGGGATCCACGTCCTGGAGCCACCAGGCCAGGTCTAAAGAGCATCTAGGGACCATGCAGTGAAGGAGGTGAGGACACAAGGGGGCAGACCAGCAAGCCGACGGCCAGCTCTGCTCCTCAGCTGTGAGCAGGCACCAGCTCTTCCATTTCTTATAGGAAATGTTACCTCGTCGTGACACAGAACCAAGCAGGTGCTTTTCTCGCCACCCCCACCCCAGCTGAATCTGGGTGGAACTCCTTTTCTGCTGACTAGCACATAAGCCGAAATAGTCTTCACCTGTCCATCTCACTCCAGCTGCTCTTTCAGCTTATAGGTCCCTGAGCCACTGGAGGAAAGAACGAAGACTGAGTATTTGGAAATTTAAAATGAGGATGGCAATGAGATTCTATCATTAGGTAGCTGTGCTACCCCCACCCCTAATAATAACCAAGTTGTCACTAGACCAGGGATCCCAAACTAGAGCCTAGGGTCAAATCTGGCTCACTGACTGTTTTTATAAATAAAGTTTTATTTGAACACAGGCACAGACACATTTACTTACTGCCTACAACTGCTTTCACTATATGCCAGCAGAGACCACCTAGCCCTCAAAGCGAAAAATATTTACTATCTGGCTCTTTACAGAAAATGTTTGCAGACCCCAACCCTGAGTCAATGAATAAATGAACAAGGCATAGTTTAAATGTTTTTATTATATGGTAGTAAGCAATACGTTGAATACATAAAGAAATCCATTTCTCCTTTCTTCTAAGACTAAGACCACAAAGCAGGTGGCATCTTGTTTATAAAACACAAAGCCACATGTTAAGCCAATCATGTTGGAAGTAAATGTGTCATTCACCTACAACAGTAAGGAATTATTAGCACAAATTTTAGTCTAGCCCATTTTACTAATTCTACTCATGCTTCAGTTAAGAATCCTAACCACTGTTTTATTACAAGGGTCAGTATATGAAAATATTGACTGAGCCTGGGTCCCTATCAAAATTTATCTCAGTTTGTATGATTAAACACATCATCATTTCCTGTCTGGACTAATGACAATTATGCAGACAGGAAGCCTGAGTTCAAATAAAGACTAACACTAACAATAAACAAACTGAACATACTAGGTCAAAGGTCATCAAACTTCTGTGCAGGAACAGAGTGTAAATATTTTCTGTTCTGCAGGCCATGTGATCTCTGTCATAACTACTCAAAGTAGCACAAAAAGAGCCACAGAATACATGTTCATGAGTGGGCATGACTGCGTTCCAATAAAACTTTATTTACAAAAACAGGCGGTGGGCAACATTTGGTCATAGTTTGCCAGCAATGGGACTAAGGCTGAAAAATCAATTTTCTACAAGGTCCAGGAAAGCAACAAATAAATGAAGTGAGTTTGTATCCTGTGATGGGAAATGGGGGACTGTGGTGCCCATGCCCCCTCTAAAGAGTATGGCTTCCACTCAGACATGGGGGATACGGACTCAGTGTTGCCAGGTCCCTCTGCTGACTTTCTTTTTAAGTCTTGATTTCCTGCTTCTTATATAAAATGTTGGCAGTTCATTCAAATGTTTTACTTTTTTTTTAACTAAAAAAAACTTGGGATAAAAACCAACATGTTTACGACTTAGGGTTTCTCAACCTCAGGAATATTGAGGTTGGATTTTGGTCTGGATAATTCTGTACTATAGGGGGGCTGACCCTGCCCCCTCCAAAGTGTGATGATCAAAATGTCTTCAGACATCTCCAAGTGTCTCCTCGAAGGCAAAGTCACCCCTGTTGAGAAGCACTGCCAGAGCGGAGGCTGGAGCCTGGCCACAGGTCACCTGTTGCAAACTTAACTAATTACTAGTCTCTGTGTGGTCTTCATCTCTGAAAATTGGTCTCCACCCCATTCTTTAGTTTCCAAACATATTTTGCCTTGCTTTGGTTTCAGTTCCTTCTTGGAGAAGAAGAAACAAAAACAGGATAGAAAGAACAACAACAACAAACAGACAGACCAAAAAAAAAAAAAAATAGAAAAAACTGGGAGAGATCAAGGTGCCACGAAGGACTAGAGGGAAGAACCAAATGTCATTGGAATATGGAGATTCACGAAGGAGTATGAGACACCGGATGCTAAACAACCTAATCTCAACATATTAGACCTCAACAATCATAAGGAGAAAACTATCCTAGAGAATTAAACTATTTTTTTAATTTACAGTAACTCCTAGACCCTCATGTTTAACTTGGACACAGATTCTTCATAGAGTGATGCACAACTAATGAAACGGAGGGAAATCAGCATTTGGATACACCTTTATGAGGTTTCAGACAAATGCTATAGATCATTCTCTATTCATCCTTCTTTATATCAATCACAAATTCATTTCTGCACTCAAAATGTTCTTGCTTGGCTTGGGAGTATTCACGATGTTTATGTAACATCGGTGCTGCTCATATATTGAAATACTCCATTTCCCGCACTGTATTTCAAACACTGCATCCGAAAGGAACACTTTAATTTTCCCAAGAGTCAACTAAAAACAAACAGCTTTCCCCTACTTTCTGGACCCTGGTCCCTGAGCTTGCCTCCCTTTTTTGGGTTTTTTTTTTTTTTTTGCTTTTTAGGGCCATGCTTGCAGCATATGGAAATGTCCTGGCTAGCGGTGGAATTGGAACTACACTACACCACAGCCACTGCAACTCAGGATCTGAGCCGCATCTATAACCTACACCACTACACAACAGCTCATGGCAACGCCAGATCCTTAACCCACTGAGCGAGGCCAGGGATTGAGCCCACATCCTCATGGATACTAATCAGGCTCGTTACCGCTGAGCCACAGTGACAACTTCCCTGAGCTTACCTCACAAACCACAGTTGTTGGGTTCTCACTATGAAAGCTGTATTCTTTCAAGGTGGAACTCACAGTCCTATTTGTGAGTAGAAATCCTGTGAGGCAAACATCTATATTCTAATGCAGAGGGTAAGAATTTTGATAGGTTAAGTGAGCTGTGTTTAATTCCTAGCAATTTATTCCCAACTCATGGCTCTTCTCCATTCAAAATAGAGTTTGACGTATCTTGTCCCCAGTGAGGTTGATCATAGAGGATCTGAAGGACAAAGGTGTCTGACTCTTGAGTTTTAAGCCAAGGCCAAAAAGAAAAAAATTTTAAGTCATAAAGGAACACATGATTAGGTAGAGCAAGTTTTTCCCATCCAGTTAGAGGCTGGGGGAGAAAGAGCCAAAGAAAATAGCTTTAGATGCTGATGGAATCATCCCTAGAAAGGGTCCCCGAATCCTAGACCCACTTACCCATATGCACATATCCCAGAAGAGCCCCCAACTGGAAACAACAAACCCCAGAGAATGCCTAGGCGTCCAAAAAGAGAGGATACCAGGCTTTAATCCCCAGGTAAAACTTAAAGAGATGGCAAGCTTTGCACAGAAATTCTCAGTGCAGCAGAACTAGTTAGGAACATCCCCAAAAGGCAAATGGGCCTGAGGAAGGTCTCAGGACTATTCATGCCAGGGTGCCCAGAACAGTTTTTCTCTCTGTATGGCCAGGAACGGTACAAATGTGGCCACCAGAGCAGGTGAGCTGGCCATGTGCGTCCCACCTGAATGTGCCATCTGTGATGTGGGGGTGGCTGACCTGAAACGAAGGTGAGAACAGTGAGAACTGCAGGTTTAGAGACCTTCCACCTCTATCACTAGGTTCCATGAAGATCCTGTGTAAGAAAAAACCCACAAACCCGGTGGCTTACAGCAAGACCCATTTGTTTTAGCTCATAAGCCTGTAGGTTGGCTTTGCGTGTCTTCCGAGCTGGTGTATGCATCCTGGTCAGCTAGCAGGTTGGCTGGGGGCTGGCTGACGGAGGATTGAGGATGGCCTCTGTCAGAATGACCCAGCTGTCTTCCGTGTGAATTTTCATCCTCTGGCAGGTAAGCCCAGGCTTGTGTCATTGTTGTGGCAGGGATGCGAGAAATTGAAAGAGGAGACAGAAAGGGAGATGGAGAGAGAGAGAGAGAGACAGAGGGAGAGAGGTTTGGAAAGATCACCCATCACTTCTGCCACATTCTATTGGCCAAAGCAAGTCACAATGGTAGCAAATATTCAAGGACTGAAGAAATAAATTCTGCCTCCAAATGGGAGGAGTTTGCAAAAGATGTGACGACAAATAGGGATAGAGAACTGGAGTCCTTTTTATTCCGAACTACCACACATGGAAATAGACCTAGTCCAACCTCCAGTGGTTCTCAAAGCTTAGCATACATCAGAATCACATGGAGCTCTTTCTGAAAAAACAGACCTTCCCAGGTTTCTTACTCAAAGGTCTGGAGTGGGGCCCAAGTGCCAGCATTTCTAATTAGTTCCCAGGTAAAGTTAATGCTGATACTGCTGATCAGGCGACAGCACTTTGAGAATCATTATAATAGCCTCACTTGCTAATCAGTAAAATCTGAATACATTAAAAAAAAAAAGGAAGAAGTGCCTAACTAATACTTTTGGAATGAATAAGCAATGGGGTCCTACGGTACAGCACAGGGAACTACGTCCACTCTCTTGGGATAGACCATGATGGAAGATGGTATGAGAAAAAGAAGGTATGACTGGGTTACGAGGCTATATAGCAGAAATTGACACAACACTGTAAATCAACTATACTCTAATAAAAAAATTTTAATAAAATTATGTATTAAAAAGAGAGAGAGAGAGAATTGCCTGGATTACATATCAGGCCCACACATCCAGCCTGGGCTGTCTTTCTATGAAACCTTGCTCAACTCAATGACTCAGTGCCTTCTCTTTGTTCGTCTCTGCCTTGAATATTGTCATTATTTTTATTATCATCATTAGTAACGATTAAGAAGATTGAGGTGTGACAAGGTGTTTAATATTCTGTCCAAGGTATATTAAAAGCTCTGGGCCCTGTCTGAAAGGCCTCGTCTCAATCATAGCCAGACATGCAACATTCTGGCTGAGAAGCCCCCATAACATGACTCTGAAATTAAGCAGTTCCCATCAACCACGCCATCAATCTGCACAAGAGGTCAACTATGTCCCTGTGAATCACAGGGAGCTCAGCGTTCTCAGTCTGTCCACATATTCCCCAGTCTAGATAGGCGGTTTTCGTGCTCCTCGTTGGTCAACACAAGCGACAATCTCTATAAAACTGACATGACAGAGGTTCCTGTCGTGGCTCAGCAGAAATGAATCTGACTAGTCTCCATGAGGACGCAGGTTCAATACCTGGATTCGCTCAGTGGGTTAAGGATCTGGTGTTGCTGTGAGCTGTGGTGTAGGTCACAGACATAGCTCGGATCTGGGTGTTGCTGTGGCTGTAGTGTAGGCCAGAAGCTATAAACTCTGATTTGACCCCTAGCCTGGGAACCTCCATATGGGGTGCAGCCCTAAAAAAAAAAAGTGACATGACAGTCATCTCTATGTAACCATGCTACACGGCAGATTCTCCTAATTATCTCCTCTTACCTGTATGGTTTCTTCTTGGGCCGTGGTGCCTTTATGGAAACCCCTCACTGAATTGCTTTGGTGACTTTAATGTTCTTGGTTTTCCCTGAATGATGCTACAAGATACCATCTCCTGAAAATCACCATCCTATTTGTTATTTAATTCATCTAACCCTCCAACTCCCACATCAGAAACTTTCCAAATGCAGGTATATAAAATGCCTTGTGTCTGCTAAAGATTGGCAATACTTCCGATTTTGTTGGTAATGAGAATTATGAAACCGATTATGCTACCCACGGCATTTGGAGGTTCCCAGGCTAGGGGTCAAATCAGAGCTAAATCTGCTGGCCTATGCCACAGCCACATTAACTCAGGATCCAAGCCGCATCTGCGACCTACACCACAGCTCATGGCAATGCCGGATCCTTAGCCCACTGAGCAAGGCCAGGGATCAAACCCGCATCCTCTTGGCTACTAGTTGGATTCTTTTCCACTGCAATACAACAGGAACTCCCAGAGCCAAATTTAAAACTTAATTTTAGTTGAGCTTGGTGATAGGCTTACTGAATTCTTTTCTATAGATTTTCTATTTTCCCCGATTCTAAATTTCTATATTCACTTCTCTTATTTCATTTTATTTACTACTTTTTGTGTGCACATATTACCTCATATTCCTTTCAGGACAAAGCAGGTTAGACACAGGAGAAACACGTAGTATAAACATTCTCCATATTCCCGTGTAAAATCAAACACTGATTGCATTCTACCCACCAAACTTCCATCTTCAATTAAATTTCTTAGTACGTGCGGGGAGGTAAGAGACGCCTCTGATCAGGAGAAGGGGGGCAGAACAGAACTACAAAGGACACTTATACTTCACAGAACACAGAAAATTTGGAAAAGCAAGAAGCTGGAATTGGCAGCGAGTCTATGTGACTTTGAGTCCCTCTGTGCCACCGGTGACGCTCCAGAAAGCCCTCAGTGTCTCTCCACAGGCTTGGCCCAGCCAGGGCTCAGCAGCTTTCTACCTTCCCCAGAATTGCCACTTTCCAAGATTTCAGTGCCAGATCACTCAAAAAACAAAACGTTCTGGTTACAAAGCACTGTACGGTGTTATATCACCCAGATGCAAGATTTATGACGTGCTTATGAGGTTAATCGGGAACAGACCCAAAGGAAAGAGGAAAGAAAGAAAGAAAAAAAAACCACCTTTATTCTGACTCTAACGAAATCCAAAGAAGAATGAGGGCTTTGGGGGGTCAAAACAGTACTTTAGATAATCTTGCATGAAAAAAAGTGAATATCTTAAGCACTGGATATTCTCATGATGGTTCGCTTTTAGATGAAAACAGTGACCACGTATCCGGAAGGTCAAACAGCCTGTGAGTTTGGATCATCTAAAAATACTTATGTCTCCTTGGACCATTTAGTATGCGAGCCTTTCCGACATATTTCTCTCTAAACCTCACTCTGCCGCTTCTCCGAAGACAGACAGATGATGACAGCCACGCAGTGATGTAACCAGCATGGAGCATCTCGGGGCCATGGAAAGAATGCAGATACTGCAAGCTGAGGGAGGGGAGAGGCCTTGGTTTCAGCAGGAAGAGTGAGTACAAATGTGCCCAGGGGTGATCACAGAAACTTCTTCCTTGTCATGTTACAATCCCTTTGGCTCATCCCAGCTCAGGGGAGGCAGAATCACAGATCAGCACATGATCAGCTCCCCCTTCCTGATTTAAAAAGTCACTTTTGAAGCATTTCATTAAGAAGTGGAAGAGAAAAACTTCTCTCTCATTAAACATGATAGGAAGGGTTTAAGACATTCTTTTTCTACTCACCTTCTCATTATAAAAAACGCCGCAGCCAGTGTCACTCAGCTGAAAACTGAAAGGTCAGTTCTTCAGCAAGGAGGCTGTGGAATAGGTTAGAAAACACAGCAATGATACCACCAAAGCAGACCCTGGACCATCCGCTCAGACTGGCTCACAGCTTCTGTATCTCTGCTCTTGGCAATGGAATTGCATTTCTTGGGACAAGTGTTCCTCTTTTTTTCTCATCGTTTTGACTCTTCCTGTGCTTAATATCAGAAAATGTTAACTCCATCTCACTCCTGACCCAAGAGGTCCAGCCTCATCTAAGCCCCACATCACAGGCTGGCTAATTCCCATCCCCTGTCTCTAAGCTTATCCCCCCAGGAAACTCTCTCAAACGCTCCCTTCAGCCCTCCAATTAGTCTGCCAGAAGCCATTCTCCTGCCTCTGAATTTTTACACCCCCAACCCGAAATGTCAGTATGTTATCTGCATCCGTGTGTACAGCAGAGTGAAAGTGGATGCAGGTGAGTGAAGGTGGGTACACGACTGGCCTCAGAATACCCCTACCCTCATGAATACATGAATATCTATTGATTGCTGTTTGTTAGCTCTTTCCTAAGAGCTAAGGACACTGGTAAATAAGTGATACCCAAAGCTTACTCTTGGAAGCTTACAAACTGGGGGCTAGGCATGAAATCAAGCACTCGACCTGTGAGCTCTGTGCAGATGTAAGGAGTGCTTCACAGGAGAACCAAAGCCTTGAGAATGCGTCCCAGCAGAACCTGACCTAGTCTAACGTGGGGTCAAGGAAGGCCCCCTTGAGAAGGTACCAGATAAGCAGGTGTCAGAGGGTCAAGGGGAGGAAAGGGATGTTAGGGAGCACGGCACATGCCCAGGCCCTGGCCAAGCAAGGAGAAGTTTTTTTTAAGACTCCAAAACTCAGCAGTGCTGAAGCAAAGAGAAATGGACTGGCAGAAGCTACAGAGAAGTGCCAAATTCAAGTCACATTACTCAGAAAGTAATTGGGAGTCACGGAATGTCTTGATGATTAGTGATAAGGAAACCAAATGGAAGATTTCAAAAGACATGTCTAACACGTGAAGAATCGCCTAGGCCCCAGGTCAGCTGGTCCTGGCTTAACTTTCTGATCCCATCTCTCCAGCGTCACTCATGCTCAGTTACACCAGCCCCTGACTGCTCCTTGAACAAACCGGGGCCTTTACATGTGCTGTTCCCCATTCGCCCCCTCACTCTATGCGCATCTCTGCTCCAAATCAGTTCTTTTGTTTTACAAGGCGTGGTCCTTATCTGGCCTATTCGCTGCTTTCATGCCCCTGCCCCCTAAGTGCTGACCCGACCTCCCCCCCCCCACCATGGCTACTCAATGACTGTGTCAAAAAATGAAATCGTAGAGGGAGTTCCCATTGTGGCTCAGCAAGTTAAGAAACCAGCTAGTATTCATGAGGATGCGGGTTTGATCCGTGGTCTCGATCAGTGTGTTAAGGATCCAGCATTACCATGAGCTGTAGGTCGCAGATGCAGCTCAGAGCTGGCATTGCCGTGGCTGTGGCATAGGGCAGCTGCAGCTTCAATTTGACCCCTAGGGAACTTCCATATGCTACAGGTACAGCCCTAAAAAGTAAACAAAAAAAAAAAAGGAATTCTTAGAGAGTGGATCCAACAGGGACCAGGCTGAATTCAGGGTTTCCATTCAGGAGGTGGTTTGTGGTAATTAAGTCAAAACAGATTTGATAAAGAAAAAACATCTCAAAGTTCAGTCGTATTTTACTCCACACCAAGTACTGGGCCAGGGTCTAGAGATAAAACAGTCAACAGCAGGTTAAGATTCCTATCACGGCAGAGCCTGCAATCTAGGAGTTCATCATTCATATGATGTCATTAGACAGGACACAGGATACGGCATCATATAATAGGAAATGGTAGTTTCCAGACCTCGAATGCTTCCTGGGCTTGCTGTCACATGGCCTCACCCCTTGAACTTGCCTCATGTATCAACTTAATCTCCATTTTAGAGAAGAAGAAACAGGCACAGGTGTGAATCTCCTGAGTGGTGGAAAGAGGATTTGGAGCTAGGTGTCTATGGCTCCAGAATCCACGCTCTTACCTGAGACTTCTCACTTCCCCCAACATCCTCAGGAAGGAGCTGCACCTGGCCCCATGCTGGTCCCCTCCAGTACAACTACAGGCAAACAGGTCTCCATTGATGGGACAAGTATACAAACTGACAGCAGAGTTCTACAATCTGTATGTCTCCCTGTTGTCACCATAAGCCCTTTCCAGGTCAGTTTCAATCCTAAAGAAATAACCTGAGTCTCATTTTCTCTTCCCAATAAGAACCAGAGTACCTAGCGTTCCTCAGGCATTACCAGCTCAGCACCAGGCTGAGGACTGCGCCTGGATTATCTCATTTAATCTTCCCAACAATCCCCAGCCCCAAAGCGGAAGAACTGTTCCTATATCGGTAACGATTGTGAATTTTTTTCATATTCAAGGGACTCAACTTCAGTTTAAACTGGCTGACTAGGAAAAAAAGAAATGCTTCCAAAATGACGTCCAAAGAGATGAAAACGATTGGCTAACAAAACTGAAAGGCCCCCCACGCGGCTGGCCTCCGGCAGGGATGGATGGGGACACTCCAGCATGAGCATGAGACTCTGTCCATCTCGCAGCTCCGTCACCTCAACACTGCCTCCCCCACCATCCCCCCGCCACGTTCCGTCTACCTGGTGCCTCCCAGCAGCACTTGCGTTGTATATGGTTCACCCACTTCAGGTCCCGTAGAAAGATCAGATCTCTCTTCTTTCCAACATTGGGGTGAAATTCTAGAACTGCATCCCATTGGCCCAGACAGGGCTCCTGTGCACACATCCCTGAACCAGTCCCTGGAGACTGGGGGAAACGGGACACCTGCTCATTCATCACGCTGTCCAGGGAGGAGGCGATGATCTAATTCACTAGGCTCCTCGTCCCCTGAGATGGGCGCCGGCTCGGTCCCAGTCGGACCCCAGGGAGAGGAGAGGCGGGCAGTTCCAAGAGAAAACAGGCTTTGTCGTGAGCCGAAGCGGACAGGGAGTCCAGGGCAGGTAAAGCAAGAGATGTTCATTTTACATTGTGCTCCCAGCTCACAAGTGAGGACCCCAGGACTTTTCTTAAATTTAAGAATCATAGCCATTATTTTAAAAATATGAAAATCCAGGTTTTGGGCTTCTCAAAAAAAAAAAAAAAACCAGAACCCCAAGAAATGCTGAGGCGCAGCCCCACATGGCAACGACTGGCTTGAACTGAGGGCTCATCCGCTTGAGAGGGGACTTGTCACCAGCTGTCCTGCCATGACCTCTGGAAGCTTTGGAGTCTATAACCCCTTCCTCCATGCTTCCGTGCACAGTCTGTGCTTGGGATAGAAAAGTTCTAGCTACTTTAGCCTGACTTTGCAGGGTGGGGTGGGGGGATGAGGGTGGCTGCCAACTGCATCTCCACCAAAAAGAGCAGCTTCCTTGTAGGACTCAGCTTCTTTCCAGCTTTGGGGTACACTGGCAGCCACCTACCTATATCCCAGATCTAGATACCCCGTGATTTTGTACAGGACGAGGTCCTGCCATTCTCGGTACATCCCCGATATCATCTAATATTCTGTGGACCCTCTGGCCACCACCACAGAATGGCCCGAGGGTTTTGAGGACATCCAGTGCACACAGAACTGCTGGATAAAAGCACTGCTCTTCGTCTTCCTCTCAAGCTTTCTAATGTCAGCAGAGGTTGCCCAAAGTAACCCCCAGGGGCCCGGCTGTCTTGCTTTATCTTGATATCTTTATGATACCAGGCCTCCCCAACACACACATTTGCCTTTCCACTGTAATCCACCGAAATGGCTCTTAACTGCTACCTGCAAACACACAGACGCTTGAGATGAAGCAGCTCTAGTTAAAATGCTTATAAATTATAAGCGAGGTTAAGCCAGGGCCTGCAGGTGAGTGACAGATATGGATACAAGTTAGGTGTTTGGGATGCTTCTAGGTCTTAGTGTCATTTATAAAGTGTTTTCCAAACTTGCGGGGTAAGAAGGGTCGTCTGGAGTGCTTGTTAAAAATATATATTCTCAGAGCCCTCCTCTGGAGAGTCTCAAAAATGAAGGATGGAGCCGGGGGGGGAGGGGAGCTTCTGCTTTTCAAAACTTGCCCCAAGTGACTCTGATCACCAGGTAAGGCTGGGAAACACTCACTTGCACAGTAGGTCTCAGAGCTGGCTGGGCCTCAGTCACACGAGGAAGCCATGTTTGGGGCTGAGCATCTCCGGGAATCACCTGAGGCTCTTGTAAAAATGCAGATTCTCGGCACGTATGGGTGGGGCCAGGTGCTGACACTGTTGAGACTCCTAGAGGACCAGTTACGTAATGTCTGAGGCCCGGTGCGAAATGAAAATATGGGGCTCCCATACAAAAAGGAAACCATCTTTTCCTTTCTTCTATGGTCCTTCTTTCCTTCGGGCATGGTGTTTTCTTACTTGTGTTTTTAGGTTTTTGTTTTGTTTTGTTTTTGTTTGTTTTTTTTCTTTTTAGGGCCGCGCCTGCAGCATATGGAAGTTCCCAGGCTAGGGGTCGAATTGGGACTATAGCTGCAGGCCTACGCCACAGCCACTGCAACACGGGATCAAGCCACCACTGCAACCTACACCACAGCTCATGGCAACACCAGACCCTTAACCCACTGAGAGAGGCCAGGGATCAAACCCACATCCTCATGGATCCTAGTTGGGTTCTTAACCCACTAAGCCTCAATGGGAGCTCCCATCTAATTTGTTTTACTGTTGTGCTCCCTTGAAATGGGGATGCTGGTGGAATGAGTCCCCTAAGGTGACGCCCCTAGCATCTCTGGGCAGTGCCTGGAAGTGGGCTGCCAGAACTCCACCCCCCGCCCCAGGAAGGCAAACAGATAGCAGAAGTCAGGAACTAGTGGGAGCCGAAGCTTAAAGTCCCTGACACAACTGATGTCCCTTAGGACTTACAAGGCACAAATTTAAAGATAAAATTAAGGATTTGAAGACGGTGACCAAAAGCATTAAACCTCAAGCACAATTTCCCCTTCTGAGTGTAGAATCTTGTGGTCTGCCCTGGTTATATGCCCAGGAAGTAACCCCAAACCATTGGCATCCATAAGAGAACCAAGCATTCTCTCCTTTAGATACTGATTGGGCCACTTTGAAATGTGAAATAATATTATCTTTCTAAGGTTGTCTTTATAGATACATGACAGAAATTGAAAGGCTGGAATGATCTTCTTATAAAGAATTACCATTATTTGCACTAAGACTAAAGGAGGCAGCATAGAATAGTGGCTAAATGTACTGACTCTAAGGCAGACAGGCTGAGGTCAAGCTCTGTTTCTTCCACTTATTAGTAGCATGACCTTGGCCAGAGTACTTAATTCCTTTGTTCTTCAACTTCCTCACTGGTAACGATGCGTGATGAAGCTATCAACATACCTACACATAAGGGCCTTATTAAAATGAATACATTAATTTCCACAGGGCTAAATATGAACTTTATTAAGACAGAGATAGTAGAGCAAGACTGGCAAACCCTGGGCCCATGGCCCACCACTTGTTTTTGTAAATAAAGTTTTATTGGAACACCACTTTGCTCATTTGTATACCTGTCACCTAGGGCTGTTCTCATGCTACCAGGACAGAGTTGAGTAGATGCAAAGCTACAAGATATACTACCCTCTGGCCCTTTACAGGAAAAGTTTGCTGGGAGAATGGAGAGAGTAGTTTTCATGATGTAGCCTTTGGAAGTCAAGGGTTCACATAGGCGATTTAACCTTCGATTTGTTTAAACTACATCTAAGTCCTCTCAAAGTTGTAAAGAGTCAACACGCACTCTCAAATGTGCTGTAGATCATCCTGGAACACCACTGCGGCAGCCATCTTTCTAATCTGAACAACCAGAATAATTCAATTTCATGCAGACCTTAGAATAAATCTTCTAACTAACTCTGGGAACATATTTTGAAGTCCTTGTAAAAGCCACCTTGTTTGATAAGGCTCTAACTCTGCCCTGTTCTTTCTCAAAAGTTCTGGGCTACACATGTCCACTCCCATAAATTCATACGAGTGAATGCACAGCTATGGCACATGTGGGACACTTATTCCATGTGAAGGTCAGGTGCACCTGCTGAAGGTGGGAACAACGATACAGGTAACAAGCCATTCAGAAGGACAGTGTTACCTGCTTGCTATAGATAAGGAGCTCGTCAGACCACCGGCAACTCGTAAGATAAATATCATTATAATCCCCCTTTTATACACCAGGAAGCCAAGGAGCAGAGTGGTAGTGTACCTTGTGCAACATCACTCAGCTGATAAATGGTAAAGTCAAGATAGGAACAGGCAATCTGGCACCAGGAAAAACCCTCTAACCAGGGGTTTGCAAATATTTTCTGTGAAGGGCCACCAGATAGTAAATATTCTCAGTGTTCTATATGGTCTCTGACACAGCTCCTCAACTCTGCTGCGGCAGCAGAAAGCAGTCACAGACAATATGGAAATAAACGGATGTGGCCGTGTTCTAAGAAAACTTTCTTGACAGAAACAGGTGATGGGCTGGATTTGGCCCACCTGCTGGGTTGGCGCACCCCTACTCTAACCATGAAGTTAAAACCACTGCTGCTGATATGCATATTAGAATAAATAATCATTAATAGTATTGACGCCCATGATGAAAATAAGAACTGTGTGTGTCTTTGATTGCACGAAAACAGCCAACTCAAGCTGTTTTTTTTTTTTGTCCCCTGGAGCTACGTTCATTTCTGAGCTGAAAGACCTCTTTATGCAATTTCACTTTGCCACCACCCGAGAGGGAGGCGCTACAGCCAAACCCTTATCTCCCAAGGGATTGAGTCAATCACAGCTCCCATCCAGTTTGATCCCTGCTTTCAAGGAAGACAGGTGTGGGGGTCTGGAGCTGCTCCCAGGACTCAGACGAGCCGGCCGCTGCCAAGCCCAGGGCAGTCCTCGGCTCGTGGACGTCAGCCCAATTCTGGCGGCCAGGGATGCTTAAATTCGCCCCAGATACCTGTCAGCAATTAGGAGCCCAGAAAACGGCGACCGGGCTTGCTGGGCAGAGAGACTTCTGAAACATCAAGAAGGCTAGCAAAACTCACACAAGAGGGCCTGGCGTGAGGGGTGGCAGCGGAGTGACTCGTAACCCATCCCCTGGCACGACTAGTAACCCATCCCCTGGCACGACTAGTAACCCATCGCCTGGCAGAGACGGACTAGCTCCATCGTGAAGATGTGATGCGTCCCTGGATACGGAGGGATCGAGTGTAACGGAAGCCGAGAGAAATCGAGAAAAAAAAAAAAGCGTTTTCAGATTGAAAAGCAGTGATAAGTCGCCACAGGATCAGTTCTACTCAATTTTACCCCCTGCGCGTTCCGGAAGCAAACACCAGCCAGCAGTGCATTCTCCTTCCCCCAAAGTTCAAGGGGTGAGATGTGAACACAGCCAGTAAAAAGCCCCGAATGTCTGTGGTTTGTCGGGTCGTAATTCTCTCCCGCAAAGTTACCTTTCCTGTTTCTATGAATTACTCTTACATTCTTGTAAGAGATATGGTTTGAGGTATTTATGGTGCATTCAATTCTGCTATCATTGATTTATTGAACGAAACCAGCTCAGGGATATGATGGAAAGGCCCTAATTCCAAAACCTCTTCCATCTCGGCTCACAGAGCATTTTCTGCCCTGTTGGCCTCCTGCAGATGACCAGCCGGGATAAACAGAGGGCACTCCACTCCCTGTTGCAATGTGCGTGGTGATGTGAAGGAATCAATCAGACAAAAGCAGATTATTACGGTGTCTGAGAGAGATCAAACAGTGCTGGCATCCGCACCCACACACGCCTGATTTACAGGCCGGCTGATAAAGTGCTGCAGCTCACTGTCAGGAGAACATGACAACTCCTTGAGCTCTGTGGATAAATTATTGCTGAAGCCCATGATAACATTTCTCCACCTAGCAACCAAACATAACAGGATGTGGCTTTTAGTACTAGGAGCCAAGTGATACAAAGACAAGACGCCCAGGAGCTAGGAGCTCCGAAAGCACATACTCAGACGGAATAGGAAAACAGCAGCCTCGTGGCAACATATGTGAAATCTATGGGTAATTAATAACTCTGCAGAGGATTCCTAGACCTTTCCCGTCCAGGCAGGTGCACAGAGGAACCTGTTCTGCTTTATGATGGATATTGCTACAGTGAAGGCATTGTCACTGAGCATTGCTCTGTGCCAGGAACTGTGCTGACTGCACAGTGTTGCATCTGAGGGGCGACTCCTAGGGTGGACCCGGTATGTGTATGTCTGGTGGTTAATGAAGTCAACCTGGACCACGGAACCGAGGAACACTGACTCCCACACTGAGACCAGTTACCCCTGTCTCTGGCTCCCTGGGACATCAAGGAGAAACCTCATGTGGTACGAGGCTGTCTCAGGCAGCTCTCTAACAATTGAAAATCTCTTTTTGAAACAAACAAACAACAACAACAAAAAAAAAAGGCAAGCATACCAAGCTAGATTCTGTGAGGTCAATCTTGCTTGGCTTTTACTTTTTTCATTTTTAAAATCATCATCTTTTCCAAGTGATGCCGGTTTTTCAATGGATGGAAGTGGCATCAGTTTAAAATAAATTTGAGACATCAGCTCCATGAGGGCAGGGAGTGTTTTCTTATTTGTCCACTGCTGTATCTCCCAAATCTCACCAGTGCCTAGACAAGTAGATTGTCGGTAAATATTTGTTGAATCAAATTAACTAAATAAGAATAATAAGTGGATGATAGTATAAGTAGTACCGAAATATGGCACAATTTGTGATGAGTGTGCATGATGGTGTGAAGATAGAGCAAAATATATGAAAGTGATATTTCAACAACTAGTGTTAAGGAACATGGCTATTTACTGTAATCCTAGAAGGCAGAAACTGTTACTTACTTTTTGGATAAAGAAAATGATGCTCTAAGGCATTAGGTAACTCATTCAAAACCACAAGCCTACAGAACCTGAGCTCAGTCTGAGCGTGCTCAGTCTCAGAAGTGAGCTCTGCATGGCTCCATCCACTTCTTCCCTCTCACTCATAAAACTACACTGTGAAGCAGCCGCCCTGATCCCCTTTCCAAGTGAAAGATAACTGACCTCACAGAAAGCACCCAAGGTCACGTGATAATGTGGCAGCTCTGGGAATCGAACCCAGGTCTGCTTGGCTGACCATTCTCCGGCATGTGACCCTATCTCCAAAGATGCTTGTTTCAAATGATTCTGCAGACTGCTGGAAAGTAGATTTTATCCTTGCGCAGGGGCCATGCTAATCTTCTCTGTATCGTTCCAATTTTAGTATATGTGCTGCCGAAGCGAGCACTGGAAAGTAGATTTTAAATGGCAGACAATTAAAGCTTTGGGTCACACCTGTCTTGGATGCTCTGGATGTATTCCAAAGAACAGAACCGTCATTCAGTTGGCAAAACAGGAAAATTAGCCCAGCACCTAAATGCATTTGAGATATCACTTACAGTCCCCAAGAACAGTGGCCAGAGGTATAATAAGAGCCTCAACAGTGCTTATTTTAGCAACATACAAAGAGACACTTGCATAAATGGAAAGATTGAGTTCTTACCTTTTCCCTGCAGGTATCAAGATAAGCAACTGTTACAGGCAATGAGGAGGAAATCCGCACTTCCTTGGGAATGCCACGCCTCCTTGGGAGGGAAGAAATGAACAAAAGGGCTAAGAATCCCATTAAAGGTGAATCTTCCAAAAGCTGAAGGCATGACTCACATACAAATATAGAATCAACCTGTGTCAAAAACTTTAGTTAACTCAATAATGAGGGAACCAGTATGACAGCAGGAGTGGCTCAAAGGAGGAGGCAAGGAAGGCAGATTTATATTCTAAGTTGTTCAAAAGGATGCTGAAATGAATTTACTAGGAGATTCCAAACTGGACAGTATCCCATAGTCACTAAACCATAACGGTGTGAGGTCTTTTTTCCCAGACAGAACTCTACAAGTTAGCGTACATCCGTACATCCGGTTCTAACTAAATAGCAAATGGCAAAGTGAACACAAGCGTGTTCTCCTTGATATTAAATAACTCTTGGGTGAGTCTGATCACGCATAGTAAAAGGACATGGAGTCATCCTTAGCTTTACCTGCAGGCTTTAGATAATTTTTCTTAACAATCTTGATGTACCAGTACAAATGTACCACGCTGGTAGATGATGTTGATAATGGGGGAGGGTGTGGTCACGAGGGGTACATGCGAAATCGCTGTCACTTCTGTCTCAACTTTGCTCTGAAACTAGAACTTCTCTGAAAAAGTAAAGTCTTTTAAACGTTTAAGTTTTTTTAAAAAAAGAAGCAAAGGGAAAGACATGGGCTATCCTACATAGGATAAAGTGAAAACAAGCGGAAGGACCATACCACTTGAGTGGTCAGTTAGGAAACATTCCTGCATCCTGCATACCTCTCCTGCATCAGCCTCCCCCAGCTCCATAGTGGGGTTACAAGGACAAGAGTTGAGGTCTGAGCAAGAGGACCCCAAACAAAAGATGCCTGGAAACAATGATACACACTTGCTCTATCCCAACAAATACACCTGTCCACGGCCATCCCTAACCAGTTAGCCTGCTGAGTCACTAGGGGTTTTTTCTGTGTTTCTGGGTAGAGCACATGCAAAGACAGAACACGATCATACTGGTGTCTCCAAAGGAGGCTGATTTAAGCTGTCATGCTGTCATTCATTCTGACTTGGTCTTTCCATCCGTCTCTAAGTACGACTCGCGATTGTTCCAACAACCATTCCCTCTTGTATTTTTATCATTCTTACAGGTTGCCAGCTTACTCTCTATACTTAACATATTTCATGAATTCCACCTGTGTTCCATAAGATTCTTCCATATTCATTAATGTTAACACAGCCTGGGCATATCACCTATACCCCAAAAGCCACTTGCTTATTTACCACTGATGTTTAAAATTTTCTATAAGTTTCACTCATCCCATTTGCCTTTGCCTTGTCTAGCAGATTTGAATATACTGAAATAGTACAGCAAACCCACATTACAAAGACCCAAAAGGTTGTGATGGGATGAAATAGAGAGGGATGAAATAAAGAGAGAGGAGTGAAATAAAGAGTGAGGAATGATTAAAAGAAATGTAAGAGAAGTGGGAAGCAGATATAATTTCTTTAAAACTATGAGACAATTGGGGGAATTGAACTCTGGCTGGATATATGATATCAAGAAATTACTGTACATTTTAGAAGTGAAAATTGTATTTTTAGGTGTGAAGAAATAGAGTTTTATGTTTTAGAAATGCATACTGAGGTATTTATGGATCAAATTATATGATATCTGAAGTTTTCTTCAAAATGAGCCAATGTTTTGCAATTTAGATCAACAAATAGTTCCTGAGCTTATGCTAAGCAGAGTTTTGCAAACTGAGAATTATGACTCATTAGTAAGTAAATTGGTTTGGTGGGCTTTGGCCAGAACATGTGAATAAGGAATAGAAGAGAAGAGAATAAAAAATATCATTGTGTGTGGTATTCTGTCATCAAAAATCTTGTTCCATGAAACTTTTGTTTCAGTTCTGCCTCTGTGTGTGTTTGTGTGCGTGCGTGTGTGTAAGTGTGTGTGTTACGAATATACCTATAGTAGATCATGGTGTAAAATGTATTTCTTGGTGTGGGTTACAGTTAATGAGGTTTGAAGATCACGGTTGAAAGCAGAGTCCTGATCACTGATGGGCACAAGCAGATACAAGAAGAATAAGACGTGGAGTTCCCTTCGTGGCTCAGTGGTTAACGAATCCGACTAGGAACCATGAGGTTGTGGGTTCAATCCCTGGCCTTGCTCAGTGGGTTAAGGATCCGGCATTGCTGTGAGCTGTGGTGTAGGTTGCAGACGCGGCTCGGATCCCGCGTTGCTGTGGCTCTGGTGAAGGCCGGCGGCTACAGCTCCTGTTAGACCCCTAGCCTGGGAACCTCCATATGCCGCAGGTGCGGCCCTAGATAAAGGCAAAAAAAAAAAAAGAAGAAGAATAAGACGTGGTTTCCACTTTGCCAAAGAAACAGACATGAATGGGCAAATAGTGTGGAATGCCAAGAGCTCTGCTAGCAGTGAGATTTGAGGAAGACAAAAGATGCATTGACTGACTCTGGCATGGGGCTTCAAAGAACAGGTAACATGTGAAATGAGTGTTGAAAGATGAAAAGGATAAAAAAGGGTAGAAAAGGCATCTCTCAGGAAGGGAACAAAGCAGCACAGAGATGTAAACACATATATGGTATACTGGGCAAAAGAAAGTAATTTGGTGAGGCTGGGATCCAGCTGAGAAATGATGATATAGAGCAATAAGTGAGGGGATGGGTTCTGACTGCTTCATTCTCCCTAAAAGTCCAGTGGTGACGGCTCACCATCTCTTTCCCAGGACCTCTCCAAAACTCTTTTCCTCCTTTAACAAGATGTCCACTGTCATATCACAAGTCAGAGCACTCAAGTCACCTTGATGCCTTATTTTTCGAGATGGACACTGTCAGCACTGCACACTGATGCCCTTTTATCATTTCTGAGCCCTGGTCCTCCGGCTTGTGGGCGCTGTAGCTTCTAGGTGTCGCCTCTACTCTCCTGGAAGACTGCTCTCTGACTTCAGAAAGCTGGATGTGCTGGAAGGTGGCAGCCCATAGCCAATGACTGGTTGGGGTGGGAGCGTGAAACTGGCGCCAACTGAGATCAGCTTGGAAGCACAACCTACATTCCATGGTTCCCCTGTGGGGTCAGGCTCCCCCTTCCCTCTAGGGGACGCTGCCTGGAATCTCTCCTTTCCTGGTTTCCCTGGAAGCACATCACTTGCACATAAACTCTTGTCTTAGGGTTTTGCTCCAGCAGAACGGAAACTAATGAACATCCCATAGACAAAGATTCACAAGGCTCTTTTAACTCTCCGTTTTCTAATTGTAGTAACCTAGGTTTATACATACTTCGTCGTATAGTTTGCTGCAGCAGATTTCTAATTTGGTTTGCTTTTATTTAATTCATTTATCCATAAAATAGTATTGTTCCTCTACTATATTCCAGGCACTGCTGCTCTCTACTTAAATTCATCTTCTATTAATTTGTCTTGAAACATCGTTTTCATAAAGGCACCTTGTTGATCAAAACCTTCCAGGGGCTCCCAATCACCTCAAGGGGTTTTTCCCTAGGCTCAAGTTGTTTCCTTTATAAAGGTAAAATATATCCATATTCTCATGGATCCTCAATGTAATTTTAAAAATTCATTATAATTTCATTTCAACGTGTATGAACATAAAACTAGTTATAAACTCCTTATACTGACAACTTTGATATAACTATAAATCCAGAATAAATTTTCAAATTATATTCAAACACCACTACAAAACCAATAAAATTTAAATTCTCAGCATTAATTTAATGTGACAGATGATATTATTTTGCTGGAACAAAATCGCTGATATTTGGTTTAATAGTGGAAGAAGGTAATCTCAGGTTTGTCTGTATATCTAATCTGTTTCTGTATTTCAACTTCAATAATGCTAATGTAAGGAACAGCCATTCTCATAAGAATGCTGTCTAAAATTGTATTAATCACTGAAATTTTTTATTTCTAATTCAGGACAATAAGCACCAAAATCTGCCCAAGAATAACCCTTGCATTCCAGTTGTTTTAAAGCAACTGGAATTGATAACTCTGCAGAACTATTTCATTTACTTGAAGATAAGGTCAGCCCTATGTTGTTCTAGGAAACTTCATCAAATGAATGTTTATTCCAATGCTTTGAAATCAAGATCAGGCTAGGCTTCCTCGAAGCAAACCTGAGACAAAGATGTGAATACAGGGGTTTATTTCAGAAGTGACTTTAGTAACCACTGGTAAGCAACGTGGATTTGTGATATAGAGAAGAAAGGGAAATTAATACAGCATGCGGTGATAAGCAGGGTTACTGCTGCAGGCAACTAGGGCTCAGTGCCACTGGAAACCTCAGAACCAGCCTGCTGAGAAGTGAGACAACTGGAGTATTTATCCTCCAGTACCCATCTGTCATTGGTGAATGGCTGCTCCCCAGACTAACTCCTCAACACATGTGGCCGGAAAGAGAAAGTCCCTAAGCAAAGGCTCAGAGGTGTTTGTAGCTGATGCCTGGGCACCTGCAAGAACCATGAGTGCCAACCAGATGTGGGCAGGGCACCGACAACATCTGTCTAGAGGCAGATAACTTCTTCCTTGGGTGCTAACAGCTGTACTGTCCAATATCGAAATATTTCAAGTTTAAGTTCCACAATGAGATCTGCTCACACAGGTAGGGCACTCACGCTGTAGGGGAGGTCTGGTATGTCCATCCCCCTGGATGCTGTGGACAGACCCAACTGCCACAACTTTTCTCTGTGCAAACAACTGCAAGATCCTTATGCATCAGCTGCTGTGCATCGTTTAGCCTCCATTTGATGAGACCACCACAAGATAGTACATAGTGATAGGGTTGGTTTTCCATCACACACTCGTGATATTTTCTAATTATCATTACAATTTAGAAAATAAAAGTTTCAGGAGTTCCCCAGTGACCTAGCACTTAAGAATCCCATGTTGTCACTGCTGAGGATTGGGTCACTGTTGTGGCATGGGTTTGATCCCTGGCCCAGGAACTTCTGCATGCCACAGGTATGACCAAAAACAAACAAACAAACAAAAAAGTAAAGTTTCATAGAGAACTTCATAACCCCTGACAATAAGTGCTGGGACCCCTAAGGTGGCAGGAGAGGGGCCGGGGGTAGAATGAAGGAAGGTCCAGAGAAAAACTTTCCTTCTACATAAGAGTGCAGATAGCCTGAAACTCAAGGTCCATTCAATTCTACTCTCAAGCTCCCTTCACAAACATTTCATAGTCAAACAGATCTATCAGCAACATGATGAGCACACCTTTTATCTGGCACCTGCTGGACTGTAGACACCTGTCACCACAAGATTCACAGACCTTTCAGCCTGCCTTCAATTCATCTGGACCTGAGTCCCACTGAAAGGCCAGCCTTCCCAGGTTGCACTAGTTCACGACAAATTCACAGCTCGTGACGCTCACTTACCAATTAACCGCATGCTGCCTTCTCCTACCCTTGGTCTTGCGTTGCTTTTTAACGTTTCATGTGTTCATGTCATATAGCTCCAACTAGGCAGTGACACCTACAATGAGACTGATCCAACACACCTCAATGGAAGAAAGCAGATTCTGCAATCCATCCACCCACCGGCTTAGGCACATGGGCTCAACTGTGTACTAGTCATGACCTTGAGCCTTTGTTTCTCCATCCATAAAAAGAGACCTAGTAACTTCCACTCAGTGCTGATGTAAGGATAAATATCTGAAAGCATTTTGCAGAATGTCTACAATCCAGCAGGTACCAGATAAAAGGAGCCCCCTTTCTTACTTTGCAAATGTGCGTTTTCATTCAATGTTTCTTTCCAACAGCCTTGAGAAAGTTACAGTATCATCTTCAAGTTCTGGCCCTAGTGACGAGTTGAGAGACCTTTAGTTTCACTATGATTTGCTTATAGTCTAAAGAGCCTGAAAACAATTTTATAAGACAGTCTTCTGGGGAGAGGACATCTGGATTTCTCTCATCTTTCTCTTAAAGATTGTCCTGTCTGTGCCCTAGAAAGACAGGGAATTGATAAACAGATCCTCACGGTCATGGTTACATTCTGTTGATAAACTTCATTTGGTTGAAAAAGATGTTCGGCTAAGAAAATTTTGTGAGTTCAAACTCTGTCCCACAAGCATGTTATTGATGCACATGGAGTGGCCATGCAGCCGGGACGGTGCAGACTTAGGTCTTTCCTCATCACGGGCAGAGAGAATTAAGAAACTTGGTTTCCATGACCCTGACAAGCAACGGCAAGCATTAAGAGTTCTATGACGCTGACTCAGTAATCATTCATAATTTTTTGTTTTGCTTTGTTTTCTATCTAATTACAGGCTGTTGAATTTTGCCTCATATGATGCTGTCAACTTAGCTTTATTCACAAGGTCAAGACTTAGGGTTCCACCTGTTGTATCCCAAAAAACCCAGCCACTGAGCACACCATCACTGAGGGGCCCTGAAGGAAAATATTTTAAAGTCATTTGTGCTTCTTCAAAGGATCAAAACTACCACTAATAACAGGCAACTTTTAAGAGGGAGATTCTCCTTGCACAAACAAGTTTTTAAATCTACACTATGTAGCAGTCTCCTGCTTTTTTGAGACGAAAACCAGAAGCAGCAGGAGATGTCCACAGTTCACTGAGTATTTATATCATTTAAATTGCAGACAAAAAAGAAAAATTCCTTCTAAATGGGATGAGCCTTTGAAGTTGGGGCTATTAGGACTTACAGGTGAACTGTGTGCATGATCATCAGTAGAAGTCTATCCATGAGGCACTAAGTACAAGGTGATACGTTAACACTGACTCACTCTTCTTCTGGGGCCTGTGGTTGAAAAGCTGCTAAGCATCAAATGCCAGAGGTGAGCTTTTGTTTTACAATAACGCTGTGGGTCCCTGGGGTTCCTTCTGTTCTAGATACTCTCCCAACATCCTCTTCCAATATGCTCCCAAACCTTGCAGAGTTTTCATGGATGTGTACTTTGAAAAGGTATGCTTTCAGATGGCCAGTTTTGTTAACAGTTTGTCCTGATGGAGTTAGCGCCATCCTGTGGCAGCATTTTCCTCCTTTTATTTTCAAATAATGCCTATGTGTTGACTGCAAGTAACAAAAAACTCAAATAACACATAGGGCTATCTTTTTCAGGTAACAGGAAATTCAAAGGGGGACACTTCCAAGCTGTTTAAGTGGCACATGTTATCAGCAAGGAACAAAGCTTCTACACCTCACTTCTTCATCCTTGGAATGTGCATTTTAGCCTCATCAAAACTGATGGCTGCTCAATCTCCAAGTATCATATCTGTGTTCTGGGAAGAAAATAGGGGCATAAAGAATTTGCCATTGGGTCCAAATCTTTTTTGTAAAACCTTTCCCGGAACCCCTGCTGCTCAAATCTCACTAGATAAAACTGGGTTACTTGGCTGCCCCTTATTCAAGGAGTAAGTAATGCAGCTGGCATATTTCTTCCCTCCAAAAAAATCAGAATTTTGTAAGTACTAAAGAAGGGAATATAGGTAATATCCAGGCAAGCAGCAATGTCTTTCATATCAGTGTCCAGGGATGAGAGTCATCTCTTAAGAGAAAGTCACCTGCCTTAAACACACCAAAGCCTCTTTTTCTGGAGACACGTCTACGTTCATCAAGGTCATAATCAGAGTTGGCCAAAACATCAAAACAGGAACATTAACTTGGTTGAAATCAGGGAGCCTCGACTCTCCATGAAGTAATGAACTTTGGATTCACCAGAAATCAAGGCCAAGAAAGCAGCAAGCTTCAAAAAAATCACATTTTTTTTCTTTTTTCCCCCATGAGATTATTCAGTTCACTGGGGAAAAAAACATTTCTTTGCTATTTGTCGTATCCCAGACACTCACCACAGGATCTGAATGTAAAAGACAGTCGGTGAGTGCCTTGTAAATAAATACGTGTATTTAAAATAAAAATTTTTTTTCCTAAAAGCATTATTATTAGAGCTCAAAATAAATGTAAAAAAACAAACATGAACCAGAAAAACATCACAATCTCAATCACCCTAATCTGAAAAGACATTAGATAAAATTCAGGATTAATGTCTGAATGAACAACAAAGACAGACTCTAAATAAACCTGAGATAAAAGTGAACCTCTGAAACATAATGAAGAATATTTTCTTAAAACAGCAGACAAGATCACCCTAAAAACCCTAGCAGCCGTCCTATTAGAATCAGCAGCAGGACAGAATAATAAGAGAAGCCTCTCTTCTTGCCAATACTATTAAACTTTTTATCTAACCTAGAAAGTTAGACTAGAAAATAATTCTAAATACAGCTATTGGAAAGAATAAGACAAAAATACTGGCCAGTTATATGACCATCCTTTAGAAAACTCAAGAGAATCAATGGACAAACAGCAGAAATAAAAGTTCAGTAGGTTGATGAGTTACAGAATAAATGTTGAGGCTATGACAGCAATAATCAGAAAATGTTTGTGATATAATGTTGATGAAAAATGCAGGCTTTAACACACAACCACATGAGCGACAATCTCTATATTGATATAAAAATGACAATAGATTTATAGAAATTGACAGATAGATGTAAGTACATGACTTAACCTCTCCAGTGTTAGACAAACAGCACTAAATCAGAACTTTCCTGCTTCCGTTCACCTATTAGCATTCCAGAACAGCACATGTAAGAAAACATATCAAACTAATCAACACAGAGCATAGAAGTAGGTGCAATTGAGACCTACAGCCAGGGCCCCACACTCGCAGCCACTGCTTCCTCTGCCCATGGTATCTTAATAAATACGTCTCTCTTAGTCAACGCTCACACAGTTGTACACCCTACGACAGTTTCAACTCTCCTAAACAACAACCACCAGCAGCTTTGTTGAGTTGTCCTTTGAAAGTGGATTTTGTACATGGTATATAGCTTTTATTGTACAAGAGGTCATCCTAAATCCACCCTCCAAACCTGGTTTAAATCAATCCAGACTGAGAGTCAGAAAGTTAATTTTATTTCCATTGATATATCAAAGCTTAAGAGGAAATACACCAAAACATTTATAATGAGATTAGAGATTTTTTTATCTTTATGTTTTTTTATCTTTAGTTTTTCTACAATGAACAGGCATTACTTTAGGTTTTTTAAGTTTTTTTTTTTCTTTTTACTCTCCTTTTTACAGCCACACTTGCAGCATGTGGAAGTTCCCAGGCTCAGGGTTGAATCAGAGCTGCAGCTGCAGGCCTGTGCCACAGCCACAGCGACACTGGATCCGAACATCTGTGACCTTAACCCATCAGATCCTTAACCCATTGAATGAAGCCAGGGATTGAACCTGCATCCTCACAGACACTATGCTGGATTCTTAACTCACCTAGCCACAACGGGAACTCCTTTTTTTTTTTTAAAGTCTTGATTCAACCCTTTTTCCAAATCCTTCATTTCCCAAGACATATCTCAAATCTTCAAAATAGGAGTTCCCCTCATGGCTCAGCGGTTAACGAATCAGACTAGGATCCATGAGGATGCAGGTTCGATCCCTGGCCTCGCTCAGTGGTTAGGGATCCAGCATTGCGGTGACCTTTGCAGACATGGCTTGGATCCCGCGTTGCTGTGGCTGTGGTGTAACCCTGCAGCTGTAGCTCCAATTCGACCCCTAGGCTGGGAGCCTCCATATGCCACAGGTGCGGTCCTAAAAAGCAAAAAAAAAAAAAAAAAAAGCCACTTCAAAATGTATCTCATGTCTGGGCCCATGCTTTTCTCTAGTCCAAGTCACTGCCGTTTCCTTCCTGGGTAACTGTACTAAACCCCAGGTTCATCTCTTGCAGCAACCGGTTCTTTCATACAAATAGATGAAAAGAGACCTCACACAGGATGTCTGTGCACGCTGACAGGAAGGACACACGAGTGAGTGAGCAACTATGGGTAGAGGAAGGGCTACGGGTTCTGCCAGGAGATGGACGGTGAGACCAAGAGAATGACCACGGCCTTTCACCACCAGTTCAAGCCACACTCATCAATTCCCTCATCCCTGGCATAATTTCAATACATCTCTGAGCCAAACAAAAAACTGTCTAAAAGAACAAGCCAATAAGCAAAGACCAGAAATTTTGAAACAGAAGAATCATAAGTGAGGACAAAGAATAACCTGAGGTGACAGGTATTATCAGATCTGAACAGGCATCCCGTGAACATCTACGGCCTGTGTAAGAATCTAGTGTACAATTAAGGAACATTTAAATCAGTGTGAAGTTATAAACTATCCAATAAATGTATCTGAGGAAATTGGAAAGAGGATGCAATTTTAAGTTAAAATGATTCAGTAAAACAAACTGGAGATTTTTTTTACCTTTTAATTTAATTTATGTTTATTTTTCAATTTATAATTGTGTGATTTGATGAATTAAAGCAATATATGTCAAAAATACCATAAGTGAAAATAAAAGGCAAACTGCCAGGTGTTAAATGGCATTGCAGTATATGTGATAAAGGTATGATCTGAATAAAAAGGGCACGTTTACTTAACGTCAACTAGAAAAAGAATGCTTCCTTTTGGAAAATGAGAAAAGAATATGAGCAGACAATTTGTAAAAGAAAAAAAATGTGGCAAATAAACATGAAAAAGCTCAAATTTATCTGTAGCCAATAACTGCAAAATAAAAAATGTGAATAAAATTGGCAAATCTGAACAAAAAATATGGTATTTATTACTGTTGAGGGTGTCATAGTGAGACTAATATTCATGCTCTGCTAGTGGAAGCTTAAAGTGGAACCATAATTAAGTATCACTTTCCTTAAAATATGTTAAAATATTTATACCCACTCCTAGAAACTTGTGTGTGTCCAACACACAAGGATTATTTACAAGGATGTTTATTGCAACATTACTTCTAATGGTAAGAACCTGGCAACAATCAACAAAATTAGTTAATGAGAACATTTAAAATATTCTAAGTCTACTTAATGACATTGGAAAATTATCATGGATAATTTGCTAGAATTTAAAAACAGCTACGAAATAACAAATTTAGTATGATGCTAATTTCATTAAATTTTATGCATTTCTATGAAGACAGAAACAAATCATGGACAGAAATAAAATATTAACAATGGCTATGTGGTGATATCATGGGTAAATATTATTGTATTTCTCCTATTTTTTTCTGTTTGCCTAATTTTTCATAAAATATATATGATAATCCAGAAAGAAAACACCACACACACATATGTATGTACATGTGTATATACATGTGTGCATATATTCCTCTAAAAATCAATTAAAAGGACTGTCAGGAATGGTCTCATAAAGGATCAAATAGAGTTAAGAAGTTTTTCTTTAAAAAAAAATAAAATCTCTTGTTAAAACTCCATTCCATACCCCTGTCCCTCTCTTATTTTAAAATAAATGTTGTCCTCTTTATTCTGTGTAAGCCAGCTGGGGTTGTCTATCTACATCCTCCTGTGCGCAACGCCTAGCACGTAGTGTCCTTAACAAACGTCTGTTGAAGAAACTGAATAGATGCTACAGCGCAAATGGGGAGAAGGGTCTTCTCACCCTTTGATGATAATCTCCTTGACACTATTTAGAATCCCTCTAAATAGACTATTGATCCTGCTGTTTAACCACTTTTAGAAATGTCTTAATATTAACTACTCTAAAAACAAAAATCATTATTTTTGACAGATGCTCTCTAAAATTTAATTGGTTTAACACCTATCATCCCATATAGCAAGTTAATTTACTTAGCTACTTGGGGGCACATTTTGCAATTAATTCTTTCCAGTGGGTTCACCATGATGCTCACTGTTTACATCTAGATGACTCACAAGAGCGTCGTTGAGATTTTGGGACAACTGCACTGGGCGACACTGACACCTGCGGTGAAAATTTTTCAAGATAAAATTTCCTGGACCCTCCTCCATAAGGTGAGAATTTCAGGAGTTAGTAAATCAATCATTTATTTGTAGAGACGGTGCCAGAAATTATGAGTGAGTGCAGGAGAGAGCGGAGAGGGGAGTTCAGGCTTTGCTTATGGGTCATAAGGTCTACATTTATAAGACAGTGAGAAAGTCTGATAAAATAAGCTCCAAAAATGTACAAATACGACACCAAACACAACCCTCCTTACCTAGCAAAACATGAATCAAATCATAACAAAAACTTAGAGAAATTTCACAGTAGGATCTCTTCAGAAGACATTCATTTTGTCTGAGACCTGGTTCCTATCAAGCCTATTGAGAGAAATTTATCGTACAGATTTTACAGTTAGAGGTACAGATGTGATTTTCTTTATTTTCCTATAATTGAGCTTAACCCAGACCAATAAGAGAAAAACTGAATCTAGTCACTTGTGATAACCAACTGCCAAGACGGCTGCCAGTCATCCTTGCCTTGTGTGGTCAAGAGACCACAGAGAAGAGGGCCGACCTGTGTAACCTAAAAGATACTGTAGAAATGAAGGTATGTGACTTTTCACACTAGATCCTAAAATGTATTGCACTTTCTGCTTTGCTCTCTCTTGGAATACTTGCTCTGTGGGAAATCAGACGCCATTGTTTGTGAGGACATTCGAGTAGCCTCTAGGTGTGTGTCTGGGGGCAGGGGGAAAGGAAGGCTCCCTGTCTGAGAGAAGACTTTACGAAACTTCCTAATATTGGGGGAAGGGAATCCTGGCCATTAAGTTATATATTAATAGGACGTTTTTGGCAATACATGACAGAATGGTAGCATCAAAATTGCTTAAATAATACCCATCTTTATCTCCCACAAGAGTAAAAGGGGAGGTACGTACTCCCAGAGTCAATTCCGGGGCTCCACAGCCTCAGGTCTCCTGTCAGCATCTATTCTCTTAGCTTTCCCTTTATCATATTCTTTTTCCTGTGAACAATCTGTTCATCTTTTTTTCTCTTTTTAAGGCCGCACCTGCTGCACACAGAAGTTCCCAGGCTAGGGGCCGAATCAGAGCTGCAGTTGCCAGCCTACACAACAGCCACAGCAACGCCAGATCTGAACTGCATCTGCAACCTGCAGCTTGCAGAAATGCTGGATCCTTAACCCAATGAGTGAGGCAAGGGATTAGACCCACATCCTCACGGACACTATGCTGGGTTCTTAACCCACTGAGCCACAATGGGAACTCCTATTCATATTTTTCAACCATTTTCCTCTTAGACTGTTGGTTATTTTCTCATCAATTCTAGGAACTCTTTATGTATTAGGAGGCTAGCTTTTGGCCTGTATTCTAGGTTGTGGTCTTGTCCACATTGTCATTTGATGTTTCACTTTGCCTTTGGAATTTTTAATCACACATATTTCAGTAATATCTTTAAACTTATCCCTCTTTTTCTTGTTTCTGGATTAAAAAGCTCCTAGCCCAAGTTTAAAAAGCAATTACTCCATGGTTTTTCTAATGCTCTACGGGTTTTTTTTTTAACGTTTAAATGTTTAATTGCTTATAATTGCTCATATTTGTAATTTTTTAAATTTTATTGGATTATGGTTGCTTTACAATGTTGTGTTAGTTTCAGGTGTACAGCAAAGTGATTCAGTTATACATACACATATATTTTCTTTTTCATGTTCTCTTCCCCACAGGTTATTATAGAAAAATGAGTAGAGTTCCCTGCGCTACACAGTAGGTCCCTGTTGGTTATCTAATTTATATATAGTGGTGTGTATATGTTAATTCCCATACTTTATCCGCTCCCACCACGCTTCCCCTTTGGTAACCATAAATTTGTTTTTAAAATCTGTGAGTCTGGGAGTTCCTGTTGTGGCTCAGCAGAAACGAATCTGACTAGGAACCATGAGGTTGTGGGTTTGATCCCCGGCCTCACTCAGTGCATTAAGGATCCAGTGTTGCCGTGAGCTGTGGTGTAGGTCACAGACATGGCTCAGATTTGGTATTGCTGTGGCTGTGGCTGTGGCTGCCAGCTGTAGCTCCAGTTTGACTCCTGGCCTGGAAACCTTTTGGACCCCTAGCCTGGGAACCTCCGCATGTCATGAATATGGCCCTAAAAAAAGCAAAAAGAAAAAAGGGAAATCTGTGAGTCTGTTTCTGTTTTGTATGTAAGTTCATTTGTATCATTTTTTATCAGATTCCACATAAAAGTGATATTTAAATTTGTAATTTGAGGTCTGGATGCAATTAAATTTTTCCTTCGAATCTCCCATCCCATTTATTGAATAGCTCATATCTCCCACCACATTCATATCTGAGATCACATTCTATTAACCTATAACACCACCTCATCTCCCTATTGCAAAATGTGGGTCTAAAAAAATGAACAGTAGTTATCCACCATTTCCAAAGCATTATTAGAATTCAACAAAGCTGCATCATATATATGCTTTAGAACAGAACTGGCAAACCATGGCCAGTGCGCCAATCTGGCCCTCCACTTGTTTTTGTAAATAAAGTTTTATTGGAACACAGCCACACTCATCTATGCATTTTCTATGGCTGCTTTCACATTACAAATGCAGGGCTGAGTAATTGCAACAGAGACCATATAACCTGCAAAGCCTCAAAATTTTTTTTTTTACTATTTTTTTCTTTCTTTTTTGTTTTTCTTTTTTTTGTCTTTTTTTTCATCTTTTTGCCTTTTCTAGGGCCGCACTCGCGGCATATGGAGGTTCGCAGGCTAGGGGTCTAACAGAAGCTGTAGTTGCCGGCCTTTGCCACAGCCACAGCAACATGGGATCCGAGCCACGTCTGCAACCTACACCACAGCTCATGGCAATGCCGGATCGTTAACCCACTGGGCAAGGCCAGGGATCGAACCTGCACCCTCATGGTTCTTAGTCGGATTCGTTAACCACTGAGCCACGACGGGAACTCCAAAGCCTCAAATATTTACTATTGGATCCTCCCCAAAGAAGTTTTCCAACTCCTGCTTTAAGATATACAGAGCACTTTAACATACATTAACTCCAGTAAAGCCACAACAATCTAATGAGACAGTATTATCCCCATTTCATCTGTAAAGAATATGAGACTTGAGGAGGTTAGATAGCTGGTGAAGGGAAGACCCCAGATCTCAGATCTTAACCCAAGTCCCAGGATTTAAATCCCACAATTGTTTTTTCTATCATTTATACTGTTTTATGGTTTTCAAAGTCCTTTTGTACATCTTAATTATCTTGATATTTCCAATACTCCTGTGAAGAAAATACGAGTCCCATTTTATAGATGTAAAAACTGAGTTACTGAGAAAGTAAAATTCTGAAATGTTTACAGCTTTTAAGTGTTGGTATCTGAATCTAAGTCTCTACTTAAAAAAAAAATCTGCTTCCTCTAAAACACCTCATTGCTGTTATCTTCATGCAAATCCTTGCTCAAGCCAGCCCAAAATGCTCTGAGCATCCCAGCTATTCTTTAGCTAATAATGGTGATAGAACTATCTTTTTTAATGCTAATGATCTCTCAAAAAGAAAACAAAATTAAGCCCAAGAAAGAGAGAAAATGGCAGAAAGGACAGGGGGGAGCCTGAAACTTAGGTTTTTAAATACAACTTGATTAAATATATACCTATTCTTCAAGGCAAATAAGAATCTTTTGGAAGGAGAAGCGGAAAAAGCGGCACTGAATTTCATCCGGCTCGCGATGCCCATTAGCGCAGACGTAAAATCCTTATCCTGTTCCTTCCAGCCAAATTAAGGAAGAACATCGCAACACTGTTTACTGAATTCTCATTCTCAAGGCGATGTTTGTCTTTTGCAGGAACTTGGAGGATGCATGCTGAGACCAGAAAGAGGAATATTAAGCACATTTTTTAAAGCTATCTTTTTAATAAACTGTATCCATAATATCTAAGCAATTCACACTATGCCCCCACAGACTCTCTGTTTCTACTCTGCTGGCCCACTGGTTCTATAAAGTCACATCTTTCTGTTATTAATAAGGCAGTTCACCTCAGGTACTTCTTTAATTTCCTGTATTTTTTTCCAACACAAAGTTAATTTACTTTATCCCTTATCCCAAGAACGATAACAGGGTTTCTATAAAAGTGAACATCCATGATCAAAGAGAAGCTTGTATTATAAACAAATTATTACAACTGGGCTCCCTTTGAAATATTTTAACTTAATTAAGCTCAAACACTTTTGGCAAAGGTTTAAAAACTTGAGAGTAATTGAAAAGCCATTCCAATTTGGCTGGAATTCTCTTTTAAGGTTGGAGGGGGGGGGGGTGTAGTTTTTATGGTTACAGCCTAAAATATTGCACTGATATTATTTTTTAGTTGCTACTTTTTTAAACCAAAGATATTAGGCAAAACTGAATCTGGGGAATGATGGAATTGTTACACAGCTTCATTTACAGTGGTAGTTACACAAATGTATACATTTGTCAAAACACATAGTACTGAACATGAATAGAGCTAAATTTTACTATATGTAAATTATTCCTCTATAAACCTAACTTTTTAAAAAATTGGATTCTGAGGACTCAGCTAAGTTGAAATCTATTCTCAAGATGTTTTCTAAGCCTTGTCTGTAGTGACCAAAACAAAGAAAAAAGTAACTAGAAACAAATATACGTTGATCAGTTGAGAAGAAATTTTTTAAATTATATATATATATATATGTGTATATATATATATATATATATATATATATATATATATATATATATATATATATATTGCACTGCACAAGATATATGTATCTTGACCCAGAACACTCTATGTAAAACATTGTTAAATTGGGGGAAAAAAAGAAAAAAGGCAAGCTGCAAAATAATGTGCCTTAAAAGAAATAATAGTGATAATAGCTAAAGTAGTAGTATAATTTTCTTTAATAAATAGATGGGAAAAATCTTGGGAAGATTAACAGTCACTAATATTTACTGATCACTTCAATGTGTCAGGCATGATTCTAAGTGCTTCACAAGTAATATCTCATTTAGTGGGTTTTTTTGGGGGTGTCTTTTGTCTTTTTAGGGTCGCACCCACAAAATATGGATGTTCCCAGGCTAGGGGTCTAATTAGACCTGTTGCTGCCGGCCTACACCACAGCCACAGCAACGCGGGATCCGAGCCACGTCTGTGACCTACACCACAGCTCACAGCAATGACGGATCCTTAACCCACTGAGCTAAGCCAGAGATCAAACCCGCAACCTCATGGTTCCTTGTCGGATTCGTTTCCGCTGCTCCACGATAGGAACTCCCTCATTTAGTTATCCTAGAAAGTCTAGGAAGTAGGTAAGGGAGATCTGCTTCCAGCCCCACTCGTGCAGTTGGGTCTTGCCTCAATTCCTCACCACCTGCCCTTTCCAGAGAGTCGCTCCCAAGCTGGAAGCCAGCTTTCCCCAGGATGGCCAATCCAAGAGGGAACAAAACAGAGCACCCCAGACTGAAGTCACATCCTTTCTCATCTAATCTCGGAAGAGCCATTCCTTCACCTCTGCTACCTTCCATTTGTTAGAAGCAAGTCCCTAAGTCCAGCCCACATTCAAGGGGAGCGTCTGCACAGGGGCATGGTCACCAGGAGATGGGGGGCTATTGGGGGCCACCTGGAGGCTGCCTCCCCCAGAACCACATGCAGTGGATTGCCTAACAACGGCGGTGGGTCTGATATAGCACCTTTTTTAAGTTTTTAAAAAACTGTTCTGTCGTGGCTCAGCAGAAGCGAATCTGACTCGTATCCGTAATGATGCGTGTTCGATCCCTGGCCTCGCGCAGTGGGTTGGGGATCCGGCGCTGGGCATTGTCGTGAGCGGTGGTTTAGGTCTCAGACACAGCTCAGATCCTGAATTGCTGTGGCTGTAGCTCCGATTCAACCCCTAGCCTGGGAACCTCCATATGCCACGGGTGCGACCCTAAGAAGACAAAAAAAAAAATGATGCTTCTGCACCAGAACCTTCCAACACCCATGCTAAATGGGATAAACAATAACTATAAATAGCCTCCTGTCCATTTAGGGCAGGTTTTGCCTCCAGATGAATGATGAAAACCATTCAACCACTTTTGGTTTTCTATCTGTCCTCTGCTTTACAGAGGATGAGACTGAGGCACAGAGAAGTGAAGTATGTATAGATATATTTGTGTATCTTTGTATGAATCCAGACACATACGGCCCCATAACCATCAAGCTTTTAACACCATTGTTCTCAGAACATTGAGAATGAAGAGAACCGGGGCTTATATCTATGTCTCCAGGATGTTACTTATTACAAAGCATGCAGTAGCACCCTTATTAATTTTTAAATTTAATAAAATAAATTCATTTTTAGGAGAATAAAGAAAAAATCTCCCATAAGGCAAGGAATTTACACTTTTGTTACAAGAACCAAAGGTTTTATTCAGGTTATTTTGGCTTCTTCTAACGTGCTGCTGTGTTTGTACCCTATGATGGCACGAAATGGAAGAATTACAGGAAGAAGTAAGAATAACAGAAAGAGTAAGAGAAAAAAATTTATTCATGTAATAAATTAGATGAATTTCCTCAGCTTACATATAGTTGGAAGTAGTCAGGGGACAGGAGTGAGCCTCCGGGTTTAGAAAATGCCTAGGTATGGTCTGGGTGTGTGAGGAAAAAATTCCATTTGATACGGTTTGGATGTGAGTTAATGAAAAACACTGCATCATTTAAAGGTTGACCAACCTTGACTAGAACACAAATGTCAGTCAGGCTGAAACTTTATTTCTGCCTTTTAAGTTACTCTCTCTCTCCTGGTTTGCACTGATTCCTAATCAGAATTTTGAACATGTATTAAATATAAGCGTAAGGAGGGAGTAAGTCCTTTATTTCAGATTTTACTTTTTTTATTACCTGTTTAAACAGATAAAAACTGACTTTAATAACTGTAGGCAATAGTAGATATACTGAATGGCCCTATTTCTGAGGCTGTATATGTTTTACAAATTAAGTATTTCGTCTTTATGACCAAAAGTAAAGTGCTCAGCAAAGCAACCTGAGAAATTCATACCATTTCTTTTAAGAGGTACTAAGAAGCCCAAATGTCATTGGCTTCTATTATAATAACTTAACTTTAAATATAAGACCTCAATTTCCAATAACACCCTTGTCAAAATTTAAAACGACTTTGAAACTATGGCATGTCAAACATCTTTTTTAAAAGTAAATTTTAGGAGCCAAGATAGAAAAAGGAAACCACAGCAAATTCTAGAAGATGGGTCAATGCTGTCTTGTCATGACTCAGACTTCCACTAGGTGGCGATGCTTCTCAATAGCGCTAGTTTTTTGTTTTTTTTTTTTTTTTACCAAATAAAAAGGGCTTTTCTTGGCATTTGTGATAAGGCTATTGTTGGCCTGGAAGAGTTCATTAGTCCTGAACCCTCAAGAACCACCTCTTTTCCTAAGAAGAAAATATTCCTGAGTGGGTTCACCTTAGCAATGTATTATTAAGGCATCATGTGAAATGAGATTAACTTTAAAAGACAACAATTTCCGGAAATGGTTCAGTCCAGTGGTAAGAAGACAAACTCTAGAGCCAGATCACCTAGGCTCAAATTCCAGCTCTACTATTTGTGTCTGTGTTACCTAGAGCAAATTACTTGACCTCCCTGTGTCTCAGCTCCTTCATCTATAAAACAGATACAATAACAGTACCTAACTCAAAAGGCTGATTGGAAGCTTAAATGAGCTGGTCTAAGTAAAGCCCTTAGGACAGTGCCTGGCCTATACCAAGCACTACTTAAGAGGTAGCTATCATCCTAGTGAACATCCTAAAAATGCACTGCTGGCTACTGTGTTAGCCATATTTCTTTGAAACCTGTCAACAATACTGGGAGTAGGTTGGACCTAACCAGCATTAGATCCATTTTACAGAGGAGAAAACCAAGGCCAGATAAGTGAAATGAATTTCCCAAGGTCTCAATTAAGGGAAGAAGTGCAAGTGCACCTAACTTACTTACCTCTAAATCCATATTCTTAACCACTGTAATGTACTACATAAGCCAAATGCTCTAAGCAATAAAAAAAAAAAAATCACAAAATGTGGAATGCAGACTGGAGGTAAAAGCAATTGCTCTCCCTAAAACTATGTTTTCTCTTTGTTTTTGCCTTTTCAGCATAATTCTACTACCTCTCCTTTACATGGCTTGCACTCCCCCCAAATTAAATTTTTACCTTAATATTTATTTCTAAACCAGTAGGAGGTACTGGCAACCTAAATCTTTAAAAATTCTTGAGATATGGTTTTGAGGTGAATTTAAGGGCTAGCCCACTTTAAAAGGCTAGATTATTTAAAAGTCAAGAGAAGATGCTTCTCAATTTCACACGATAAAAGTAGAATTCCAAGTCCTCCACCCAAAAAACTCCACCACCTTCCAACTGCTGTTTTTTTCCCTGTCAGTCCTTGAAATGACCTTGGTTTAATTACCTGCATCTCAATGAGTGAATCTACATAGAAAGTGAAGGTTAATTAATGAAGGATCGTTTCTTTTGCTAAGCCCACCAGGCAGAGGCTGACAGCAAGAGTCGTCCACACGGTATTATCCTATATCTCATTAGAAATGGTCAGATTGATGTGCTCACTTTGGACCAGGAAATGAAAGAAAATAGTTTACTAATGATGGCCACTCACAGTGTGCGGTCACGAAGCTTCCCACCTGGCACCTCTAACCTTGAATGGCACTGCCCCTGAACTCACAGAATCCAAAATGTTAGACCCAAGTAGAAACGCACAGATCAGATTCTGATGAGGCTTAGACACTTGCAAGCCAACTGCATGATAATATTCACATAACTCATACTATCATTGTTCTTAACATTCTTTGCTTTTATGTATTATTTTAAAAACAGCCATTCTAGAACAGGATTTATAAAGCTCAGCATTAATGACATTTTGGACCCGATACGTTTTTGCTATAAGCAGCTGTCTTGTGCACTGCAGAATATTTAGCAGCAGCCTTGACCTCTACCTACTCGATGACAGTAACATCCTCCCCCTAGTTGTGACAACCAAAATGTCTCCAGACATTGCCAAATGACCCCTTGGGTACAAATTTGCCCCTAATTGAGAACGACTAATCTAGAAAAAATATATAGTTCTAGAGTATTAGGCTTTCCATGTTGAAATAATTTCAGACTTTAGGAAAAAAGTTGCAAAGGTAGTACACCCATACCCTTTACCCAGATTCTCTTAAATATTTTATAGTTTATACATCCACAGTCCAATTACTAAAAGCAATCAATCAACATCAATACAATACTATTAAGTAACTTATAGGTCTCATTCAAACATCACTGGTGTCCCCCACCCCCAACATCCATCCAACTCAGTCTAACATCTAATTCAGGATCACATAATGCATGGAACTGTCACGACCTCTTTAGTCCTCTCCAACGTGACGGTTCCTCAGTCCTTTCTTCCATGACCTCTATATGTTTGAAGAGCACCAACCAGTTGGTTATTCTGTAAAGTATTACTCAATTTAGGTTTGCCAGCTGTTAGGTTAGGTTGAAGTTCTGCATTTTTGAGAAGAATGCCACAGTAGCACTGTGTCCTTCCCAGTGCATCATATTACGAGGTACATAACGTGCTATTAACTTTGATCACTACGTTGAGGCAGCGTCTGTAGTTTCTCCACGGTCAGGTTGCTTTTTTCTTCCTTTGCATTTAATAAATGTCTTGTGGGGGGATTCTTTGACAACATAAGTATCTTGTTTCTCCTCTTATTTTTGCTAATTTTAGTGTCCACTGATGACTCCTGCCTGCAATTATTATTATCGTGGTGTTTGCCAAGTGGTGATTTTCTATTTCCATCGTTCCACATTTATAATTGTCATTCCACTGCACAGAAGAGCTGTTCCTTTTCCACCAGTTTTTACTTATTTTTAAAGGAAGTTTTGTCCCACTATCGTGAATGAAAAACCAGGACTGAAATAAGAGTTATAATGATAAACAATAACATTAAAAAAACAAATTCAATGAAAAAATTTGATAGCAGTTTCTGGCTGGATACTAGAGCTTTTGAATGCTCTCAATCTAATGTCGTCTTTCTCTTTGTTAAAAAGAGATTAGCAGACATTAGAAAAGTATTAAAACATACTAGAATCAAACTGACTTTCTCCTTGATGTGTAATCAGAAGGACTGGAAGACGATTAGAAAAGGGATCACTATGTTGTCCAATATTATTTGATATTGGCTCTAAATAACACCTTAGATTTCATTTTTCTCCAGTGATTCATATCCTGAATTTTGGAAAACACTAACCAGCTTATCCCGTTTTTATAGATAAAGTGATTGAGTCCCATAGGTAGTAAATAACCTGCTCAATATTCACTGATAGAAGATCTTTGCTACAAGAAACGGTAATAACTCAAATAAGCCTATGACTACAGTGCTGGAAGTGAAATGGATTGGCAGGTGGAGATTTAGTATCAGGATGCCAGAGCATTTCATAAAGCTCAAGGGTCAGGATGCTACCAAACCAGGAAGGGACTTGAACCTGGAAAACAAGAGTGACCAGAGCCTTCTACCTCTCATTTCTATTTTTCTCTGTGCACCTGTTGTTTTTTTTTTTTTTCTCTTTCTCTCCCTCCCTCACAGCTAACTCAGCTTTTCTATCCCATAGCAAAATACAGCAACCCCAAAACAACCAAGTTCACAGTCCAAGCCATACTCAGAATCTCACTGAGTGCCCCCAGATCCCTAAACTTTTAAAGGAGAATCTGGTTGGCCCAGCTTAAGTCAGGAGCACACCCTTGATCCAATCAGCTCTGACAAGGGCTTCATATAAGTCAAACATGAAATATAGCTGCTATCAGCGAGCAGTTAACCTAAGCAGGTACCACAATGCAAGCTGGTGCTTCCAAAGGGCTAGAGAACTGATTCCTCAGCCACTACTCCTTAAAACAATGTCTTCCCAGCATCAATCACGAGGATAAATACCACATACACTATTTTTTATTTACATTTTTTCTTTGACAATATTTTCCCCCCTTAAATAAAAGCACTGAAGCAGTAAACTTACAATGGTATGAGCTTAACTAGGAAAATCAGACATTTTTCTAATATCCATTCAAATATATACATATCACTGAAACCAGAAAGGCACATCCTGCGCCATGTAAAACCCCCAGTGCTGCACACACTTTACATCAGGACTAGGCACCTTCTACTTCGGAGTCTGCCTTCTGCTCTCTGTCTGTCCCCTGCAGTGAAATATTCTATCCACCCCTGCTTTATTCTTCCTGAAGAGTTGCATGTTGTTGAGAAACTGGCTTCTGATGTTTCTCTGAGCCCTTTACCTGAACTATTTTAAAAAATAAACCCTGCTCAGTTCTTTGACCTATTTGTACTAGTATTGCCTTGAGTGCCGAGTTCTTAAGGATGGGTTTAGTTCACATTTTCAACTTTGGGTTTAAAGGTCAATGCAGATAATTACCTAATATGTATTTTGGAAGGCCTTAAGTTCTGGGGACACAGATCTGCCCTCAAGGAGTCCTCAGAATCTCGAGGAGGAACAGGACCCTACGCAGACGATACCAGTGAGCAGGCGAGGTGCTCTGCCGAGGTCCACCCACACCCGACACCCACAGGAGATCTGGAGTGAAGGTAAAGGGGTGCTTATCCATCCTAGAGGTCTGGACAGGCTTCCTGGAGAAGGGAGAACTCGTGCTGAGACTTGAAGGATGGTTAGAAAGAAGGAAAAGTCAAGAGAGGAGGGATCCCCTCATATATCCAGACAGAACTGTAATTCAAAAAGATCATAACACACTCCCCTATGTTCAGTGCAGCACTATTCACAATAGCCAAGACATGGAAACAACCTAAATGTCCATCAACAGATGAATGGATTAAGAAGATGTGGTACATATACACACTGGAATAATAGTCATAAAAAAGAATTAAATATTATGCCATTTGCAGCAGTATGGATGCAACTAGAGATTCTCATACTAACTGAAATAAGTCAGGAAGAGAAAGACAAATACCATATGATATCATTTATACGTGGAATCTAAACTGCAGCACAAATGAACCTATCTACAAAACAAAAACAGACTCACAGAACAAATTTCTAGTTACCAAGGGGAAGAGGGAAGGAGTGGGAAGGACTAGGAGTTTGGGATTAGCAGATGCAAACTATTACATTTAGAATACTGCACAGCACAGGGAAATATATCTAATCTCCTGGGATAGACCATGATGAAAGATAACATAAGAAAGGGGCTGTATGTATATGTATGACCGGGTCACTTTGCTGTACAGCAGAAATTGACCCAACATTGTAAATCAACTATATTTTAATTTAAAACAATAAAATAGGAGTCCTCATCGTGGTTAACGAACCCATCTAGTATCCATGAGGATGTGGGTTCGATCCCTGGCCTTGCTCAGTGGATTAAGGATCTAGCATTGCCGTGAGCTGTGGTGTAGGTTGCAGATGTGGTTCGGATCCTGCATTGCTATGGCTGTGATGTAGGCCAGCAGCTACAGCTCCTATTTGACCTCTAGCCTTGAAACCTCCATATGCCACAAGTGCAGCCCTAAAAAGACAAAAAGACAAAAAAAAATTAAATTAAATTAAAATAAAAAATAAAGGGAAAAATTATAAACATTCAAAGACTATCCTGAATTATTCTTGTTCTGCAGAAACCCTGTGAGAAAAGTTGAAGAAATCAACAACCTTATTATCTGTAAGCTACTCCAGGACCACCTTTGCTGTTGGAAATGAGAACGTCAAAGACTGCATACTAGTCTCTGCCCTCAAGGAACTGTGGTTTAGTTGGAAAGTTAATACTTAAAGACAAGAAATAAGTAGTGAACAATAAAAGCATGTATGTGTGTGTGTATAAAATTCACTATCTGTTCAACAAATCTTCATTGAGTATCTACCACACGCTATCCCCATTGATGGCTGGGGATATAGCACTGAAATAAACAGTTCAAGTCCTTGGCCCTCATGGATTTTGGTTTCTGGAAAGGGTAGAGATGGGCAGCATATAAACAAGCAAGTAAATTCACAGCAGAACCAACCACGACAGGGGTGGGGAGGAAGAGGACACCGAGTAAAGGAGACAGAGCATGTGAGTGGGAATTCAGGAAAAGGGTTGTTCCATGAGGTAGGAAGGTCGGGGAGTCCCCAGTGAGCAGGTGACATTCGAGCAGAGATCTGAAAGGACTGGAAGAATGCCATATGAGGCTGTCTGGGAGAAACCATCTGAGTTAGAGGAAACTGCGAGTGCAAAAGTCTTGAGGCAGGAGCATGCTTGGAATATCTCGAGAAAGCTAGGAGCTGCCTATGGCTGGAATGGAGTGAGCGAAGGGAAGAGGAACCGGAAATGGAATCAGAGGAGCAGGTGGGGGGATGGAAGGCAGATCACGGAGGAGCTTATGGAAGACTCGGACTTCTCCTTAGCCTGAGGCGGGAGCCACCAGGGGTTTTGGAAAGAGGAGTAACTTACTTTTTAAAAATTTTTTATTAAAGTGTAGTTGATTCACAATGTTGTGACAATTTCTGCTGTACAGCAAAGTGACTCAGTCAAATATATACATATGTCCATTTTTTATATTATCTTCCATCATGGTCTACCTGAGGAGACTGGACATAGTTCTCTGTGCTATACAGTAGGACCTTACTGTCCATCCATTACAAATGTAATAGTTTGCATCTACTAACCCCAAACTCCTAGCTCCTCCCACTCCCTCCCCCCACCCTTGGCAACCACAAGTCTGTTCTCCATCTCTGTGAATCTGTTTCTGTCTTATAGATAGGTTCATTTGCACCATACTTTAGATTCCACATAAAGGTGATATCATATGGTATTTGCAGAAGAGATTTATATTTTTTAAAGCTTTCTTTGGATGCTCTACAAAGTGTAGAGTGTAATAGCCAAAGGTCAAAACAGGAGGCCCGTTAGAATACTTACAGATGAACCAGATGAGCAAGAGTGGCAACCTGGATTCTGGTGCTACCAGTGGAGGTGATAAGAAGTATTGGATTCGATGTCCTTTGAAGGTAGCACCAAGAGAATTTTAAAAGATCAGACATAGGGTGTGAGATGAGCCAAGGCTACATGTAAAGTTATGACTTGAGAATGGCGTAAATGGAGTTTCTAGTTACTGAGATGAGGAAAGGTTTCTGGAGCTGTCGGGAGGGGAGCTGGCAATCAGGGGTTCCTTTTGAACATGTCAAGTTTGAGGTGTCTATGAAATGTATCCATGTGGAGATTTCCAGGGGGCAGCTGAGATACAATGCTGACACCTTGAATATAGTAGGAGTTCAATAAATGGTAAATGCATGAATGCCATGGCTTAGGTCAGCAGAAATATTCGCTTACTGTTGGAAAGAAACTAGTCTTTCACACACTACTAATGGTGGGTCAATAAGAATTTCACACGAGAAGAAAAGCATTTTTTTCTTATTCCAAATGATCTGCAAAATAAGAGAGCATGGTTTCATTTATGTTGTTTTTTATCTCCAAGATAACATTAATAAACAAATTTGAAATCACACAAGTATGAATGTAAATTATTTACAGTGTGCTTGAAGAGCTCAGAAGGGCTTTGTAAGATAAATAATTTATAAACTCATAGGAAGTTTCTTTTTTCACTAATTAAGGGTGAAAATTTTACCAATAAATCATGTGAGGTTTTGGGAAGTACCCAGAGTGGAGATCAATTCAGTGCAACAAACATTTACTGAAAAACTGCTATGTGCCAAGCACTTGGCTAGAGATGGAGGTTCAGAGAACTCATATATATGGAGATTTTTCTTTTAAGGGGCTGCCTGGGCAGTGGGAGAACTGGCATCTTGGGGGCCAAATCATGAACAGTGGTGGACACTGGGGCTGCTTGCCACCGAGTTCTGATGCTTGGCTTGGCAGTCACACAGTAGGATGGCAATTCCCCAGCCCTGGAGTGAAGGTATGACAATGTGACTTGCTTTAGCCAATTCAATGAAAACAAATGCTACCTATGTCACTTCCAAGCGGAAGCTTTAAAAGGTCATAGACGATATGGCAGTCTCAGGGACTGAAGACCCCCCCCCAAAAAAATCCTATGTTGCAATTTAACTCCCAATATGCAATTATTAGAAAGTGGGGGGTTTGTGGGGTGAATAGACCATGAGGGTGGAGCCCTCGTGAATAGGATTAGTGCCCTTATAAGAGACCAGAGGGCTTGCTGGCTATTTCTACATTGTGAGGATGGGGTGAGAAGTGGGCAGTCTGCAACCCAGAAAAGAGTTCTCGCCGGAAAGTGTGCCGACACCCTGATCTCAGACTTCCAGCCTCCAGAACCATGAGACGTAAAGCTTTATCATGTATAAGCCACCCATCCTATGGTACTGTGTTACAACAGGCTGAACTAAGACAGACGACTAAAGATCCACTGTTGCAGTGGGGAGAGTCAGGGTTGAAGTTCTGGTTCCGTCGGTGGGTGACCACTGTGAGTGCAGCCTCCCCTCTCCACCTCGATGACCTGCTGGATTTACAGCATGAGCGGGAAATAAACAACTGTTGTGTTAAGCCATTAATGTTTGAGAGTTGTTAGTTACTGCATAATCTAGCCTGTCCTGATTGATACCATCCCTGTACTGATAAAGGATATATCCTTTGTGAATTTCCAGTGTCCCCAAAGCCCTCTTTATCCCCATCCTTTGAGCTTTTAGTAATCTGCCTCCCTGTTTACAGATAATTTCTGCCTTAAATAGGTTTCCCAAATCACTTTTCTAGGATCGTTTATAGAAAAAAGTTACAGATTCGAGACACCATTTAAATAGTTTTATCCACTCCTCGGTTTATTTAAAAATTCCATTTTCCAGGTAGAATCACCTCTTTCTACCTCCAGTTTCCCTTCTACATGCATCACCTGCAGGCTTTCTTGGTCACATCATACTCGTCACCAGAAGAAAAGCTGGGTTTTTTTTCTTTCTTTTCTACGGCCACACTTGCAGGATACAGAAGTTCCTGGGCTAGGGGTCAAATAGGAGCTTCAGCTGCCATTCTACACCACAGCCACAGCAATGCCAGATCCTTAACCCACATAGCAAGGCCAGGGATCGAATCTGCATCCTCATGGATACAATGTCGGGTTCTTAACCTGCTCAGCCACAATGGGAACTCCGCAAATCTATAGTTGTTTTGGATCGTTGTTGTTGTTAATTTCACAAGCGTTTCCAGGTAAGTGAGAAGAGCAGAGGTCAAGAGACCCATGTGGGAGTTCCCTTCGTGGCTCAGTGGTTAACGAATCCGACTAGGAACCATGAGGTTGCGGGTTCGATCCCTGGCCTTGCTCAGTGGGTTAAGGATCTGGCATTGCCGTGAGCTGTGGTGTAAGTCGCAGAAGTGGCTTGGATCCCGCATTGCTGTGGCTGTGGCGAAGGCCGGCAGCTACAGCCCCTATTAGACCCCTAGCCTGGGAACCTCCATATGCCATGGGTGCGGCTCTAGATAAAAAGGCAAAAGACAAAAAAAAAAAAAAAAAGAGAGAGACCCATGTGAAACCTGGACTGTCATGAACAAAGTCTCCCTTCGGCACCTGACCTCACATTAAACTAGAGCTCTGCAAAGGTTAAAAATGACTGTTCACTAAGGGCCTTCCAGCGGCAAGCAAGTCTGCAAAACTCTGAAGTGGCTACTGTTTTCGTGTGTTTTGCTGACTACCATCTTTCTAGTGACTAGAAAATTTGCAGCACATGGAATTCCCTCATGGCTTAGTTGGTTAAGGATCTGGTGGTGTCACCACTGTGGCTCTGGTTACAGCTACAGCATGGGTTCTATCCCTGCCCTGGGAACTTCCCCACGCTATGGGCCCAGGCAAAAAAAAAAAAAAAAAAAAGCGAAAGAAAGAAAATGGGTAGCACAGAGTAGATGCTAGATAAATATTGTGATGGGAAAGAAGGAAGGAAGGAAGGAAAGAAGGGAGGGAGGGAAGGAGAGAAGAAGTAAAGGAAGGGAGGGAGGGAAGGAGGAGGGAAGGGATGAACTACTGTGCAGCCCAGTAAGTGCAAGGACAGAGGCCAGGATGAGGTGAGGGTGGACTCTGGAGATCCAGGGCGTGGGCAGGAGTTGCAGAGGGGAGAGGCACAAAGAGTGAAGGCTTCCCAAAGAACACAAGAAAATGAAGGCCAGAAGATACTTTTCTCCAGCAGTTCCGGGACATTTCCACCATCATTAATTTCAGACCACGGGAAGAACTTCTGCACAGGTCAGCAGCCGTTCTAATGGTTTGGAAAATCTACTCTGGATCAAGGGCAAACGCTACCTTACAGCAAAGGTAGTGGGTGTTTCCTTAAGAGCAACCAAGTGCCGTTTCAACTGTTATGGTAGGCTGAGTTGGGAAAGGTCAAGGCAAAGAGAAATAAGAGAATATATGCTTACAGCAGTGGAGGGGCCGAGACGGGGCAGGGGGAGGGGGTCATGGAAGGCTGGGGCCAGCCTCCCAGCACATAAACCCATTATCCTCAAAAGCCACCCCAAATAAGCACTAGTAAAACATCTCTGTTTTTACTCACTGACATATTTTTTAAAGGAAAGCAATAGTTTTTCCCCCCTTTCTGCTTGTTTTGTTTGTTTGTTTATATTTTTTGGCCACACCAGTGGCATGTGAAAGTTACTGGGCCAGGGATGGAACCTGCATCAGAGCAGTGACCTGAGCAGCAGCAGTGACAGCTCGGGATCCTTAACCCACTGCACCACGAGAGAACTCCATCCATCACTGACATTTTCTTCATCTTAAGAAAATATGACTAAAAGCTAATTTTCAAAATAGCATTTATCTTGATTGAAATGCAAGGTAAGTAACAGCATTCTTTCTATACAAATCCAGCTTTAGGACAAATCGCACCGCTGTTACCAGGTTACTCTTGTACTGAATTTTGGAACAGACCCTGGCTCAGACTGTACTATTCATTTTCAGCATCAGCACCAGTAAATACAGTGGTCCCATCAGATGCCCACCCACCCCCTCAAGTCCAATATGGGAGCTGGTATGATTACATGCTGAGCTCCACCACTGGTTTGTGCATCTGCTGATTTCAACACTAAATATCAATTTTCCTTTGTTTATCTGAAGAGAGTAGAAAGCTGCCCTGTCTTAGTTAAGATGAGTTTTTGACTATAAGGATAAGTTTTTGACTGTAAGTTAAGATGCGTTTTTGACTATAAGGATAAGTTTTTGACTGTAAGTTAAGATGAGTTTTTGACTATAAGGATAAGTCCCCCACCCCAAAGTAGCAGGGGGGTGACTTTCTTAGGTCTGGCACTAGAAAGCCCGGGATTGACTGGTAGCTACCCAGTGGCTGGGTTCCAGGCTCTCTCTGTCTTGTTTCCCCTCCATAAACAGTTTCCATTCTCATGAGCGCTTCATGGCCCAAAATTGTTGCTGAAGCACCAGCCGTCATATTCACACTCTAGCCATTAGGAAGGCATAATGGGAGAAAGGAAGCAAAGAATAACCACCACTTCCTTTTAAATACATTTCCCAGAAGCTGTCACTTCCTCCTACAATTAACTGGATAAGAACTCAGGTTTATGGTTCCACTTAGGAGCACCGGGAACTGGGAAATCTTGCTGTACTGGGAGCTTCTATGTGCCACTTCACAATTTAAGGTCAATTATTAGGGAAGGAGAGGGGAGTAGCATTGGGGATAATTGGCACTTCCACCCAGTCCAATATGGTTTACGCCAGATTTTAATTTGTCTTACTCTGCCTCTTCTCAAGTGCTAAGAAAAATAATGAGATATATAAAGTTTTCTGGAACCATGAAACAGAACTCATTTACCTTTATAATTTTCTATTAATCTACTACCAGAATTCATTTTACATTTAATTCCAGTCTCGAACACTTTAATGCCATCTCTTTAGTCTTTACACATTAGTGGTCTCAGTCAAGTCAGACTTTTTCATCTCCTTTATGTTCATTTATTTTAACTTTTAGTGGTCTTCCAGCCAATCCTTTATCCTTTTTATTACAAGAGCATGAAATTTTATAATCCCCTAGAGCTTTGTTAGTCAGCTGCTACAAGGTTCTTAACCTTCACTAATTTATTCCCTCATTTTTGACTTTCAAATTTGAAACATGCCTTAATATTTTGTTTTTGAATATGAAAGTAACTTTTATTAAGTAGGTTTATTGCATTAATAGATTTTTATTTCAGTTTTTACAGTTATATTTAAGTTCCCTGCTAGTTATGCTGCAGATCACTTTAACAACAATTTATAATGCTATGTAATATAATTTATATTTTAATATAATAAAAACATACATAATATAATAAAGCAAGAGTAATTTGACAAAACTTTACCTGGAAATCATTACAAATAAGCATGTATTTTTTTAAATTCCCTAACAATTTTATTGATATTTATTACAGTAGAAACTCCCTAAACAAGATTAGCTTCTCTTTTTAAAAAAAAAAAATAATAAAGACAGTGCCTCTTAAAATACTGTGAATGTTTTGATTTTTTATTTGCCTCATCCTTTCTCCTCACTGTTTTGATTTCTCAAAAGCAGAGAGGGAATTGTTTTTCCTTTGTCGTACAATTACATGAATGATCAATACCCGGCCATGAAATTTCTAATTCAGGTTACAACAGCAAGAACAATCATGTCGGCATTAACTGAGATATATATGTGACAATAAAATAATACTAATAATTATAAAACACTCTCTCCTCCTCCATTGAAAATCTGGCAGGGAAATATAGAAAAACTGATCAAAATGCAAATGTTAGGCATATATTTGTGCACTGAGAGAAGGAAAAACCAAGGCATGAACTTGAGGACTTTCAACCCTCTGGGCCTTAGAGTGAACCAACACAAGGGAAAAAAAAAAGTCCTCAGAGGCTTGGATTCTGATAATATTTCTGTTTAGGCAAGGACTTAACTGACCATATAAGTAAGTGTGTATGGCATACTAATCTTCTCCCAAAACTCAGTGGTTTAAAAGAAGAACTTTTATTTAGTTCCTAAGTCTACAAACTGGCTATGGTACTTGGGAGGGTCTGCTGATCTGGGCCAAGGTGTTTGATTTGGCGGAGACTCACTGGTGAGTCTGTGATTGGGCTCTGAGGCAGTTGGGGGCCTGTCTGGCTGTGGCTAGGGCACCTCACTCTTGTCCTCAGAGTCTCTCCTGGGGTGGCTGAAAGATCAAACGGTGGCTGAGAGCGGCAAGAGGGCAAGCCCAAGGCATAGGCAGTACTCAGGCTTCTGCTTGGTGTTCTGTTTAGTGTTTGCTAATGTCCCTTTGTCCAAAGCAAGTCATGTTCCCCATCCAGATGCAGGTGGGATGTGGAGAAATAGACTCCCCTTCTTTACAGGAGGAGTGGACAACTGTGGGTATTTTATAATCTACCACGTCACACCCTGGATATCCATCATACTTGCTACCAATTCTTGAATTCCATGGCCCACTGCTATTCTTTCAATTAATTAGTTCTCTCAATTAATGAATTTTTCCTTTGTGCCAAGCCCTATTTTAGAAGTAGTAAACAACATGACATAAATTCTGGCCTCACAAAGCTTACATTCTAGCATTAACAGGGATCTCCTGTTTCCTAAATCCATATTTTTTTTTTACACTGGCCAGTGTCTCTGCCTCCTATATCCAATAATAGCACTCTCTGGGTTTTCCCCATTAGCTTTTCCTTCCCTTTTCTTCAGGCCATAGTCTCTTTGCTTTCTTTTTAAGAATTTATCCTTCTATCTCCTGGGGGACTGACAAACATGGGGTCTCCTTTTTTTTTGCCACACATCTGATCCTGAGATCCAGTCTGAACAATCAGACTATTTCATCCTGGACACAGTGATTGGTCCAGCATTTGGCAAATGAGCCAGGCAGGACTAATCGAAGACTTGCTCAGGAACTGACATAAAGTTATTTAAGGAAATTTGGGATCTTTACCTATAGACAAAATGTGAGCCAGAAATGCCAATAATGTAGATACTCCATGAGAATAAATAAACCAGAGGAAATCAGAGCAAAATAATGAAGAGAGATAGAATCCTGGTTATGTCATTTGCACTCCTAGAGACAGCCATGCCTGAAGCCACATCCACTTCTGCTCTCTGTTAAGAGAGATAATTGCTTACCAAGTTGAGCTGGGTTTTTGTCATCCACCACCAAGTGAGTGGTGATTCACCCAGTCCTCTATCATTGAACACTGCTGTCCCAACCGCCTAAAGCCAGCTAAACCCCTGAAAGACCTGTACTCTATTCACAGAACACCATGAAATACACTATATGTTATTCTACCATACAAAGAGCAATCCATCAGGCAGAAAATAACTACATAATATAACTAAGAATATAACAACCATACATATACCTTTTCTCTTTTTAAAACACGTAATTAAACTAAATAAGGCCTGCCATTTCCAACTTTTTATTAATAGACCTTTGATTTTGTTTATCCATTGAGTCACTTATAGCTGGTAATCACAGACAGGCTCCAGATTTATGGGGAGGAAAATAAAAATGAACAAAGTTCTATCTGGTAGGTCATTTTTTCCTACCAAGTCAAAAAATTATTAGCTTCCATCCAACTTGCAGAAAATCCCAATGATCCTTTGGACCACAGCCTGAGAACATTTTCTTAATGTAATATTAGAGATTATATTAGAATAATCAACCCTAAATTACAAATTCTGCTCCTCTCTGGCCACCTTCCCAAAGAACATCCAAAAACTATAATGGCAGTCTTTTGGAAGTATATGATCCAGTCTAGTCTTTCTCAAGGGTGTCCTATGAAATGTTACACACACACGCACACACACTCGCATGCACACACACGTGCACACGCACACACAGAGTTTTGAGTTCAATTATGCCATATTTTATCACCTTCTTAGAGAGAAACTGGATGCATCCAGTTTGTATGCATCTATCCTCCAGAGAACAACCATTTAGCTTTGTCTAATCTAACATTTCTCAAACATGTTTGATCACAGATTATTGGGCATCTTTTTAATCATACCATACCAGTTATCTGTGGAGTAAATATTAGTCTACCATCTAAATAAGGGTCCACAAACTTTCTATAAAGAGCTAAAGAGTAAATAGTTTAGGCTTTGCAAGCATTTCAACGACTTAGCTTGGTCATTGCAGCATGAAACCAGCCATAGACTTTATGTAAACAAATGGGCATGGCTGTGTGCCAATAAAGCTTTATTTATAAAAACAGACTGGGGTCAGATTTGGCCTGTGGGGCATAGTTTGCCGGTCCATGTCTAAACCAGCAGGAGATTTCAAGTGTAAAAGAAAGAGTAGATAAGATCATGAGCTTAGTTGGAGTCCCAGGTCCATGCACAGGCTGCACAATCTTAAGCAGCTTCCTGAACCTTTCTAAGCCCTTTTCATAGCTATAAAATGAGGATTAAGCATACTTTTTACACCCATTGAATTTGTATTTCTACATGATCTCTTTGAGTGGAGGGTCTGTATATGTATGTTTGTAATTCTAAAAGGGGATCAAAGGTTTAACACATGGGCCAACATAAGTCAAAACAAGGTGATGGGAGTTCCCGTCAGGGCTCAGCAGTAACGAACCCGACTAATATCCATGAGGACGCGGGCTTGATCCCTGGCCTCGCTCAGTGGGTTAAGGATCTGGCGATGCTGCGAGAGGTGGTGTAGGTCATAGACACGACTTGGATCTGGCATTCCTGTGGCTGTGGCTGTGGCTGTGGCCAGCAGCTGCAGCTCTGATTCAGCCTCTAGCCTGGGAACTTCCACATGCCTCAGGCACAGCTCTAAAAAGACAAAAAAAAAAAAAGAAAAGAAAAAAGAAAAAAGTAGGGTTGGAGGTCCTTGATGGCCTAATGGTTAAAGGATCTGGCATTGTCACTGCTATGCATGGGTTCAGTCCTTGGCCTAGGAACTTGCATATGCCACAGGTGCAGCCAAAACAAGCAAACAAACAAATAAAACAAGATGGGGAGATAAAAACATTTATATACCACAGCTATACAGCAAAGACAGCACTCAGATCCAAGGATGATAGATGAAAAATATAAGCTTCCTGAGAGGGGAGTGGAGGAGGGATGGACTGAGAGTGTGGGATTAGCAGATGCAAACTACTATATATAGAATGGATAAGCAACAAGGTCTTACTGTATGGCACAGGGAACTATATTCAATACTCTGTGATAAACCATAATAGAAAAGAATATGAAAAAGAATATATATATATATATATATATATACACACACAACTGAATCACTTTGCTGTACAGCAGAAACTAACACAATATTGTAAATAAACTAGACTTCAATAAAATACATTTTAAAATAAACATAAACACCTCCTGGGAATTTGTAAAATTTGAGGAGACAGTTTTGAACATCCAGTGTATGGAATGAAATTTAAGCCAATCTTACATAACTCTCAAGGGTCAGGGAGACCCAATTAACATCCTTTGTCCATAAACCTACCAGAAGCTATATTTGGGTTTATAATGTGTCTAAAGAGACAAAAGAAAACTGCTGTCCAAGTCACAAACACACATTTTCACTATTTAATTTTCAACCAGAGCCTCTGATGATCAAGCAGGCCATCACGAGGTTCCATTTTCCTCTTATTGCAGGACAAAACGGCTATCAAGCCAAACAAAGAGTTAGGTTATAAACTGCGTTATGGTTCTAAGGGATTGGGATTTTTTTACCCAAATGTTTGCTTTCATAAAATTTTCCTTACACTCATACTAACAAAACTGTATCTTTATTTTGCCACACTATGTTCATAATTTCAATTTGTACTGCATAATATAGACAAATCTTTTCCATTCATTCTATTTTTTTTTTTTTTTTTACATGCAGAGGTGACGGAAGAAAAAAGACAAAAAACGCTCAGTTCCCTCCAGAATTCCCCTTTTGCTCCACAGGGACCTAACATTTATCATGATTAATTTTTTTCTTTAAAAAAAAAAGAAATGAACATTTCTTTGTCAGGTAGAAGCTTTTAGTCATCCTGACACCAGGCTTTCACGCAGCAAAAATATTACTAATACTATTTTCCCTCTGAAGTGCATTTGTTATCAATATGCACTTAAACTGGTGATCAAGTCTTGCTAGGAGAGACACCTGCTCTGCATTTTCTATCTGTTTAATACCTTAGGGATACATCACTTAATAATTTAGTGCTAAACCATTTAGCATTTTAGCCCATCATCACTTATATTACACACAGGATTTCAGTAATGTCTGATAAAATTATGTGTTAGCTGCCTTATGTGTGTGTAAAACTTAATAAGTCTTCTTTCCCCCCTCAAGTTTAATAACTGATTTTCTTACATTTATGGATGTGAAATTTTATTGCTCATGGATATAGTTTGAACCTAAATCTTCATATCTTATAAATTGATTTTTAGTTTCCTTTTTGACCTTATGAATTTCAATCAGACAGTGACCTCTTGTTGCTCATGAATCTGACTGATTTAATGCCTTATAACAATAATAGTGGAGAAAAAGCATTATCATAAGAGCCCACAGGGTTTGCAGAAACCCATAACTAGATCTTGGAGGCCTCAAGCAATAATAATTCTTGACCTAAGACCATTCTCTAAAGCCAGTATTCTTTACTGTACTGGGATGGCCCGTCCTTGCTATGGCTTAACTAGGCTGAGCAATGGGAAAATCCCAAAAGGAGACTGGCTACAACTGTTTCAAAGACACAGTCTTGAACATAAACTAGCAATAGGAAAGGCACAAAAAGCTAATTTTATCTCAATTTTATCATGATGGGAAAGAAAAAAGAAATAATATACTGGAGCTGTCTTTTGGGGGGAGAGGCATTTTAAATATTTTAGCTTGATAAAAATGAAAAATTAATATTGTCTTTACAGACTGTATTGTTACTATTCTGTCTTATATTGTGACTGCCGAGTCTATAGTATAAATGAAAGAGTTGAAGGATTGTTCCTTTGTTTCCCTGGCTATGCTAATTTAATTTAATTGGTTTACTGAATAACTAGGTATTGATGCTCATTATTCCTTATTAAAAAAGACTCTTAAACCCAAAACAAAAGCAGCTCTTTTTTCTTATTCTTTCTCTTTTTTTTCTTAACGAACACAGGGGTCCAACTTTTTCCTGCATGGAAATCAACCCTTCAGATAAAACAGCTGAAATTTGGGCTTACCCAACAGCTTCTCCTTTATGATTCATTCTCTCAAAAATCTAAAAATCCTCCAATTTGCTCCAACAACATGCTGGCCATGGAATGCTGACTAAAACTGAAATTACTCGGGAAGAATAAATCTTTTCTGCTGAGAAAACTTAAGCAGATGCCCTATTTAACTCACTTGCTTGGTAGGTAGCTGCTTAACAAGAAAAGGAAAGCAGACCTTCAAAAATCTTGCTCTGAATGAACGCCTCCTCAATTCCCAAGTGGAGGTTAACTACTGGGATTCAAAAATATCTAAAATACAAACACTCATCCCCTAGGTTCAACCCACTGTACTATAAGAGACTAAGAATGGAACCTCCGATTCTGTTCACCAGTATTCCCCTCTTTATGGCTGCATCTGTGGCATATGGAAGTTCCCGGGGCTAGAGGTCAAATTGGAGCTGCAGCTGCCGGCCTACACCACAGCCAATGCCAGATCCGAGTGCATTCGTGACTTATGCTGCAGCTTGCAGCAACGCCAGATCCTTAACCAACTGAGTGAGGCTAGGAATAGAACCTGCATCCTCAGAGACACTACGTCAGGTTCTTAACCTGCTGAGCCACAATGAGAACTCTGTTTTTCCAAGCATTTTCTAAATTTTTTAATTTTTTTAATTTTATTGAATTACAGTTTACAATGTGGTGATAACTTCTGCTGTTCAACAAAGTGATTCAGTTATATGTGTATACACATCCATCCTCTTTCAGATTCCTTTCCCATACAGACCATCAGAGAATACTGGGTAGAGTTCTCTGTGCTATACAGCAAGTTCCCATTGGCCAATCATTCTATATACCTCAGTGTGCATATGCTAATTCCAAATTCCCAGTGCCTCCCTCCTTTGACCACCTGTCCCCTTTGGTAACCATAAGTTTGCTTTCAAAGTCTGAGTCTGTTTCTAAACTACAAATGAATTCATTTGCATCCTTTTTATAGAGTCCACACACAAGTGATATCATATGATGTTTGTCTTTCACCATTTAACTTCACTTATAACTTCCAGGTCAATCCATGTTGCTGCAAATGGCATTATTTCATTCTTGTTTATGGCTGAGTAATATTCCATTGTATATATGTACCACGTCTTCTTTATCCACTCCTCTGTGGATGGACGTTTATGTTTCTTCCATGTCTTGGCTCTTGTAAATAGTGCTGCAAGGAACACTGGGGTGCATATATCTTTTCAAATTATGGTTTTCTCCAGATATATGCCCAGCAGTGGGATTGCTGGATCATATGGTAGTTCTATATTTAGTTTTCTGAGGAAACTCCATAGGCATACTGTTTTCCACAGTGGTTGTACCAGCTTACATTCCCACAACAGTGTGAGAGGGTTCCTTTTCTCCTCATTTGACAGGATTAACTTTCCTGCTGCCTGGAAGCTAGGTATGCCCATGTGACCAGTGAAATGTAGAAAAATGCTTTTAAAGATAATGGAAAATAATACATTAAAAAGAATGTGTACATGTGTGTGTGTGTGTGTGTGTGCGTGCGTGCGTGTGTGTGTGTGTGTGTGTGTGTGTGTGTGTATGAATGATCGGGTCACTGTGCCATACAACAGAAACTGGCACAACAGTGTAAATCAACTATTCTTTAATTTAAAAAATGTTAAAACAAACAAAACAAAAAAAAGCTGATGTTTGATTCTACATCCTCTTCTGCCTAGGCACACGTGGCAGTTCCTCTGACCTGCAGGTACTTTCTGTAGGCAACAGTTTGCCTTTGCTAATCCCAAACTCCCAATCCTTCCCTCCCCAACCCCCTCCCCCTTGGCAGCCACAGATCTGTTCTCTATGTCTGTGAGTCTGTTTCTGTTTCATAGATATGTTGATTCATGTCATAGTTTAGATTCCATATATAAGTGATACCATATGTTCTTTTACTAGTTAACTGCTATATTTTTCAAAAACACGCATTACCTTTGACATTATAGAAAAGAAAAAATACTACATTTTAAATCACATTATCCTCTTAACAGCCCCATTTGTTTTCATCACTAAGATTACAGTCTACGCCAAAAAACTATCAAATTCAGAGAAAGTCAAATCACTAGCTGGACATCCTGAAATGTGACCATCTATTCCAAAGTTATTTGAATGCCTCTGGCAATAATATCTTAAGAAAAAAAGATCCGGTGACTTTTCTAAACCACATTAAATTATTTGCAGAAGATGGGACACAAATTATGAATGAATCAATCAGTATTTATTTCATCTGGTCTTCCAAGAGCCTTTCCTAGTTCTATTTTCTAAGGTTCATTGAAAATACATTCTTTAGAAGGAATCTCATGGTGTCTAAGATCTTTTTTTTTTTCCTTTCCTTTCCTGTGAAGCCATATTATTCATAATGGCAGAGTGCTAGCTAACTATATAAATTTGCCCCTTTCTGTTTATCCTGTAGTTGCCTGTCAAAGCAAATAACCCTGCTTTGCATTAGAGCTTGGAAATTAAATTGTGGAAAAGTAAGTCCCTCTAGTTAAGGCAAACCAAAGTGGTGTGAATTCATACCCAAAGGAAAGCACAGCCAGAACATCTGCATCTGTGGCAATTAGGCATCCTCAGGGCTGGGGAGGAAATTGCTCAAGGCATATTTATATACCAAATAAAGCCAATCAGTTTTCTTAAATAGAAAAAAAAAATCTGCTTTCCAAATATCTTACCTTATCAAGATTGTGACTGTAAAAGCTAATTCTCACTGATGCTATTAACATAACTAAGAAGAAAATCTCATTTCCTTCTTAGCTTCCTCTACCACTGGGTCGTAATCCTAAATGGAACTCGAATAGCTAAGAGAGTCTCCCTTGAAATACAGAAAGTGCAGAAATAGGTGCAGGTGATTATGGTTCCAGTTTTTAACCTTGAATATTTCCCATAATACTTTACATTTATCACAGGTTAACAGTAATAAATATTACTGAGTGCCCACTATGAACTTTAAATTGCTTAGCCCTTGATATACATTATCTCTGTTAATCCATACAACTCTAAGAAGTATGCAGTTTTATGTTCATTTTACAGATACCAAAACTGAGATTCAATTAAGTAATTTCTCAATTACAATTCATAAATTTTTTCCAAATATACATGAAAATACATACATAGGGAGTTCCGGTCATGGCTCAGCAGAAACGAATCCGACTAGGAACCATGAGGCTATGGATTCGATCCCTGGCCTCGCTCAGTGAGTTAAAGATCCAGCACTGCCATAAGCTGTGGTGTAGGTTCCAGACACGGCTCGGATCTGGTGTTGCTGTGGCTCTGGTGTAGGCTGGCAGCAACAGCTCTGATTAGACCCCCAGCCTGAGAATCTCCACATGCCACGGGTGCAGCCCTAAAACAACAAAAGGCAAAATAAATAAATAAATAAAATACATAACTCTTATAATTAAAAAAACACGTTTCAGGAGTTCCTGTTGTGACTTGGCGGTAATGAACCTGACTAGTGTCCATAAGGATGTGGGTTTGATCTCTGGTCTCGTTCAGTGGGTTAGGGATCGAGCATTGCTGTGAGCTGCAGCTTTGGTTGCAGATGTAGCTTGGATCCTGAGTTGCTGTGGCTATGGTGTAGGCTGGCTGTTGCAGCTCCAATTCGACCCCTAGCCTGGGAACCTCCATATGCCACAGGCACAGCCCTAAAAAACAACAAAACAAAAAATTTCATACAGGCACGATGAAAATTTCTCTCATACTACTTTTTATTATGTACCCCAGTTTAGAAAATTCAAGGAGAAGAAAAAAGAAAAAAAAAATTTGTGACAATCACAGAATGCCAAGACCTGCCTTTCTGCTTTCCAAAGTGTTAGAGCGCTTAGTCTGCAAGAGAATAATCATGGTGCATTACTAAAATGAAATGCAATCAAGAGGCAGAGCTAGGATTTGAATCCAGGTCTCTCTAAGGAGGGTATGGGGGGAGGCAGTTTTAATCAACAGGCTCTGAACACAGCTCCACAACTCACTAGCTATGTAACCCTAGACACATTAGTGAGACAAATTTTTTTCCGTTCTCGTAGCAGATTTTGCCTTGTATTACTGCCATTTTCTCTTTTTTTTTTTTTTTTTTTTGCCTTTTGTCATTTTATGGCCGCACCCGCGGCATGTGGAGGTTCCCAGGCTAGGGGTCTAATCGGAGCTGTAGCCACTGGCCTACGCCACAGCCACAGCAACGCAGGATCCGAGCCGCGTCTGCAACCTACACCACAGCTCACGGCAACGCTGGATCCTTAACCCACTGAGCAAGGGCAGGGATCGAACCCGCAACCTCATGATTCCTAGTCGGATTCGTTAACCACTGCGCCATGACAGGAACTCCGATTGCTGCCATTTTCTGAAGATCAAATTAGATAAAGCTCACAGTAGCAGTGACCGACGGATGGTACGCTCCTCCGGTAACCAGCCTCCAGGATGCCCCTGGTGATCCCAGCCTCCTAAGAGCCACAGCTCCTCTTGTGCTAAACAGGGCTGAGCTATGTACAGTGTTGTGGAAATGACTGCATGATTTCGGCGCCTGGGTCATAGAAGACTTTACAGCTTATGCCTTGGTCTCCTCGCTGTGGGAGAAGCCATCCTTCGTGCTGCAAATGCACTGAGCAGACCCCCAAAGGGCCCATATCAAGAGGAGCTGAGGCCTCCCGCTAAGAGCCAGCACCAGTCTGTGGACCACGTGAGGGGGTCCTCTTAGAAGTGGACCCTCTAGTCTACAGATTCAAGCCTTCAGACTGCAGCCCCAGCTGACATCTGGACTGCAGTATCATGAGAGCCCTCAAGCCAGGTCCACCCAGTTAAGCCACTTCACAATTTCTAACCCACAGAAAACGTGAGATAGTAAGTGTTTAGTGTTTTTTTAAGCCAGTAGGTTTTGGAGTACTTTGTTACACATCAATAGATAACTAATATAGTACTCAAAAAACCCTAAGCTCTGAGCAGAAGCCAAAGTTCATGTTCATCCTCCTTCAGCATGAAACCTCCTTTCACGACGGAGAGATGTCCTTTGCAGCATATTTCAAGCCCTCTAGCACAGGGAAGCGGCGGCAAGTAATGAGAATTTTTTTTTTTTTTTTTAGGGATGCAGGCTTTGGGTGGTACTATTCAGGTGACCACATGCCTTATTCACATGTACACAGGATCATATGCACTGAGAAGTTCAAAATTCCATTACTAACTCCACCAGCTGGGGCCCCTGCCCTGATAAGATCGCAAATCAGTAGGCTATTCTGCATTTTCAATACCCATTTGCAGACCCCAAGTAGGCCATTTTTCCCCATGATTCCCCCCATTCACTGCCTTGTTTCTTTTCTGATTCCTCCCAGCAATACAAACAATGAAAGAGAAGCATGCAAAGCAATATTTCTAGTAAAGAATCTTGTTTTCCTATATGTTGTATCTTTCCCATCGGAAACACGCAGGGAGCAGGAACGGGCTTAATATTTTTGTATTAATAAGACTCCTAGTAGTAACATCCCTCTGCAGCCCTCACAGTCACATCAAAATAAATCACCATCTTATCAACCCGTCCATACACTCCAGGTTCCATTGCCCTGTGCAAAACGCCTCATCTATTGTTCCAGAAAAACTTTCAGAGCTCCAGAGAAGTCCTTAGCTTTTTCCCCAGGTTCTGTGATGAATGGATCGGCTTCTCTTCTGTCCTGTCCTAAGTGCTGGGGTACGTATATGAAAAAGTGGTCAAAATTCTGGAGCTTAGACACTCTCTGCAGGTTGTGCTGTCGATGGGAATGTCTTTGGGTAAAGCTGGTTAGAGATGATTTAGTGACACAATGATTTTTGCATCACGCACAAATGTAACACTGACTTTAGATCCTAATGCACATGTCAGATGCAATCTCACTGTAAGATAAGGGGTCAGGAGAGCAATACTAGGGGGCATGAGAATGATGGGGGCCGAACAGGAAGTGCCAATTAGGGAAACAGGTAGCCACATACTTTAGTACAGAGCATATGTCAATTCGAGCATTAAACACAGCAAGTATATGTTGAGCCCCTACTCTCCGCCGAGCTCTGTGCGAGGTTGCTCTTGTATATGTTATGATCCCTTCATTCCTTGGAGCAAACCTACCTATTAGCACATGTTTCATTTACAGGATGGTATAAACCAGAGGTGAGCAACCTACAGCCCAGGGGCCAACTAGCCTGCTGCCTGTTTTATAAATAGGTTACACTGGAATATAGCCATACCTGTTTGTCTGCACACTGTCTATGGTTGTTTTCACACTACATCAGCAGAGTTAAGTAGTTGGGACAGAGATGATGCAGCCCACGCAATGGACTGAATTGTACTGAAGTCCTAACCTCCAATATGACTGTATCTGAAGATAACTGCAAACAGCTGCCTTCTCACTGAGTCCTCATAGGGGGGGTCAGTGGAGATCTTCTTATAGGGCCACAGTCCTATGGGATTAAGGCCCTACCCCTTCGGACCTCATTGATAAGATGTCTGCAGGTCAGAAAGAAGGTCCTCACCAGAACCCGACCGCACAGGCACCCTGATCTCAGGCCTGCAGCCTCCAGAATTCTGAGAAAAGTAATTTCTGTTGTTTAAGACACCCAGTCTGTGGTACTTTGTTACAGCAGCCCTAGCTGACCAATGCAGCCCACAAAACCAAAAAAAAACTTGCTATCTAGCCCATAACAGAAAAGGTTTACAAACCTATGGAAACCTTACAAGCCAGCCAGAAACCCTTTCAGAATTCTCTGCTCACTTTCTATGTACTGTAGTTCTCTTAAAGTAGGACAGTTGGATTTGAAAGCCCAAACACATGCTGATGTGTTTTCCTTTCACTTCTGTCTTAAGTCCATGTCATTTACAAAAATTCAGTGAGCACAAAAGGAATCTGAAACACGATTTGTTCTGGGAGTTCCCATTGTAGTTTAGCAAGTTAAGAACCCAACACAGTGTCTGTGAAGATACAGATTCAACCCTGGCCTAGCTCAGTGGGTTAAGGAGCTAGCATTACCACAAGCTGCATTCACCTCGAACATATTCTTTGTCCCTCTGACCCTCCCCATTTCCTTGCCTGGAACAGGGATGTGATGTTGGAGGTGGTGCATGGTGCAGCCATCTTGTGATTGTGAGGTGACAAGCGCTCTTGTCTAACCAGGAGACATTAAGGAACATTATAGGATGTTACAGGAGTTACCATTGTGGCTCAGTGGAAATGAGCCCAACTAGGATCCATGAGGATGCGGGTTTGATTGCTGGCCTCATTCAGTGAGTAGGTAAAGGATCCAGCATTGCCATGAGTTATGGCATAGGCTGCAGGTGTGGCTCAGATCTGGCATTGCTGTGGCTGTGGCACAGGCAGCTATGGCTCCAATTTGAACCATATGCTACAGGTGTGGCTGTAAAAAGAAAAAAAAATGGAACATGACATGTCCTGAAATGACCTCCCGGTTCACAGGTCCTTCCCAAGCCTGCTCTCCCATCTCCATCAACTGCCTCATCTTTCTAGTTCTCAGACAATTCTCGGTGTCTGTTGGGCTCCCCTTTCTCTCTCAACCTCCCCCCACCCATCCAATCCATCAGCAACCAAGTCTCCCTTCAAAGTCTGTTCAGAATCCATCATCTTCTCACACAGCTACAGCTAACACCCCCGTGACCCCATCTGGGCCGTCTGCTCCACCCCCCCAACCCCCGGACTCTCTCAGTCTGTTCTTAATGCAGAGACAGTGTTTTCTGTCAAAGCCATAAGTCAGATGGTGCCGCTCCTCTGCTTAAGAACTTCCACAGCCTCTTTTCATGCTCAGAGCAAAAAGCCCTGCCGCATTAGCCCTCAGACCTCTTGCTGTCCCTCAAATATATGAGGCACCTTCCTTCTGCCAAGAATGCTTGTCCCCTGGATGTCCACTCAGCTCCTGCCATCACTGCCTACAAGTCTCTGGCACCTTCCCAGTGAGTGCTTCCAAGGGGACCCTTTTTACAACCACAGGCTCCCCAGTGAGCTGACAACCCTGAACTGCAGGCTGCGTGTGAGCAAGTCACCCAAGCTCTCAAACTCCCACCAGAAGATAAAAGAGCAGCAATTTCACGGGGTTGCTTTGAGGAATAAACAAGGCAATGTGCAAATACACATTCTCTGAATTATGAGTCTCTCAACCAGGATTTAGCAAATGTTTTCTGCAAGGGGACAGTGAGTAAATAGTTGACATTTTGTGGGCCATAGAGTCTCTGTTACAGTTACTCATTTCCATCATTGTTGTTACAATACATACAAAAATGGGCGGAGCTGTGTGCCAATTAAATTTTATTCACAAAAACAAGCGGTGGGCCAAATTTGGCCCTTGATTGTAGCATGCAGATTCCTGTTTCTGACCACGGCTTACTATTATTATGGGTGATAATGAAGAAGATACATTAAGATGTATGCCCAGGGATACCAAACCTATTATTTTTCAAAATTTTGTTTCTTATTTGTTTTCTCCGTGTAGAATGTCAGCTGGGGGGCAGGGGGCAGGGATCTTTATCTATGTTTTTGCGTATTGTATACTGCTCCAAGTACAGCACCAAGAATAGCACAGGGCACACAGTAGTGCTTCAATAAATATTTTGAAAGGAATGAATAAATTCTTTATTTTGTCATTGATTTCATGGATTTTTTTCAAGTAGGTTTTTGACTATATGTGATTTTTGCCCTCCACTTATTTTAGGGCAGTTGTTCTCAACAATTTGGAAATATCTGAAGATATTTTGCTTGTCGCAGTTGGGAAGGGATGGCGCAACTGTCATCTGGTGAGTAGAGGCCAAGAATGTCGCTTAACACCTTCCAGTGCACGAGATAGGCTCCTGCAATATAAAATCATCCTGCCCCACGTAACAAGAATACTGAGGTTGAGAGGCCCTGCTTTAGAGCTTAACAGCCCACAAAATCAAACTCCACTGAAAGTACCAATATTTAAAGGCACATACTCTGTATCTGTTAGAAGCTTAAACAATTAAGGCATTTTTTTCCCCTTCTTATAAAGAGAAGCTGGTGTTGGGGAGTCCAGGGATACTGAACTTTTTTTTTCCTTTTTAGAGCCACACTTGTGGTATATGGAAGTTCCCAGGCTGGGGGGTCAAATCGGAGCTGCAGCTGCCAGCCTATGCCACAGCCACAGCAAGGCCAGATCTGAGCTGTGTCTGTGACTAACACCATAGCTCACGACAATGCCAGATGCTTAACACTAAGCAAGGCTAGGGATCAAACCTGCATCCTCATGGATCCTAGTTGGGTTCATTTCCTCTGAGTCACAGTGGGGAACTCCCAAAACCTCTCATAATGTTCCTCCATGTCTCCTGTTCAGACAAGAGCACTTGTTGCCTTACAATCACAAGATGGCTGCACCATCTCCAGCATCACATCCTCGTTCTAGGTAAGAAAATGGAGAGGGTCAGAGGGACAAAGAATATGTTCATTGTGAATGCTGCTGTTGCTCTCAACCCTGTGAAGCCTTCCTTCCAGCCTTCCTGAAAGGTACATCTGGTGGTCTCCACTTATATTTTATTGATCAAAACTGTGTCTCTATCTTCACAGAAGGCTGAGATGTATGATTTTTTTTTTTAGAACTAGGAGTGTTGATGCAGCCAACAAATTGTTATTCTGTCAGTCAGGAGAAAGGAAAAATGGACAGTATGTGGGCATCTAGCATTCTCTACCACATCCTTTGGTTTAGAATTTTCACATCTAAAAATTTCTCACAGCACAAAGAGACATGAATACAAGAATGTTCATCACAACTAGGTTAATATAGAAAAAAAAAACTGGCAACCACATAAATATATGTACCTGATGCTGTTGATGTCCTACCCAGATCCTTTGCATGCATTAGTATCCTCCCCCACAAGCAGCAGTGAGGGGTGGCCATGAATGACTCAAATCTGAGTGTTCTCTGGAGGATAGCCTAGTTTCTCTCCATTGATAAATCACGTGCATACAAATGCCTATCACTGCTTCTAGGAAACCAGGGCTAAGACAACATACATCAATTGAAGACTGACCATTTAGATTAAGATATAAGCATATAATAATGAATGCCAGTTAGAATTAAGCAAAGCTATATACAACGATATTGACAAGATGTCTGACATTTTTCCCTGAATGCCAGAAATAGTAAGTTAAAGAACATTCTGTGTAATCAGCTCTGATTTGTGTAAAATAAAGTAGCAGTATACTTTAAGATGCTTTATATTTAGAAAATTTCTAAAGGGATACAAAAGAAACTGTTTGCATTTGTTTTCTCTGGTTATCTTTTCATCTCCTACGCTTATGTATTATTTGCATTAAGAAAAAGACGTTTTTCTTTTACGGTGTAAAATATTTTCCTTAAAACGTCTCCATTAGCCAACATGATCGGAGATGGAGATTTTTGGTTAGTACAGTATTTGCTACCAATGGACTTCAAACTTTCAAAGCATTAAATAGAGGCTTAGGTTCCAGTCCAGCTCTGTTTTTCACTAGTTAACCTAGGTAGGTCCTTCCATCTCTTAGATGATAATCTGTAAGATAAGGGTTAAGGTAAGTATATTTGGAAGTCCTGTGGTGGCGCAGTAGGTTCAGGATCCAGCACTGCCACGGCTGGCACAGGTCATAGCTACAGTGCAGCTTCAGTCCCTGGCCCAGGAACGTCCATGTGTTGCAGGTGTGGCCAAAAATAAATAAATAAAGTATGTTAACCCACAGTGCCATATGAGGAGTAGATGAAATAACTCGTGTGTAGGCATTCAGTGAACTATAAATCTTTACATGATAGTTACGTTGTTATCAGTAATGATACTGATAACACATCAAGACCTTAAATGTCCACAGCTACAAATTAAATATTAAGTGGTATGCCCCAGCCATGGCTCTGGGATACAAATAAGAAAAATTGACTCTGGTTGATTTATACAGAAAAGGTTATTGGGAAGCTCACAGAAACATTCAGGAGGGCTAGATAACAAGGCTTAGAGCAATGGCAATACAAAAAGTGGCTTTTCATCCAGAATTACAGAAAAAGCACATTACAGATTTTATTATAGTCTGGTAAGGACAGGCTGTGGCCATAGATGATGGTGGCCACAGCCTGTTCTGCCAGCACCACTAACCCTGCTCTGAGCCCTGGAAAGAGGCCATTCCCATGAACTGGCACTGCTGTACCAGACGTATGAATACAGCTTCATCATCATTGAAAAGATATCCCTCTGCCATAGTTTCAGGACCATCTCCGGGTACCTAGACAGAGTTCAGAAGGAGTTTTCCCACAGAGCAATACAGGATCTCCTGGCTGCAAGGGAGTCTAGGAAAGTGAGCATTTGGTATCTTCAGTTTTGAATTAATCAGATTCTAATCAAAATTTATATGGTGAAAAAAAATTCCCTTTAATGTTAGAAGGGAATTCAGATACCAGTAATAAACATGCAAAGAAAAAGATAAATGTTAGTTATTTTCTATCAATATAGAAATCATTTTAAGCAGCCAAAACCCATGTCATTTTTATTTATATATTTACAAATACATTCATATAAATTGGGTTGCCAGGAAAGCTGACTCTGAGACAGGGATTAGCATGCAGGGATTTTATTAGGAAGTGCTCTTAAGATCAACATTTTTTTTTTTGTCCTTTTATGTAGAGCTACACCCATGGCATATGGAGGTTCCCAGGCTAGGGGTCTAACAGGAGCTGTAGCCGCCGGCCTTTGCCACAGCCACAGCAACGCGTGATCCGAGCCGCGTCTGCAACCTTCACCACAGCTCACAGCAACGCCGGATCCTTAACCCACTGAGCAAGGCCAGGGATCGAACCCACAACCTCAAGGTTCTTAGTCGGATTCGTTAACCACTGAGCCACGAAGGGAACTCCAGGGTCAACATTCTTGAGGGAAGAGGAGGGAAGGAGGACTGGACAGAGGAAGAAGTTGAGCTGCAGTGCAGGCTCAACACAGGACCTGTGGCACTGTGGTAACAAGAGAGCTGCCACAACCCCAGCCATCACAACCTCACGCAAAGGCAGGACACCGGAAGTATAAAATACAGAAGGGACAGAGGCATTCTCCTCAAGTGGCTCTTTCCCAAATCCCAGGGGTTTTTTTGTCCAGAAGCTCCTGCAAAAAAATCTTACATTTCATTGGCCAGAAGTGGATCACATGACTATTAGCTAAAAGGAATGCTTGCAAAGAGAGTTTCTGGCAAAGAGGAGAGAATCAGCCTGTGGCACATATATACAATGGAATACTACTCAGCCATTAAAAAAGAACAAAATAATGCCATCTGCAGCAACATGGATGCAACCAGAGATTCTCATACCAAGTGAAGTCAGTCAGAAAGAGAAAGAAAAATACCACATGAGATCACTTATATGTGGAATCTAAAGTATGGCACAAATGAACCTAGCTACAAAACAGAAACAGACTCACAGACATGGAGAACGGACTTGTGGTTGCCAAGGGGGCATGGGAGGGAGTGGGATGGACCAGGAGTTTGGGGTTAGTAGATGCAAACTATTACATTTAGAACAAATAAGCAATGAGGTACTGCTGTACAGCACAGGGAACTATATCCAGTCTCTTGGGATAGACAATGATAGAAGATAATACGAGAAAAAAATGTATATATGTATGTATGACTGGGCCACTGTGCTGTACAACAGAAATTGACTCAACACTATAAATCAGCTTTACTCTAATAAAATTAATTAATTTAAAAAAAGGAAGAGCGAGTCAGCCATGTTTGGGTTAGATGCACTGGCGAGATGACAAAACACCCACAGAGCCCACCCTCACGTTACTTACAACCTTGTAGAGCTCACTGAGCACTTGCTCAGTGCTAACCATTGAGCTAAGATTTTTTCATAAAGTATCTGGTCTGAGACTCACAGTAACCCTAATAAGTGGGTTCATTGTGTCCACATCACAGAGAGGCAACTGAAGTTCAGATCAGTTCCATGTCCAGCATAGCACAATTAGTAAGCATCTGAGCTGCAACTCAAACTCAAGCCTGCTGATGCCAGAGTCTGTGTTCATGGCTGCTTCCCTGTATTGCTTCCCAACATATCACCGCATGTATGGGTACACCAGATGAGAGGATAAGGGACAAATCCAAAGAACATGAGGGACAAGGAAAACTTCACGGATGTCTGGGACCTGGGTTGGACCACATGTGGAACAGAAGAACAGGCAGAAAGCATTGCTCCTTCTCTCAACATGCTTATGATGCAAAGGGGAAAATCAAACCGAAATTTAATGTTTGAGCCAAACTACCCGGTGCCTTGCTACTCAGTGTGTGGTCCACAAGTCAGCTGCATGAGTCTGGGAGCTTATGAGAAATGCAAAATCTGAGGCCCAGCCCAGATTCTGAGTCAGAATCTGCATTCAGCAATGTCTCCGGGTGATCTGCATGCACTTGAAAGTTTGAGAAGCACTATTCTAGAGGCTTCATGAGCTTAGTTTGCGGAGGACACAGAACAAGCTTTGAATGTAGACTTTGAAACTAATTCTCTGCAAAATGGACTAGGCATAATAGTAGTAAGCCAGTCACCATGTTTATATAGATGATTTCAGTCACCGCGGGCCATCAACAGAGCTATGGGTTAACCACTATTAACTGACAAAGGAGGAAATTCATCTAATTAGGTAACTTGAACTCATTTTACACAACAAATAACACGAAAAAAACTAAGATACAGAAGCTCCACTGTTTAATTCTGGAAGTTTCATTCTTCTGCACCACACAACATCCCCCGACTACAGATGGGTCTGAGGAAGGCATGAGATCATCTTTGTAAAAGACTTAATACGGTGCCTGGTACTTAACATACATGAATAATGAAGAGAAATAATCCCACTCGCTTTAATGAGATTTGAGCCAGTGAACTCTCAATCACCTAAAAGTGGCTATCTGTTGAAAACTTCAAATGCCAGCTTCTACCAACACTCAGAATACATTTCCACAAGTTTCCTCTCCCATCAGTCCATGTTTTAGCAAATGAAAATAAATTTTCCTACTAGCCTAAACAAAATGTAATTAGAAAGGTGAATCTGTAGCCCTGTGTCAAATGCGGACCTCCAAAGTCTCACGTAAATGATTTTGGGTTTTCCACTGTTTTGAATTATCCATGCCACTGCTCTCCTTATTGGCACTGATAACGGAGTGTTAACTACATTACATGCAATTAAATTCAAAATATTTGTGCAGCAATTATATGGATTCATCAAACCTAATGGTGCAGTCACAGATTCGTGTGTACTCATCAGTACTGCTCAGGAAAAAAAAATAGCATATAGATACATATTCCTACAAGCTGATAATTATAAAGCAGACATTGTGTCTGATGTCCTCCTATTAGCTGGTATCTACCAATAGTAAACAAATTAGAAGTTTCTCACAATTTTGATCCTATTGCTGTCAGTGCTCTTACACATCCTTCTTCGCGATCAGACACATCAAGAGGGTATCTGTACAGCCACCGATGGGTAGCCCATACTTGTGTTTACTCTTTAGTGGATTAGGTTATTTATTTTCCTTCTTCTTTTGAAGTCTTCTCACTTTCTCCTTTTTGCTTTGCCAGCAGAGGAACCCACTGTTAACGCCCAGCCCCCAACTCTTGGCCCATCTTCAAGTTGACCAGGATCCTAGGTGGACATTTTCTGTGCACACTGACAACTTCCAACTTCAAGCATCCATGACTCTTTCTCTCCCTGGGAGCTTGCTCTGAGGCCAGGAGGACTTCTCATCCAGAGAAGAATGGGAGTTGGAGGAATCATACTCCAGCTTTCCCACCACTTGGTGGGCCAGTTTTTTTTTTTTTTTTTAAGTTTTATTGAAACATAGTTAATTTACGAAACTGTGATAATTGCTTCTATACAACAAAGTGACATGCATATAAACATATCCATCCTCTCTCAGATTCTTTTCCTACATAGATTGTCAGAGGACACCGGGTAGAGTTCTCGATGCTATACAGCAGGTATATAGCATATACCTCATTCCACATACCACAGTGTGTGTATGGCAATCCCAAACCCCCAGTCCATCCCTCCCACCCACCCCAACTGTCCCCATTGGTAACCACAAGTTTTTCAAAGTCTGTGAGTCTGTTTCTGCTCTGCAAATAAGTTCATCTGTACCCTTTTCTTTTAGATTCCACATGTAGGTGATATCATATAATGTTTGTCTTTCACCATCTAACTTCACTTAGTATGGTAGTTCCTAGGGCCATCCATGTTGCTGCAAATGGCATTATTTCATCCTTTCTTTATGGCTGAGCAATATTCCATCGTGCATACGTACCATACATTCTTTATCCACTCCTCTGTCAGTGGACATTTAGGTTGCTTCCACATCTTGGCTGTTGTAAACAGTGCTGCAAGGAACACCGGGTTGCATGTATCTTTGCAAATTACGGTTTTCTCTGGATAGATGTACAGGAGTGGGATTGCTAGATCACATGGTAGTTCTATTTCTGGTTTTTTTGAGGAACCTCCATACTGTTTTCCACAGTGGTTGCACCAATGTACCTTCTGGTGGGTCAGTACTGAAGGTTATCCTACACAGTTGCTCAGAGGGTCCCCAACAGGATGGAGCCCCTGAAGCCCCCATGGTAAGCCACTGGCTGATGCTCCTTTTATTGACTTTCTTCCCTTCATTGTCTCATTCTCCCCCACAACCTTCCTTGTGTTCCCTTAAATCATCTTCCAAATACACTCTCTTGGAAACAGGTCTGCTTTGGGGAGAAACTCAGTCAACACACTCCTCTTGTTTTTTGTTTTTGTTTTGTTTTGTTTTTGTCTTTTATGGAGAGCCGCACCCATGGCATATGGAGGTTCCCAGGCTAGGGGTCTAACAGGAGCTACAGCTGCCGGCCTTCGCCACAGCCACAGCAACACGGGATCCAAGCCGCATCTGCAACCTTCACCATAGCTCACGGCAACGCCGGATCCTTAACCCACTGAGCTAGGCCAGGGATCGAACCCGCAACCTCATGGTTCTTAGTCGGATTCATTAACCACCGAGCCATGAAGGGAACTCCAACACAACCCTCTTGTTTAAGGACTTGACCCTCCTAAGAAACACGGTGGAGGTCAGAGACAAAATCCCATGGCAGAAGCTATAGTCTCACTTTCCTGGATCCCTCTGTTGTGAGGGTACACAACACAGGCTCTGACAGACGGACAGAAAGACAGACTGCACAAGTACTAAAAGTCTTCTCTAGAGGGATCTGGTAACAGAGTTTACATCTTGGAGGGGACCAAAAATCCTGAAAATCAAGCATGGGACCAAGTCTTGCATTTCCCTGTACATCTTTTAAAACTTCTGAGTTCATACTTATGAATACTGTTATTTATGCAAAATAAATAAAATGTAAACTTAAATGTATAAATGAGCTCAACAACGTGAAGAAGAAAAAGGCAGATTCCAAGACTCTGACACCCTTGGTCTAAGGCGAGGCCAAAGATTTCACATCTGTAGTGTGTAGCATCAGCGGCTGTGATTCCAGGTGCTTCTAAAACCCTGGTCTACACTGTCAGGGATCAGGAGTGGCTTGTGCGTGTGCTATTCTGTATTGTCTGCATTGAGCCCAAATTAATATTGCATTTTTAAGTCAATATTAAAAAAAAAAAAAAAAGAGTTCATGCCGGAAGACGCACATGCGTTGGAGACCAAAGGTTTCACCAGGTGTGTGAAGGGCAGCATCAATATATTGACAACCAGCAGAGTTTCCTAGGCCCGAACCAATTGCCCGAGGGCAAAGGTTCTGATTTTTTTTTACTATCACCTTCTCCATCTTCCCTGGAATATTAAGTGGAGACGATTTCATGCTCACAGCGTGCCCTTTATGTCCACCTCAGCACCTACGCACACACACACTGGCACACACATACACACCTGCACGCTACCCTTAGCTCTCATGAACCTTCAAGTTCTTGGGGGGTTTTCCACCAGAATATATCTTGAACATGAGGACAAAGGTCACTCTTTGAAAGTTGAAAGGTCACTCTTCTCTTTGCAGGTTAGTGTGGTTGCTTTTCTCAGCTAAAAGGCTTCCTGGCCTATCCTAACTTTTGTCTCTTACTTACTTTTTTACTTTCTATCTCTGGGCATCACGCCAGACATGTAAGGAGGTGACCCACTTTATCAATCTATTATAATCTTTTAAAGCCTTTGCCATTTCAAACCAATTTATTTTTATACAGCATCTTCCATAAAAATTATCTCAAAATACTCTGTTTGAGAAGTAAAATCATGATGAAACGGTTTAAGCATTTTAAGAATTCTTGGTTGCGAGGATCAAGAGTTAAGCACATTTCAATAATTTCCTGTAAGTTCACAGCCCTTAATGTAAGAGTTTTATTATTCTTAGCAATTCCTGTTTTAGAGAACAGTGGCTGGCAAAAACTCAAACTTAGGTCTAGATTATTCAGAGTGTGAGAAACGTGTAAGAGCTGAAATCCAAAATCTGGGAAGCACAATCGTACCTGATTCAGACCTATGGCCATTTGCTTAAGCCCACTCCCCCCCCACCCAGCCCTGCTCCCACTCCTCGCCGCTGCCCGCTGCCCTTTCCTTCTCTCCGTGGCATTTGACTCAAGCCCTTTTTTTGTGGCTCTTCCCTGCTTGGGCCTCTGTGACTCCAAACTCAACAAGTTCTCCTAACATTCTGGCCATTTCTGTCCCCTCATTTTTTCTGGAATCTCCCACCTGTCCCTTGGTTTTCCCCAAATGCTGTTTTAAGGAATTGGGAAGGGAATCTAAATTTACACCAAAGCTGTTTCTGATCCCCTGATCTCTCCTTTCCTCACTTGCATCTTTAGTTCTGCTCAGAATCTACTCCGCCATCTGCGGTCTATGGGTTTTAAGTGGGGTTTACCCTGGGCCCAGGTTACAGAGGGTTACAAGACCTTGGCTGACCCAATCCAAGCCTTCCAGTCCCCTGGCATGTCTGGTTCACAGAGGAGTCACATGTGGCAGTAGCTTATTTTGTACGTGATCCCAGGAATCACCAGCAGGGGCGTGGGGAACGTGAGGCAGGCTTGTTTTCAGTGCAGTTACCACATTGGGTGAGTACTTGAAGATCAGTTCTTCTCCGCCACACTGGCATCCAGCATAAAACAGATCCCAAGAACAGAAAGGTCTGGAAAAGAGATGCAGGTCCTGGAGGTTGGAATTTGGGTCAGTGTCTAACTAGGTGCTGAGGGCATAGGGGAGGGGACACAACAGCTTTTAAGACTTAGTGGCCATTTGCCACGCTTCCTTGCCTGTCCCAAACGTGACCTCTCTTTCGTACACACGGGTGAATTCTTACTGATGAGTCTTAGTAGAAAGTAGTGACACCTGCAGCTCTAAAGACTAAATAAATCCCATTATGCACATTCTGAGTCCCTCCTGCAGCTAGGGGACAGGCACGTGGGCTTCTCCAGCCAATCGAATGCACCCAAGCCAGATGCAAATAGTGACCTTTTCGCCCTCGGTGGCAGGAACCCATTCTGGCAAGGTTGTCTGGGTCACAGTCTATGCTCAACAAATGTTAGCTGTGATGGTGGCTAAAAAGGAATATTTCCAATTATTTTCTTATATTTCCAATATTAGACCCCTCCCTTTAACAAAAAAAATATACCTTCAACAACGTTATTTGGTATTCAAAAGAAATTAAATATTATTATGGAAAATAAACCCAAGAAATGGAATACAGCACTGCATGCACAGTCCAGTTCCCCGACAGTGTACTGACATGCCTACCTCCAGACACATTCCCCAAAAGAAAAAATGGAAGGATCTGAAAGATAATTTATTGCACTGACTACAGTATCTAATTGAGCCTCCCCGTGTTCTAGATTCTGCTGGTTATTGGAGATAATGAGATAAAAGACAAATTCCCTGCCCTTCAAAAGAACACAGATGAGGAGTTCCCTTCGTGGCTCAGTGGTTAATGAACCCGACTGGCATCCATGAGGACACGGGTTCAATCCCTGGCCTCGCTCAGTGGGTTAAAGATCTGGCGTTGCTGTGGCTGTGGCATAGGCCAGCAGCTACAGCTCCGATTGGACCCCTAGCCTGGGAACCTCCATATGCTGTGGGTGCAGCCCTAAAAGACAAAAAAAAAAAAAAACACAGACAAGGTGGGCAGGTGCACTGCTAGAATAATAACCACCACAACATTCCCAGAGGGCAATGAGAATGCCCTGGGGGGAGCACTTAATTGCTGGTTCCTCAAGCTGTATCTTGAAGTTCAAAGGAGGATTTAGCCAGAAGGAGAGAGGGCAGAAATGTATTTCAGGAAGACAGGCGGCCAGGAGATGATGTAACAGGATGTGAGAACTTTGGCCACGCCCAGAGGGGAAGGGAGTGAGAAAGTGAGCAGGAACCTCCAGGGGGCCCAGCCCATGGCAGACACATCTTACCATGGCTTCTTTTCTCCAGAAATTAAAGGAAGAAAGAAAGGAAGGAGTTTCAGAGAAAAAGATCAAGGCTGTTGCTTACAGTCCTCTTTAGAACACACATTATCCAGTACTTGAAGACCACCCTGGATCAACACGTGCAGGCACATTTCCATGATCCATCATGTGAACAAAAAGGCAACTAATTAGATCCCATGCATTAGGAAGCAGAATGAAGTTGCGTGTATGTGTGTTTAAAGAAAGGTTCTTCCTAGTAATTTATCTCTAAGGAAAACCAATGTATGAATATTCTTCAAACTAGTTACTGTAACTATCCTATAGTTACTTCACAAATAGAAACTAGCACAATTAGAAACACAGAGGTATCGTCTAGATAACTTCAACTTTCTATGAAAAGAATTACCTAAATTCCACCTGGAGTCACATTTTATTCCAGTACCTATTTAAGTATTTGTTATTATTAAAGAGATTAGGTAACAATTACCATACTACAGATGTGTCCTCCTTGTATCATATTTGGAACATTGCTGGTTTCATTCCTTCAAAATATGTATGCAATTGTCTTTTCAAGTTTGACCTTTGTTCAGCTTCATAAGAAATTACATTTTGGTCTTCATGGTAGTCATCAATATAAGAAATGCCAACTATTCATTTCTCTTTTCGATTCAAATTGAATCAACAAGCCTTACTGAATACTGGTGAGTAGTACAGCACTTAGTACAGAAAAACTAAATTTGCTTCCTGTCTTTTTGTATTTACTACCACTTTTTTAGCTATGAAATCTACTTGGGAGTCAAAAAAAGGAATTCAATTTCTTACGATTTAAAGTAGGTAACTCATAAATGGATGCTTTAATTCTGAAAAGCCCGGTATTGTTCAGCCAACAGATCATACACAAGATTTTGTTATTGAACACATTCTGTTTGAAATCTACTTAAGGATCAAAATTTTAGATGGGGTCCTAGCTTTGAAATCAAATTTGCCCCAAATATTCAAGCCAAAGCATAAATAAATAGAAGCTGGAGTACCTACCTCTAAAATAGCCTTGCGTGAGGCAATTTGTCTGGATGAAAGTCCAACTTAAACTGTGTAATTTTGGGTTTGTTTGCAAGTGGGAAACCCAGATGTTAAGGGACTAAGAGATTCCTTTGGGGGACGTGAAATGAATGATCCAGATGTCAAACACACAATCCATCTTATTTCTCCTCTAGGGACACAATGCTAGAAACCACCAGAAACTTGGATTATCTTGGCTTATACAATGGGAAGAGGTAGATTGTTTGGTCTCGAAACCCCAAGAAATAACTAGTGACCTTAAGATGAGGATCCTTCTGAATGGTCTCAGGTTGGCTTTGATTTTCCTAGAAGGCAGCTTTATTGACTCCTTTCTAAATTTGTGCTAGTAAGCCAAAGACAAGATGCAAACACAGTCAAGGGACAATTTGCACTGGCAGCACAAAAAGTGAAACTAGCAGGTGGTCCAAATTATCCTTAAAAGTGCGTCATTTCTACACCTACATATCACGTACACCTATATACCATCTCCTAGCAAGCCCAGGACAGACCATTTTTTAACAGAACTGAAACAGATGGTTGCTTTTCTGGTCCACTCCAGAACTCACTTACACTTAAAGTCCATGTTATATGACCAATATACCTCTTTAAAGGCTAGAACTGCAGCCTTTAAATGAGGATGAGCTGCCCACTCTCTGAGTGAAATGCAGGAACTGAGACCAATCGAAGGAAAAGCAAATTCTCATTTCCCATCTCATGCTGTTCAGAGCATTAAGCACTAAGTAGACTAGTGAGCATCTTTATTTAGATTGCTTTCCTCTTGTGCTCCTTTGCTTTGTATAATTCTAATTGATAGATGTTAAAAGCATATAGGATGGATTCCACTAGGCCTTATCTAAGACAGCTGTGTGATTTAATGGCACGCCAAATGTGCCAGCAGGATAGGGTACATTCAAGGTCACAGTCAGCGGGTACATCCTGACAAGGCAAGGCCAGTTGTTCATTTCCAGCACATTCGGATTGGCTGGGCTTCTCTCATGATTGCTTGGTGCCTCCAGTATTAGCAGTTTTAATATCGCCACTGTGTACAATTCCCTAAACCCAAGGGTGCAAAAAATTAGACCGTTGGCAGATTTTGCAGGACAAGTCGAGATATGTTCCAGCCTAACCAGCGCACAATCTACTGAAACCTAAAGAAGTCAGGACACTACGAAGAAAAAGAATTTTTGTGCCCTTTCTGACTATGAAGGTCATGGTCAGGTGGGCTTATTTTTTTTCCACCTCTCCCCACCCCCAAACAAGTCAACCTCTAAGGATTCCTGCTGCTTGTCACACAGGGCCCCCGCAGGCCTTGTGATGTAGCCAGATGAAGAGCCCTACCGTAGGAGCCTCCGACTGTGGGGAGATGCTTGTCACATGCCTCTAATAGCCCCCGTGTCAGGGAACTCACCAAGCAGGTGTTGGTGTTGAAGGCGGCAGATAACCCTCTCCTCCCAATGAAAGCACGAGCCTTCCTTTGGCAGCTGCACAAAGGCAGCTCAGGAGGAAAAAGCAAGATAGAAAGGAACTCAAAGGTGAAAGAAAAAGGCTGGAGTGAAATGAGAGAACAGAAAAAGGTAGGATGTAGAAAAAATTTGCCAGATGCCTCCCAACTGGCCACGTCACGTTTGGCAGGAAAACAATGAGGCCGTCAGCCTAATGGCTTTAGCTGTGAGAAGCACACTTCCCCTACTCATTCCCCATGTTCCAAGGGGCAGACAGGTTCCTCCTTTCTCTGTGGTCATGCAAAGTGTATGCAGTTTCCAGAATGTCACCTACCTTGGCTAGGGCAGGAAGGCACCAGGTATGGTCTCCAGCCTGAATCTGAGCGGGGAGGAGGGGTCTCCATTATCATATTCAATGGGTTTCTGGTGGAACAGCCATCCTTTTCAGTTGTTCTTGCTAATGAGAAATTATTAGCTGGCTTCCAGAGAGAGGGCACACACACATGATGCCTCTGCATCTGCTGTGCTGTCTGTATCCCCGGCCTTGTATTTATTTAGAAATTAGGAACCAGCACTGGAAGTAAAGAATACATTGAAACTCTAGTTAGTTTTTCTACCCCAACACCAAAATCACCCTGGGTGCTCTCCTCTCTACTAATGGGATGGGCCGTGGGAAGCCTGCAGTGGGGACTTTTTGACCCTCCGTTTCCATGTCATGGTCCTAGGAAGCCATCCTGGGTATCTGTGATAATACCATGCCATGGAGTCACATCCTGCCAGCACTACACTCCTGCCCCGTTTATAAGATGTGCTGGGCCAACAGAGTCGGGGAGAGAGGGAGAGAGAGAGGGAGAGAGGCTGAAGGAAGAAGACCGTGCAGGCTGATGAGCCTGTGCCCAGAAAGGGTATGAGAATGCGGTGTAAATCTGAGTTTCCCTTGGTCACTCATGCACCAAGGGGAGCACCGCACATCACTGCTCACAGATTTTGTGCCCCTAAAACACAAGCCAGCTCTTTTCATCTGGAGTTCTAGCAAAGAAACTGTGATCTGTACTGACCCTGAAAGAAAGCCTGGCTGGCTTGGACTTACTGAAAGTTGCTGCATTTTTATATTATTAGTTTGGGGATTTCCCAAGGGTAGTTTTGACTCTATGAGAATTTTCCCTTCAAGGATGACTCAAGAACCAAACTCATGTATAGGATGAGAGGTTTCCTGGTGGTTGATGAGAGTCTGAAATGTGACTGAAGGTGATCTCCATGGGTACTGCAGCTGAAGCAGGGACCCAGGACCCACCCTGTATTGTCCCTGATCTGTGTCATAGTTAAAACAGCATGTTGCATGAAAGCAAAAGTGATTTCAGAATTGTGTCGGTCCTTTATTTATGTCTGACTGCAAGAAGTAACCCTTTAAATATTTTTCCTGTCTCTCCCACTGACTCAAGCAGCCCAGCTTCTTACCTCAAACCACTCTGAAACCACCTTGCAGCTCAATTCACCAAACACTTATTCTTACCTTGCTCCTTTCCCCCCCTTTATTCTCCACTGCAAAGACCCAAGTGACATAAGACTACCTTTAAAGGACAGAAAGGGGGAAGAGAGAAGTGAGCCAAGCTAGAGTCTTCTTTAGCAAGAAAGGAATGTGTAAAGGATGAGGAATATTTTATAATCAAAATCATTTTTATCCTGCCACACATTTTCAGGTTCTTGAAAATATTATTTTAAACCCTGAGGACTTAAGCTATGGTGGTGGGAATGCCAGGTGGGAGAGGCACCTATGTGGTGTATCTTCAGTCTGCACAGTAGAAACCATGGAAGGAGTTCCTGTGGTGGCTCAGTGGGTTGAGGACCCGGCATTATCTCTATGAGGATTTGAGTTCGATCACTGGCCTCGCTCAGTGGTTTAAGGATCCAGAGTTGCCGCAAGCTGCAGCGGAAGTTACAGATGTGGTGTGGATCTGGTGTTGCCATGGCTGTGGCAGAGGCCAGCAGCTGCAGCTCTGATTAAACCCCTGGCCAGGGAACTTCCATATGTCGCAGGTGCAGCCATAAAGAGAAAGTGAAGAAAATAAAAGAAGCTACTGAATGTTCCATATCACTCACTATGGTGAGTTGGTTAAGTCCCGGTTCTTCAGTTTGGCATTTGAGACGCCCCCAAATCTACCCCATTTGACTTCCTCCATCTTCTCTATCCCTGTTCTTTCTGTGGTGCAAGCACTCCTGTGAAATTCATCTGCTCACTGTTTCCCATACACACTCATGCTTTCTTAACCTCAGCTCTTTGCCTGGGCTGTCCCCGCCACTCAAATGCTCCTTCCCTCATTCCCTCATGTTGAAAATCTGCCCAGTCTTCAATATGCCATTCTTAAACTCCTTGGCCCTTCCCTCCACCTGTTTGATGGCACTCCCTTGTGTTTTGAGGGAGACTTATTTTATTACTATTGAATGAGCATGGCTTAGCCCCAGCACAGACCTAGAAAACTTAAATGGGCATCTGTCAAATGGACAAAAAATGTAAATGTAAAGAGAGAAAACAAAATATGCATCTGCCAAAGACAACCAGGGAATATATTTATGTCATCACTATACCACACCTCTAAATCAGAGATTGCCAATATATAATGTGCATGCTGTTTTGCATAACTCCTATACTCATAATAGACATTAACGATCAATCATGACTCTCTGAATCCCGGCACATTATGCCTCTAAATCAGAAAGTAAATATGTAGCATGTGTGCTGGACCACATACCTTCTACACCCATAGCAGACATTACTAATCAATCATGAGTCTTTTTCTTCTTAAACCCTAGCTCAGCCTCAGCATCCCTCCAACACAAAGCTCCCAGAGGACACTACTGAGCAATATGTATTATCATGAGATGAAATCCATTGCCCTACAAGCTCTCCTTCTCCAGTCAGAATTGCTTACTTCAATTATTTCATATAACACATTCCATTCTTCTCTTAATCCTTCCAGCTTCCAGACATGCTCATCCCAGCCTCAACTTCAAGACTTAGCACTAGAGATTATTCCCCATACAGCAAGCTCAGCAAGGCATTGACCTCTGGTTTAATCCATTGTAGGGCCCTCATCCCTAATTTGGTACTGTTCTTACCCCTGTTATGTACCCATCCCAGAAGCAAGAAATAGACATCTAAGGTGAGGAAGGGCAAATACACAGCATATAAACTGCAACTACCCTTTCCTATGCCTGTGGCAAACACTGATGGCTGAATAAGATACTCTCTCATATGAGGCCAAAAGCATCCCCAGAAGTTTTCTTAACACAGAACCCCCAGACAACCATTAAAAACCAATCTCAGCTTGCACTCGGGATAAAATTTATCTGCCAGTCATGCCATGTGAACCAATGGGGAGTCCAGTTCCGAATTATATAACCCTGTAGAGTGGACTTGTTATGAAGCCCTCTCTTCACTTCCTTCTTAATCCCTGGGACATTCTGAGAATGAACCTAGAATCAAATGGACCACACAAGGGCCACACCAAACCAGACTAAGGATTCAGCTGGACTCTGCTGCTCGAACATCTGAGCAGTGGCTCACTCCCGTGGCCAGTCAAAACGAGGACCGGATTCTAAAGCCCTGGGCAGTAAAAACCTCAAATTCACTTCCTGCCTTACATTGAGGAAATCTTACAAAAATTACAACCTGTCACATTACATTACATCAAAGCATGATGTAACAGTATAATTTTTAAAAGCATTCGTTCTAATTTATAATGTTGCATTATGCCACAGAAAGTTTGATTTTCCCCTGAGCACCAATAAATTTTGACAGTGATGGTTTATCCCAAAACTTTGGCAGACTATAACACAAAGAAGGTTGGCCAAAATCAGGTCTTTTGCTGCTACTGAAGAACTACTTATGAGTCACCAGGGCACTATTCTGTCTCCTGTCCTAAACTCAAACTCTACCGTTCTGTGCTGTCCAATATAGTAGCCGCTAACCAAAATCGCGAGTGAAGACTTGATGTGTGACTTATGCAAACTGAGAAGCACTGCAATTATAGAATAAGCATCAGATATTTAAGGCTTAGAACCCAAAATATGTGTAATATCCCACTAGTAACTGATATATTGATTACGTTAATATTACATTTTGAATATAACAGGCCAATCAATGTATTAAAATTAATTTCACTTTATCTTTTAATATGGCTGCTAAGACATTTTAAATTACATTTGTGACTTACATTATATTTGTATTGCTAGTGTTACTACAGAACCCTCCACTGTCTACAGGAGCTGAAAATTTTAAGGAAAAGAAACTTTAAATCTCCTTTGTGGGCTCAGACAAGAGATGGCAGGCAATCTGACTCCAAGGAGCAACGCTGAAAATACTTTTATTTGAGCATTCAAAGTGCATTTATCGAACACCTACTATACACCGGGCACTTTTCTAAGCACTGAGGATAAGACAGCAGTGGTTAAAAAAAAAAAAAGGTAAGTCCCTTCCCTCATTGAACTCTCATCCTCAGGGACAGATGGACAATAAATACTTATGACAAGACATGCTGTGAAGAATAATAAACCAAGCAAATTAGGACAGAGGGTCTTGTTATCTTACAGGAGAGTCGGAGAAGACACTTCTGAGGTGTAACAGCTGAACCTTAATGCAGGGCAGGGTGAGCCGGGGGGGCCTGGGGAAGAGCATTTCAAGCTGATACAACAGCAAGTACCAAATCCCCGAGGGAGGAGCTGGCTTGGCACACCCAGCAAGCAGCAGGGACAGAACAAATTGAGAGGAAAAGTGAGAGGGAGAAGAGGGCAGGGAGATGGGCGTGTTTCCATCATGTACGGCAGGGACAGCCAACTAGAACGGGCCGGCTGCATCAGCCTGTTTTTGTAAATAAAGTTTTACTGGAACACAGCTGTGCCCATTCATTTAGATACTGTCCATGGACGCTTTCAAATGGCAGAGCCAAGCAGCAGCAACACAGGGAGTATGGCCAAGAAGTCAGGTATTGGCAGACTAACTCCTATAAGTGTTAATCAAAACAAGTCCCCAAATTTCCAGGGTTGTGTCTTTCATCTTCACGACAGAAAAGTGGGAATGTATGGGGATTTTTTTTTTTTTTTTGGGAGAGGGCCATGTTTCCCTCGTTAGTCATTTCTAGGTAAAGGGTAGACAGGTCAAACCCAGCCCCCATCTGTTCTTAGAAGGACCAAGAGCTACGAATGGTCTTTACACTTTTTTAAGGGTGGGAAAAATCAAAAAAAGAATATTTTATTTTATGAAGGGCATGAAATTCACATTCTGCCGTCCATAAGCAAGGTTTAACTGGAACACTGTCATGCCCATTTGTTTTCAGATGGCCCGTGGCTGCTTAAAAACTACAAAGGCCGAGCTGGGTAGCTGAAACGGAGACCACAACACAGCCCCCACGGCAGAGAATACTTACCCTCTGCAAAAGAGAGTGTATGGAGGAGGTGGGAAAAGGCACCATGTGGACCCTGGCCTTTGCCCTCAGCTGTGTGACATGACCGGACATGGGATTTACGGAGGACTAAGGAAAGGCAAGGTGTCCTGTTTGTTGCATGGATACTTCTGGGACAGCCCTCCCGCCAGCAATCTTACTGTGAACAAAGTTCCCGTCTAGGACTGACGCCGACGGGCTCCGCACAGTCACCCCAAGGCTGTTCTCTGGAGCTAAGAGATGCCCGTTCCAATTCGCCAGGCCTGGATCACACGTCTGTCCTGCCCCTGCCCCTCTCACTCTCCTCTCCCCTCTCTTCCATCTCCCACCCTCCCTCCCCGAGACAAACAAGCAAATTCTCTTTGTCGCATGCAAAGAACATTCGCCCTTTGAACCTCATTTCTCAACAACTTTAAGATTTTCAGGGTCTCAACTTCTGTCCCAAGGACATCTCAAATTACTTTCCCAATCAAAGACAATTTTCATGTCTTAGAGAAATTCTAGTGCTACCTGCCAAGAAGATTTTTCATCTTGTTACATTATTTGTTTAAGTCCTGATTATTTTAACCCAAACAGCAAAAAAGAAACATACCTCCTTCTGTGTAAATGGGCAAATAATCCAAACAATTATATTTTGCCTCATCATTTTAAACGCTCCCATCATGCAGACAAAATTTCAAAATATGAGAAAAGCTACATGAAAGAGATAGCCCAAAAGTTATATAATTAAAATTCTACTTTCTCAGATTTCAAAAGGGAGAGGTGGATAAGCGATGCTTTTGGACACACAGAATCTTAGTTCTGCATAAAAGAAAATTCTAGAACATTGAAAAATAAAACTGACAGTGATCATAATAATAATAAAGTAGCCAACATGTATTCAACACTTGGAGATTCCAGACACTCTGAAAAGTTCTTTAACACACTATTATATTTAAGCCCTAATTTAATTAAAAGTAAATTAAAGAGTACTATTATTCCCATTTTGCAGATGCAGAAACTGCAACTGAGAGAAGGGAAGTGGCTTGCTCAAAATCACGGAGCCCGAGATTGGATTAAGATGGCGGAATAGAAAGACTGGAGCTCAACTTCTCTCCCAAAAAACAGCAAAAATACAGCCAAATGCCGAGCAACCTTCAACCAAATGGACTGTAAACTTCCAAAAAAGATACTCTGCTCCAGAAGACACAGCGGAGACCACATCAAGAGGTAGGAGGGGCGATTACGCGATAGAAGCAACCCCATACCTCCCGGGTGGGAAGCCCCACAGACTG
>PVHT021183543.1:5096895-5127378 GCA_004024745.2 Catagonus wagneri
TCACTGAAATAAAAAATGCCTTAGAAGCAGCCAACAGTAGAATACAGGAGGCAGAAGAACGAATCAGTGAGGTGGAGGACAGATTAGTGGAAATCACTAATGCAGACGAGAAAAGAGATAAAAGATTGAAAGGAAATGAGCAGAGTCTCAGAGAACTCTGGGATAATGTTAAACGCACCAACATCCGTATTATAGGGGTCCCAGAGGGAGAAGAGAGAGAGAAGGGGACAGAAAAAATATTCGAGGAGATTATAGCCGAAAACTTTCCTAATATGGGCAAGGAACCACTCACTCAAATCCAGGAAGCGCAACGAGTACCATATAAAATAAACCCAAGGAGGAACACCCCCAGACACATATTAATCAAAATGACCAAAATTAAAGAAAAAGAGAAAATTTTGAAAGCAGCTAGGGAAAAGAAACAAATGACATACAAGGGACATACAAGGGACATTAAGGTTATCAGCAGATTTTTCAGCTGAAACCCTACAGGCCAGAAGGGAGTGGCATGATATACTAAATGTGATGAAAGGGAAAAACTTCCAACCAAGATTACTTTATCCAGCAAGGCTCTCATTCAGATTTGAAGGAGAAATCAAAATCACGGAGCCCGTGAAGGGTGGAGCTGGGACTGAAACCCCCTTTGGTCTAACTCCATCCAGAATAAAAGCTTTCCACCCCTGGCTCCTGTCATCTTTATTCTCCCTGCTGTCTCCTGACAGGTCACCATGTCCACTCCTTCCTGGATATTTGTCAAGCCACGTCACCTTCCACTTCTTGCAATGACTGGCTCTGCACCTGGGTCTTCGGAAAACTGAGTTCCCAGGACAACAGCAGGTCCCCAATTTGCCTTCTCTGTCCAAATGCATACTTCTGGGCATAGAGTTGTTCCTTTAAATGTCTGGCAGTGCATGGCTCGACCTTACAAACAGTGCATGCAATTCCCACTCTTTGCCCCTATAAGCAAATCATTCATGGAGTGTCTGCGGACAGGAAATACTCATTAACGGTGAGACTTCTGATTCTGGAGCAGGAAGGAAAGGAAAAATGTATTATCATGTATTATGCAAAGCCAGAAACCTTAGAACAAGCTCTCTCCACCTCAGCGCTACTGAGATTCGGCGCCTGACAATTCCGTGCGGAGGGAGAGGAGGGGTTTGTCCTGTGCACTGCGTGATCTTCAGACGCATCCGTGGTCTCCACCCACCCCCCACTGTGACAACCAAAAAACATCTCCAGACATCATCAAATGTTTCCGTGGGGAACAAAATCACCCCTGGTGGAGAACTGCAGCCTTAGAAACACCCAACCAAAGTCTGCCATTTGCAAAAGATTTCCTTTTGAGAACATTCCCCAGAGAATGTTTCTGCACTGGCACATCAGTGTTTCTGTGCTGAACCTGCAGTTAAAAAAAAAAAGGAAATTACCGTCTGGAGGCCCTGCATCTAGGGAACTACAGCAAAGATGAGCCCAAAATTCACAGCAGCACAAGAAAGGGCCTTCTCCCACCGCTCCACAAATCCACCTAAATGTCTCCTCTTGCCAAGCGGACTCAAATTTGCTTGGGTCTCAGAACATAACGCTTTTACTACGGAGCACAAGAAAAACAACTCTCAGTATCAAGACTTCCTGGCTTATCATTTTAAGAGTCTAACACACCGAAAATAAAAACTAGATTTTCTTTTTAGCTCCCTACCACCTCTTCTCACAATCCCTTCCTGGCTACCTGATGGTTTGTTTTAGTGTTTCTCCATCTCCGTGCTATTTACATTTGGGGCCAAGTAATTCTTTGTTGTAGGGGCTGTCCTGGGCACTGCACAATCTTTTAGCAGCATCCACAGCTTCCACTCACTAGATGCCAGTAACATTCCCCCAGCCTGTCAACCAAAAATGTCTCTAAATGTCCCCTGTGAGCAAAACTGCCCCCTCATTGAGAACCACTGGGTTATAGGAGTTCCTCTTTCCTAGGTATTCTGCCTGGATTAACCACTCCTGCTCTTACCTAATTATCAAGGCACCATCCCAGGAGCCATTTAATTTTTAAATTCTTTGTCAACCATTAATATATACATGTTACAGCAAGAGCTATACTCTGTTAATAAATCCAGACATTTCTCTTTGCAAAGGGGGAGACCATCACAAAATACCATCCCGGAGGACATACCAGGAGGCAGCGGCAGCTCCTTTCTGGAGCATTCGACAGCTCGCTCCAGCCCAGGGAGCATGTGCTGCTCTTCCTGAGCATTGCAGCCACAGGATGATGAGCCCTCATTTCAGAAAAATACGGAAAGAGCTCGAATCCTTACTGCCCTCTAGAGAAATTCCAGCAGAAGAGCTCAATCTGTCGCAGTCAGCGGAAAAAACAACACTGCTGGTCGCAACTGCGCCTGAAGTTGTAAAGCAAACAATTTATTTGCTGAATTTTTTCGAAAGACGAGTCTACCAGACCCTCTCCTTTACAATCTCACACCTGAACCACAAGCTGATGTCGGCTCGCGCATTGACGCAATCGTAATTTTCCCAATTCCAGGTCCACCCTCCAACACAAAAATTTTATGCCCGCAGATGAATCAAAATCCGATAGTCTACAAAGTCACCACAGACCACATTTTAAATGCAAATACTCAGGTTTGTACAAATGTGTTCTCTGGCCTTTGTTTACTGGCCTACCAATGGTCATATACACAGAGATTTCTTTTTTATGTGTCTCAGAAAAATCGGGACTGAAAAAGGTATTCACTAATTCTTCATGTTTGCATGAAGGTTTTGGTGGATGAGAACTTTCTAGCACATCTTGGAGCCAATCATAACTTCTTTTAAAAAAACTTTTTAACTTTGGATATTGTTTCAATAAAGTCTCACCTATTATTTATTGCATCTGTATTCCAATGAGAGCGGCAACACTGAGATTAAAGTGAGTTTTCCCTACCAAAGTCCTAAAAAAAGTTACCCCAGGTCTAACTCTTGTTTCTTTAGCACAGTTGGAAATTAAAAGAAATAACTTTGAAAAGGATATGCGGGTAGACATACACTAGACAGGAAACCTTGCAGGTTCAATCAGAACTTTCAAATCATTGTTTCCATTATGACAGGCAACAGCAAAAAATGCTGAATGTTTATGCCTAATGGGTTTGCCCTTTGCCAGAGAAATCCTTTTAGCTAAGGCAGGGAAACATATAATTTTTATGGGCTCTTGGAGAGAGTGCACACTGCCCTCTGATGGTAACACAGGCTCATCATTTTATGGGGTCCCTCGACTGGTTTCCAGAAGGCTGAGGGATGTTACTACCAAAGGCAGATCAATAATCCCGTGGATTAATGGGCACCAATGGTTATCTTCATTTATCCAATTTTTTCCGCCTTCTTGACAAGGAAGTAAGATACTGGATAGTTTCCTTTGTTATCTACTTTGCAAGGCAGAAACATGTCAAAAAGTAATACCTAGAATATTTGAGTGCCCTCAGACACAAAATAATATGCACATACCTAGCACAGCACAGACATAAAGCTTCAATGAAATAATGTTTTACTGCTGAGTAAAAGAAGTTCCTCTCTGATTTCGAACCAACAGTAAGTAAACCACCTAGGGTATCAGAAACCCAGATCCCCCTCCTGGGAAAACAACAACAACAAAAACCGAAAGGCTTTTGAGGGCTGGAGGAGGCTTTAGCTAGAGTCTATAAAGGTATTTTTTAAATGAATGAGACAAACTGTAATGTACAGTAAATTTTCCCCCAAGCCCTTTTGAACATCATGATACTGCACTGTGACCTCTTTTAAAAGGTACAAACTTCTCATATTCAGCTATTTTTATCTACCAAATTAAAGATGCCTCCTGATTTCGCTAATTCCCAACAGCTAAGAAAGGGGAGCTGGGAAAAATAAAAGCCAGCATATTCCCTGCCACAGCAAAGCTCTTGGAACTGTATCCAAATGGAGCTGTTGATCTGTGGAAATGTAAATGTCATTTCTAAATATAGCATCAGGGACCCAGAGAATCAGCATTTCGGTTGATAAAACACCTTTTCAGGAAGTAGCATGTGCAAGGCAACGCTTCTCTCCGACACATGGGAGAGTCACGAATCTTCCGCCCAGCGCCCCATCCCACAGGGGCTCCGAGGCGGCGGTGTGCGCACAGAATGCAGCACGTTCTCACCGATTTCCTTAACCTGCTACCGCACCAGATTGTGAATCACAGCAAATAATTTCCTGCGCCTCTCTCCTCTTGTCTTAAAAATAAAAAGTGGAATTTCATTCTGCCTGATTAGGATTCCTGACTAGTTAGGGATGCTCGCAGACTCACAAAGGAAACTAACTGAAAGATGGAAGATGGGGCCGTGGGCTGAACCGCGCGCGCCAGCGCAAGGTGGGACTTGGGGTTGACGGCACAGGGCCAGCTTTTCAGCCTTGACCCTCGTCGTTCTTCCCTCCCTCACCCACTCTGGAATGTCTTCAGGTTCTGGAATAGTCCATCTTTCCCATCTCGGGGCCTTTGTGTAGGCTGCTCCCTTCGCCCCAAACCTCTTCCTCTATACTTCGCAGTTCCTTCCATCTTTCCCACCTCAGACTGTCACTTTCTCATAAAAGAATTTGTAACTTCCTCAGCCCCTCGGCTCCCGTCCTCGGCTTTAATATATCGCAGCCCTGTTAGGTGTGCACCAGAAGGACCTCGTACTTGTTTTAATGCTCTGCTACAGCCGTTTGAAATTCTTAATGTTTTTAACAAGAGGCCCTGCATTTTCGCTTTTCACTGGGCCCACAAATCACGTAGCCAGTCCTGGTCACAGCCCTTGGTTTCCTTCATAAAACAAAATTTGTGGTTGTTGACTTGTCAGTGTACGGGAGGGTGGAGGGGGACTGATCTGTTTTCTCCATTAGGGCAGAAATTGTCTATTTTGTTTTTTATCTAATCTAGTGTTGGCTAATAGAATTTTCTGCAATGATGAAAATGTTCTAGACCTTTGTAATCTAGACTGTGAGCTACCAAGTTGCAAATAGCTATTGAACACTTGGTGGCTAGTGCAACTGAGGAACAATTTTTTAAAACTTTATTAAATTTTAATTAATATAAGTTAAAACTGAAATAACCTCAGATGACTGGTGGATACCATGCTGGACAAGCCTAATCTTAAGCACAAGCACAGCAGCTGGTAAATATATCTAAGACATAACGAGGACTTTTTGAAAGAAACTCCTTGGCAGTAAAACGGCACTTTAGTACATCAGAATTCCCTTAGGAGCTTATTAAAAATGCAGGTGTCCTTGCCCCCCTCCCAAGACTCTGATTCAGCAAATTGACAAAAGGTCTAGGCATCTGGTACACCCCAAAATTTGAGAAGCAATGGGTAGTTTATGGCAGATGCTTGTCTTTACAACAGTTATTTACATCTCCTGAACTCTTCCCGGTCAAATAATGTTAACAGAAATAACATTCCTAGAATTTTATTACCCCCCCCAAAATGTTCCAACTACAACTAATGACTGTTTCAAGCAATATCTAAAACCCAGTAAAATTCCAGCAGAGAAAATACGTTTTGACTTTTTGGTTTTATTGTAATAAACTTTGATCTATGAACTTGACTTTCAGCTGGGAGTAGTAGAGAGTTCTTTTTCCAAGACGTGAAAATTATGGGTTGAGTGTGGGTTTCACCCAGCGTTAGGAAGTAGCAGGACTTTATTAAGGAAATACCTAGATCTCAACTAGGAATTATTTAGGGGGAGGGATAGGAAAGTCTTTGTTCATAAATGTGGAGTGCGTCCTTTTTTAATGACTCGATATAATCTTATTCTTCCTTTTCACACACAGACACACAAAAGATGCAAAAGGCCGTTAATGTGCAGCCCTCTCTTCATGTACCTTTCTCTTTAACCATTATTGTAATTCAGCCCTCTAACATGAGCACTTTTTCCTCCACTGAGCTATCAAAGACACCTTCCTAATCAACATCACATACAGTAGCATAATAGATGGCACCACAGAGAATACAAGGATAAGCCGTAATTCACTCTGGGACTCTGCTGATGTCATAAACCGCACGACCTGCTTTATGGAGAGTGGCTGAGCCCAGAAAGTGAATTCGGATCTCCGCTCTCTCTGGGAGCCATCTGTTAAGGAAGCAGATTTAAATGCCGACCTTTTCATCTCTGTCGTTTACAGAGATTTCAAACTTTTGCTGCAAAATTTAAACTTTTCAGCCATGAACATATTAAAATTCTTTTCTAGAGGCACATGGGGTCTTGTATTCACTCCTTTAACTGATTAGGGTTCTTACCACCCACTGCTACAAAACTATTTTAAAAGTGGGAGATGCACCCGGCTATAATGAATGTTGTGGGTGTGTATGCCTGTTCCCGAAGGCCTGACCACTTGCCATGCCAGTGACTGAAAAGACCAATGATTCACCTTCTCAGCATCTTTTGCACCAAGTGCAGGTGATGCGACCCAGTTCTGGCTAATGAGACACACAGGGGCACCTTCTGGGAAGCGTGTTTGCCTTGTTTCAGAAGAAGTGCATGTGAGGAAAGACACCTTCAGCTGCTGCTCCTCCACTCTGACCCCTACCCCAGCACTTCCGAATAAGGGTCTTACCTGAAGCTGCAGTGGCCATCATGACGGAACATGCCTAAAGGTAAGAAGCCACCTGCTGCAGAGGGAGGAAGGAAGAGAAGGATAGAAAAGTCTAGATGCTTGATGACCTTGCTGAGCTGCTGAGTTAGCTAGCCCTAGCACTATCCACCTCCAGGCTTTCTGTTAAATGGATATTTTCATACCACGTTCCTCCAGAAGCGCTGCCTGAGATCAGCATTTGACTGCATATAATTTACACGGAAGGCGAATCCAGGAAGCACTGGTAGGGGAGGGCAGGTGAAACAGGGCAGGGTAGGAAACCAATTCAGAGTATTAATGAACAGATAACCCCTGTGACCATCTGGGGACCAGTCCAGAGAGAGCCCTGAGGACAGAATCCTGCTTTGAGTAATAAGCAGTAACCAATGTGAGAACACTGCGTGTGTGTGTGTGTGTGTGTGTGTGTGTGTACACATATATATATATATTGTTGACCTACAGTGAACTAATCTATGACAAAGGAGGCGAAAATGTACAATGGAAAAAAGACAGCCCATTCAATAAGTGGTGCTGGGAAAACTGGACAGCCACATGTAAAAGAATGAAATTATAACACTTCCTAACACCATACACAAAAATAAACTTAAAATGGATTAAAGACCTAGATACTAACTTATTAGGACTTAACCAGATACTATAAAACTCTTAGAGGAAAACACAAGCCACTATCTAACATAAATGACAGCAACATCTTCTCAGATCCACTTCTTAGAGTAATGACAATAAAAACAAAAATAAGCAAATGGGACTTAATTAAACTTAAAAGTTTCTACACAGCAAAGGAAACCCTAAACAAAACGAAAAGACAGCCCACAGAATGGGAGAAAATATTTGGAAATGAATCAACTGACAAGCGATTAATCTCCAAAATTTATAAACACCTCCTACAGCTCAATACCAAAAAAACAAACAACCCCATCAAAAAATGGGCAGAAGATCTAAACAGACAATTCTTCAAAGAAGACATACAAATGGCCAAAAAACACATGAAAACATGTTCAACATCACTCATTATTAGAGAAATGCAAATCAAAACTACTATGAGGTACCACCTTACACCAGCCAGAACAGCCATCATCAAAAAGTCTACAAACAATAAATGCTGGAGAGGGTGTGGAGAAAAAGGAACCGTATTACACTGTTGGTGGGAATGTAAATTGGTGCAACCACTGTGGAAAACAGTATGGAGATTCCTCAGAAAACTAAAATTAGAATTACCATTTGATCCAGCACTCCCACTCCTGGGCATCTATCCAGAGAAAACCGTGACTCAAAAAGACACATGTACTCCAACGTTCATTGCAGCACTCTATGCAATAGCCAAGACATAGAAACAAACTAAATGTCCCATCGACAGACGCGTGGATAAAGAAGATGTGGTACATATACACAATGGACTATTATTACTCAGCCATTAAAAGGAACAAAATAACGACATTTGCAGCAACATGGATGGACCTAGAAATCATCATGCTAAGTGAAGCCAGTCAGACAATGAGACACCAACATCAAACGCTACCACTTACATGTGGAATCGAAGAAAAGGACACAATGAACTTCTTTGTAGAACAGATACTGACTCACAGACGTTGAAAAACTTAAGGTTTCCAAATGAGGCAGGTTGGGGGGTGGGGGGAGGCACTGAGGGTTTGGGATGGAAATGCTATAAAATTGGGTTGTGACGACTGTCGTACAACCATAAATGTCATAAAATTCATTGAGCAATTTTTAAAAAGTCAATGAGTAATATAGATAGATAGATGGGGGGAGGCTGAGGTGGGGGAGGGGTGGTATTAGGCAGGACCCCGAGAGCTCAGCATCTTCTAGGTAAACCTTAAAGGCCCAAGGCTTTCTATCAGTATATGTCAATAGTCCATTGCTGGTAACACCTTGTTCCACACTGACATCCCTGTGGGACTGTCCCTGTAAGACATTTGCACCTAGAAGTTTCTCTATAAGTCCATGCCAGTGAAAAGACACAAACAACAATTTGTTTGGCAAATTCTTCCTGACTGCTGGCCCTGCCTCTGGCATCGCAGTGCCCTGGAGCACTTAACAGACACGGTCCCTGCCTGTTTGGGCTTCCTCTCCAACGGCGGAGCCAGCCACGGAACCAGTCCCCCTCTCATGCTCGCACCTGGGACACGACAAGCAGTGCTAAGTGCTCTCAAGAAACAGGGAAAGGATAGTAAGAGAGAGTGCCACAGAATTAGAGCGTGGAGTCAGGGAAGGGTTCATGAGTCAGAGGCTGAAATGAGTGGGAGGCAGCCAGGAGGAGAGGGAGAAATGCTAGCCCTAATCCCAGCACCACCAGGGAGGAAGCGCTACTGGGTAGGACATCAGAACGGCCCCAGCAAGAAGGTCATTCAAATAACACCTTTCTTGGGAAAAGACAATAAGGATGTAACCCTCACCCCAAAACTTACACTGGGCTGGTTTGACTAAAAAGCAAAGTGAATCACTGTAAGAGCCATCATTTTCTCTTGAAACCAACCAGAAGTCACGTCCAGACTAAATAAATTCTGATCGTCCTACTTCTTGAGACTAGAAGACAACTCCCTTGGGACTTTATCCGTATAGAAATACCAAGCAGTTATTGACAAAAACGCAATTTTCCTAAGGAGAAATAGAAATCTCACCATTTCTTTACCACCACACTTAGGCATTTATATGCACCCACATAGCAGTCTCTCAAAAGGTCACGTTCAGGAACATGCACATTGGCCTGAGGTCAGGCTTTCCTCTGCCTGGCCCTCATCATTCCATCACCTGCGCAGACTCTTACACAATTCCACTAAAACACCAGAGGACTGAGGAGCACAGTTTAAAAAATACTGATAGGAGTTCCCATTATAGCTCGGCAGCTTAAGAACTCGACATAATGTCTGTGAGGGTGTGGGTTTGATCCTTGGCCTCACTCAATGGGTTAAGGATCCAGCACTGCCACAAGCGGCAGTGTAGGTCGCAGATGCAGCTTGGATCCCATGTTGCTGTGGCTGTGGTGTAGGCCGGCAGCTGTAGCTCTGTTTCAACCCTAGCCTGGGAACTTCCATATGCTGTAGGTTAACAACTTTTTTCTCTTATTGTAAGAGCAATGGAAGAACCATGGAAAGTTTTAAATAAGGAGTTCCCATTATAGCTCATTTGGTTTGTACTACCAACAGCAGAAGTTTTGAATTCACGGGTAGTAAATAACATACTTAACTGAGTGCCTTTGTGCTAGATATTAATAAAACACTTAAGGAGTTCCTGTGGTGGCTCAGAGGGTTAAGAATCAGACTAGTATCCATGAGGATGCAGTTTCAATCCTTGGCCTCACTCAGTGGGTTAAGGATCCGGTGTTGCTGTGAGCTGTGGTGTAGGTCGCAGATGTGACTTGATTCTGGCATTTCTGTGGCTGTGGTGTAGGCCTGAGCTGCAGCTCTGATTTGAACCCTAGCCCAGGAACTTCCGCAGGTGCGGCCCTAAAAAGACAAGAAAAAAGATGCTTAAGGATTCTTTGTCCTTGCGCTTGAGATATTTTATACAAGGAAAACACGATCACAGTTTGACAAAGGCTTCGATAGAGTTAAATTTAGGGGGCCATGTGGCAAGCACCTAAAAGGAGCCTCATTTTACTCACAAGCATGAAAGGAATGGATTCCTACAGGAAACCTTTAGTGTCACTCTCTACCTGGGGCCAGATGAGCAAAGGAGAATCACTAAACCCAACGGAAGTATTTCTGTAGCCAAGATTTATAATAACAGTTACGAAGACTCTGAAAATGTGAAATTATTCATAAGAAACTGTTAAGTAAGGGAAAAAAAGTGCAGAATTTTAATTCCAGTATATACCAAGGTTGGCGAAATCTTTCTGTAAAGGGCTAAACAGTAAATGTTTTTAGGTTTCAAAATATCTGTGGACCATATGTGAGTGAATGGGCATGGCTCTGTGCCAGTAAAACTTTATTTACAACAACAGGTGATGCGCCAAATTTGGCCTTTGGGCTATAGTTTGCTGCCACCTGATCTATTCCACATTAAAATTATAACTAAACAAACATATACTGCTTATGAACATAGACAAAAAGAAACAGAAAATGGAAGCACTCATTGTGTTTGGGGAATGCAAATATCAGTTTGGTGGCTCTCTATTGATTTTTCCCTACACAACATATATTTATCCTTCTGGGAGCAACATTCTAATTAAGGGATGAGAAGGAGAGGGAGAATTATCTTCCCATCATCTTTAATCCATGTGGTCTCTGGGGTTAACCCATCCCCAAATCCAAAGTAAGACACATGTCCCAGGCCCGGCCCACACAGATCATGTCATTGCCGTAGCCTGGGTAATTCATTCAGAGAGGAGCATGGGCCCAAGCAGACCAATGAAAATCATTTCCTTGGATTTTTTTCTTCTTTAATAGCAAGAACAAGAACCTCCTGCTACTGAAGTTGCTGAAATCATGGTGCAGGAAGCTGGAGCTGCTCATGACCATCTTGTCACCCAAGGGTTTCCCTGTACAAGAACAACGCCCATACACTGGAAAACATAACTGAGAAACAGAGGAATGCTGATGGACATTCATGGAGTCTCTGGATCCAGCCTTACCTGAAACCAGATCTGTTCTGGGGATTTTTTTTTTTTTTTGTCGTTTTGTCATTATGTAGAGCCACACCCGCAGCATATGGAGGTTCCCAGGCTAGGGGTCTAACAGGAGCTGTAGCTGCTGGCCTTCGCCACAGCCACAGCAACGCGGGATCCGAGCCGCGTCTGCAATCTACACCACAGCTCACAGCAACGCCAGATCCTTAACCCACTGGGCAAGGCCAGGGATCAAACCCGCAACCTCATGGTTCTTAGTCGGACTCGTTAACCACTGAGCCACGAAGGGAACTCCTGTTCTGGGGATTTTTCCATGACTTGAGTCCATATGCGCTTTCTCCACCTCAGCATTTTAATTCAGTTTTTCTCGTTCCTCTCAGCCAAAGACCCCGAGTGAGGTCATTGTGAATGTTCTTTTGCCTTACTTTAAAAAATTATTTAATAACATTTTACTACCACTTTATGAACAAATAGAACTGAAAGAAGATGGATGAAAAGGGAACATATTTTAAAAGTTTATTTCTCAAATGAAAGGCATGCTCTATTTTTTTCCATTTTTCTTATCAGTTGAGCAACTGAGCCAGTTGCAGGTCTTAAATTTGACCAAGACAATCTAAACACTCCTTCCCAAAATTGACTAGGAGCCTATTTTGAAGAAAATATATAAAGACAAGGCTATAGTGGAGATCACAAATGATGACAATAGAAAATATTTCAGGAAAGACCATCTGACTCTGCAAAAACACAGTGACATATGTAGGACAGCCGAGCGTCCCCACGAGGGGATGAAAGTGATCAGTTCGTGGCCACAGCCTCTTGGAAAAAAGACTCTGGAAGAAAACACAAATCTGACAGTGTCACAGCCATGCTTAAAACTCAGCAATGATCCCCAGTTGACTACTTGAGCCCAAACTCCCACAGTGGATATAATTTCACAGAACACAAATTTGAGTATGCAGGAAATATATATTTTTTTAATTTGTATAACTCTTTAGTTTCTTTTATTTCTCAAATCCCCAATCTACCTAATAGCAGAAAATGTGGTCGCTTCCAGATAAATGCCATCATTAGGGGTTAAACACAATCAGTTCAGTATTCTGCATGTATACACACACACACACGTGCGCGCACGCGCGCACACACACCCACTTCTTCCTTCCCCCCCGGGGAGCCTCCAAGGACTAAGAGATTTAAGCATATAACACATAAGGAAGCAGAGTCTAGTCTCTCTGTACTCTCCTCCTACCAGTATCTGGTAATATTTTCCTGGTCTTTGGTGTTGTTGGCATTTATCTCCCGACCTTACTGAGATGCCTGTGTTAGCCTTTGTCTCTGGTTATCTGGTCTGCTAAGGTCAACACACGGCTTCCATGTCAAGATCCAAGGGAGCCACTCCACCAACACGCACAGCCACATTCCAGCAAGCACAGCAGCCACTGGCCCCTACGCACAAAAATGCCCCTAAATAGTGACAAAGAGCACTTCTATCTACATCCCTTTGTCCAATTCAAGTGGTCACACATAGCCCCCAAAAAGGGTGGGCTACGTCATGTTATCTTCAGTGACACATGCCTGGATAACCTTTGGGGTTCCAGGTCCTAAGAATGAAAGGTAGGTATTCGGAGAAAACAAGCTTCCTCTGCCTCAGACGTGTTAATATGCACCTCAAAGTCATCCAAGGTATAAAGACAATCGCAGAGAAGCAATGGGTCAGAGAGACTGAACACAAAGAACAAAGGAGCAATGGAAGACAACACAACACAAGAAAAGAGAATACTTGTAATCAAAACAGTGAAGATTTTAAGAGTCACTGTGGCCAAAAGCTGCAATAGGAAGGAAAAAGCCAAGAGTCAGGTGCTGGGGGTGGGGTACGGTGTGTGTGCAAATTCCAGAGAATGAAAGTAGAAGAATCAAGGCCACTTCAAAACGTGAGCAAACTTTTCACAGTCATTTTCTTGATCTTTAGGGGAAATAAACTGAGCATTAAGCAGAGAAGGCGAGAAAAACACGCCTCATAAATGGAAACGCACCAAACAAAGTGGAAAATTCACATCAAGCCCACAGATAAGTCTCAGAACAAAGGGAAACTTTGTAGGGTCACAAAAAAGGAAAACGAGGTTCTCACACTGGAAAATGCGACTTGCACGGGAAGGGAAGCTTTCGGAAGAAACTAAGCAGGTGCTCCCACCAAACTGACCCTCAGATGGGTGAAACTTGGTTATTCAGTTTTGCAAAGCAGAAAATTGCATGCAGCTTTTATCTTGGAATTTGATACCTGGCATTTTTGCTCCGGTTCTGAATCTCCGAAAGAGACAGAACCTGCCTGCTTCAAACAACACGCAAATTAAGGTGTGACTTTTGGCTCCATTTTTTGTTATATATAGCTATCATCTGCTCTGGAATAAACTGGATTTCTTCCACTGAGTTCATATCTCCTTCTGTCTTTTTTAAAATGCATTTTAAAACTTCGTGTTTCTTTCTGAAAAATCTGCCATAATGTAACACCAGATTTTAAATCTTATATGTATATTAATCAGGATGCCAACGACCACACTCTAATACAGGCCTTACCTTTTACTGACAACGTGAATTTTAATTAAGTGCATAATTAAGATCCGAAATGCAGAATGTATTTTTGGTCCTGTTTACTGTGTGTAAGAAACTCTCACGTGGAAGGAAGTTAGCCTCCCTGCTACGAAGACTTAACATGTGACAAAATAAGTGAATGGCAGCTACAACCGGGTTTTCAAAGACAAGAAACAAGCTTTATGTTCATCAAGGCAGAGAGAGATGTACATCCATAGCATGCTTCCATATCCTTCCCTCACAATAACACAGTAGCCTTATAGGTACTGACATGGAAAAAATTCCATGATATACTATGTATAACAATATACAAAGTATGACTCCTTTAAGCTAAAATGTATATGTGTGTGGGTGTATGTGTGTACATAGATATGCATGTGTGTGTGTGTGTGTGTGTGTGTGTAGATTGTATAATTGGATACACATGCAGATATACTAAAACACATGAAAAAGAGTCTGAAATAACAGATGAAAAATACAAACATTGATCAGCGATAGAGCAGAGCTTGGCAAAGGTTTTCTTCCTGCACACCTGCAGCACATGGAGGTTCCCAGACTAGGGGTTGAGTCAGAGCTGCAGCCACTGGCCTACACCACAGCCCCAGCAATGTGGGATCTGAGCCACATCTGTGACCTACTCCGCAGCTCACCACAATGCCCGGATCCTCAACCTACTGAATGAGGCCAGGGATTGAACCCAAGTACTCATGGATACTAGTAGGGTTCTTAACCCACTGAGCCACAAATGAGAAATCTTTGGCAAACTTTTTATGTACAGAGATAGATAGTAAATATTTCTAATTCTGTGGCCATCCAATCTCTGGTGCAACTATCCAACCATGGACTTGTAGCACAAAAGCAGCCATAGACACTATGAAGCAAAGGATGTGTCTGGGTCCCAAAAAAATTTACTGACAGAAACAGGCAGCCGGAGGTGGCCCGGGTGTCATAGTTTGCCAGGCCCTGCTTTAGAGAAATAAGTGTTATCTGGGCAGGGAGTTGTCAGAGGGATGAAAAGGAACGTCTAGTATTGATCCTTTATATATCTGAGTTGTTTTACAAGGGCTCTTACTTAGAAAAAAAATTAATTAAAGGACTTAACTATCATATATATATAATTGGATAAATCTTAAATTTAAATTTAGATTTTTTTATTTTAAATTTAGATTTTTTAGGAGATCCCATTGTGGCTCAGCAGTAATAAATACGACTAGTATCCATGAGAACGCCAGTTTGATCCTTGCCTTGCTCGGTGGGTTAAGGATCTGGTGTTGCCGTGAGCTGTGGTGTAGGTTGCAGACGCGGCTAGGATCTGATGTTGCCGTGGCTGTGGCGTAGGCCGGCAGCCATAGCTCCGATTCGACTCCTAGCCTGGAAATTTCCATATGCTGCGAATGCGGCCCTAAAAAACAATAATAATAACAACAATAATAATAGTAAATTTAGATTTTTTTAATTTAAATGCAGATAAATTTAAACAAGTTACCAAAAATTAATAAGTTGGTTTGTGTCCTTTTCCAGATGGGTTTTTCACACTTGATCCTCAGAAAGTGGAGGCTTTTATCCCCATTTCATAGATGAAGCAGTGAAGTATACAGAGCCAAGCAAGCAGATTCTGGAACCTGGCTCTCTAAGGTTGAATTATGAATTGGGTTCTTCCTAACTTTTAGACCTTATGCAAATCATTTAACCTCCATAAGCTTCAGTTTCCTCACCTATGAAATGGTGACTTAAAATAACACTTTATTTGAAGTGGTGTTAAAAGATTTCAGAGCTAATACACGTGCAACACTCAACCCAGATTCTTACACATGCCCTCAATAACTGCTAGCTATTAATATTTTACCTCTAAACTAAATACAGTTTCTTTTACTAAAAAAGAGGGAAGTGATCTTTTTATAAATTGCTTATTTGCGGCTATAAGTGACTTAATTTACACTAGGCTATAAGTTCTGAGCAATCACTGTGTGCGTGTGAAAGACAGCTAACCATCCCCAAGAGCCATCCTCCTTTTCTTCCTTCAAAGCTAGAAGCCCTTGCATGTCAGCTGGGTCTATGGCCATCCAGCTGGAGAATATATTTTGAGCCTCCTTTTGAGCCTCCCATGGCCATGTGACTCCACACTAGCCAAGAGGAAATGAGTGGAAGTGAGAAGTGAAAAGTAACTACAAACTGCGCACCCCTTCTGCAGGTGGCAACAATGAACCAGACTTGAGAATGTCGAAGGCAACACTCCAGGAGATGGTGCAACCACAAGAAAGAAGGAATCTAGATAAGCATCATGGAATTCCCCTGAGCACCTATGACCCAGGTTTCAGATGAGACATAATGACCTGGGTCAAGACATGATAAAATGAGGGTAACAGCTGTAAAATGAGGGAAATAATAGAACTATATTCATTGGAGCAACTGTAGCTGATGTCATAAACTGAAGCAAAAATAAAATAGTAAAATAAAAAGGCTCATACACAGTTGGTACTTATTTCTTGCTGATGCGGCAATACTGACTGGTTCTAGAAGGGCGCGACTATGGTTGGGAGAGTGGCAGTCTCATCTCCCTGCTGTCACCTGGGGACAGGAAGATAGAGTGCTACCATCTTTAAGAGGCATCTCCATCCAAGAGGAAGAACCAAGAAAGATCACATAGATATTTTTATGGGCCAGGCCTGGAAGTGGCCCAAATTACTTCTACTCACATTCTATTGGCTAGAATATCATATGGCCACACGGCACTCCACAAAAGGCTAGGGAATACAGCACAGTTATTGCCCGGGAGTAGTTCTGGACAGTTAGCATTCTCTGCTATGAGTGCTATTAAGCCCCTGAAGGGCAAAGATTTTTGTCTCTTTTTTTCCACTCCTATGTTCCACGTATCTAGAACCGGGGTCAGCAAACCTTTTTATAAGAGGCTAGATACGAAATATTTAGATTTGGTGGGCCATGTGATGGCCGGCCTCCATCACAACTAATCATCTCTGCTGTTGTAGCATGAAAGCAGCCACAGACAGATGTGAATGAGTGAGGATGGCTGTGTTCCAATAAAACTTTATTTACATAAACAGGCAGAGGGCCAGATGCGACCCTGTTTTAGAACACTGCCTCACATAAACATTATAGAATAAATGCTTGTTAAATGAATGATAGGGCGTGAATAGTCCAATTTCACAGGTTTGTCCCAAGAAATAAATAAAATATTGCATGAAAAGATTTAGCAAAGTGCCTGACGCATAGCAAGTGCTCAAGAAATGCTATGTACTCATTACTTGAAGATATGAAAGAGAAATAAGATATATTCCACAAGGAACAACCACTAAGTGGAGGAGATAAATATTTCCAGGAAAATAATTTTAATAGGTATTTGTGTGAGGCTATAGGGGTACATCCAGGGCTCAGATATAAGGTAGGGTGGTTAATTCAGGGGAGGAGAGAGTTGGCCAAAGTCACAGAGGGGGAAAGCCCTCACAGGGGTTGAAGAATTAAAAGCACCTGCTTAGGCATTCCAAGAAATGAAACTTGTTTTCACCTTTCTGAGCCAGGAACTCATTAAAAGAAAGCTGATGGCAGACGCCAGAGTCTGTGTAGGAGATGTTCTGTCTGCCTGTAACAGTCCTCCTCTCCCACGCTTTTACCTTTAGTTCCCATTTGCCCTTCAAATTAGCAGCTCAAACATCATCTCTTAAGGGAAAGAGTTCCGGCCCCCCCTTCCCTGCCCTGCGCCTTGCAGACCAGGTCAGCGTCCACTGCTGGATGCAGTCCAGCATTTGCTCCTTACAGACTTCACTCAGCTGAGTGTGTGTGCATGTTTGTGTATGCGTGTGTGCGCACACACACACACAGACACAGTGTACGATATCGATTTTCCCAAAGGACAATCAGCAGCACTGCATCGCTTACCATCTGGTCCCTAAGTCCATCTGAGGCACAGAGAAAGCACTCAATCACTATTTTTGGATGAAAGAATAAGTTTTGCATTGCATTCTCCGATGGGGCCTTGCACATAGGTCATCAGAGCCTTTAAGTGAGGCCAGGTCCACAGTTAAGAAGCTAGATGAGCTAGTGATGAAGTTGACATGATTTGATAAAATCTTAGTCTTAAGAGACAGTAAAACGCAATGGCGAAACAGGAGGCTCCTATCATCTCTGCAGCTCCTCTGGAAATCTAAAATTATTCCAAAAATCAAGGTTTATTTATCTTAAATGGCAAGCTCTAGAGCTGACCATCAGGACTGCAGTCCTGGCCCTGCTGTGAATTCAGCATCACAGGGTGTTCACTCAGCCAGTCTCCTTGTCTATCAACCAGGGACGGCACGGATAAAGGCTCGGACTCCACGGGGCAGGCAGGAATTTGCGATGAAGCACCTGCACGTGGGGAGGAGCAGTGTTAGCTACCCCCATCCTGTGGTGTTTTTCCTCCTACCTCTTGAGTTAAACAGGAGAAGCGCACCCCTTCCTGCTGCAGTGGTGAATGTAGGTGACAGAGGGTAGCGCCAAAGAGATTTAGTTCAGTGTAATCATCCCGTTGCATTCTCCAGATGTTACTATGACTTCATTTCCTTTAGAAGATTCACAGACGTTCGCATACCAACACAGGCAAATAGAGCTACTCAGGATAAAATTAGGTCAATATTGATCGAGAAGGCCAAAGGATACCCTGACACACTGCCATGTGCACCCATTAAGCTGTGATATAATTGACATTTCAAAATTAAGACCATAGGCGTTGGGATGAGAACATGACTCACAGATACTATATGTATATACATTTGCTTACACACACAAAGCCGTGAAGTTAGTTACCTGATAATTTAAGATTAGATGAACATACAGACACACAAGTCAACCCTATCAATTCTATGTAAATAAAATATGTGTGTGTGTCATTCTGTAATAAAGGCTTACACTGATCAAGTGCTTTACTGTATCATAGGCTAAGCATTTTATACACCTTCAGTCTGCTTAATAAATATAATGACCTATAAATTGGGTTTATTATCATGCTCAATTTACCTAGGAGAAACTGATGAGAGATAAAGCAACCCACCCCAGAAACCACCACCAGAAGGGGCGGAACAGAGATCCAAGCATTTGGAAACAGTGCAGCACTAGTACTAACTGCTACTGATACTGGTGGTATCAGCAGCTAGTGTATAGAAAGAAAAGACCAGAAGAAAAAAAAAAGTAGATGTTCAGTGTTTAGGTACTAGAACTCGAATGATTCCAAAGAATAAAATTTAACTTCATTTGCTAGGATGATCCATTTGCCTGATCTTTGATCTTTGAAATGAATCCTAGCCCACCAGATCCAAGCCTGAATGGCACACAACATCTTGACCAAAAAAAAAAAAAAAAAATTACTATTTCTAGCTTATTAGAAACTCTGTGTGTTCCTGGACACAGCTTATAAGTATTCCATAGAAAGAAAATAGGTTCACTAAAAGACTAAACTCTAACTAGACTAAATTGGAACACTAGTCATAGCAGAGGTAAGAGAAAAACATAAGCGAAAAAAAAAACAAAACAAAACCCTAGAACTGTGTGACGTAATCTTATTGTCACATAGAAATAGAGAAACCGTGACAAATGGATCTAAGCATCTAAGCAGCATCTACCAAAGAGGAGCAGGAGAGGCAGGGGACAAGAACATGTCCTTTTACTACCTTAAAACATTTGGCCCAAAATAGTTTCAAAAAATGAACCAAACACTACTCTTGGCAAAACAGATTTGCATTAACATTTTCTTCCAATGTTTTCTTGATTTTGATGCAGGAAGATGGATAATATGGAATTTCTTGAGTCAAGGCCATTGTTGGAGAGAAACACTCAAAGTTCTCTCTGACAAGGAGGTGAAGTGAGCAGCCCTGTGCATCTGTGCCCATCACCCAGGGCCAGGCCCTTATCACCTGAGTGAATGACACTGACATCCAAAGCCAGCAGCACCTCGATTTCTTTGCCTGAGAGATTTTCCTTGGCCTCTAGAGAGCTATTGGCTTTTGGCATGGTAGATCAGAAGAACCAGCAATTAACACTCCTCCCCAGCCAGTCCCTAACCAAAAACTGACAGTGTTGGTATACAAATACCCTAATTCCCTCCCTCCTCAGTGGGGACAAAGGTAAGGCATTTTTCTACACTGGCTTCCAGAGTTTTCTAGAAGGCATTAAACTCCAGTGGCCCATGTTGGTAGTTGTCTTGATGATGCAAGTTTCCTGCCCTGTCTCACTCTTTACCCCTTTCTTAGGGTTTCCTGGCACCACCTCCCAAATAAATGACCTGCCCTTAAACGTTTATCTCAAGTTCTGCTTCTGGGAGAACCCTAAATAAGACAGAACCTATGCACATGCTGAGGGGGAAGAAACTTGCAAGGACCCAATTTTGATCAGGTCCCTGATGGGAGCTGGAGAGGGAGAATGGAGGAATCTAAGGAGATCAAGAGGAGAAAATAAACAGCCCCTACATCCTCTTAGCTCAATCCTTTCATGGGAGCAGTTCCTGCAAACAGAAGTTGGATAAATAGTGATCTCATAGTTTGTATGTCTGCAAAATACTCCACCTGGGAACTCTCAGAAATGCTTGAAGAAGAAGGGGGGGGGTGCAGAGCTGTGGGGCAGGACTGCAGTGCAGGTGAGCGCTAGGATGCAGGTGAGTGATCAGCATTCCATTTCTACTCCTGGCTGTGAAGGACTGGGAAACTGGGATTTCAGGTGGTTGCAAAAGCCAAAGCTGGTGATTGCCCTAAAACTCACAGATACACTTAATTTGCCATTTTCTAAGCAACGTTTTTAAAGTTCTCAATTTCTTTCCATAACAGATGGTAAACTTCTAGAAATTACATCCCAAAAGGTAATACTGCTTGTAAATATAAGTAGTTATGAACATTTTTTTTAAACCCTTGGATGATATATACACAGGAAATGTTTCTCAAGCAACACTGAAGAATTAAATGAAGAGGTCGATGATTCACCTCTCAGCCAGACAGCATAGGGTATGTATTTTGACACAAATTTAAAGGTATGTTTACACTTTCTAAAGTTTCTAAATGTTATTTTTGGATTTGGTGTTTAAAAAATTCTATTTTTCAGATGGTTATAAGCCTAATATCTGGAGGTGGACGGTCTGGATTCAAATCCTGGTTCTATCACTTATTGGCTTGAAACCTTAGGCAAGTTACTTAACCTCAGTAGGTCTCAGAACTTTCATCTCTGTAATGGGAATTGGTATAGGGTTGTTGTGACCATGGGCAAAAATTATTTAGCCTCTCAGAGTCATTAGACTTTATTATTTGAGGAAAGGATGTGATTCCAAGTTAAGATGTCCACTAAAGGAAGTTTTCACCTCCTTGAATTTCCCTGGTGGCCCCTCATTTAGGGTATGTGTTCCACAAATGCACAGCTACAGAGGCAAAGAGTTAAAGATGCAGGGCTCAGAGCTTTGGAAGCAGATGTGTGTGGCCCCTGAGGCTGAGTCTGTAACACTCCTGATCTTCTCTGAGAAGCCGGTATTCTCTTCATAAATCCAGGCTTTGTCTAATTTAAACAGAGTTAGTTTCTGTTGTTTACAGCCAACAACCTAAGCAATAAGATGCTTCACTCTGTTACTGAGCTGAACTCTCTCAGGGCTGTTTCTCTGCCTCAACCACCAGTATGGCCAAGGACCATGGTATTAACCACGGCGCAGTACCAGGATTTCAGCAGTGGTGTCTGTGTGCGCGCGCGCGCAAGCGTGTACACGTGCATATCTATGTAGGGCAAATAAAGTTCTACGAAGTCTTCCTGGCTTTTGATATGCCACAAAAGTCTACAGGGCAAATGAAAGACTGGAGAGGTTAAGAATGAGGGAGATGTGAGTTCGAATCCAAGCTCCACTGCCTCCAAGCAAGAAGGTGCCGGGGCATCTCCACCTTGGGTCCTCAGAGGCCTCACTGGCAAAAGGCAAATAATCATCACCCCCACCAGACAGGCTTCTGTAAGGATTAGATGGGAAGTGGGGTGCTCTGAACTCAATAAATGTGGACCGATCGTGATGAAGGCAATGAGGGTGCCAGGTGGGCCTGCTTCACAGGTGGCAAAACCTGCAGGGAGCCTGAAGAGCACCCTAGAAGAGAGGACATCCCAAGGGAACGGGCGCTCAAACACGGGGAGACTGGCCTCACACCAAAGCCTTAGTCACCTAAAATAAGACGTGATTTTGAACATGATGTTGTTTAGGGCTCTTGGATTTATTTCCTGGCCATGACCATACTGGACTCTTGTCCCAGGTTTGACAGAGAACTGGGAAAATGTGAGTAAAATCTAAAGATGCTTTAGGCACAGGAACTCTGTAAGACATGGGGGTACCAGTGGATTGTCTGGGACCCCTCTATCAGGGAGTGTTATGGGGCCCTTTCACATAGTGTAGCACCTTGGCACCCTAAGAACCAGTCTCTCAGTATTCTCCTCCACAAGACGGATTTGGCCAATGAGGAGTTGTAACCTGTGTGTGCCCAGCAGCTCCCACAGTACCCCTGGGTGTGTGGGACTCAATGGAATGAGCCAGAGGGAGGCCATGACCGGGGCAGAATTACACGTGAACCCACGGGAGGAACCCTCAGGGCCGGGACTAGGGTGAGGCAAGTGAGGCGCTCACCTTGGCTATAGAATCTAAGGTGCACAGTTAGAGAACTCAGTAGTCAACACAAATGACACTTCAGTGCAATCTTGTTAAAAAGAAAAATGAGGAGTTCCCAGTGTGGCTCAGCAGGTTAAGAACTCAACTAGTATTCATGAGGATACGGGTTGGATCCCTGGCCTCACTCAGTGGGTTAAGGATCCAGCGTCGCCACAAGCTACCATGTAGGTTGCAGATGCATCTCAGATCCCACGTAGCTATGGCTGTGGCGGAGCCAATTTGACCCCTAGCCTGGGAACTTCCGTATGCCACAGGTGCGGCTATAAAAAGGAAAAATAAAATAAAAATGAATGCAAAAAAAATCCACAATGAACTTTTGAAACTTTTAAACAAAGACAGGATCAATAATAGTGCCGCAGAGTCAAGCCATATTAGAACCTGAGGCATTGGGAAAAAAGTTTTACCCTGTCTTCATTTAAAATTTTTGATATTTTGTTCATTGTGGATTTCTTTGCATTCATTTTGATTTTTTAAATATTCCATTAAAATATTTATCTTAATGATGGAGTTCGGGGACGCCCCCTTAAATTCTGCACCCAAGGCGAGTGCCTAACTTGCCTCCCCCTGCAGGGTATCCCAAAATATTCAATGGGGAGGGGAGGCCAGTTGATGGTGGAGAGCTAGGGAGAGGGAATCAAGAGGCAGAAAAACGTGGATTATTTCTGTCACTGTGCCCCGCTCTCCCATCCTCTGCACTAACCAACAGAGGTGGACAATGTTATGTTGGAAACTATTTCAGAACCACTGATATTTCAGTATAGAGTTGAAAGATCATCTTGTAGATTAAATCTGCTTTGTGGTGGGGTGGTCAAAGCCTGGTTTCCTTTCCTGCTCTGACCGGCCCACCCCACACTCCCGACACCACACACAACAGGAAGTTTGTCAGCAGCTAATCGGAGCCCATCTAACTGCCCTTTTGTCAGTAATGGCATACCTCTGCGTGGGGACACAGCAGTGCATACGAACCGGGGCCAGCCCGCCTCGTCCAGCATTCACACCGGAGGCTGAGGCTGGCTGCTGACAAAGGCTAATTGGCAGGCTCAGCAGCCAGTTTCTGATGACACAGTCGAAATCATAAAAGACAGAGACAAGAACAAAGAAAGTTTAGAGGGAATAATAAAGGAAATAGCTATACCATGAGCATTTGTGGATGAGAGGAAAAGGCAATTTGAAAGACAGGGAGCACCAGCTCTCAGCAAACAAGAAGGAACGAGTGACAAAGACGTGGGAATGCCTTCCTTGATGGATCGTGTTAAACGAGATCAATGCACCGACAGCACATAAATTGACGCAGAGGAAATAGATAATTTGGCATTTTATATTCTGAGCCTGCCATTTGCTCGAATTCAGGGAGAGACACACATACCCAAGTTAAATTCAGTAATAAGCAGAGAGTTCAATTATAAAGTCAAATACTCCAGCCAATGATGCAACTGGAGGGAACGGCTACAATATCTTTTTATATACTCACAGTTGCCCTAGAGTGTTCGGGAATATTTTTACCTCTCATTGGTTACTTCACCCATTGTTAAATAAAATGAAGGAGAAAAATCCCACAAACATCTGGAAGGAAGGAAAAAAAATAAAAACAAGTAACCACATTCCTGGTAGAGGTCAAAGTTGTCTGAAGGGAAAGTAGGCAGTTGATCTGTGTTCTTGCAGGAAAGCCAATTTAAGATTTCCATTTAAAGTGATTAAGTATTTTAAACTGCAGGAATTTAGCATTTTTGTCAGACTTGGTTTTTTAATTGCATCAAACTGTGTGTAGATTTTGGGGGAAAGTACGTATTTCTTTAGCAGGAAAATGATGCATTTTTTGCTGCTTTTGCTTCGGAGAATTTCCTTGTCCAAGGAAATGACCCAGTTTATGGCCTTTCTGCATTCAGGGCATGTTACCGATGTGCACACAAAGATAAAATATACACAGCAACAATGGGAAATAGCCTTGGATTATTTCTAAAAAAAAAATCATAAGGCCAATTTTATCTATGGAAAATGCTCCAGAGTTCTTTGACCACAATTCAATTCTGGAGTTCCCACTGGGCTCGGTGGTAATGAATCCTACTAGTATCCATGAGGATGCAAGTTTGATCTCTGGCCTCACTCAGTGGGTTAAAGAATCCGGCGTTGCTGTGAGCTGTGGTGTAGGCTGTAGACGTGGCTCAGACCCCACGCTGCAGTGGCTGTAGGTGTAGGCTGGCAGCTGCAGCTCCAATTCGATCCCTGGCCTGGGAACTTCCATATGCTGCAGGTGTGGCCCTAAAAATAACTAAAAAACTAAATAAATAGAAAGAGACAAAAAAAAATTCCACCCATTTATATCTATTTGCCTATCTTCCATGGGCACACCACAATTCAAACTCTAGAGGAAGTTGTAAGAGAAAGCAGAGGTTGCAAATTGGTGGCCTGGGGGCCAAGCTGGCCTAGAGATGCAGGATTTTTGACCCTTATGTTGTCACACTGCAGAGGATATTAAATTTTATTTATTTAGCTGCCAATATTTAAAAATTAGGAGACTTCATATATAATTTCGGAATTTTGGCATCTCTTTAAAAACCTGACAATCTGACAACATGAGGTCTGTATTCCCACATGACAACATTTGGCGTGGGTACTGTCTGCCCCCTTAGGCAGCATAAGCCTCTCTCCATTTCTTCCCAGTCTCCACCACTCTCTAATGTACTAACATAGAAGGTGAATCTTAGATATCACGTTTCATGTTTATGCTGTTGTTTTCCTTATAGTGAATTTAAGAAATATCAATAATATTCCTTCTACCCATATCTCTATCAAAAATGGGAAAATGAAGATAGACCAAGCAATTCATGTGCTTCAAGGGGAAAAATTTTCTCAATTTCAGCTTTCTTGATTCACTTCACTACAAAAATAGTAGCTGATATTTCTCAAACGCTTTCTATGTGCCAGGCAATTTCTAAGCCCTTTACTTATTTAAATTCACTTAATCTGTATATCTACTCTATGAGGTAGGTATTATCATGACTCAGTTTCAGAGATGAGGAAACTGATGCCCCCAGAGATCTAGTGACTTGCTCAAGGTCCACTGCTAGGATGGGGTGGGGGGAGCTCTATAGGTATCTGACTGCATGCCATTTGGCACACATATATGACACAAGCATGTAATAAGAACAGTTAGCATGTATTACCTGCCCACTATGTTCTAAGCACCAGAAGATGCTCTTAAAATACAAGTTAGTTTAGAAAGAAAATGCTACACATAAGATGCTTCAAAGGTTGAAAAGAGAAAACTGGTACATTGAGCCCCAGAGGAAGCTCCAAAGGAGTTTTCATTGAGGAAGTGAAAGTTGTAATTGACCTTATAGGATAAGAAGGAATGAAACACAGGGTTGAGGCTTGGACACAATGCCCTTTAGCTGGAGAGAACTGAATAAACGGCAGGTTGTAAACGGGAAAGTAGAGCACACAACCTGGGAAGAACAGGGGCAAGGCCAAGGTAAAGCTGCATCATATTTCTTCTATTTCTTGAAGTATCAGCAATACATCATGCATTCTGGAGGAGACAAGGATGAGCAAACTCTGACACGGTCTTCAAAGAGTTAACATTCTAAAGAAGATTAAAATATGTGGAAGCAGGTGTTCCCATTGTGGCTCAGTGGGTTACCAACCTGACTAGTAACCACGAAGATGTGGCCTTGATGGATCCCTGGCCTTGCTCAGTGGGAAGATCCGACATTGCTGTGAACTGTTATGTGGCTTGGATCCACACACTGCTGTGGCTGTGGCTGGCAGCTGCAGCTCTGAGTCAACCCCTCGCCTGGGAACTTCCATATCTACAGGTCTGACCCTACAAAGCAAAAAAAAAAAAAAAAAAAGTGTAGAAGCATCTGCAGTTCAAGGGGGAAAGTGAAAAGTAGCCTAGCAAAGAGACCAAGCGCCTGAAGAACATCTTCACTTCATGGTCCTACAGGCACCACAACCCAGCACAGGACAACAAGAACCCACCATCCCACCACACACCCTCCTCCCAGTTCAGTGAAGGAGGCTTCTTCCCAAGACGACTCGGATAATTAGTACCATTCTTCTCTTCTCCCTCATCCTCTCTCCCAACATCCCAGTCACTCAGCCCTGCCAATCCTACTTCCTCAAGGTCTCCAAAATCTATCTTCTTGCTCCTACCACTGCCCAGACCAGCCCGTCATCTTCCCTTGTCTAGACCCTCCCAACAGCTTTCTCACTGGATGTCTCCCTTTTCACAGTCTAGCCCTTCTCCCCAAGTTTATAACAGGTATTTTAACTTATCCATGGTGTATTTTTCTCTGCTAGAGTCCACTTGACCTTGCGAAAAGACACATTGTGACTAAGGATATACAAACTGACAAGTTATCAGTGTAGAACATCTATTTAATACAAATGAGCAATTCAGATAACATAAAGCTGCTAATTATCTCTACAGAGAGTGGGAGAATGGTTCCATTGAGCTTTGGGAGTCCACCAGGTCTGAGTTCAAAGACCACCTCCGCCACTTCCCAGGGTATGTGACCTTAAGCAGATTACCTCTCAGTTTCCCCTTTTATAAACTGGGGTTAATAATAATACCAAACTTGCAGGTAGTTGTAAGGATTGAATTAAGCCATCATAATGCTAAGGACTTGACACACAGTAAGTGCTCAAAGATGATATCGCCTTTATTATAAAGGTTATTATTATTATGTTATTAGGTAGTCAAAAATGTAGACTGTTTAATGAACCAGTTGAGCTGCATCACTGCTCCCTTCCAGCAGGTAATCAAGAATTCCACCACATCTGGAAGTCCTCGGGGCCTTGAGATCTGTGAGGCTAACCCAGTGTTTTTTGCCTCAGTTAAGAGCAGAGAAATGGTTTCTTCTCTGTGTTGTGATTTTAACCAATATCAATGTTTCACGAAACTTATTAGTGTAGGTCTAGGTGAAACAAAAATAAGACAGCACACTTGGAAATTAATTTTAAACAAATTACATGTAAAATGCAAGGATTCATAACATTGTTTCTAAAGCAGTCTAATCTTAATATCATATATTTTCCTTTATGAAGCTCCCAGTTTTAGATTAATCATATTGTTCTTTATTTACTACTCCATATAATAATTGGCTTATCTTTGATATTAATATGCATGAATTTTTTTTAGTTTTCTTCTTCAAGAAAGCATTCAGCCTGATGTTTATAATTGATTTTAATATGCAATGGATGTTTATATGCAGATTAAATTGGATTGCATTTATACTAAACAAGAAAACCAAAATGTAGAGAGGTGCTGAGACTTGAGTAACTCTCATTAAAGTATAAGAATCCATGACAGAATTCTCAGCTCATTCCCTCCTAACAGCATAGCAGTGGATAGAAATTTACCGTCCTGTCTACCTCAATAAGATGCTCCACGTATTTTTAGAATGATGAAGAGGTATTTGACTCTGGATTTCTCCCATAGCAGTGGTTCTCAATGAGGGAAAGTGGAAGGATTTGACTCCTTAGAGGACAATGGGCAATGTCTGGAGACAGTTTGGGATGTCACCACTGGTAAGAGGACAGAGAGGGAGGCAGGAGTTACTGGAATCTAATTAGCAGAAGCCACTGGAATCTAATTAGCAGAAGCCAGGGATGCTATTAAACATCCTACAAGGCACAGAATACCTTTCAAAACAAAGAATTATCCTTCCCCAAATTTCAACAGTTCTAAGGTTGGGAAACTCTGTCCCATAGGAAGGAAGGTTTCAGAAAAAGAATGTTTGAAATTTTTGAGCTGCAACAGGTCGGGTCTATAGAATCTCAAATATTTTCCACAACACAACCCTTACTATGCAAAAGTAAAATTGTTGTCTGTTTACAAGCAAATGATTTCTATATATTTATATCTATTTACTTGTTCATTCAACAGATATTAAGTTCATATAATGTGCCAGAGACTATTCTAGGAAAAGTTTTCACAAAGGTTATGTCGATAGATTGAGATAGATAGAAGGTAGGTAGGTAGGTAGGAAGATAGATAGATAGATAGACAGACAGACAGACAGACAGATAATAGACATGAGACAATGTAATGGGTAAGTGCAATAAAGAAATACATAAAGTAGGTTAAAAGATAAGGACTTTTGGAAAGACCTTTCTGAAGTGATGACATTTGAGAGACACCCAACTGAAGTAGAAAAGAAACTCATGTAAATACCTGGGGCCACAAATGCAAGACTGTGAAGTGGAAATGTGCTTGGCATGATCGAGAAGGCACAAGGAGGCCACTGCACTGCAGGGAAGTGAACAAGAGGAAGAAAGGAAGGAAATCAGGGCGGAGATAGTGAGCGTGGAATCTAGGGCCATGAGAGCCCCTTAGGACTTTAGGTGTTTGGGTTTTTTTTTCTTTTTTCTTTTTACAGCCACAGCTGCATCACATGGAAGTTCCAAGGCCGGGAGTCAAATCAGAGCTGCAGCTGCCAGCCTACACCACAGCCACAGCAATGCTAGATCCAAAACACATCTGCGACCTACACCGCAGCTTGGGGCGATGCTGGATCCTTAACATACTAAGAAAGGCCAGGGATCAAACCCGCATTCTCACAGAGTCAATGTCAGGTTCTTAACCTGCTAAGCCACAACGAGAATCCCAGGATGTTATTTTCAAATGTGACAGCTTCATAGGTGTGTATGTGTGTGTATGTATATACATATATATAATATATATTTCTTGCTGGTCCCAAAAGTAATACATACTTACTATTTTTGAAAATATTGTATTTCAGTTAGAATACTTGAAAATACACCAAAACACTAATATCCACAGTTTGGTGTATATCCTTTTAAATTTTGTTCCTCGTGTATACCAGCACCACCATGTGTACTATTTATGTATTTGTTCATTTTTCACAAGTACGAAACCTCTTTGGCAACTTTTTCCTATTTACTTCTGCTTGTTTTGTTTCATTTCAACTTTTCAATAACTCGCTGAAGAGGAGCAGGGACGGGAGGAGGACACATTTAACTATTTCTTATTTCCATTCCTCATCTTTCTGTATCTAGCAGAAAAGTAACCAAGAGAAAAAACAGACATAAAAATCAGAGCACACAACTATCGGAGTGGGCAGCCCAGGGATTACGATGGCAAATTTCTCTATTTTCAAGTGCCTGCTTCATTTCCGTCACTTGTGCTTTGTCATTTTCTCCAGAGGTATCTTCCAAGTCTTTCGCTAGTTTTTCCCTAGGTGTTACCGTCTTTCTAGAACACATCCTCCCCTGTTTACAACATCCCCAAGTATAGCCGGGGACCGCTGCGTAAATGCCAAGCCCCTTCACTTGACACACCTAGTGCTTCTTCATTAACCATCTTCCCAACCACGCTTTCTAAAGCCACAGCCATTTTCACAAACGGTTTATGTACTTTCAGAAACCTTCCCTTTGGTGCCCTATTCTTTCAGTCAAGAACATCCATTTTCTTTACTTCACCTCGGAGACAAACTGATCCTTCAGTAACAGCAAAAATAACACCTCTTAGAAAAACCTTTGATGAGATCAATGAAACTAAAAGCTGGTTCTTTGAAAAGATTAACAAAATTGATAAACCCTTAGCCAGACTTATCAAGAAAAAGAGAGAGAGGACACAAATCAATAAAATTAGAAATGAAAAAGGAGAAGTCACAACAGACATCACGGAAATACAAAGGATCATAAGAGACTACTATATGCAACTATATGGCAATAAAATGGAAAACCTAGAAGAAATGGACAAATTCTTAGAAAAGTACAATCTCCCAAGACTAAACCGACATGAAATAGAAAATATGAATAGACCAATCACAAGCTCTGAAATTGAAACTGTGATGAAAAAACTTCCAACAAACAAAAGTCCAGGACCAGATGGTTTCACAGGTGAATTCTATCAAACATTTAGAGAAGAGCTAACGCCTATCCTTCTGAAACTATTCCAAAAAATTGCAGAAGAAGGGACACTCCCAAACTCATTCTATGAGGCAACCATCACCCTGGTACCAAAACCAGACAAAGATACCACAAAAAAAGAAA
>PVHT021183543.1:5136545-5204632 GCA_004024745.2 Catagonus wagneri
AGATCTTTAATCCATTTTGAGTTTATTTTTGTGCATGGTGTTAGGAAGTGTTCTAGTTTCATTGTTTTACATGTAGCTGTCCAGTTTTCCCAGCACCACTTATTGAAGAGGCTGTCTTTTGTCCAATGTATATTCTTGCCTCCTTTGTCATAGATTAGTTGACTATAGGTGCATGGCTTTAATTCTGGGCTTTCTATCCTGTTCCACTGATCTATATTTCTGTCTTTGTGCCAGTACCATACGGTTTTGATGACTGTAGCTTTGTAGTAGAGTCTGAAGTCAGGGAGCCTGATTCCTCCAGCTCCATTTTTCTTTTTCAGGATGTCTTTGGCTATCCTGGGTTTTTTGTGTTTCTAGACAAACTAAACTATTTTGTTCTAGTTCTGTGAAAAAGGTCCTTGGTAATTTGATAGGGATTGCATTGAATGTGTAGATTGCCTTGGGTAGTATAGTCATTTTGATAATATTGACTCTTCCAATCCAAGAGCATGGTATGTCTTTCCACCTGTTCAAGTCATCCTTGATTTCTTTCATCAGCGCCTTATAATTTTCAGAGTACAAGTCTTTTGTCTCTTTAGGCAGGTTTATTCCTAAGTATTTGATTCTTTTTGATGCGATGGTAAATGGGATTGCTTCTCTAATTTTTCTTTCTGATCTTTCATTGTTAGTATATAGAAATGCAGTTGATTTCTGTATATTAATTCTGTATCCTCCAACTTTGCCAAATTCATTGATGAGCTCTAACAGTTTTCTGAGAGTCTTTAGGGTTCTCTAGGTATAGTATCATGACATCTGCAAAAAGTGATAGTTTTACTTCTTCCTTCCCAATTTGGATTCCTTTTATTTCTTTTTTTCTCTGATTGCTGTAGCTAGGACTTCTAGAACTATGTTGAATAGTAGTGGCAAGAGTGGACATCCCTGTCTTGTTCCTGATCTCAGCGGGAATTCTTTCAGCTTTTCACCACTGAGAATGATGTGAGCTCTGGGTTTGTCATAGATGGCCTTGATTATGTTGAGGTAGGTTCCCTCTATGCCCACTTTCTGAAGGGTTTTTATCAGAAATGGGTGTTGGATTTTGTCAAAGGCTTTTTCTGCATCTATGGAGAGAGTCATATGGTTTTTATTCTTTAGTTTGTTAACGTGGTGTATCACACTGACTGATTTGCATATACTGAAGAATCCTTGCATCCCTGGGATAAATCCTCCTTGATCGTGATGTACAATCCTTTTAAAGTATTGCTGGATTCGGTTGGCTAGTATTTTCTTGAGAATTTTTGCATCTATGTTCATCAGTGATATTGGCCTGTAATTTTCTTTTTTTTGGTGGTAACTTTGTCTGGTTTTGGTATCAGGGTGATGGTTGCTTCATAGAATGAGTTTGGGAGTGTCCCTTCCTCTGCAATTTTTTGGAAGAGTTTCAGAAGGATAGGCATTAGCTCTTCTCTAAGTGTTTGGTAGAATTCGCCTGTGAAGCCATCTGGTCCTGGACTTTTGTTTGTTGGAAGTTTTTTCATCACAGTTTCAATTTCAGAACTTGTGATTGGTCTATTCATCTTTTCTATTTCATCTTGGTTTAGTCTTGGGAGATTGTACTTTTCTAAGAATTTGTCCATTTCTTCTAGGTTTTCCATTTTATTGCCATATAATTGCATATAGTAGTCTCTTATGATCCTTTGTATTTCCGTGATGTCTGTTGTGACTTCTCCTTTTTCATTTCTAATTTTATTGATTTGTGTCCTCTCTCTTTTTTTCTTGATAAATCTGGCCAAGGGTTTATCAATTTTGTTGATCTTTTCAAAGAACCAGCTTTTAGTTTCATTGATCTTTTCTATGGTTTTCTTCGTTTCTATTTCATTGATTTCTGCTCCGATCTTTATGATTTCTTTTCTTCTGCTAACTTTAGGTCTTGTCAGTTCTTCCCTCTCTAGCTGCTTTATATGTACAGTTAGGGTGTGTATTTGAGCTTTTTCTTGTTTCCTGAGGTAGGCTTGTATTGCTATAAACTTCCCTCTTAGAACTGCTTTTGCTGCATCCCAGAGGTTTTGGAGTGTCATGTCTTTGTTGTCATTTGCTTCTAGGTATTACTTTCCTCTTAGAACTGCTTTTGCTGCATCCCAGAGGTTTTGTAGTGTCACGTCTTTGTTGTCATTTGCTTCTAGGTATTTTTTAATTTCCTCTTTGATTTCTTCAGTGATCCATTGGTTATTTAGTAGCATGTTGTTTAGTCTCCATGTATTTGTATTTTTGGCCATTTTTTTCTTGTTGTTGATTTCCAGTCGTATGGCATTGTGGTCAGAGAAGATGCTTGAAATGATTTCAGTTGTCTTAAAGTTACTGAGGCTTGATTTGTAGCCCAGGATGTGATCAATCTTAGAGAATGTTCCATGCGCACTTGAGAAGAATGTGTATTCTGTTGCTTTTGGATGGAATGTCCTATAAATATCTTTTAAGTCCATCTGATCTAATGCTTCATCCAGGGCCTGTGTTTCCTAATTGATTTTCTGTATGGATGACCTGTCCATTGCTGTAAGTAGAGTGTTAAAGTCCCCCACTATGATGGTGTTCTTGTTGATTTCTCCTTTAAGGTTGTTAGCAGTTGCCTTATATATTGTGGTGATCCTATGTTGGGTGCATAGATATTTAAAATTGTTATATCTTCTTCTTGGATTGATCCTTTGAAGGATCAAGGAAGTGCCCTTCCTTGTCTCTTAAAATGTTCTTCATCTTAAAGTCTGTTTTGTCTGATAGGAGTATTGCTACTCCAGCTTTCTTTTGATGCCCGTTTGCATGGAATATTTTCTTCCATCCTCTCACTTTCAATTTGTATGTGTCTCTAGAAGTGAAGCGGGTCTCTTGAAGACAGCATATATATGGGTCTTGTTTTTGTATCCATTCAGCTGGTCTATGTCTTTTGGTTGGGGCATTCAGTCCATTAGCATTTAAGGTAATTATTGATATGTTCTTATTGCCATTGTATTAACTGTTTGGGGTTTTTGTTGCTCTTTTTTTTCTTCCCTTATTCTCTTGTTGTCTCCTCTCACAAGATGGCTATCTTTAATGTTTATTTGAGTTGATTTTTCTTATTTGTTTGTGTATCAATTGTAGATTTTTGGTTTGCAGTTACCCTGAAGTTTTGATATAGGAGTCTATATATAAATGAGATTGTATTAAGTTGTTGGTTTCTTAATTGCACATGCTTCTCCAGTGACCTGCATTTGTGCTCTCTTCTCATGATTACTGTTTTGGGTAGCATAATTGTGCATGTATGATTTAGTATCTTTACTGTATATATGCCTTTACTGGTGGGCCTTGTCATTTGTGATGTTTTTGTTTCTGGTTGTGGCCTTTTCTTTTCTGCCTAGAGAAGTTCCTTTAGGATTTGTTGTAAAGCTGGTTTAGTGTTGCAGAACTCTCTTAGCTTTTGCTTATCTGTAAAGGTTTTGATCTCTCCTTCAAATCTGAATGAGAGCCTTGCTGGATAAAGTAATCCTGGTTGGAAATTTTTTCATCACATTTAGTATATCATGCCACTCCCTTCTGGCCTGCAGTTTCAGCTGAAAAATCTGCTGATAACCCTATTGGGGTTCCCTTGTATGTCATTTGTTTCTTTTCCCTAGCTGCTTTCAATATTTTCTCTTTGTCTTTAATTTTGGTCATTTTAATTAATATGTGTCTTGGAGTGTTCCTCCTTGGGTTTATTTTATATGGTACTCGTTGCGCTTCCTGGATTTGAGTGAGTGGTTCCTTTCCCATATTAGGAAAGTTTTCGGCTATAATCTCCTCGAATATTTTTTCTGTCCCCTTCTCTCTCTCTCTCTTCTCCCTCTGGCACCCCTATAATACGGATGTTGGTACGTTTAACAGTATCCCAGAGTTTTCTGAGACTCTGCTCATTTCCTTTCAATCTTTTATCTCTTTTCTCGTCTGCATTAGTGATTTCCACTAATCTGTCCTCCACCTCACTGATTCGTTCTTCTGCCTCCTGTATTCTACTGTTGGCTGCTTCTAAGGAATTTTTTATTTCAGTGATTGTATTTTGCATCTCTTCTTATTTAATTTTTACAGCTTGTATTTCTTTGCTCAGTGTTTCCTATAAATTATCAGTCTTTGCCTCCAGTCTATTTCCAATGCCTTGCATCATCTTCAGCATCAACAGTCTAAAGTCTCTTTCTGGGAGGCTCATAATATCCTCATCACTGAGCTGTTTTCCTGGGCTTTTCTCTTTCTCCCTTATCTGAGTTATAGTTTTGTCTTTTCATTTTTATAGGTTTTTGCTGTGGTGACCTTTTTGTAGACAATAGAGTTGTAGCCTCTCTTAGTTCTGGTGTTTGCGTCCCCTGTGGCTAAAGTTGGTATGGAGGGGACTTGCTGTAGGCTTCCCGATGGGAGGGACTGATGCCTGCTGCCTGGTAGGTGGGGTTGATTCCTCTCCCTCTGATGGGTGGGGCTTTGTCTCTGGATGAGATTAGAGGCTGGCTGTGTGCCTGAGGGGTCTTTAGGCAGCCTGTTTACTGATGGGTGGGGCTGAGATCCCACCTGGATTATTGTTGGCCTGGGGTTTCTCCGCACTGATGGGAGGGACCAGATTTTTCCAGAAATGGCCACCTCCAGAGAAATGCAGAGTGATGAATGTTCCCGAGAGCTTCACCTCCAATGCCCTTCCCCCACAAGAAGCCACACTCACCCCTGTTTTCCCAGGAGATCCTCCAGGAATTGCAGTAAGGTTCCACCCTGATTCCTATGGAGACTGCTTTACCCTGGGACCCAGTGCACGTGAAAGTCTGTGTGTGCCTTTCAAGAGTGGGGTCTCTGTTTCCCCCAGTCCTGTGGAGCTCCTGCACACAAGCCCCTCTGGCCTTCAATGCCAGATGCCCCGTGGTGCTCTTTCTCCCTGTGCAAGATCCCCAGGCATGGGGATTTGACATGGGGCTCATAACTCTCAGTCCTGTAGCTGAGTCTCTGTGATACAGTTACTTTCCAGTCTGTGGGGCTTCCCACCCAGGAGGTATGGAGTTGCTTCTATCGCGTAATTGGCCCTCCTACCTCTTGATGTGGTCTCCTTTTTGTGTTCTGGAGCAGAATTTTGTTTTGGAAGTTTACAGTCCATTTGGTTGAAGGTTGCTCAGCATTTGGTTGTAGTTTTGCTGTTTTTTGGGAGAGAAGTTGAGCTCCAGTCCTTCTATTCCACCATCTTAATCCAATCTGCATCTGGACAAGTAGACCCAGAGTGGACTCATGCTCCAAACAGTAGTGATTCCAATTTGCCTGATGCTAAAGGAGAATGTCTGGACAGCAGGGTATCAGAGCATCTGGTTTTGACTGATTCGACTTAGGTTGGCGTCCCTCATTTCTGATGAGTCAGTAAAGGTGATCAACACACTTCTCTGGAAGCCCAGAGCTGCACTTCAAAACTGATTCTTCGGGATTACAGGAAAACCCTGTTCCTGATTTCTCTGGCCTTTATACCCATCACTTTCTCATCACAAGGCTTCACTGTTCTGAACCAGGTTCGCAGAGGCTACAGGCTCAACTACAAAAGCAGAACTGAGCATGAGCCATAACTGTTGGCCAGCTGTGGCCCATAAGCAGAGCACCCATGGCCGTGCTGGAAGATTGTAAGGGCACACAGGCAATAAGAGGCAGATGTGAATTTGAACACCAACAGCCTGATTCCAGAGCTCTTTCCCGGAACTCTAGGCACGTAGTATCCCATCGCTTCCCGCGCCGGTAGTTAAAGCCTGCTTCCTCACTTTTAATCGGGTTTTCAGCTATGCATTTGGTAGCTCAGGGCAGAATACGCATTGTTCTCCAGGCTTTTTGGTTATCTTTTCCCCCAAACCCTGCGATTAACAAATGTGGCTTTTAAAAGAGAGGGAGAGAGAAGGTTTGAAAACAGACCCAAAGTGTATTGGACAAAATGTGTAGGAAAAGCGTTTTTCCCCCGGAAGAGAAGAATCCTTCCAAGCTGGAGAAGATGAATTTAAGCAAAAGAAATAAAGGGAGGTGGTCCATGAGCTCAGTGGTAGGAGGCCTGGACTTTGCTCCCTATAGCCCAGTAGAGAGGCAGCAAGTCCGGAAAATCTAATGACCACACCGCACGTCCAGGCAGATGGGGCTGTAAGCATCTTCCCCAGTGCCTCATCTCAAACATGGCAGAGAGCGGAGTTCCCGTCGTGGCTCAGTGGTTAATGAATCCAACTAGAAACCATGAGGTTGTGGGTTCGATCCCTGGCCTTGTTCAGTGGGTTAAGGATCCAGCCTTGCCATGAGCCGTGGCGTAGGCCAGCAGCTACAGCTCCTGTTAGACCCCTAGCCTGGGAATCTCCATATGCCGTGAGTGTGGCCCAAATAAGGCAAAAGGACAAAAAAAAAAAAAAACATGGCAGAGAGGGGGCAGGAAGCTGCTGGATTTGTCAGGCACATTGGGCAATGGGCATGCCTGCAGGAACCTGTGTGGTCCAAACCAGTAGTTAATCAAGGGACCCACCTCTGATATCCAGACACAGTGCAAGGCGCCACAACTGTGGCACAAACCAGGAACAATCAGGACTTATGGTTGCAAGCAACAAAAGCTAATTCTAATTAAGTTCAGTAGGATAAAAAGGAAGTTTTAAGATTCTGTTATGTAGCTCACAGAATCTCCCAGGAGCTCTGAAGGACAGCTTTGCAGTCAGAACAATGCCCAAAACTGAACTCTGAGGCTGGTCCCAGTATGACATCCCCATGGCCAGCACTGGGCACAGACACTAAAGTTTAAACAGTGCTGGACATCGGACACTGGCATCAGAACAACTATCTCTTTTCTCAGTGTGACCACTGCAATTACTACTGTCTGTAGCCAGAATGTATTCTGTGTAATCTCTGCTTTTTCTTGTCACAAGCTTCTCAAGAGAATCTGGAACTTCCCAGGAGGCTGGGAGAGCACTTATCTGGTGCTATTCCATCATCAGAAATTGGAGGTGGGCTCAGCTTTATAAACAGGAGGGTTCCTTAGACCTGAGGAAGGAACACAGATGCTCAGCAGCCAGAAACAATGACAAATGTCATGACAGCAGGGCATCTCCAGGAAGAACTTGGTTTAATTTTTCTGCCAATTCAGCAGAATGGGAGCTCCAGGTTAACAATTAGACTGAAGTTTAGAGAATACTGTTCTCTTGTGCAGCTTACTTTGCAAACTAAAATTTTTACTCGCTCCTCCATAGGGGTTTGAGATTTTCTTTCTTTTTTTTTTTTTTTTTGTCTTTTTGCCTTTATCTAGAGCCACACCTGTGGCATATGGAGGATCCCAGGCTAGGGGTCTAACAGGAGCTGTAGCCGCTGGTCTACACCACAGCCACAGCAACGCGGGATCCGAGCTGCGTCTGCAACCTACACCACAGCTCACGGCAACGCCGGATCCTTAACCCACTGAGCAAGGCCAGGGATCGAACCCGCAACCTCATGGTTCTTAGTCGGATTCGTTAACCACTGAGCCACGAAGGGAACTCCGGGGTTTGAGATTTTCGAAAACCCAAGTCGGTTCTGTGTTTGTTGCAATCAAACTGTCTAGTACAGCAGCAAGAGCACAGACTCTCCCCAAGCTGGGGACTTTTCATTGTTTGCTAAAGCACCGTATGCATTAACTTCCTCTGTTGCCAAACAGGAATGATAACAGTACCTATCTCATAGCCTGATGTATTAACGAGCTATATGGTAGATTCAATTACAGGCCCCAATTCTTCTTCATCTCTGTGTCTGCACTCTTTGCCAGACCACTCTACGGTGTTTCTCACTAAAGAGGAAGACACCCTTATATCCGGGTTGACTTTGTGACTTGCTTTAGCTGGTAGAATGCAATGGAAGTGATAATGTACCAGGTCTGAGTCTAGGCCTCAAGAGTCTTGTGTATCCTGCTCAGCCCTTGATCATGAGAACACCTCTAGGCCAACCTGCCAGGGGATGCAAGACGTGGGACAGAGACGAGTCATCCATCTCCTAGTGGCCTCTGCTGACCCCCAGATATGTGAGCAATCCAGACAAAGACCATTTAGCTGGGCAGCCTCAAGCAAAAGTAATAAATATGTGGTATGTTGCTGAGCTTTTGCAGCAATACCTTAATGACACAGAATGGTTAAAAAAAAAAAGTTTAGCACATCCAAAAACTAAGCACGTAGTAAGAACTCTATAAATGTTAACAAACATACCAAAAAGAAGTCATCTTCTTAATGCTAGCAGCCATGTAATTTGACGAATCAAGGCCTTATATTCCATATAAAATCATCGAGATTTGTCAGCCAAAGGCACCGTCCAACGCATAGATATTCTTCATGTCACAAGTAGAAAATGTCAGTCCTGTCCCTAAAACACAGATCTGAGTGAAGGTTAAAAAATAAAGAACTTGCAGATCCCAGCTGTCTAGATTTGATGTCTACTAGAAGCGTGTTTGGCCTTGCTGACTCAACACATAAGTTATATGTGATAAAATAGACCATTGCAGCTCCAAGTCCTATTTAAACCCCAGACCAATGGTTTAACTCTTATGACAGGACAGGTAGACACTGTTACGTGAAGGAAATATTGTTAGAAAAAATTATTGTTAGTGGTAAAAGCCAAGGCAACCACACCTGTTTTCCCTGGTTTAATGTCAAACTAACTCTTCAGAAGGTAAATTCCAGATACTTGTGAATAAATTGTAGTGCAAGAAGATTGTTTTTATTCATCTAGCACCAGTCTATTCCCTTACGAACTTGTCTTTCCCGCAGAAGTCACTGTAGTTATTTCAAAAAAGTTTTACTTTGCAAATCTATTGAGATTATCGGAAATCTGTTCCCTGTGCCTGCAAAGTAGATGGGGTATAATGAAGTCAAAAATTCAGTAAATAGCGCTCAGTGGGCCTACTTTTTTCTCCTGACTTCAATGATTATCATAATTTGACTTTATAGTTTTCTGTCCTAAGCTGCCAGCTAGGGAGTAATCTTTACTGAGTCATGAACTTTCTCATCATTAAATGTCTGCACCTATTTTCAACATATCAGAAGTGTCCAATAACTACATTTTATCGACATTGAATAAAGTTGAGACACGGGGGAGCATACATATAATAAAGTTTCCTTTATGCTTTAGCAAATTCCTTGTGGTTTGGAGTTCCAGCCTTGTCTGTGACGACTTTTCTGGAGCATCAAGACTGTATAACGCATTTTCCATAGAGACCGGGACATATGTTTACAAGGACAGAAATCTGAGTAATTTCCCACTGATCCAAAGGGAATATTAAACTTTTCTGTCATTCTGTAGTATATTATTTATGGTCCCTTTTTTGTTGGCTTTTTTTTTTTCATTTGTAAATTCAACTCCATGCCCTGATAGAAGGTGATAAAATGCTCAATATGTTAAAAAATCTTATCACTAAATCAGGAACAAAACTATAAATTTTGGCCTTTGAAATCAAACTGACTGGTGAGGATCATTTTGCTCCTGAAATATTACAGTAGTGATCAATTTGCTGTAAAACTAAGCAGTTTAGCTCAGCAATCTATAGTTGGAAAGCAAGTTGTTCAAGAGGAAAGTTTATGCCCGGCCCAAGCAATAAATTAAGTTTTATGGGGAAAATATGCATTATTACACGCTTATCTGTTTAACATATTATTCTTTTCCACATCAGTATAATAAATATTTTTAATCGTATATTTTATCTCACATACATATAATGCTGTGGTAATTTTATTCCTCCTGTATTGGCCCAAACATGTTCAATTAATCACAGAATAGAGAAGAGCTTTCAGATCATTTTTAAAAAATTCTGATGCACTTAGCAAATGTACATTCCCAGTGAGATGGAGTTGCTCTACAATAGGAAAATAGTTCAAATTGTATTTCCTCAAAGGATAAGCATCAACTGATCTATTTTATCTTTTCTCCCAATTTCAAAACCTTCTTCTTGGTGTAGGAGCTTTCAGCCAAAAATGCTTTGGCTCTGCTTGATTCCATTCATAAGGAGTGATTTCACTTTGAAGATTTTTGCCTCAGAGTACATGTTGTACAAAATCAAAGTTTGAGAATATAAATTTGGGGTCTGTGCATATGGAGATAGTAAATCATGACAGTTGGCATTAGTTGGGCCTCAGGACTTGTCAGGCTGATTTGCCTCATTCCATGTAATTGCCCCCCAAAATTCTGTGGGGTAGGAATGTTGCTATGTCCATTTCAGAGATAAGGAAACTGGGCTTGCAGGGGCTAATTAAGCAATGCCTGGAAAGGGAAAACCCCTTAGGAAGCCACTGCTCTGACCCCCAAGAGAGAAAATGCAGCCTGAAACAAGATGGCAGCAGTGGAGGTGAAGACAAATGGATGAATTCAAGAATAATTTGGAAGATGGAATCAGTAGGACTTGGTTTGGTGACTGATGCCCTTCCCAGAGAAATACATTGTTGAATGTTTGCCAGAAAGTTCTGTCTATAGTTGTAGGAGACTAATTCAAATACGGAAAAACCCAGGCATGTTTCTACATTTTTCTCTTTATCCCATCTACCTTGCATGTAAATGAGCATACAAGGAAATGTTACCTCACTTCCAAGGGTAGAAAAGGAGTTGAGTCTGAAGCTCATTCTAAAGGCACTAACAGTTCAGTGCATCATGGTGACTCTGAGGGAGAGGTGACAACTCTCCATGGCATTTCTACATGCCTAGTGACAGATTTTGTCCCTGACTATCTTCTCAAGGATGTTTGTATTGCATTCAGACTCGAAAAGTAGAGACATTTTCTTCGTCCAGGGCAGAAAGTAGATTCGTTTCCAGTTCTGGGGAACAAAGGCAGAGTTTGGGCAGATTTGTCAGTAGCCCCTTGGTAATATCAGAGGTTTCTTAAATTTGGGGACACGTAGCTGTAGCATAAACCTGCTGCATGTGCAAAACCTACCATGGCCACTCCACAGTGCCCGCACAGGACTTGCAGGCAAGGGGAATAGACACATGAAGCTCCTGCCTCCTGCTGTGCTGTGACTAACAAGATCTTTTGTCTCTGACCCAGGAGTCTTGTGTCTTCTGCCAGCATCCATGTAATTGTGGCTGGCAAGCAAAGTAAAATCTCAGACTCTTTGCAGACCTTGACAGTGACTGCCCATTATCTATTTAATTAGTTTATTTTTAAAACTGATTAAATTAACCAGTATTCCTCCTTCCTTGCCAAAGGCTCTAGAGCAGCCTATTAATTTATATTGCTTAAATTTCACCATTTTGGATTTCTATTTTCTTTCTTCATTTTTTAGTGGGTATAATTACATGTTCATCAGTATTATCACAACCCAGAAGTATGAATTATCACAACTATACTTGCAAATGTCTTAACATTCTAAATAGATTATTTCATGTAAACAAACTAGCATAAGCACTGCATTCATCAATAAATATTTACTAAGAGCCTTCTGTGTGCCAGACACTGCACATGGAACAGTGAAAAAAACAGACACTATCCCTGCCCTGGAAAAGCCTCCAGTCTAAATAAGAACACAAATTACTTAATCAAGCAATTACAATGAAAGAGATTTGATGATGTTGAAAGAGTTCCTGTTATGACTCAGCACCTTACAAACCCAGCTAGTATCCTTGAGGATAAGAGCCCAATCCCAGGCCTCGCATGGTGGGTTAAGGATCTGGCATTGCCACAAGCAGCAGCGTAGGTCACAGATGCAGCTCAGATCTAATATTGCTGTGGCTGTGGCGTAGGCCTTAGCTGCAACTCCAATTCAGTCCCTAGCCTGGGAACTTCCATATGCCACCAATATGCAGCCCTAAAAAGAAAAAAAAAAGGATGATGTTGGAGATTGGAGACATGGTAGCTGTCATCGAGGAGAGCTAATCTTGATACTTGATATCACTCATGAATAGGAGTCAATCAGGAAAAGGTGAAGAAGGTTGTAGAAAAATGACTCAGCTTTTGGAAACAGTTTATGTAAAGTATGTAGGTGAACAAGGACATGGTGCATTTATAAAGTCAGGGTGGGATAGGAAATAGATAAGGGGAAAGGTAGGCGAAAAACAGGTGAGGGAGATTTGCTTATCCTACAAGCAATGAGAACATTATAAAGGGTCTTAAGCAAGAAAGCAACATGATCAGATTTATATTTTAGAAAGGAAACATCCCTTTGGCTGCTGAATTGAGAACCCATTGGCGAGAAAGACGAGGGCAGGGATTCTCAGCACTATTGACACTTGGGGCTGAAGAATTCTTTATTGGGGAGGGAGGCAGTCCTATGCATTGTAAAATTTTATCACCATCCCTGACCTGTACCCATTATGTATCAGTGGTATCCTGATTATGACCCAAAAAAAAAAAAAAAAAAAATCCCTGGGACGCAAAATCACCCCAGTTGAAATCCATTAGGGAGAAGGAGACCAGGTTGGGAAGCCATAAGCCAGGAGCGAGATCAAGGTAGCTTGGACTATAGGAATGAGGGGAAGGAGATGGATTTAAGGAAAACGTAGAAGCACCCTTTAAGTTTCCCATCTGTCTATTTATATGTCCCTGAGAAGGGTCTGCTGCAGTGACCCACCACTCCACTTGTGTAAGGAAATAAATTTTACTACTTGCTTCTGCCTCTTATTCTAAGCAAAACCTACCATTGTGCGTGTCTGTCTCATCCCTGCTAAGTTGTATACTTTCATACATATGTATGCATATGTTAAGTTTTTGCAAGCATAATTTAGACTTTTCAAAACAGTGACACGGTAACAAAGAAAAATTGAGACATGCATGCATTTTGAATATTGATTCCAGTTTCTCACATACTACCCCTGACATTTTCCATGCTGCTTTGTTTTTATGCATTTGTTTTCTCTGCTTTCCCATGTCTTGCCCAACTTTAAAGGAATCTGCAGCTAACAGGCAATTAGGCCCACCATTAACTATAGAATGTTAATACTGTCCTAAACCAACCCACCAGAAAAATCTGCTAGTTACTAAATAGGGCTTTCATTGGCCAAGGGACAATTTAGATAACAGTATTTTCTTGAAATTTACTTTGGTAAAAATGGAAATTAAGTTTATAGGAGATGAACTGTGCTAGGAGCTTTGCAGATATTATCTCAAACGTTAAATCTACACAAGTACTAGAAGGAAGCAATTATTTATCCCATCTTATGTTTACAAAATCTGAGGCTCAGAGAAGTGAGTAAAGGAATTTACTTAAAGCCACCTACCTTATAAGCTGAAATAGAAATGCAATAGAATAGGACTCAACAAACTTGTTCTCTAAAGGTTTGTAAATATTGTTAGCTTTGCAGGCCATTCAGTCTCTGTAATAACTACTCAACACTGAGATCCTAGCTGGAGAGTACCCACAGGTGATATGTAAATGAAGGGGCGTGGCTGTATGCCAATAAAACTTTATTTGTAGACAGTAACAGTTCAATTTCATATCATTTTCACATGTCAAAACATATAATGCTTTTTTTACTATTATTTTTTGACCACCTTAAAAGGTAAAAACAATTCAAAGTTCACAGCCAGATGGAGACAGTGAACTAAATCTGGCCAGCAGGCCAGAGTTGGCCAGAGTGTTGGCAGAGTGTGGGTAGGAACACACTCTAGAGGTTACCTCCTTTGGTGTGAGTTCCTACTTTCCCACATCATCTTAAATGTATAACCTCATAAGTTACTTAACCAACATCTCTGTGCTTCAGCATCTTCAGCTAGGCTCCCCAAAACTAACTCTGAGACAGGTTTTGAGGGCAAGTAGTTTATTTGGGAGGTGATCCCAAGATGCATGGGTTGGGACACAGAAAGCAAGACAGGGAAGGGAGGGAGCCCAATATGGAAAGCCATCCAGGAACAGGTTACTGCTCAAGGCAGCTGGCCACAATCCTGTGGGGCGCTTCAGGAGGCAAGCCTCAGTACTGCCCCACCTAGCAAGGAGATGGATGGGATGGGCTCTTCATCCTCAGCCTGCACCACTGTTAATCCCATTCCCTGGGAGCCAGAGAAGGCCTTGGGCAGAGTCACGGGGACCTGCAGTCAGCATTTGGAATACCAGGGAACTGGCCTAAGGGGTGGGGAAGGGGAGAACAGAAAGGTCCCCTACGACTCAGCCTCCTCAACTACAAAATAGTCATATTAACAAGGTCAACCTCATAGGTGTACTTTAAAACGAATAATGTAAAGTCAAACTTTACATATTCTGAGACTAGGAGAGGTGGCAAAGCAACTTGCCTTGGGCATTGAATTTAAAGGTACACCAAAAAACTCCGTAATCATGATAAATTATGTTTTAATGCAACATTTTTTTGGCCATGCTTAAGGCTTGGGGAAGTGCCAGAGAAAGAACTTCAGCTACAGCTGTAACCAGAGCCACAGCAGTGACAATGCCGGATCCTTAACCCACTGAGCCGCAAGGGAAATCCACATTAAAAAAAAAAAAAAAAAATGAGTGGGGAAAAAAAAAATCTGTGATGAACAAAATATCAAAATTTTAAATAAAACTAGGGTCAGTAACAACTGTGTGAATCCATACTGAAACCTGGGGCAAAAGAGATAATATATATTCCCCTATGCAAGCTTTTCTGTGTTTTTTAACAGTTAACTTTTTTCCGAATTTGATTTTGAGAATCTTGATGATGATTTTGCTTCCACTCAAGGAGAAAAAAATGAAATAATTCTGTTTGGGGTAAAAATAAAATATTTAAACTTAAAAGTAATGTTATGGGTTTTAATACACCTACTTGTCGATTTTCAGTATTCAGCTTCAATGTTTTGGAAAAAACTAACAATTAAAAAAATACAAAATTAAATAAATAAATAAATACATACGTACAAGCCATATATATGGGAAATACACATTTTCCTTTTTTGCCCCAGGTTCCAATACGGCTGCACACAGCACTGTCTTTATTTTAAATTTTGATATTTTGGAGTTCCCGTCGTGGCTCAGTGGTTAATGAATCCGAATAGGAACCTTGAGGTTGTGGGTTCGATCCCTGGCATCGCTCATAAGGACCTGGCATTGCCGTGAGCTGTGGTGTAGGTTGCAGACGCGGCTCGGATCCCGCGTTGCTGTGGCTGTGGCAGCTACAGCTCTGATTAGACCCCTAACCTGGGAACCTCCATATGCCGCAGGTGCAGCCCTAGAAAAGACAAAAAGACAAAAAAAATTGATATTTTGTTCATTATGGATTTTGTTATTTTTGATTTTTTAAAATATTGCATTAAAATATGAGTTATTTTAATTACTGAGTTTTTTGGTGTGCACCTCCCCCCCAGTTTTGTAGCCACAGTAAGTGCCTCACTTTCCTTACCTTAAGCCTGGCCCTGGTTAGCATATGCCTGGTATATAAGTGCTTAATAAATGTTAGCTTTACAACTCATCTTCGAACCCAATTTATCCAGCACTGCTGCAAGTGTTCTTTTTTACAACTCCCACACTACTTCCTTGGTCTCTCAGGATAACCACATATTCACATCTTAACAGATAACCAGTCACCACAAAAAATTATTGTGGCATGGGGGTAATGCAGCCTTTTATGGAATATTTCTGAGGCATATGTGTTGATAACTACTCATATAACCTGTTATGGGGAGAAGTTAGCAAGGCCAAGGCAATTATGGCTGGATAATTTGAAGGACCCACTTTTTCTTGACAGCAAATTAATTGATGTTATAATGGGTATGTCACCCTGTCTTCCATCAACATTTATTGAGTTCTGACAGTGCTCTAGGTTACATGTGAAACAGAACACACACACACATCAGAATCCCAACTTACTCCTTACCAAGCCTGATCCACTGATGATATGGCTTGTAGTGTATATTTTTTTTAAATAAGGAGGAAAGAATATTGCCTGTACCCTCTTTCATCTTAGCCTGCCTCTCTCCCTCTCCCTCTCCCTCTCCCTCTCCATGCCATCCCTGCACCTCCCCGCACTACCTTTTTCTTTGGCTATCTTCCCTCCACCCTCTGCTTGGTTTTGAACCTTTCAAACCAACTTCTAAAATGGAATAAAGAGAATTCTGATTTGTGGGAAGAAGCAAATTTGTCTGATAGATGCATTTTAATGACTTCTGTTTATTAATGGTCTGACCCGGGCTTTCCAGAACCACATTCAAGAATTGAAGCTGTGTTCAGCTCTGCTGATTTGGCCTCACAACGTATCACTGTAGAAGCAATGAAAAGAATCAGCAGCATCTGCCTAACCAACAAACCCTCTGTGCTCTCTTGGCCTGTTAACAGAGGGTTGCTGGGGTCTAGAGAAGTAAATAAACAATAGCATTGTCGAAAGTGCTCCTGGAAAAAAAAAAAAAAACCTAGGAGTCAAAAGAAAAAGCAAGTAATTAAAAAAGAAACTTCCTTTCCAGTTGCTGAATAAGACATTTAAAAATTGTAGGAAGCAAAACCCAATAGAAAAACCTGTTAGAAATTTAAATGAAAGAATGCTCTGGCATGGATTTATAACTTCGTCCATAATTCCACATTCCCATTTTTTAAATTTATTTATTTGTGTATGTATATTTGCTTTGGGCAACCCATTCCAGTATCAGATCAAGACCTACAGTAGTGAAATTTCATTCTTAACCCCACATTTCCTTTATTCCAGCAGCTCTAGTTACAACCTAATGTTATTTTAACAGTTTTTCTTTAATTTAACGATATTTAATTTGCATTCGCTCAAGTGACATACAATAGATCATGCTATTACCATGATTTATATCAGATGAACTGGCATAAATTCAACATTATAAATTGCGCCTGTAAATGAAACTATTATTTTACAGGAATTACTGAGCAGAAAGGGTAAGGACCCTCCAGTCAACCTTAGTCAAACCCACTCTTTAGAGTTTTATATTTTATGCCTGCAATAAATGCTTTTGTGAAAGCCCATAACCCACAAAAAAGTCATTCGAAGTACATTAATTACGATAATACTATCCAAAAAGCTGCAAGGGCCTATTTTTGTGACATCATTCTCTGATTTCTTGCTGCCTTAAATTATCCCTTTGATGGCTGTGGAGATTAACAGTCATACTTTTGTCATTAAATATAAGGCATTTTAAAGCTTAATCCACCTAAGTTCTAATTGATATTGCTTTCACTTGGCAGATAGCAACCTGATTTATAATTTAAATATGCAGCATTATATGCATCTCTTCAGTATAATGAAAAAGCAAAGTTCCTCTCATCTTTCTCGGCAATGTTAAACATCAAGGAAAAGTCGCTTTCTTTTTTCCTTTTATATCCTAAGCCTAATTGAAAACTGTTCATTGAATTTCAACATGATAGAAAAGTCTTTTTATCTCTCAATTTGTCCATTAGCGATTATAATTGAAGTATCTGCTACACAGCTGAAGTGATATTGTTCTTGTTTAAATTCTGAATTTCTCTAAATCTTTCAGAAGACATCAAAAAATATATATGTATATATATGCATACATACATGCATATGTATCTGGCTGAGGAGATATCAGCTAAAGACTTTGCTTAAGTGAGGCTTTAGAATTTCTCACTCTCCATGTGATAAAGCCACACAAAGAAGGAAATCGTCTAATTTTGCTGGAGAATGTGTTGCATAATAATCTTACCGGCATGACCATAAGGTTTGCTAATTGCCACATCTGTTTAACAGCTGTCAGCGGCTTCCCACATGTTGCCATCAATATTAGAACACAGTACATTACCAGGAATTTTATTTTTTTCCACTGTTATTTATTTGTCATAGACATTACTAGAGCTGATGACATGTATTTATGGTATACCACTAATTATTTTCTGTGGGTTTTTTTTTTTTTTCCCCTCACAACCCCCTGATACTAATTCTTCTTCATCCCCAGTCTTAAATATCCTAATGGGTTTGTAGAATTCAAAAAAAAGAAGTTTGCAAATGTCTTTACTTCTTAATGGCACGGCTGAATTCTTTCACTAAATCTCTAAGTTGAGCCTATGTTGGTTATGATAAATGGACAAATGTATCACTATTTAGGCTGCCTTTATAGAGGCAGAGTGAGTCTTGCTGATTTTTCGTAATTACTTTTATATCTCACCTGGTTCCTCACTACAGCGCCTTTTTTTTTTTTAAGCACAGCAAACTGACATCTATTAAGCAAAAGCAGAGACTGACAAACTGCAGACTCAGTACAGTACACATGACCTGATTTAAAATGAACTGATAGGTGTCACTGATCTCTATTATACATAGGATGCGTGCATTCCATATGATGTATTATTTATCCATAGTAGATGCCTTTTTGTTTCATTAATAAACCTGTATATCAGAGATATACAGTACGGATGATTAGTTTGAGGCAGTACAAAACGACATGGTATTTGCCTGCCATTGCTCAATTATTTTCCTCATTTTTTCCCTGTGTCTTTGCATGAATTATTAAGACCTGGGCTGTTTGTTTAAGAATCTAATTTTAGTGCCTGTGTCCAGCTGAATTCTGTTTTCTCCTCTAATGAAAGGAAAATAGTGTGAGAATTTCCAATCTTGATCTCCGATTTTAGATTTGCAATGCACAGTGCCAGTTGTAAAGGTCACTCTGCTTTTGAACCACATAGCATAGACATTTGATGAGCCTGGAAATCCATTTTGGTTACGCATCACATCGTGCCAACAAATTAAAGCAGAGCTGCTTGGTTAAGTCAAGCACAATTTGCATGTGCTTAGAAAGAAATAGATTAAAGGAGCAAGGATCTGACTTGAGCAACCCTATAGAAAATCTCTCATCCAAAAGGAAGATGGGTGATGGGAGGTAACTTCTTCTGGAAGTTGCCATGAGTGATTGTCATTCATATCATAATGTCCAACATTGCCTGTCCTGATCACCACACTTGAGTGTCTTTGGGTTTCATGTCTGGTAATGCACATGCATTTATAACCAAATCATGTCACAACCTGCATAGAGATCTTTGAAAAGTCTTATTGAGAGAATAGATAGAGATGATCTTATATATAAAATTTGTTTTGCTTTTCTAAATATGAATTGAAAGGTAACATTTTGTTATGGATTAAAAGGTGATATATAGATGTATAGTTGGGGGATTTTCTTAGATTTTTTTTTTTCATTAAATGACTTCTTCAAAGATAGGTCTGATACCAGGATTTTTTTAGCTTGTTTATTCAAGATCTAGTGGAAGGAAAATGATATGTTTTCAGCATCCATGCTGCATTGAAAGAGTAGTAAGTGCTGTGTAGTCTAATAAGAACTCTCAGGTGTTGTAAATCGGATAGGGTCTGGAAGCCTACAGCCCTGCTGCAGTCAAATTTAAATGAACTAGGGAAATGCAACATGGCAAAATGAAAAAATCACGACACATACCAAAAATACCTTTTTCAGGAGTTCCCTGGTGGCTCAGCAGGTTGAGGATCCAGTGTTGTCACTGCCGTGTGGTTGCTGCAGAAGCACAGGTTTGATCCCTGGCCTGGGAGATTCCACATGCTGGAGGTCGAGGCCAAAAAAAAAAAAAAGCAATTTTCAGAACCAGGCACACTACTTCATGGTTGGTGGGGGTTTAAATAAATCCTAACTTTTTTAGGGCAGTTTGGCAATGGTTTTCAAAATGTATAATGCTGTTCCATTTGACTCTAGTGTTCTCCTTGTAGGAACACATTCTAGATGTTCTTGCACAGGAGTATAAAGTTAAATGTACAAAATCAGTTTTGCAAAGCTTTTTGTACAATTTAAAATGTTTAAATAGAAAACTGGAAACACCTCAAGGTTGATCAATAGGAGAGTATTTGAACAAATCATGCTTAATCCAGTGTTTGTTAAGGCAGAATATTGGAAATAATCTAAATGATTATTATAGGAGAGTAGATAAGGGATGCTTCCATATGTTGAGATGCTACACAACCACTAAAGAAGAGCGAGTTCCCACTATGGCACAGTGAGTTGGGGATCTGGCATTGTCTCTCCAGCAGTGTGGGTTCGATCCCTAGCCCAGTGCAGTGGGTTAAGGATCCAGTATTGCCACAGGTGTGGTGTAGGTCACACAGTGACTTGAATTTGCTCCCTGGCCCAGGAACTTCCACATGTAGTTAGTGTGGCCAAAAATAATAATAAAGATATATGGTACTAGTGTAGAAAGATGTACTAAATGATAAGTGACAAACAAAAGTATCTACAGAGCACTATGGATAATATGGCCAGTGAGTGTGTGTATTTGTGGATATAAGGTGAGCATGTGTTGGATGTTTAAAGCTTTCACATCAACTAGGGTGTACATCACCAAGACGGAAAGGGTTTGGCCTCTCTCGTTCACCAACATACCGCCTACACCTCTGCATCAGTACCTGGCACAAAATAGAGACTCAGAAAGTATTTGTTAAATGAATAAATGAGTGCTCATATGCTTGTACAAGTGTAATTTAAAAGGTATGGAAAGATCCACAGTGAATGCGTGAGAGGTGAGGCACAGGATAAAAGGAGAGAGACTAGGGACGTTTGACCCTCTACACTGGAGTGTTTTTAGAAGGAGTATTTTTCGAAAGACATTATCAATAAAAAAAAAATTAGAAGTCCTTCAAAATAGAATAAAACTGGAAAATGGAAAGCCATGTTGCAGCTCCTATTGCATTTTTTGACTGCTATAGAATCTGTCACAAAGATCTATACAGTCTCTTCGATGGCACTGTTTTGCTCTTCATCCAGCTCCAGTTAGAAAAGAGACACAGAGGCAGCACTTTACAAGGAATAAGCTACTCTTCTAAAGTTGGTGTGGTTGAGCACTTTGAGGGAGGCCCTCAGTCCTGTGGATTCTGACCTCCGCGGGAAAAGGCTTGAGAAAAGCCATCAAGAACAGCTCCGTCAAGGTGTCTGACCAGTCTGGAGCAGCAGTGAAGAGAGAAGGGGGATGGAGAGACACATTAAAAGCTAATAGAAAGTGTATTAAAATACTTTCGGTTTAAAATGGTGGGTTGAATTCACCCATTTATCTGCTCTCCTCAAAACCTTGCTATGACAGTAAAGGGATTAAAGGGTTATAAACTCAAGGACAAAGAGAGTGGGAGAATAGACATTGACAGGAGAGAAATGTCAGCCAAATTTTGAAAGATGGAAAGTGAATGAATGAATAAGTGGTAAGTGACTGGGTTCCAGCACTTTCCCCTTAGCCCAGGACTGGATGGTGAGAAGTCAACGTGAAACCAGTTCAAGCTCCAGGACCCTTGAGAGCTTTGATCCCGAGAGGCACAAGTTACTTCTGAAGACAACTGTGCAGACTTGGAGTGAAATCAGGACAACTCTTTTCCTCCCCCACCTTCCTTCTACAGAAAGGAAAGTTGTTATGGGCATGAATGCAAAGACTGGGCAGGAGGACGCCCAGCACCAGGAGGAGGAGAGTGACAGTCTTTTATGATACAAGCAGGCACACTGACAAAGGCCGTCACCATGCTTTCTCTGCTAAACCACCTATCATGGCTACCTGGTCAACACTCAGCTCCCTCCTAAGTGAGAGGCACTCTGTTTCCTCTAAGAAAAAGCTTACCTGTCCAAGAGAAAAGAAAACTAAAGATCCTGATATCTTAGGGGATTGCCATGAAAAAGGCAAGTCATCACCCATTGATCCCACTCAGAGGCCCACCAGTCAACATGATCCACCCTAGGTGTAAAGTATTGAGCCTGTTTGTAGAGCCTCACTTCAAAATACTAGCCTCACTGTGTGTTTGAGCACAACATCTAAGATGAAATTCAGAGGTAAAAACAAACAGAGGGAAAAGGAACTAAGGAAACAGACTGTAGCATGCAAGAAAAAAATGTCAAAAATACTGAAATATCTTCAGAGCGATATAGCATGCATGAATAAAATGTATATGACAGTAGCTTTTGGGAATTAAAAGAGAGTGCAAGATGACAAATTCAAATGAGGAGTTCTCTTCGTGGCTCAGTGGTTAACGAATCCGACTAAGAACCATGAGGTTGCAGGTTCGATCCCTGGCCTTGCTCAGTGGGTTAAGGATCCGGCGTTGCCATGAGCTGTGGTGAAGGTTGCAGACACGGCTCGGATCCCGCGTTGCTGTGGCTGTGGCGAAGGCCAGCAGCTACAGCTCCTGTTAGACCCCTAGCCTGGGAACCTCTATATCTCGCGGGTGCGGCTCTACATAAAAGCAAAAAGACAAAAAAAAAAATTCCAATGATAGTTTGGAAGATGATGGTGAGAACTCTACCAAACAGTAGAACAAAGAAGAGGTAGACAGTGAAGAGAAAGTATTAAGAAAATTAAAGCTATGACATCCAAATGATGGAAGTTTTCTAAAACAACAATAATAAAAATTAAGAATGAAAAAAGGGAAGTAAAAAAATTATCCAAGAAAATTTCTAAAACTGAAGAAAATCAGCTTGGAACTCATCAGTTACGCAGCCCAATAATTGAGAGAAGGCCACACCAAGTTACAGCATCATAAATTTTCAAATTCTGAAAACTTTCCAGAGAGAATTAGAAAAGCAGCATCACACATCACAACAGCTGCTATGTTGAAAGCTGGAGGACCATACATTTCTTCAGAATGTTAATACAAAAATGTTCTGTAATCAGACAAGTTACTAAGAATAAAAATGTTTTCAAACTTTCAGTGTCTCAAATATTGAAATCTCTGATCCCTTCCTCCAGCAAAAGGGGGACTTATTTTACCTTTTCTCCAGAGAAAGGGGATATACTTGTCTGAGAATGAAGCCAACCCAGAGAGGGGAGCAGAGAGGGAGGCAGAATCTCACCATCATCAGTGGAGCCTGGACAGGAGTTTCAAGGAGTGCGGGCGGGAGCTCTGTACTGCAGTGTTTGGTTCACTCTGACAAACCCTGCAAGTCGGAGCCTGTCCCTTTCTGCTTCATTCATGATTTTTTCTGAATTGTGCCAGCCTATACTGATCTCTCTTCTGCCTGATCAGGAATCATTAGTTTACGATATTAAACCAGTGAGACACTTTGCTTCTAAGGCCTTTCTTCTTTAGCATGTAGGGTTGCTGCTCCTCCCCTTCATATAAGTCTGTCCTTCCCGGTGGGTTAAAGCTACTGGTGGACCAAAAGGGTGAGTGTTTTCCTGGGTCCGCCTCCCCCTCATACTCAGTCAGCCGCCAAATTGATTCCATTTCACCTCCTTGCTCCTCCCACCTCTCACCTAAATTCCTACGCATCTCCTTGCTTTCAATTTCTCTCCAGAATCAGTCTTCCACATAGGTGCCTGACTCTTCTAAAATGCATTCTAACCGTGACCTTTTTTCCTGCTTGAAACACCAACTGCTTTCTCAGTGGCAGCAGGATAAAATCCAGTATCCTTAACTCATGCAAGATCTAGCCCCCCGACTAGACTATCTGCTTCTACTTCCCACCTGAATTCATCTAAAACCACCTAGAGCTACTTCACACTCATACGACGTTACCAACCCTGTACCCTCAGCCTGGCATGCCCATCCCTTTGGTCTGACAAGTTCCCACACATCCTAGAACCAGAACACACAGTCTGCCCTCTGAAACCTCCCCCAGTCCTTCTCTCCCTGTTTAAATTGCCTGCTCCCTCCACTAACACCTGTCCTCTATTAGAACACTTACTGAATCTTTTACAACCTCTTGTGACATGTCAGCTTCCCACACTAGATGATGTGTTTGTTTCCGTGCCCCAAAACTGAGACAGGCTCTGCCCTTGGTAAATAACAAATACTTGGTGCAGGATCAGTGAATTCTCTTCTAGATCCCTCTTCCTAGCACTTTTGTGGAAATTCACCTCAACAGATATTTAGTAAAATAAATTGAAGGTGTAGGGTGCATCTGTAGGGTTTTGCGTGCTCCACGTTTATTCCCTATTACCCTGGTGCTAGAATGACAGGATTGGTGGGCATTTTTAGGAAACTCTGTCCTTGGTGTCTGCCCCTCTCCCTTGCCTTAGCAGCTCACAAAAGCGGACCGTTAAGCCACTTGAGATTGGGCAGATAGTTTGAAATCAGCCATGGTGGGAGGATTTGCACATAGAAATGTCTCCTGCCCCATCCCCAGAGCCAGTGACTAAATATTTACTAGATTTCAACCCGTGTGGTTTGACAGGAGTTGACCCCACCCACAGCCCACTCAGGGTGGGCACATGACTCAAGCCTGGTCACTCACTTGGATTGTAGTCCAAGCCTCCCAGGGCCACAGTGATTAGCTCACAGATGGGCAAGTTACTTCTCCCCGACTAATGAGAATTTCTCCTAAAACTGTTACTGAAATTACTGAAGATGGGTGCTCTGGCACTGAGGTGGCTTTCTCTAGAGGACAAAGAACCCAGAATGGGAGGAAACCTCTCAGGAAGGAATGAAGCCAACATGAGAGAGGGAGAGGTGAAACTAAATCCTGGCATAGCAATTTGTGCCCTGGATTCAGTGATGAGTGACTTAGGCTAGTTTTTCCTTCCATTCCTATACATTCCAGTTTTCTGAATCAATAAAGCTCCTTTTTGCTTAGGTCAGTTTGTGTTGTGGTTTTCTGGTTTTGTGTTATTTTGTGGTCCCTTGCCATCAAACCTATCCAGCCTGACTTATTGCCTATCCTACCTGGTTCATGAGAATTTTCCTGTAGTGTGGAAGGTACCTCTTCAGGTTACCTCACTCCAATCGATGACCCTGCTTGGGGACTACCCCTAGACATGAACCAGATCACCCAGCAGCTCTCTACACCCCATGACCTGCCCCTTCTGGCCACAGCTGAACCTCTTCCTCCTTGGTGTTTGCAAGTTTCAACAGGGGGTGTTAGGGTTAAACCACGTGATTGGCAGCACTTGAGAGAAAAGAGCAGCAACATCCACTAAGCCTCAAGCTGGCCAGTGCTGCTGTTCTCATGGCTACTTCCTTGACTTCATGAGAAATCCCAACAAATTCCTTATCTCAGCTTAAATTACTCAGGTCTGCTTTCTACTAACTGCACCTAAAAGAATCTTAACCCAGCCTTTCCCAGAAGGTAGCTCAAGACACACTGGGATGCAAGACAGTTTTAGGTAGTATAGAGATGTTTCCGTCTAAAATTTATGTATTGATTTTATGTTTATTCAGAAAGATGTAACTAACACATCTAAAGGGACTCCATGGATATCGTTACTTAGGATAGAGCTAAAACAGGTACTTTTAAAAAATCTGTCAATTTCAAGAAAAACAATAAATATACCCATCAGGGTTCTTGGCCACAAGCAACAGAAACCAAGTCTGGTTAACTTAGTAGCAATTCAATTTATTTGGCAGGAAATTAGAAAGTCCCCCCAAAGAGAAGAGGGCTGAGGAGTTCCCGTCATGGCGCAGAGGAAACGAATCCAACTAGGAGCCATGAGGTTGCGGGTTCGATCTCTGGCCTCACTCAGGGGGTTAAGGATCCGGCTTTGCCGTGAGCTGTGGTGTAGGTTGCAGACGCGGCTCAGATCTGGCGTTGCTGTGGCTGTGGTGTAGGCTGGCAGCTGTAGCTCTGATTCGACCCCTAGCCTGAGAACCTCCATATGCCGCGGGTGCGGCTCTACATAAAAGACAAAAAAAAAAGAGAAGAGGGATGAAGAAATGAGCAGGAGCCAAGGGAAGCTTTGTCAGAGGAGCCACTTCAAGGTCACTCCAGAGAGACCTTAACTCTTGTTAAGACACTACCCCAAGGACCTGCTGCTGCTGGACCTTTCTGTCACTGGGCTCACAACACTGTCCCAGTGCCTTTGCCACAAATACATACTGAATGAAGTATCTCTGTGTCCCTCAAGGTTTAAGTCCAACAGGATCTAGGTGCGAGTGGAGCCAAGATGCCACCCCTGTACCACAGTGGGAAAAGAAAAAGAGAATTTACCAGTGGGTCTGAAATGTGGCTGCTTGTTGGAACCACCTGGGGGGTTTTACAATATGCTGCTACATGGTCCCACCACAGAGCTTCAGACTGTATTGGTCTGGAATATAGCCTGGGCATCAGGAGCTTTTTAAGCTGTCCAGGAGATTCCATTGGGCAGCCTAGATTGAAAACCTCTCAGCTAGGTCACCTAGCTTTCATAGTGGGCATTTTTATTCATTGAAGGGAGCTTGGCCTTATCTGAACTTCTTTCCTGCATTGCACAATTGATTTCCTTGCTTTCCTTATATGCTTTAGTGCTAATGCTTTTTTCAGCTCTTTCAATTATGCGATTTCCGTATCTTTATACTATTGAGAATACCTTACAAGATTTCTTAAACAGCAACTAAATTTATCTACCTGTCATTTTGTTTTCATTATCCATGATAGCAATCTCTCGAATAGCTTATGAGAACATATCAAGTGATTGGTTTTAAACAAACAAACAAAACCCCACAGAGTCAACATTTGTCCCAAAGTGTCTAAGATGCTTGTTGCTTCGGTGGCTTTGGCGTGATCTGCATCCGATTCAGGTGTTCACTGCAGCCACAATGTCTTCTCTCCTGAGCCTTTGTCTTATCTATTGTTCCCCCTTATCACAAATAAGGGTGCGCTGTTTTCTGGGGTCTGTTGCCATGGCCCGAGTTTTACTCCATAATGAAAGCGGTAATTCTGAGATCATACCAAAGGAATAAAGATGCATGGTAATTGTCAAAAGTTCTTCATTTTGAACGTGAATTGCTCATGGTGGTTGACAGTTGATGGCTTTTAGCTGTAGAATACCTGTAAAAAATAACAAGAATTTTAGCAACCTAAGTTCTGTCTTGCTTTCAGATGAGCTTATCAGCAAAGGAGGTCCAGATCCAGGGAACACATGAGGACATCAAACTCAGAGCCGTGTTGAACCTCAGCTGTGACTCCCATGATCACCCACTTGATTATCTGGGTACAATATTCATGTATTTCTACTTTCCACCACTTGCCCTGAGCTAAACCCTGATGATCCAGTTGGCCAGTCTTCTCTGACCCTTCTAACCCAGGGTTTCTTCACCTCGGAATTTCTAAAACAGGGTGCCAGATGATTATTTGTCGTCAGGGCTGCCCTAGGCATTGGAGGATGTTTAGTGGCATCCCTGGTCTCTCTTTGGTTTTTTCTTTTTTTGTTTGTTTGTTTTGTTTTGTTTGCTTTTTAGGGCTACACCCGTGTCATAGGGAAGTTCCCAGGCTAGGGGTCCAATCAGAGCTGTAGCTGCCGGCCTACACCACAGCCACAGCAGCGCCAGATCCAAGCCATGTCTGTGACCCAAAGCATAGCTCACGGCAACGCCAGCTCCCCAACCCACTGAGCGAGGCCAGGGATCGAACCCGCATTCTCAGGGATTCTAGTTGGACTCGTTTCCGTGGTGCCACAGTGGAAACTCCTCCCTGGTCTGTCTTGATGGCGATAGCACATCCCTCTCCCCCAGCTCTGACAACCAAAAGTGCCTCCAGCCGTTGCCAGATGTGCCCTGGGCAGGGGGCATAATCGATCTCTGTTGAAAACCACTGTTCTTGCTCTTGCTGAATAGCACTGGAAAAGCTACCCAGGGGTCCTAAAGCTTAGCCTTGGTTGAGGACTTCCATCCTGAAGCAACTAGTCTAATACTGCTGTGGAGCTTCTTACAGTCCTTCCTCAAATATTTTTATAACCAAGCCCTCCACTTAGCAACACATGAGCAACTACTACGTAGAGACAATATTAGCTATAATGTCAAGTACCGTCTCCCGGCATTTGCAATTTAATGAGGTCATGAGAGTGCAAGGGAAATAAATTGTTTTTCATATGTGGGTACATATGGAAAAATACCTAGAAAGGAGATCTAAAAGGAATAAAAAAAATGAGTGCTGCTCTGTGAATGGAGGGCAGGGGGAGTTAATAGACAGATGGACCCTAGAAAGCTCCTCAGGGGTGAATATGCCCAAGACCTCTGAGAGGACAGGAGAGGCATAGGGCATTTTGATGCTTTGAAGATGCTGGTTTGTTTTTAAATGTAGGGAGTTACAGAAATTATAGTATGTGCTTAGCATTTACCTTTTTTTAAATAACAGCTTTATTATAATTCACACACCATAAAATTCACCATTTCAGAGTGTACAAACCAGTGGTTTTTAGTATATTCACAGTCTTGCAATCATCACCACTGTCAAATTTCAGAATATCTTTATTAGCCCAAAAAGAAACTCCATACCAGAAGTTCCCACTGTGGCTCAACAGCAATGAACCCGACAGGTATCCTTGAGGACGCAGGTTCAATCCCTGGCCTGTCCAGTGGGTTAAGCATCTGGCATTGCCAAGAGCTGTGGTATAGTTTGCAGACTCGGCTTGGATCCTGCATTGCTGTGGCTGTGGCTGTGGCTGTGGCCAGCCACTGTAGCTCCAATTCGACCCCTAGCCTGGGAATTTCCATATGCCATAGATGCAGCCCTAAAAAGCAAAAAAAAAAAAAAAAAAAGGAAAAGAAACCCCTTACCCATTAGTAGCCTGCCCCCAACTCAGTGCAATCCCCCAGCCCTTGGTAACCAATAATCTACTTCCGGTCTGTAGATTTACCTGTTCTGCACGTTTCCTATCAACATAATCGTGTGATATATGGGCATTTGTGTCTAGTTACCTAGACAGCATCTGAAAGCAAAACAAAGGAAAATAAAGCAGAAAACAAAACCTTCCTCCAAGGGGCAATGCAACCTATAGAGCCAAAGAGAGAGACTTTGGCACCAGAAAAATTTCCAAGTCCTCTACCCTCTAGCTGTTTGATCTTGAGCAGACACTGTTGATTGACCTCCCAGAAGCATTCCTAGCACCCTTCTCAATGGGCAACTCTTACCAAAGAGACTAGAAAGGCCAAAGAGGCAATATCCCAAGCCCTCCAAGTTTGCTAAAAGAGAAAATGGGAAGTCTCAGACAGCTCCTAGGATGAATATTTCCTTCTTTGATTAGACACACATGTGCTGGAAGAAAGCACTGCATCATTTGTCCTCCACTCCCTCTCTTCCTTTGAAGAATGTGTGAAGGCAGGAAGCTTGAACACGTGGCTGCCATATTGAGACCATGCAGGAAAGGCCAGGATCCCAGAAGTGCCAGCCCAGATTCTAATGCTGTTGGCTACTGAGCCAGTACCAGAAACTGCCTTATCATTGGTTGTGAAGCCTGAAAAATAAGCACTTATATGTCTAAGCTACTTCTACTTGGGTTTTGGTTACTAGAAGCATCAAGTATCCCTGAGATAGAAAGTTATTTCATATACAAGTTCATACACAGAACATGTGTTGGTGGGCAGAGCTCCCTCACCTATGACCCAAGAATCCACTACCATTTGTTGAACATAAGAAATGGTTTTCTTTTGAGAGCATCTCTTCTCTTTGGGGAAGCTCATGAGACCTATGTCCTGTTCTCCTTTTGCTAAGATATGAGTCTGTTGGGCAACCTATACTTTTCAGAAACCCTCCCTGAAATTTGATTTTTGAAATGGAAAATTTATTGGAATTCATTCCTTCCAGTCTTCTCCCACCACAGGGCTGTTCCTGTATCTATTCATACATGCATTCTTCCATCCCATTACGAAAGAAGTATTTATCGAACACCTAATGTGTGCCAGTGTGAAGACATGGAATTGAAGAAAGTAGACAAATCCAAGTATCTTTTATCCTAAGAGAGGGAATTATGCTATAAACATATCAGTGTCTTATGTAACACCAGGTGGTAATGAGGCTATGAAGAAAAATAAAGTAGGGTGCTTGGGGCTAGATTGTGAGAGGGATGGGAGAAAGGTGGCTTCTGTTTTAGGGGATGATCAGAGAAGGCCTTTCTAGGGAAACTATATTTGAGCAGAGAAGCTCTGGCAAAAGTGTTCCAGGCAGAAGGTAGAGCAAGTGCAAAGGCCCTGAGGCAGGAGCAAGCTTGGTGAGTTTGAGGAACAGTGAGGAGGAAGTCCGTGTGCCTGGAGAAGGATGGAAGGAAATGAGGGTGAATGAGAAGGCTGGAGAGGTGGCAGGAGTTGGTTCAAGTCAGATCCAGCTGCTTACCAAGACATGAGAAAACCACTGTTTTTTTTGTTTGGCTGGTTTTTGGCTGCCCCATGGCATATGGAGTTCCCAGGCCAGGGATCAGATCCAAGCTGTAGTTGCGACCTGCCCCACAGCTGTGGCAATGGGGGATCCTTAACCCACTGTGCCAGGACAGGGATTAAACGTGGGTCCCAGCACTCCCAAGACACTGCTTGTTGCTCCATAGCGTGAACTCTAGAAAACCGTTTTAACGTAATCTCTCTGGCTGCTGATGGAGTATAGTCTGAGGAGGAAGGTAGGGAGACGAGACCAGCAAGGAGGTGATGGCAGTGTTTCAGGTAAGGAATGATGCTGTCTGGAGCCAGGATTGTAACTGTGGGGTATATGGGAGGTAATCAGACTCCATATGGATTTAGAAGGTAGAGCTAAGCAGGTTTACTGAAGGAGAGAAATAGGAATGTCAGCAATTCCAGCATGCTGGTCTGAGGAGCATTTGCTGAGGAGGAGGACCACAGGAAGGACCGGGTTTTTGGTAGATGGAATGACAACAGACCCTACGATGGCTGTCGTTACCGTGGGTCTGCTCTGTACCTCTCTGGGGCTGCCTTTCAGGAAGGCTGGTCCCTGAACCTTCCCACTGATTTCAGAGCTCCCAGCATCCTTCCAGTAACTTGGCTTGAACAAACCAGTGTTCATTTCTATTATTTACAGCCAAAATGCCTTAATTAATAAAAGGGGCTCACTTGGCTCTTAAGTGTCAGCATAGGACACTAAACATCATTCTTACTGTGAGAAAAACGTGTTCTGTACGACAACCAGCAAATTCACAAATGAACTTTTTGGACGCCACCCATTTCTCCGCTGGAGGCTGACTTTACCTCTCTTGGCATCTCTCCTCAGAGAGACAGCTTCTGCCAGTACAAGGTGCGGAAGTGTCAAATACTATTAAAACCTGATTACTAATTCAAATGCTATTGTGCTTGATATGCTTGTCATGTAAAAGTGCACAATGTAGCTTAATAAAATTGATAGAACTCCCTTTGAAGATATTTTTGTCATGGAGGCACTCAATAAAACTGTTTTCATCAGACTCTTCTGCCTCTTCGATATTTTGCTAGTGACACATTTTAGGGAACTAGTTCAGGACCCGGCAAAGCATGTTTTGCAAAGAATGTTGGAGGAGAAGGAGAAGTACTCAAGTTTTTCTTTTCATTTCTTGTAATTAGGAAGCCCTCCACCAACTGCCTAACGATATGGTTCATCTGGTCACTGGGAAACCAAATCAAAGCTGTTTTTGCTTCAGAGTCATGTGCGATCAAATAAATAACCCACAGAGGTTTCTGTAACTAACTCAGAAACAGCTAATTATAAATACCAAGTCCAAAAATTAATCTATTCAAGGAAATGTTTCTTTTCTTCTAGCCCACATCCAACCAGTGTTTTCAGCCTGGGACCCAAGAGAATCAGAGATTCACGCTAACAAGGTGGTGGAACTTGACGCCTGTCTTTGGACACAGCCAGCAAGGAATGAAAGTAGGTAAGTGACATCCTGGTGGTAAAACTGACCAGCCTTGGGGAGTTCCCATCATGGTTCAGCGGCAATGAACCCCATTAATATCCATGAGGCTGCAGGTTCCACCCTGCCTCACTCAGTGGATTAAGGGTCTGGTGTTGCCTGAGCTGTGGTGTAGGTCTCAGATGTGGCTCAGATCCCATGTTGCTATGGCTGTGGTATAGGCGGCAGATACAGCTCCAATATGACCCCTACCCTGGGAACTTCCATATGCTGCACCTGCAGTCCTAAAAGGGGGAAAAAAGACTGACCAGCCTTAGATGGATACTGACCTGAGTTCAAAGCTGGGTAGTCTCGGGCAAATTATATCATCCTGGAGCTCAAGTTCCATATCTATAAAATGGGGGAAATACACTAGTACCACTACTACTACACATTACTAAAGGTGGTAGGTAGTACTCTTTTGTGTATATGTGACAGAAAATCCCATTCAAACGAAGTTAAGAAAGAAAAAGGAGATTAATTGACTTAAATGTATTTGAAAATATTGAAGATAGAGCTGACTTCTAAACTATCCAGATTTAATAGCTCAAACACCTCATCAGGATTTCTTTCTTGCCTCTGATCTCTCCTATGTCAGCTTCACACTCAAGCTGACCAGCTCCATATGGGGCAGGATGGTGGCCAGGGTCTCTTGGCTTACATATTTTTCTACTGAAAAATAGAACACCGCCTCTCCGGCCATTTGAACATTGACCCAAATTGTGTCATGTGCCCATCCCTAACCCTGTCCCTAAATCAGTGATAGTCTGGTTATCCTCATGCCCATGACGGAGCCATGGTGGTGTCAACGCTGCTCAAATCACATATAGACTGTGCAAAAGACAATATTCCCCAGAAGGGAATTATGTGCTGTGACCAGGATAAGGAAGAAATCATGCTGAACATAATATGTCTAGTACAAATGCCCACTTTATCAGGTCTGTTGAGAGCATTCAGTAAGACAATATCTAACACCTGTGTCACCTAAGAATTCTTTTGGTTAGGGATAAAAATGTTTTGGACCTAAATAGACGTGGTTGCTGCACAATACTGTGAATGTACTAAATGTCACTGAATTGAATCTACTTTAAAATGATTAATTTTATGTCATGTGAATTTCACCTTAAATTTTTAAAAGAATACTTCTGGCTGCAAATAATAGCAAACCTTATGCCAGTCCCTAAAAAGTAGAAATTTGTTTGTCTTATACTACAGGAAGTCTGGAGGTTTATAGGCCAGGGTTGGCCAGTGAAGCCCTCAGACCTTTCCTTTTTTCTGTTCTATCACCCTCAGCGTAATGCATTGATCCCATGGTCACAAGATGGCTGCTTCTCTTCTAGTCCTCACATCTGTATTCCAGATGGGAAGACTTTAAGAAAAGCAAAGGGACAAGGGGAAGAAGTAGGAAGGGACTGCACATTTATCAGGAAATAGAAGTTTGATGGAAAGACCAGCTCAGTCTTCCTGACTAGAACTGTGCCAGATGGCCACACCTCTGTTGCAAAAGAGGAAAGAGCATGCTCTTATCTGGATACATTGTTTGCTTAAATGAAGTTGGGGTTTGGCTAAGGAGGAAGAAAAGAAAATGGTTATTAGGTAGACAACTAGCATTGTATTCCATGAGCCTGCAACAAAGTTAAGATTTTAATAAATGCCAGTGGAGGTAGAAGAAACAGGATTTGGTATTGAAATTATGAAAACAAAAGATATAGTCCTCCTTGTCATTACCTCCTAAAGCTCAGTGATATTTCAGATGTGAGTTGAAGTTTACTTTTAGTCTTAAATACAAGCTGATTGAGCAGGGGAGAAATGAAGAGGTTAAGTGTAATCCTCTTAAACCAGTCACTTGCCCTTTTTCTGGTCTTTTTTTTTTTTTAATTTTCATTTTAATATAGCTGAACTGCATCTGAAACAGCTACCCCAACAAAATCTGGGATACAGGTTTACCAGATTCCAGATTTACTGCCTTCAAGAACCCCCAAAGAATCATTATTTGTAAATGCTTTATTTTTCAATCCCCATACCTCCCTGTAACTCACATGCTCTCACAGTAAATTAACGTACTGAGAATGACTTCTCACTTAAGGTACAATGGAAACATGAGAAATGGGTTTTAATAAAGAGGGTGTGAAGAGGGCATCTGAGGGGGAGCAAAGGAGGGACCTGTTTACATCCAAACATTGAAAGGACAGCAGAGAAAAACATACGTGAAGCATCCCAGGCGTTACTCTCATTGTGGAGCCTGTATCATTTGATGGTCAATGTTCAGCTAACTGTAAAAGGCTCTTGCTTTTACACAAAGTAGAAATTTACATAAAGGAAGATTTACCTACAATCTGAACAGAAACATCTAATAGAAATATATTTTCTAATCGCAACTTGCTCCATTTCTTCTCTGTCCCAGAAACACGCAATCTTTGAGGCAACGATTTTTGACAAATATAACGTTTCCCTGGGGAGCCTGTACCCAGTAGGTTGCACTTCTAAAAACATCCTCCCAAAAAGCCTTCATCAGAAATAAAGCTGACATCTTCATCTGTTTGTCCTTTGTACCTATCTAAGTATTTCCCTAGGCAAATTCCTTTTTTTTAATGGATTTTATTTCAGTTATAGGTGTACATAAATCATCACAAGTCAATTTTACAGATTTTGTATCCCAAACCCCCAGTGCATCCCCCATCCCCCAGATTGTCTTATTTGAAAAACCAAGGTTTTCCAAAGTCTGTGAGTCATTGTCTGTTCTGTAAAAAGGTCCATTTTGTCTTTTTAGTTTCCACATGTAAGCGGTAGCATTGGGTATTGCTATCTAATTGTCTGACTGGTTTCATTTCGCATGATAATTTCTAAGTCCATCCATGTTGCTATAAATGTTGGTAATTCGTTCCTTTTAATGGCTGAGTAACATTCCATTGTGTGTATGTACCATATCTTCCCTATCCACTCTTCTGTCGATGGGCATTTAAGTTGTTTCCATGACCTGGCTATTGCATAGAGTGCTGCAATGAACACTGGAGTACATGTGTCTTTTCGAGTCATGGTTTCTGCTGGATAGATGCCCGGGTGTGGGATTGCTGGATCAAATGGTAATTCTATTTTGAGTTTTCTGAGGAATCTCCATACTGTTTTCCACAGTGGCTGCACCCTAGGGAAATTCCTGAAAGTGAAATTTCTGGTTCAAGGCACATAGACATATAAAGCTAGTTATATTAGTTAACTAGTTTTTGCCAGACTTCCTTCCAGAAAGTTTATATTGGTTGGAACCTGAGTGTCTACTTTTCCACATCTTTATCAGCACTGAGCATTTTTATTGTTTTCATCTCTCTGAAATAAAATATGTCCAACTTTATTTGTAATTTTGTTGTTACTGAGGCTACGTAAATTTTCATGTGCTTAATGTATTCCTTTTTCAGTTGTCTGAAAAATTAAACTTTATTATATAACCAACAGCCTAATATACATGCGTTCAGTGTCAAATTACATCACAAATACCTCACCCAGCCTCTTCTCCCACTCCTCCTCAAATGCACTCATTCTAAAGTCAGGATTCAGAGTTACCCTAGAAAACATCTTCGGCTATTTTGAGTGGAAGAGGATATTCTGTGGTGAGAGAATCTTTACGAGGGACTGAGAACCAGGCCTGAGGCATCTCAGCCGGGAGAACACCGGCAACGGCGCTGCAGAACAGCTCCAGGACACTGACGTCCCCTTGCGGACTCAGACTCTGCAGCTTGTACCACCCACATCTCCGTGTGGGCTCTGGACCAGGCTCCCTAGGTTCTGCTGCCTCCAGAACTTCGATGGGTCTCCCACTCCAGTCACTAGAATGCATTCCATGTGGTGCCTGCTTGCTCTCACAGGTAGGAATCTCAGGGTTGACACTGAGTGTCTGGCTGTGGCTGGATCAGAGCTGCCAGGGAAGCTGGGAAGGTGAGCCTTCCACAGTAGACAATGGGTGCCAACAGCGTGGAGAATCTCCCATACTTAGGAAGGATGCAGAAAAGGTTTGAGCTGCCAAGGAAATGGCGAATGTCCACTACAGTTTTTGAGGACCAGATCCACATATTTCAGTACCTTTGGATCTTCAGAAGTCTCCATCTGTTCCATCCAAATGAGGCAAGTCAGAGTCCCCTCCTCTTAACACCTAGTATTCCATTTTCATACGGGATGCTATCTCTTTCTTCTGCCTGTGAAAACCCTGCTGGTCCAGGCTGCACGCTGTTACAAATTATACTTAATATATATTGCAGGATCTGAAGTTTCAAACTGTCTCTGATAAGAAAAAAATCAACTTGTCTTCTGCTTCTTTCTTGCTACATTTAGAAGACATTTGGTTCATTCTTCCTGGGAGAATGACTTTGTCCAGGATTGAAGACCAATACCTAAAACAGATACAGTCCCTGTCCTCCGGGTGCTTATATTATTTTTCCCAAGTTTGCTTAATGTCTTCTTTAACTTGGAATCCTTCCAACTGTGCTTTACCACCATTCGTGCATGGAAATGATGGCGCTCTGTGGAGAAAAGTCACCTAAAAGTGTTGCTTGACGTCTCAGCAAGCAGAGAAGGCTGTGAACATGTTTCAGTAGGTGGATTAGGCACTTTCTCTTTGCTACACTGGGTGATGCCTCCCCAAATGGTAATCAGCCACAGTATACCCCAGAGACTGAGCTTGAGGCAGGAGGATGTAGTTTCATAGTGTTGGCAGTTGGAGCTCCATTTATTTATTTATTTATTTATTTAGTCAGTCTTTTCTAGGCCACACTCACGGCATATGGAGGTTCCCAGGCTAGGGTTCTAATTGGAACTGTAGCCACTGGCCTACACCACAGCCACAGCAACTTGGGATCTGAGCAACATCTGCAACCTACACCACAGCTTATGGCAACACCGGATCCTTAACCACTGAGCAAGGCCAGGGATTGAACCCACAATCCCTCGTGGTTCCTAGTCAGATTCATCAACCACTGAGCCACGACGGGAACTCCTGGAGCTCCTTTTAACAGGCAGTCAGTGGAGTGGGAAGGGGCCTCTGCATCCGCTCTTGTCGGCTGAGGCAGTCCCAGCTTTCTCAAAAAGCTTTTGAGAAAGCTGAGACCAGTGGACCCCCCCCATTACAAAACATGCATTGGAAAAAAAATAACCGAAAGAAATCTGTCAAAATTACATCAGTAGTTTGAGAGGTCAAATTAATAGAACTTATTAAAGGCTTTTGTGTTTTCTAAATTTTCTACTAGATTCATGCATTTCATTTTCAAACAATAGTTCATCAACCCCAGCTGCTGTTCTCCCTCCCGTTATCATCACAGGTGGAAAGTCTGCCCATTTTTCAAGACCCATCAGAGGTGCCTCTTTCTTCAAGAGCATTCACACCTGGATGACCTCTCTGATCAGCTTCTCTCTCCCCTCTTCTCTGACCTGTTCCACTGCCTCTTTCTCTTCTGGCTGGTATTCGATTTGGCTGTGTTCTCAATTCACCCCACCCACTACTGCTAGCCTCTGTGAGCACAGATTCTGTTTAACTTCTTTTTTTAATTACAAGCCATGACTGGCACAGTAGCGTACACAGATCAGGTACTCAACAAGGGTTCAGAGTTGAAGTCTTACCGTTTTCTTTAACCAGTGAAAGTTTACCTTATTAGATTATTGGTCTCAAATGCCGCTTCTCTGAGAAATTGAATCAGCTTGGGAGCAGCCACATCCTTGAAGAACCAGAGGCTGAACATTTTCACAAAATCCATACATGGAGACTTTCCCACCTTCTCACAAACTTCAGGTGACCCTCATGGAAACTTCTGTGACCATCTCCCAGGTCAGAGTTTTATAAGGTGATTCCTGGGGTTAGGAGTGGGAGAAGAGAAGAAGATGATTCTGAAGGTAGAACGATAATAACAAAGGTAAACTGACTCTGACCTGGAGACCCGCCCTCTAGAGAACCATTCAACAGACCCACCAGCATGGGCACCAAAGATATACAAAGGCGTTATGCAGGGTTGGGTGAAATATTTTTAAAATTGGATTCAACCTTAATCTCTGAATATAAATGGAAGAACATCCAGAGACTATGGAATATTCTCCAGTGGTTGTAAAGAATAAGCTAGGTCTACACACCATGAAAGGGAAAGATCACAGGACACGTTGTTAACTAGAAAAAGCAACATATCAATGCACAGGCGTAATTGCATAAGGTAAAAGTAATAAAAATTCAGTTTATTTTTCTACAGGTACACAGGAAATGCCTGCAGTCTTCCCATGCACATGGGAACAGTGATTCCTTCTGGAAAGGGAGGAGGATTTTCAGGAGGTGATAAAGAGGAGCTATAATGTTACATCTATGTTAAAAATGGTTATGAAATGCCTGTTATAATAGTCAAAACAACTTTTATGAAGGCATATGTTTTTATATGTGTAATTTCAGGACAAAGTTAGAAATCCCAACCATATTTAGATGAAGTCTTTTGTAGTACACCATGGAAATAAATTTACAGAAGTTTAAATAACTAAACTTTGCACGTCTGCATTATGTCAATATCATTTTAACCATAGGTTTAAACTGTAACAGTTTAGGAAAAATGTATGCAGTGAAACAACTTAAATTGAGAAATGATTGTGGATTAATTTATTTTTCTTTTCTGAAAATCAACGGAGAAAATCATAATTTATTTTTAAAGGTGACATACCTTGGTTTGGTTTTAAGAACACCAGCATCTCATACATCGTAGTTTGAGAAGCCCAAATCTGAAGAGAAAGGGAAAGAATCTAGAAAAGTAGAATCAAAGAAATGTAGGCCATGGTTATCAGGAAGCTAAGAGAATACAAGCTAAACAGACTGAAATTCTGAAAAAACAAAAGAACGTCCTGGGAAATCGGCTTAGATAACAAAAATCACTCTGGAAAAAAACAGCAGAAACACCCACCTAGACCACACTCTCTCTGTCTTCTCACAAAGGATCTAAGCAGATGGTACTAATATTTACGATAAATTTTCTTTGTGCAGTAACATATATAGAGAAACAATAGTCAGAAGACCTATGGGATTACCATAATTTAAACTTATGTCTTACTTCTATTGTACCGTAATACCGTGGGGATTTTATACATATTGAAAGATTCAGGATCATGTTATACTTCTTAAAGTGGAATTTCACACATACAAGCTGAAAATAAAACAGTGTCTGAGAGAAATTTCATAACATGCTCAACAAGAATTGTATCAGAATTCATAGCCCTGTAGTCTCTCTTTTTTACTGTTTTTGCAAAAAGAAAATGTTAAATATACAACTAAAGAACGCCCTCTAGTGGGATATAGTGCTTATACAAAATACTCAGAATTTAACCTATTTCCAGAAAATGTTGCATGTCAGATTTGCTATGGATAAAACAGACTGCACCTGGAACATATTGCTTCAAATTACAGCATTTTTTGTTAAAAACCATTGCATTTTTCAGTGCTTCATCTCTTCAACTATTAAATAATATTGAGTGTAATTGGTTAGTCTTTAAAATACCCCCTTTTTTTTTTCTGAGAGCACATCGAGACTTCAGTCACTTTTTTTTATTATTTTTATTTTTGTGGCTGCATCAATGGCATTCACATGTTCCCAGGCCAGGAATCTAACTGGCAGCACAGTTGTGACCTGAGCTACTGCAATGGCAATGCCAGATCTTTAACCCACTGAGGCCTATGAGAACTCCAATCGCTTTTTGTTATTAAAATATCTTTCTTTGTTTAGAAATCCTTGAACCTTGCAAACATGACTCCAAGTGAATATAAGGACACATTTGTCCCTCTTAAAAATCTCTCTTCTTTGGTCTTCAGCTCAAATCTGCTGATGCTGTCTTGTGGCTTGATGCAGACGGTGATAACGACCAAATTAAAATCTCTAATTAAGCAGAACTGAAAGGTGCTTAGGAAGCTTGCTGCAGCATATTTCAGAAAAGTACCTGCGACTAGCCGTCTTTATACCATTATTAATCATAGTTTGTCCCTATCTAGTACACCAAAGAACTCATCATGCAAGTGAAGAGGACAAGATTTTAAACCCTGGAACACTGAAGTTTAATATATGACCCTAAAGGTCAACAAAGTTCTCCAAGAAACACAGAAACACTGAATTTTGAATCAGGAGGGCATTTAGAGTTTATTTTAATCAGTATCTCACCTTCCCAGTTTTTACCATATTAGCATCCCATCTGTACGGTTATTACATTCATGTTTGTCTTTAATCAGTTTGACTTTCATTTAAAGACCAGGATCACATGCCATAAATAGACACTAATCATAAAAATAAATTGAAAGAAAATAGTTGTATTGCGTTCTAGAAACTAGAAATTGCATTGGGGTTTGCTCTCTTTTATGAAAAAGAGGAGGTTGCAAGAGAAGAGTTCGGGACAAAGAAGCAGCCAAGGTAGACTTTCTCATCCACATTTCTGGAAGGACTGAATGAATCAGGATTCAGCATTATTTCAGGCTATGTTAACATAGCACCCGAATGGTCTCATTCTGTGGTCCATATCTACAGTTTTAGGAAGCATTCCTCAAACTCCACCTTCTCACATGATCAGAGAAAATAAACGTCAAGAAGAGAAAGTGCCTTGCCCCAGGCTACTGGAGTGGACCTGGGAGATGCCCTCCCACCGCCCATGAGATGTTCTATTGCCATGCTCTTTAGAGTAGCTTGCTACTTCCAGCATCCCTTCTCTGCCTGTGGGTGTTTTCTGGTGGAGGGAGCCACTCTGCTCAAACACTCAGGGCAGGCCAGAAGTCCTAGAGCACTAACATCGCCAGGAGCAGTTCTCAACCAGTGACTAACAGGAATTGGTATTTAAATCCCCAGCTCTCTCTCCCTCTTGTTGGGGAGGCATGCAGGTCTTCTCTGGTTCCTGGGGTTCCCACGGGGTGAGGTGGTTACTTGCAGAGACAGCTGGCTTAATAGCGCATCTTTAGTTGGCTATTCTCAATCCTAGTCTCCCTGTCCCATTCCATTACGGATGTTTCCTAGTGTCACCTCCCAAATACCCCAGCTCCCTCTCCCTCCTTTTGGGATGCGATCTGCATCTCAGGGTCTGCTACTGGAGAAACCCAAATTAAGACAATTATGTAGTGAGTGAGTTTCTTAAGACCCAGTTTTCCTTCCTCCATAACTAGGATAGTTCTTATTTGTCTCCTCCTTGCCATTGATTCCTCGTCCCAAAGTCTTTGGACTAACTGAGCCAGATCTAAAAAGAAGGTGGCTTTCAGTTATGAGTATACCAGCTAAAGGGTGACCAGGGCTGAGAGGCTTTCCAGGAGATGGGACCTGCACCGAAAAGTCCTGGGCAAACCAGGACCCATTCATTAGTCACCCTAGATAGCTACCACCTTTTTTTTTTGCAGAGAGAGGACAGTTCTGAATTGTCTCCTGTGTGTAACAAATAGTTACCATCCATAAAACATGACTTCAATAGGAGAGAGCACCTCAAAATGGGCTACATATTCAAGTGGCATAAAAGATGATTATTTACTTCGTATATGTTTATTTTTCTGTGTATTAGGAAAGTTGGAAAAACTCAGCACAGCAAATCTGTGATTATATAGACAGTTATATCAGAGAGGATGCTCAGTTAGTCATTTCAGTGTACCTTCTTTTTTTTTCTGTTGGCCACACCAGCTGCATGCAGAAGTTCCCAGGGCCAGGGATTGAACCCACACCACAGCAGTGAAAACGTTGGATCCTTAACCAGCTGTGCCACAAGAGAACTCCAGGTTTACTTTCTTAAATTAGTTCATTTGATTAAAAATAAGTAAATGATAGTACACATTGTACATGTCCATGGCAAAAAGTCTTACAGAAGTTTGGGGAAACTGAGCTATACAGATAATCCTAGAAATCATATGCTTATAATTTTTACGTAAAGTGAATTGTCTTTCAGTGTGTCAAGTAAATATCTTACCAATTGTCCTTAAATAATCATTCCTCTTAACATATTAAAAATAAGGATGCTTACTTGTCAGGATCCTAAATAAATGAATCCAAGAATCTCTGTCGGGTGGCGTATATCCAGAAGCACGTTTCAGCTACCCTAGTTGGAGGACCCCTGCTGTATCTAGACAGAAAGATTAAATTACTGAGTACCTGCTGGGTGCCAATCATTGGACCATCAGAAAATCCATACTGAACACATACCCTCATGCCACCTGGTTCTTTATCCAACAGGGAGAGAAGCAAACACAACCCCTGCCCTTAGGGAGTTTACAGTCCAGAAGGCAAGACAAATATTAATTGAATAATTATACCAAACAAGCATGCAATTATTGTAATTGAAGTAAAAAAAAATTCAGCATGCTGCATTTGGATTCACACGAGGGGTGGGGAATGTATCTATTTTCTGTAACTCATCAAGTCCTGCTCTCAGACCCCAGGGTCAATGGGATGGGCAGATGAGGGAGACAAGTTGGATTAAAAATTAAAACTTTCTCATTGAGGTGCTCCATCTCGTCTGCCTTACAATCAGCCTCTTTGAGTTCAAGATAATGTCTTTCACGTAACCTTTTCTCTCTTTTCGCTAAATGTTGCATTTTTATGGGTTTCTCCCCTACCTGTTCTCTAAGATCAACTTTCATCTCTGCAAAAAGGTTTCATTCTCTAAAAAACTTAATAACCCAAGACAGGACACTATCTTAGTCCATTTGGGTTGCAATAACAAACCATAAGCTGGGTGGGTTTAATAACAAATATTTATTCCTCACAGTTACATAGAGCCTGGAAGTGCAAGATGAGATCCTGCCTCCTGCCTCTGTGTGTCCTCGCAGGGCTAAGAGAGAGCAAAACAATCTTTCTCATATCTCTTCTTATAAGGGCACTAATCTCATCATGAGGGCCCATTTTATAGGTAAGAAATCGTTGCTCAGAAGTTTACGCTATTTGCCCAAGGTCACAAAGTCAGGGAGAGATGGAGTCAGGATTCAAACTCTGAGATCTCAGCTCTGTCCGCTCCATTCAGTTGCTCCTTATATTCTCTGCAGAACAATCAGTTTCGTTGCTTACAAGCACGACCGAACAAATTCTTGGTTGACCAGTCCTCAAAGGGTTTGTGCCAATTTTCGCAAGGTCCCCATAGTCAGGATGGTGAGATGCATATACCTGGCCTCCTGAAGAGGTCAAGACACAGACAGCTGGAATAGCCCAGCAACCTTATCACACATGCTGTTCTGAGGGTGCGTCTCCATCTCACCGACTCTCCTACTGCCAAGGAACTTCAGTTGTGTTAGACTTGCGCATACAACATCCAGAAAGCCTGAGTTTTATGTTGTTAACTCTTCATTTGAGGATTATATTTATTTGAGCACATATGGCATGCCAAGCTCTGTGCTAAGTGTTTTCCAAGGTCATTATCTTGCATGGTCCTCACGATGATCCTTGCAGTGGGTATGATTATTCTCGGTTACATTTGAGGGAATTAAGCTCAGAGTTTCAGCCACTGATGGCCAAGCTATAAACACAAAAGCTCTTTGGTGTTTAAGCCATGCTTGGCCACAGAAGGAACTTAAAATTACCTTTGAAGATGTACCTCTAAAGTAGAGGGAACAAATTATTGCTCTGTCACGTATTAACTGTGAGATTTGGGGCAAGTTATTTGGCCTCTCTGTACCTGTAGTTCCCAGTCTATCGAATGGTGATGGTCTTGCCTGCCCCCCACTGCACCGTGGTTAATGGGAAATGTATATGCCGTCTCTGCTAGAGTTCTGTGGGGGCGCACAACAGAAAATGTTTAGCCACCGTCATTTGGCCAGCAAAAAAGAAAAGCTAAAAGTAGAATTCACTGGGAGGAAACTTGGGAGCCGCCAGAATTCGTGGGAGGCTGCAAAATCTGGCATGAGCAAAGGTCATGAGTGATCATTGTCAGTCAGGGGTCGTTGTCCTTGGACCATCACTCACAATTCAGAGTCCTTGGTTAAGAGGTTCTGATTTATTGACCTTAGATCACTTGTGCACCCTTGTCTGCCCTGGAATAATAAGTTTCTGAAAGGGACCTCTTTGGCCTTTATAGTGGGAAGTGAGAACAGTTTAACAGATGCTCATGAGGGAGAAATAATTTTTGAAAAGGAGAACAGTATACTATTGGAAGAGGGGAAAACCCTAGGGGGTTGACTACAAGATAAAAGGTCATAAAAATGTAAAGTAGTGGTAATACGACTGTTTTCCTTATCCTTAGCAAGAAGCCCTGCTCTGCACACTTGCAGGAAAAGGGTATTAGGTGGCAGCAGCATGTGCTTCCCTTAAGGGTTTTTTCACACTTTTTGTTTCCAGCACTATGACTAATATACATATATATATATTATATATATATATATATATTAAGTGCAATTAAGTGTGTATACACACACACACACACACACACACACACACACACACTAAATTGCAAACCTAGGCTTTAAGTTTTAATTTATGCTAAATCCAAATTCTTCTAAGTATCAACCATAACTAGCAAAAAGATAAATAAGAGTATGTTAAGCATGAGGAAATCCATGGGCTTCCTGACTCACATATGAAATTACTGATGATAAGAACATGATCAGATGATCATGCACTTTTTTCTTTTTTTTCCTTTTCTCTCTCTCTTTGTTTTTCTTTTCTTTTTTTTTTTTTTTGTCTTTTGTCTTTTCAGGGCCACACCTGCATCATATGGAGGTTCCCAGGCTAGGAGTCGAATCGGAGTTACAGCTGCCGGCCACAGCCACAGCAACACAGGATCCAAGCTGTATCTGCAACCTACCCCACAGCTCATGGCAACACTGGGTCCTTAACCCCCTGAGAGAAGCCAGGGATCGAACCCAAAACCTCATGGTTCCTAGTCGGATTCGTTTCCAGTGAGCCACGACGGGAACTTCGATCATGCATTTTTAAGGCAAAAGCAGTAGATCATGTGGCTAGGATAAATGTGAGCATGTCCCTTCATTTGGGAAAGAAATGTTCTTGTTTAGGTTCAAAACAGAATGAATCATGGCCAGAAGGTCCAAGAACATAAATTTTACCATCATTATTTACAAAATATTACTCTTGAAACTCAGGTCATTATATAAAAAACACAGGTAGTTCCTCAAGAGGAAATACTTCAAACATCAATGTAATAACATTTTAAAGTTTAAAAAAATATAACCAAGAATGCAAGAGTTATATACATAGTACTTTCCTTTCCTTTTTTTTTAAATACCATTCCAGGAAAAAAAAGGTCTTCTCTTGGGCACACATATAAAGGTTAAGAAATATTAGCAGGTCATTTCTATGTACTGGTTTTGTTTTGCTATCATAAAACAAGAAAAAATAAAGGATAAATTAAAATTTTTTCAGGCTTCATCCAAATAGTATATTGAAATATGACAGAAAGAAAAACTTTTCTTTGGCCACACCCGAGGCATATGGAAATTCCCAGGCCAGGAACAGAATCCACGCCACAGCTGTGACCTAAGTAAGCCACAGCTGTGACCTAAGCCACAGCTGTATCAATGCTGGACACTTAACCCACTGTGCTATGGTGGGAACTCCAGAAAAATTTTTAAATAAACAATGAAGTTAATACAGAAGGCCTCCTACTTCTGTGAATTTTTTGAAGAAGGAGGAAGAGGAGGGGTGGGGGGAAAAAGAACAAAAAAGAATAAAAGGAATCCAGATTTGTAATGCTAAGGAAACAACTTTAAGGAGTTCCCCTCGTGGCGCAGTAGAAACAAATCCGAGCAGGAACCATGAAGTTGCAGGTTTGATCCCCGGCCTCGCTCAGTGGGTAAGGATCCCGCGTTGCCGTGAACTGTGGTGTAGGTCGCAGACGCGGCTCAGATCCTGCATGGCTGTGGCTATGGCTGTGGTTTAGGCCAGCAACTGTAGCTCTGATTCGACCCCTAACCTGGGAACTTACATATGCCATAGGTGCGGCCCTAAAAAGCAAAAATAAAAAAACTTTACACCTCAGAAATTCGTATTTGCTTATACTGTAAATATTACAACCAAACAGTAGCAAGTTACATCTTGAGAACTTTTTTTAATGTTTTGTTGACAGTATTTGAATAATCCATTTAAACAAACACCAGTTTAATTTCAGAATGTTTCAGCATTGCATGAGGCAAAATTGTAAGATGGACTTACTATTTTGAATCATGTGATGTATTACAATCAATGTAAGTATATCCAATAAAAGTGTATCCATAAGTGCCTAATTTTTGTTTACACAGCTAGAAAATAATAGATAACAAAAGCTGTTAAGAAATACACATTTCTAGAAATTCCATTTTGTATTATCTATTGATATTGTATCTCATGTTCTAAAACAGTGGTTGTATTGTTGTTTTGATGACGTAAATTACAAGAAACTTACTGTTTTCCCCCAGTTTTCCCCATCATTCAAATTCCAAGGAAAGAAAAAGTTCCTCTAAATGAATTTTAGGACCTCCTCCTTCTGTTCATAAAAAAGAAAAAAAAACCTATTAGGCACCTAATAAGAGAAAAATACATTCCATATACTCCACAGTTGTTTGCAAATATGATGTTAGTGGAAAAAACATATAATATTGTTTTTTAAGTCTATATCAATAGACATCACCCAGTGTAAAAGCCACAGTGCTTTCTCTGTAATGCTTGGACTGGAGAAACTAGCATAAGATTTGTAGAGTAAAATCTTCACAAAGACTGTTACTCTGGGTAGGATTTGGTGTGTATGAGTTAATAAATTTTTTGTCGGGCTGCCCTTGGGATTACTCTTCTGTCTGAATTTTGGTTTTGTTTTCTCTCTGTCCCTCCCTCTGTGGAGTTGAACCTGGAAATAGCATCACTCTTGAGCTCGTTAGTTTGATAAACTGGCCTAAGTGTGCAGCAACAATGGGTACCTCCAGCACAGAAGCATTTATGGTTCTCCAGGGAATTCTGAAAAACAGCAGGAAGTGTTTAGGTACTGAATCACAGCCAAGCATTCTGAATCTTTAATTTTTTTTCCTATGAGAATGTCAGCATTAAAATATAGAATGTGCTTTTCCCACTTGGTATCTATTACTTGTAAAGCATTCAAGAGCTTGTAGGCTAGAATTACCTCCTTCCGAGGCAAGAGACTGAGCAAAAATTCTAAGATGCATTAAAGTTCCTCTGCTGGTCTTCTTTTACATTTCTGACCCAATGATATAATAAAAATGACTAAATACTAAATCCAAGCATTGTGCTTCTAAATCCATCATATTTTTATCATATTTATCCATGCAGTGTTCTCATCTTTGGTGGTTTAGATAATGCATGTTGAAATAAATTTCACACAATAACTAGTTTGTTTTCAGATATGACACATCCATCATCCAAATAACCAGGCAATTATGACATAGCAAACCTTTGGAATAAGTGATTTGTTTTAAAGGTGGTTTAGGTTACAGTTAAAAATTAAACTTCACAGCAAAGACATGAAAAGACAAGATAATTAACATTTGTAAATAAGAACTTAAAACTTAAATTTGGATGAGAATTGCTTTTTTTTTAATTAAACACATGTATTATTTATGTTGGAATATCTCAGACAACCACTGAGGGGGAAAGAGAAATTACAACTGTATTTTCTCAAATCTTAGCTTATCTTGTCTGCTTACCGACTGCATTAGCATTTTTTAAAAATCACCCCAACAATTGAACATTGAGATATTTATCCATAAACAAATAAGCAAAAATATAGGTCCGAAGATACTGAGTGCTCCAAAACATAATATTAACAAATTGGAGACAGTTGTCCATCAATAGGGAATGACTAATAAATTTTGATTAGAGTCATCATCAGGATATAGAATGCTTTGCAGACATTTTGAAAAATTGAACAGGATCTGCATATACCAATATAGAAGTTTATCTGTGACACAGTGTTGAAGGCAGAAAGCACGCCACATTCAGTGATAGTCAGATGTCGTTTTAAAAAAAGCATTCATAGGCATATTTGAACATTGTTCGCATTTTCATAACAGGAAAATATTATTTACTCACTGTATTATTTTATTTTTCAAATGACTATTTAAAGGGTCCAGAGGATAGCAAAAAACAAAAACAAAAACAAAAAAACCTGTGAATAGTTGTTATAGTGAGCAGGATATGAGAGAAAGAATATTTACTCTTGTGTCCGTATTACTCTTTTTAAACAAAAGACCCCATATTATTTTAGGCAGTATTCATTTTATCTATACACTGGTTCAGCAAAGAATGAAAAAATTGTCATTTATGTGAGGGTTTAAAGGTATAATATTGAAATAACGGTGAGTATCAGGGACTAGGAAAGGAAAAAGACATGAATACTGAAAGAAATGTAAAATAATAATAGTAATATCTAACTTGGCAAAAAGGATATTTAGAATATTTCAGCCGATGGTAGGAACAGAAATTGGCACAACCTTTGTGGAAAGCACTTCTGTATTATAGCATGAGCTTCACAAACATTTGTATTCTTGAATCCAATATTTCAAATTCTAAGAATTTAGCCTAAGAAAAGGGTTGATACTCACAGCACTATTTTAAAAGGCAAAGAGTAGGAAACAAACTGATATTTGGTCAGAGAGGATTAAAGTATTATTATTATTACTATTGTTACCATTATTATTATCTTACCTCTATTTATTATAGTATGCTAGGCATCGTTCCAAGGGCTTAATGGATAGTCTGTCATTTACTCTTTGCAACAACCCCGTGAGATAATACACTGTTATTTTCTACCTTCGCAGGTGAGAAAACAGAGACGTGAGTTGTTCCAGTCACTTGCCCAGAATCTGCGACTAGTAAGGAGTAGAGGAGGGATCAGAACAGATGGTCAAGATGCCAAAATCTGTGTACTTAACCAAGACAGTAATTTATACTCATCTGGTGGAATACAAGGTAGCCATTAAAAATTATTGAATATTACTGACATGAAAAAAAAATCGTGATTTCTTGTTCTATAAAAATATATAATTCAACCTAGAATGCATAATATGATAATACTTTGGTAGTGTACATTCACATACAAACTCATAATTCTAAAATTAACCTGTATCAGAGTTCCTATTGTTGTTCAGCAGGTTAAGAACCCCCACTAATATCCATGAGCACGCTGGTTCAATCCCTGGCCTCACTCAGTGGGTTAAGGATCCAGCGCTGCCACAAGCTGCAGTGGCAGACCTGGCTTAGATCTGTCGTTGCTGTTACTGTGGCATAGGTCGACAGCAGCAGCTCCAATTCAGCCCCTGGCCCGGGAACTTCCATGTGCCACACATGCGGTCTTAAAAGAAAAATTAAAATACAAAGTAAAATTAACATATATTGTATTTATAATCAGAATTAGACATAAGAGGTTATTTTTTTTAATTTTATTGGCATATAGTTGTCTTAAAAAGTTGTGTTAATTTCAGGCCTATGCCTGAGTAAATCAGTTACACATACACACATATCCATTCCCTTTCAGATTATTTTCCCATATAGGTTATTAAAAGAGGTTATTTTTAATCATTTGTGAATGTTTAGTGACACAGCAAAAATAGAAGGTGCCAGTTGCATATGTTATGAAATATGATCCCAAATGTTAAAGTCCCAAATCCCAGTGCCAGTGGGCCTTTCTAACTGATGTACTCATCTGTCTTTGGTTGATGTCATCTTATACACACAATCACAGACATATACACCTATACACAGGCAAAAGATGGGGCAGCAATACATAAAAACATTATCAGTGATCCTCTGAGAGGTGGGATTTAATATTTTTCATTATACTTGCAAAAGTAAATTTTAAATTTTTATAATATAAATGTAGAACTGTTAATATAAGAAAAATGTTATACTTAATACTTATATATTACATATATAAATGTATGTAATGCAATATGACAAAGCTTTATTACATATATATTTGTATTTTATTATATTTGTAAAGTTGTTTTTATTGGAAGAATTCAAACATACCTAATAGTACGGGGAGTTCCCATTGTGGCTCAGTGGAAACAAACACGACTAGTATCCATGAGGATGTGCGTTCGATCCCTGGCCTCGCTTAGTGAGTTAAGGATCTGGCATTGCCACGAGCTGTGGTGTAGGTGGCAGATATGGCTAGGATCCCGAGTTGCTGTGGCTGTAGTTATGGCGTAAGCAGGCAGCTACAACTCCAATTCAGCCGCTAGCCTGGGAACTTCCATATGTGACAGGTATAGCCCTAAAAAAAAAAAAAGGGGGCATACTCTACGAAGTCCCTGTACTCATTATCCAGATTCAAGAATTATGAGGAAGATGTTCCTATCGTGGCTCAGAGGAAACGAATCCAACTAGGAACCATGAGAACATAGGTTCGATCCCTGGCCTTACTCAGTGGTTTAACGATCTGGCGTTGCCTGAGCTGTGGGGTAGGTCGCAGATGCGGCTCGGACCTGGCGTGGCTGTGGCTGTGGTGCAGGCCGGCAGCTGTAGCTCCAATTGAACCAGTAGCCTGTGAACCTCCATATGCCACAGGTGCAGCCCTAAAAAGCAAAAATAAAAGAATTATCAGGAATTGTCAAGACTAGGCTGCATTTACTTCAATTTATCAGCAGAGAGCTCAGAAGTAGGGCCAAGTTTAGAGTGAGGCACTCAACCTAGATAAAAAATTTAAGGAGTCACTAAAAAGCTCAGTAATCAAGGTAAATAAATTTTAATGCAATACTTTTTAAAATTAACACCAAAAAAAATCCATGATGAACAAATATTAAAAAATTAAATAAGGGTAGGATCTTATTGCAAGATCCCTCCACTTGTAAGCCTCACTCACCCTGGTCCCAGCCCTGCCTTCAAGAAGGAGGAATGTGAGTGGAGGAGGAGGAGGAAGCAGAAGAAAATGAAGCAAAGAGCAAGGGCTCCACACTCAGAGGCAGGTCCTAGCCTGGGAGAGTGAAGAGGCTGCCCAGAAGATCTCCGGAAGATTGGAAGTGAGCTGGCTCCTGCAAAGGAAGGCAGGCTTTCAGTCGTCCACAGATTAGTGAGAGGCCCTGAGAACAGAGGAGGAGGTCTCTGGGCTCTGCCAAAAGTCACATTTCACAGCTTCAGTAGTCAGGCCTTCAGGAAAATCATGTAGAACGTTGCACTCTGTGATTTCTAGTACGAAATTTTGCAGCACCACCACCACATTACAGTAGGGAAGATCCTGGGGCTAAATCCCAATCTGCCAGAGCTCCGCTTTCTATCCACAAACCCCATTTATATCCACTGCTTTTTACCAAATCCATCTCCCATTAAGGAGTACTATGGAAATACATACATGAAAAAGTAATTGTGTAAAAGTTATAAATTAAATATAATTTCAAAAACAGAGGGAGATTCAGTTCTTCACTTTATATCATCTTAGATGATGGCAAAGGATAGTGCCAAAAATGTTAAGCCTAAACTGGGGAAGATTCTTTGAGGATAGATATTTAAGGTAATATTTAAAAATTGAAAAGAAGCACATGTGCTCTCTATTTTTAGCTACATAGATATCTTGGCAAACAAACAAAGCTAAAAGGTGGTACAGTCATTATCATGATGGAAAAAAACCTGCCTCCTCTTCCACCAAAAAAATACCACAAAGTTTTCATGAACAGAAAGTTCTGGTAATATTGCCATCAACACTTCCTAGTCACTGGTTTGAATTCTAAGACATAGTCTGGAATTTCCCTAAAACTTACTGACCACCAAGTAACAGATCCAGACAAAAAGGAAACTCCCAAATAATACATTTCAGAAGAAAAAAGTAAACATCACTTTCAGAGGTTGACACTCAGCTCTGACAATATGCTTAATATTTGCTGCACACTTCCCCAAAATTAATAATTATACATATTAGAAAAGAAGCAGACAGATTACTGTTTTCACATAATTAATTTGACATTTATTCATCGTTGTAAAATTATTATTGTCACATAGTCATATTTTAATGTGCACATGTCAATAAGGCAGGCCAGGGACGAAGATTTTAAATAGTTTCAAGAAGGAAGACAATTAATTTTTATAATTGTTGCATAAACATTGCATTAAGTATCAGAGTAACACATTGGAAGAATTCAAATGGCTTCATAAAATCGAAGAGAAGTCATAATTACACGTATCAGAGAATGATTGACTATTCTTTCGACAGAATTCCTTTGGTGAAGATTAACAATCTTGGCTTTTACCAGAATGTTCAAAAATGTGCAATACTGGTGGGATAGGAGATAAATATGATTCTATTTTAATTATTCTGTGCTTATTTTAGTGTGTCTAAGAAATAAATATCACTAGCTTGCCAAGCCTGAAATGCACAATAGTACTGCTTATGCTGAACTTGTCTTTTAAAGAAGCTCTTGTAGGTGTTCCCATAGTGGCTCAGTGGTTAACAAACCCAACTGGGGCCCATGAGAATGTGCTTCGACCCCTGGCCTCCTCGCTCAGTGGGTTAAGGATCTGGCATAGATTAAGAACAGGGGCTGTTGGTACATCATTCCCAAGAGACCCTTTCCCATTTCCCTGCACACGGACCCCCAGCATCCTCCTACTCCAAATAGCCACACGTGGGTCTTTTGTCCACGTCAAGCCGCCAAAGCAAGTTTTGCCTGGGGTGAAGCAGAGCTAGAAATGCCTTAACTAATGACCAACAGGTTCAAGGGTATAAACCAGCTTCCTCCGATAGAAATAGAATGCCATATGCCTGTGTCATTTCAAAGTTTCTAGGAGCTTTTTTATTTATTTATTTATTTATTTATTTATTTATTTATTGTCTTTTTGCATTATCTAGGGCCGCACCCGCAGCATATGGAGGTTCCCAGGCTAGGGGTCTAACAGGAGCTATAGCTGCCGGCCTTCGCCACAGCCACAGCAACGCGGGATCCGAGCTGCATCTGCAACCTACACCACAGTTCACGGCAACGCCGGATCCTTAACCCACTGAGCAAGGCCAGGGATCGAACCTGCAACCTCATGGTTCCTAGTCGGATTCGTTAACCACTGAGCCACAACGGGAACTCCATCTAGGAGCTTTTTTACAAGATCAGAAATAAACAGGTGAAATAGTTTTGATTATGAATTTTATTTAACTCATTTCAGTCAAAATAGGTCCTTTCAACTTGTAATCAATATTAAAAATTACCAACAAGATCTTTCACTTTTTTTATTTTTGGTACTGTGTGTTAAAAACCTGGTGAGTATTTCACACTTACAGTATGTTTCAATTTGGACTAGCCACACTTCAAGGGCTTGATGGCCACATGTGGTTAGGGGTTGCCATTTGAACAGAGCAGATCTAGACCGCTGCTCTGAACTCAATGTTTTTGTCCCCCTGTCTCTGTCTCTCACTCTCTTTCTCTCTCTGTCTTCTCTGTCTCTGTCACTGTCTTCTCTCTGTGTGTCTCTCTGTCTCTTTCTCTTTGTCACTGTGTCTCTGCCTCTCTCCCTTTCTTTCTGTCTGTTTCTCTCTCTGTCTCTCTATCTCTGTGTATCTCGGTCTCTGTCTTTGTCTATCTCTATTTCTGTTTCTCTTTCTGTCTCTCTGTCTCTGTGTCTGTCTGTCTCTCTGTGTCTGTCTCTGTCTCTGTGTTTCTGTCTCTCTGTCTCTCTTTCTCTCTGTCTCTCTGTCTCTCTCTACCATGTGAGAATACAGGAAGAAGACTCCTCTATATGTAAACCAGGAAGAGGGCTCTCACTAGGAACCGAACCAGCTGGCACTTTGGTCTTGGACTTTCCAACCTCTGTAAGTACAAAGGACATGTGTATGTTGTTGAAGCCCCTTGGTCCGTGATGTTTTTGTTACTGCAGCACATGTTGACTAAAACAATGGCTGGGTATGAGCTGCAGTGTCCCCAGAGCTCCCTGGGGGATTCAACCAACATAACTTTAGGGGGTGGGGGTACACAGTTCAACCCACAGCAGAAGATAGGTCCTAAACTAAGTTATTTCTGTGTCTCTTTAAGTATATCCTAGGTAGGAAACATTGGAGGAAAAAATATATATGTGGCACTTGTACCAGAAAAGAGCAGTTATGAGACCTTGTTGAATCTTCTGTTCAGTTCTATTTACTTTTCACTCCAGGCCTGGTCAGCCAAACGTACACACCAAAGTCATCCTTTTTTTTTTTCTTTTAAAAACTTGAGCCAAATATGCTAGGACACCGGACTAAAGAGTAATGACACCTTGAAGTGCTGAATAAGTTTTTTGGGGAAAAATATGTCACATATCCGCCAAAAAAAAAAAGCTAACAGTGAAATTTCTGGTAAAAATCAAAAAGGAAGTCAGTTGTGATGTTTCCACTATCAAGTCATCTTTGCAGTGTGGTCAAAGAGATTAAAGTCAGTGACCATCACTGTGTAACTTTCTTCTGCCTCTGACACCTCCTGGACATGGCCTCATTAACACCAGCTTTATTCCCTGTGACTGTTGGAGGCCTTGGGAACCTTTTATGTACTGTGGTCAGACAGAAATGCTGATCCAACAAGATCTTTACTTCTCATACTTTCAGTTGAATTTCTGTTACGTTAATAAGAGTTTGGGGACTTGAAAATATTTCAAAAACCACCTAAGTGATCCTGATACAATCAAAGCTTACTTTACTTCAGGCTGCAGGCTTCATTTTGAGTTACTAGGTTAGTGAGTTTTTCAAGCACTTCTCCACACCAACCTTTTCATCTTAGGCACTGGCACTGAAATTCCCTTTGTATCCCAAGCAGAGGGAAGTTTCCCCTTGCTACTGTATCAAATTACCACTCACTTAGTGACTTGAGACAACACAATGTACGGTCCTACATGGAGGTCGGAAGTCCACACTCAGTCTCTTGGGCTCCATCCAAGGCGTTAGCAGGTCTCGTTCCTTGTGGAGGTAGTAGAACCAGTTCAAAGGAGGATCTGAAGAACATTTACAGACCAGGGTCATTGAATGAACGTGCGAAGAGAGATGCCTTGGTTCCCTCTTGCTGTTATAACAAATTACCACAATTTAGTGGCGTCGAAACACTTACATGGCTTATTAACTCTCAACTCTGGAGGTCAGAAGTCTTAGAACCACGGTATCGGCAGGGCTGCATTCCTTCTGGAGGTTCAGTGGAAGAATCCATTTCCTGGTCTTTTCCAGCTTCCAGAGGCTGCCTGCAGTCCATGGTCCACAGTTCCTTCCCCTGTCTTCAATCCAACAGCGTAGCATCTTCAAATCTCTCTCTCTCTCTCTGACCTCCTCTTCTGTCACCCATCTCTTCCTGCCTCCCTTTTTTTTTTTTTTTTTTGTCTTTTTGTCTTATCTAGGGCCGCACCCGCGGCATATGGAGGTTCCCAGGCTAGGGGTCTAACAGGAGCTATAGCTGCCGGCCTATGCCACAGCCACAGCAACGCGGGATCCATGCCGCTTCTGCAACCTACACCACAGCTCATGGCAACGCCGGATCCTTAACCCACTGAGCAAGGCCAGGGATCGAACCCGCAACCTCATGGTTCTTAGTCAGATTCGTTAACCACTGAGCCACGACGGGAACTCCCCTGCCTCCCTTTAATAAGGACCCTTGTGGTTACACTGGGCCCACCGAGCCTAGGATCATCTCCCCCATTCAAGATCCTTCATTTGATGACATCTGCAAAGTCCTTTCTGTCATGCAAGGTAACAGGTTCACAGCTGCCAGGAATAAGGACTTGGACATCTCAGGAGCAGAAAGGCATTCCTCTGATTACACAGGGGGAGAAATGGGAAACTTGAAACAGACTTACCCCTAATACAGCATCAATCTATATGAATTCCACTAAAACACATACTCTCTCCTGGAGCCTCAAATCTTACCTCCCGGGAGCCCAATTCTAGGGGCCAACATTATACATCTTTCCAAGGGTAAAGCTTTTCCTTACATTTGTATTAATTTATATTATAATTTAATTTAAAATACATATTACCTGATCTTTTTTAAATGTACAATTCTATAAATTTTAGCCCATGTATAGATTTGTGTAACCACCACTACAATGTGGATACAGAACAGTTCCATCAACGCCTCAGAAAGGTTCTCAGGCAGCTTCTTGATAGTCACATTCTGCTCCAAGTCTTAAAATCGTAAAATCTTTAAAGTGTGTTCACTTTTCTGTCTGTATGAGAGTCATGCTTTCACCTTTTTGAAGAATTATTTTGCAACACTGGAAAGCAGGTGAACATGCAGTAACTAAATCAGAAGACCCCAGAAAGGAACCCGTGTTTCCTGCGGAGCTCTGGAGATGCTCACACAGGAATTGGTGGCCCCAGATACCTCTGCTAGCTGGAGGTGAAAGAGTGACCAAAAATAGGAAGAGTGTGTGAATATCTAAGAAAGAGTTAGAGCCCCATGCTTCCCACCCCCTGCCAAATGCTGAGCATCTGAGTCTCTTTAAACCTGGTTAAAGGATTGACTTTGTGCTTTTGAGAGAATAAAAGAGAAGGTCTCTGGACAGGGAACTTTGGGCACAGGGACTAACTGAAGATAGAGGGGACCAGGGTAAGGTTACATACTGCTCGCTGAGACCCCTGCCCGTCCTCCCCCACCACTTTCCAAGACCACAGGCAAGAAGGCTGATGTCCTTCAGACAGGCGAGTGGACAAGGATTCTCTGGAAATTTTACCCGTAGAAGAAGAAAACCTAACGATACTGATATGTGGGTGTAGGGAGATGGGAGATGGGCAGCGACACAGCCCAGCCAGTTCACCACAGCAGTGCTCAGGCTGCCTCTTTCTGGAAGCTGAGTGGACAGCCAAGGAGTTAGAGACCGTTGAGGAAACCTGAAAGTCATGGGTTAAAAGCACCAAACAGCAAAAGGCAGGCCAGGTGGAGGAAACCAAAACCATGCAGGAGGAAGACGATCTCTCCCCCTAAAATGATAACATCGTCAATAAGAGAAAACACTGCAGCCACAAAATAAGAGTCAGATGTAAATTTTTTTAATTCAAATAATGAAGAAGAGTTCCGGGAAATTAAAAATAAGAACACAGAATGAAAAACTAAATAGAAAACTTGGCTAGTACAATTGAAGAGCTATCTCAGAAAGCAGAACAAAAAAAAAATAAAAAAGGTTGTGGAACTTAGAAAGAAATGATAAATAAGAAATAAATAAGAAAAGGAGAGGACCAGTGCAGGAGTTCCCATGCTAAATACTGGGACTTTTAGAAAGAGCAGGAAAAACAGAGGGGATGAAAAAAAAATCCAGTCAAATGTTGCACAACCAGAGGACATGAGTTATTATAGTGGCAGGGATCCATGTGATGGGTGGAAATACACCCAACCAATGAATATCATCTTTAAAATTCAGATTACAAAGAGGCAAGGGAAAGTAGCTAAAAGCTGGCGGGAAAAAATACAAAGTTTTCATCTGAAAATACAATAATTAGAATGGCATCAGACTTTTCATCAACATGGGAAACTGAAGGACAGTGCAATGAGGCCTTCAAATTTCTAATGGACAATTAGAGTTGATCCTCATTTTTAGTGGATTCAGTGTTTGGAATTTATCTACTCATTACAAATTATTTTCAGGCACCAAAATCAATACTTAAGGTACTTTGGGGGTCATTCAAAGACACGCAGAGCCACAAAACATTTTGACTCCCATGAAGCACACATCTCCAGCTGAGGCCAGCCAAGGCAAAGCTCTGCCTTCTTGTTTCACATCTCATATCTAAGCAAGTGTCTGCCTCACAGTCTGTTTGAGGTCCCATTTTTTGGTGTGCTTTTTGTTAGCAATTTCAAACTTTAAAACAGTCCCCACACCTAGTGCTGAATTGCCCTCGTGTGCCCTAAGTGCAAGAAGGCTGCTATGCACCTTATGGAAAACAATAGTGTGTTAGATAAACTTTGCTCAGGCATAAATAATAGCTCCCTTGGCAGAGTTCAGTGCTAATTAATCAACACTATCTATTAAGTAAGCTGTCTTTTAACAGAAATACGTGTAAGATGTTGCACTGTCAGGTTGATGAAAATGTCATGACCAGGGTCAGTGGTTCACAGTATTTGCTAATTTGGTTGTTATGAGGACTGGAGGACCCAACTTCCTCAAATAATCAATTGTAATTGTATTTTTTAAAATTAAAAAAAAAGTTCCTTTTGTGGCCCATTGGTTAACAAACCTGACTAGGATCCATGATGATATGGGTTGGAGCCCTGGCATCACTCATCAGGTTAAGGATCTGGTGTTGCTGTGAGCTGTGGTGTAGTTTGCAGATGCGGCTCGGATCTGGCATTGCTGTGGCTGTGGTGTAGGCCAGCAGCTGTAGCTCGGATTGGACTCCTAGCCTGGGAACCTCTATATGCCGTGGGTGCGGCCCTAAAAAGCAAAAAAAAAAAGAAAAGAAAAGAAAAAGAAAGAAAAAAAGAAATATAACCTAGAATGTTACTTTTGCTTTTGTTTTATAATACAGATAATGACCTTTTTCTTTTCGTATACACTTCCATGAATTTTAACACTTCTGTACATTTGAGTCACCACCACCACCACAATTAGGACACCAAACATTTCCATCACCACCCAAAATTTCCCTGGTGTTGCCCAATTGTATTCAAACCTTGTCCTCACAGACTTGTTCTCCATTGCTGTCATTTTAGAGAATGTCATATAAATGGGAATCCTTTTGTCTTTTAGAGAATGTCATATAAATGGAATCCTACGGTATGTAACCTTTTGAGACCGGCAGCCTTCACTCAACAATGTCTTTGGGATTCATCCAAGTTTTTACAGTATCTGTTGTTTGATGAAAATGTCATGACCAGGGGCAGTGATTCACAGTATTCGCTAACTTGGTTGTTATGGTGACTTCTGAGAAGTATTCTCCTTAAGCCTAAAATTTTAAACTCAAATCAATAAGTATGAGGATACACATGTTCCATCTTAAAATGTAGCTCCCTTATACTTTGTCACAGGAATCTACTACACCAAAATAAAAGTGGAGGGTGGTGAATAAAATAAGAAGTGGGGAGAGTTCCCTGGTGGCTCAGTGGGTTAAGGACCTGGCATTGTCACTGCTATGGCAAGGATTCAATCCCTAGCCCAGGAACTTCCACATACAGTGGGTGTGGCCAAAAGAGAAAAAAAGAGAAGTAAAGACCTGAGATCTACAAAACCAGGGAATGTGCCATAAGGAAGAAACATGAAATCCCCAGGATGATGGTAAAGAAACCATCCCAAGACAGTAGCTGTTCACCTGCTCCAAACCACATAAAAGAACCTTCTTCGGAAGATGAAATCAACAGAAATTGTGAAGAATTTGAATACACTGAGAAGAGATTTACAGGAGTTGCTGTCGTGGCGCAGTGGTTAACGAATCTGACTAGGAACCATGAGGTTGTGGGTTCGATCCCTGGCCTTGCTCAGTGGGTTAACGATCTGGCATTACTGTGAGCTGTGGTGTAGGTCGCAGACGCAGCTCGGCTTGGTGTAGGCCAGTGGCTACAGCTCCTGTTAGACCCCTAGCCTGGGAACCTCCACATGCTGCGGGTGTGGCCCTAAAATGACAAAAGGCAGGAAAAAAAAAGAGAGATTTACACACCTGGTGACTAATTCAGATGAAAGTAAGCAGATAAACAGGAAAGGAAAAATTTTAACTATAGTGAAAACAAAAAGTTGTGCCGAACAGAAAGAGTCATCAGAATATCCTATGGCACCACTACGACTAGTATTTATATGATACAAACACTGAATATTTGTCTAAACATAATTATACTTTGGGCCTGGGAAATGAGGGTGGGGAGATCACTCTCATTCCTAACAAGCCTTGTAGAATTATCTATTCAAACTGTGTGCCTTTACAACATAGACAAAAAATTAAAATTAACTTAAAAATTTAACAATGAAATATATATTTTTTTCTGCATCAGGCCTAAAAGAGAAAAAGAGCCGTTCCTGATAATACCACCTTTGACATGGGAGTCATTAATTCCCTTCTTTGTTAAAGCCAGTTCAAATTTGGATTTCTCTCATTAACAACCAAAAGAGAATTGACAAAGACCAAGGCTGTCGAACCTCCACACCAGGAGGAACCCTGTCTTCATTTAGGTCCTCCACTGAACAGCCTCAGTGGTGCAGGATGTGCTGAATGTGGCCAGGAAGGTGCTCCACTAACTGGACATCCACATCAGCCGCAGAGCTGGATGCTCTGCCTGCCATTGTCCAGGGGCCTCGAAGCTGCTGGAGGAGCTTGGGTTCCAGAAGCTCAAGGAACAAGGTGGCCACGCCAACCGACATGGGGTTGTTTGGGGGTCTGGCCAGAACTCCTGATCAGTCCATTTCCAGGTAGCGATCCTGACCTCTGCCTTTACATAGATTGGTTATGTCACTACATCCTAAGCTGTGCCCATTGAGTGGATTCAGGCTAGCTGCAGGAACTGCTTGAACCATAGCTCTGTGTTCTGTTCTGCAGGTGGTAGTTCATTATTGTAAAATATATGCTATTTCACCTATAAGTCTGATTGGACTTGAAAGCCATTTGTACTATCACAAGAAATTCCAGCATTTACCAGTGACAGGAAAAGCAATGCTTGCTGTTACAGCCTTTTTTTTTTTTTTTGGCCACACCCCCGACATACAGAAGTTCCCAGGCCAGGGGTCAAACCAGAGCCATAGCAATGAATGACCTAAGCCACAGCAGTGTCAACACCTAATCCTTAACCACTGGGCCACCAGGGAACTCCACAGAGCCTTTAGATGAAATATTAGTATTGGAAATTCCTGAAAGGTTGCTATAAAAAATAGTTGTATATTGTTATATGGCCGCCTTGTGCTATCAAAAGTGCTATCATTGATGGTAACGGTCACATATATCAAGATCATCATTAAAAAGACCGAAATAGAAATTGCGTGGAGCCACATTAAGCATAAAATCTGACACACAAAGTTGTCTATGAATGCAGGTTCAAGTTTCTCATGTAAAAAATGTGGTATTTTGGAGTTCCCATCGTGGCGCAGTAGTTAATGAATCTGACTAGGAACCATGAGGTTGCGGGTTCGGTCCCTGGCCTTGCTCAGTGGGTTAAGAATCTGGCGTTGCGGTGAGCTGTGGTGTAGGTCACAGACGCGGCTAGGGTCCTGCGTTGCTGTGGCTGTGGCGTAGGCCAGTGGCTACAGCTCCGATTAGACCCCTGGCCTGGGAACCTCCACATGCCGCGGGTGTGGCCCTAAAATGACAAAAGGCAAAAAATAAAAAATAAATAAATAAATAATCTGATATTTTGTAAAAAGTTTTGTAAAATTGTAATATTTATTACTTTCTAAAACTTTCTATTTTATTTTTCATATTTTAAGGAAATAACATGAAGAAATATGATTTCTTTTACTGTCCTCCATACCAATGTCTCAAAATTTCTGCCATTTTACTCCAGTGTGATAATTAAATTATTATCATTTTAATCATATACCTTGATGTGAAAAAAAGTTGAACTGGCTGAAATCATAAGGACATCAATAATGAAAAGCCAGGAGGTAGGAAGTTCCGGAGCAGGTTCAATGGCTCAGTAATATCAGCAAGAACTCATGTTCTTTTTATTTTTGGTCTCCACCTGCCTCAGCATCCGGCTTACCACCCCCAAGCTTGCCACCTGGTGTCCACAAGATGGCTGCCACAGCTCCGGAACCCAGATCCGCTCGTGACAACGCCCAGAGCAAAGAAGATGAAGTTGGGAAAGAGGTAGGAATGAGCTTTCTTCTCATAATGCCTATCTTTTCAGAATGGAAAATCTTTCTCAGAGGGTTCTAGGAAATTTTCTCTACGTCTTACTGAGCAGAACTTGGTCACCTGTTTCAGTGTGGGGGGGATCTTTTTTTCCTGACACCAAGTAATTCTCCAGCACCAGCTGAGGGTCTTACTCTGACACTAGCTACCCGTGGCTGGTGAAGGGCTCAGTCCTGCAAGACTGCCTCTCTTTGCACTTCAGAAGCCAGGCACAAGTCCATGTTGTCACCTGTGCTTCTGAGAATAGCTATAGATCAGAGGTTCCCACGAATCCTCCTTGGATTCAGTTAATTTGCTGCAGTAGCTCGCAGAACTCAGAGAAACATTTTACTTACTAGTGACTGGTTGATTGTAAAAGGACACAACTCTGGAACAGCCAGGTGGAAGAGAAGCGTAGGACAAGCACATGGGAAGGGACCAGAACATCCCTGCTCTCTCCTGCAGTCGCCATGCATTCACCGTCCTGGAAGCTCTCTGAAGCCTGTCCTTTGGGGTTTTCAAGGAGCTCCATTACAGTCAGGGTGGATTAATTATTGGCCTTCGGTGACTAAACTCTCCAGCCCGTCCCCTCCCTGGAAGTGCAGGGAGAGGGATAAGGTGAGACAAAGTTCCAGCCTTCTAATGACAGGGTTAGTTGCCCCAGCAACCAGCCCCCACCTTTAGGTTACTTAGGGGCTTTCCAAAAGTCACTTCATTAACATAACAAAAGACTTTTTATCGCTTGCCTTACTAAGGGGAAGGGGTTTTAGGAGCTCTGTGACTAGAAAGGTGGGAAACCAAAGGCATATTTCTTATTCTAAATCACAGTATCACACATGTCCACTGGTAGACGAACCACTAGCAAAAAGACATATTTACATGTACAGCTTAAACTGAGGCTGGGCACAGCCCCAGACAAAAGCTAGCCCTGGCCAGTGTGAACAGTCCAGGAGCTCCAGTAAACCCAGGCCTGTCCAGCTCCTGCGAGGACTGAGGGTATCTATGCCTTGAGGCATAACTGAGAAAAACTCTGTGTAAGATACTGGCAGCTAAAGGCATCCTAATTGCAACAGACCAACAGGTCAAACAGCACAAAACTGTGTAAGTGCTGGAATAGCCAGGATCTAGGGAGAGGCCCCCAAATCAAACTGGGAGATCCTGGAAGAGGTTCCCTGGAAAGGGAGCTCATTGAGCACAGATTAAATGAAGAGACATGATCCCAATACATAAAGTTTTGAGAAACAGAATTTCAGGTGGGAAAGAGAACAGAATGTATAAGGGACAGAAGCTTGGAGGAGCTTCCGGTAATGCAGTATGGTAGGAGATGCTGGCTAGGTCTGGGTCACATGACCACCTTTGTGACCCTGGGGATGAGGGGCTGTATTAACATGATGTGGAGTAAGGGGGAACCATTCTCAAAAGGAAGTCATGGAAGAAAGTAGTCCTGTTATCAGAAGTAAGAAAGGTGGAGTTCCTGTCGTGGCTCAGTGGTTAACGAATCCGACTAGGAACCATGAGGTTGCGGGTTCGATCCCTGGCCTTACTCAGTGGGTTAAGGATCTGGTGTTGCCGTGAGCTGTGGTGTAGGTTGCAGATGTGGCTCGGATCCCGCGTTGCTGTGGCTGTGGCAAAGGCCAGCAGGTTACAAACCCAACTAGTATCCATGAGGACGCAGGCTGTATCCCTGGCTTCGCTCAGTGGATTAAGTATCTGGCTCATATCCGGCACTGCTGTGGCTGTGGTGTAGACTGGCAACTGCAGCTCCCATTTGACCCCCTTAACCTGGGAACTTCCAATTGCTACAGCTGTGGCCCTAAAAAGAAAGAAAAAAAAAAGGAGAGAACCCTTTCCGTAGCAAACAGCTATCTGTCCATCAAAACCTGCCCGGTCCCCCAGCCTAGAGGTCTAGATCTCCTTCCAAACCCACTTCCACTGCCAGGAACACCCATCTTAGACTGTAGAGAATGAGAAATTCTATGTTTAGGTTTCTATGACTCTGAGCCTTTGTATTTTGGAAACTTCTGATTTCAGTTAACAAGTGTGGCCCTAATTAAAATATTTCCTGGGACTTTTTAATGAAAGTCTGGATTATCAATACAATTGTGATATGGCTACCTTTTGAATTGGCTGTGAACTTGGATGAGGAAAAAGCATTTTAAAATCATGAACAGAGTGTTCCCGTCATGACTCAGGGGTTAACGAACCTGACTAGCATCCCTGAGGACTCGGGTTCTACCCTTGGCCTTGCTCAGTGGGTTAAGGATCGGGTGTTACCGTGAGCTGTGGTGTAGGTACGGCTCAGATCCCACGTTGCTGGGACTCTGCCATAGACCGGCAGCTATAGCTCCAATTCAACCCCTAGCCTGGCATCTTCCATATGCCACGGGTGTGACCCTAAAAGGTAAATAAATAAATAAAAGTAATGAACAATTAAAAAAATTTTTTTAACAACTCAAAAGAATATGTTATCACTGCGGGGGGAAGGAAGTACAAGAATTCTGTACTGTTTTTGCAACTTCTTGTGAGTCTTAAACTATTCCAAACTAAAAAGGTAGAAAAAAAAGTTAAATATTTTCAAATTTCCACCAATAGCTTTGGATTCCCACAAGGGAAGGGCCTCATTTTCCCATTCTGTAAAATGAGAATTGGATCAGTGGTTTTCAGACCATACTGTCACTGAGGGTGTTTCAACAGCTCAGCGAATATCTGGAATTTTATCTTTAACATATTAAAACCATTTGAAAACACAGAAGCCAAAATATTACATGCTAACTTTTAACACACTAGGGATCCCAGCAAGGTCACAAATACTGTCAGCTTTGCTCTTAGACATTCAATCTTTGAAACAAAGTATCTCCTTTGCCATCTGTGTATTATGTTTGAAACTCTTCTGAATTAATAAGTACACAGATTGTAACCGTATTGTTCTCTTTTGTTGGAGATAGGTGTTAAGAGTTTGCTTTTGTTTGCTTAAATTCATAATTATATCATAATTAGAGAAATGCAAATTGAATCTACAACATAGCATTTTTATACCCCTCAGATTGACGAAGATCAGAAACTTGATAACACTGTGTGAGTTAGGATGTAGGAAAGAGGTGCCCTAACAAGCTATTGATGGGCGTTCAAGTGCTAAACACCACTGGACAGCTTCAGTTTTAAATGCATGTACCCACTGCCCTAGCAATTCTATTTTAAGGAATTATCCTACAGATATACTGTCATGTACAGTCATAGATATATAGATATAGGTATAGATATTCACTACAACTTTGTAGTAAGCAAAAAACTGGAAAACTAAATATTTATAGGGATTCTTTAAACTTAAGAGAAAAACTTTAAGAAAAAACTGGGAAGAAACTAAATATTCATTTACAGGGATTCTTTATATATATATAGTGTTATATAGAGAGGTTATATATAGTTTATATATACATACTTTATATATATAGTGCTATATATAGAGTTTATATATATAATTTATATAGAGTTTATATAGAGTTTATATACTTTATATGGAGAGTTTATATATGTATATACTTTATATAGAGTTTATAGTTTATATACTTTATATATAGTGCTATATAGAGAGTTTATATATATATAGTGCTATAGAGAGAGAGAGTTCAGTTTTCCATTGTGTGTGTGTGTGTATGTATGTGTGTATATATTTTAGCAAATGCACACACACACACCCTATGGAAAACTGAACTCTTCCTAAAGCACTGAGACAAATCTAGATTTACTTATAAGCAGTATTTCCCAAAATATGTTGTTATGCAAAAATAAAGCAGAGTGTAGAGTGTTGTTTGCATCATAATATCATCTGGAAGAAAAAGAGGTGGATGGATATACATATGTCTTTCTGTGTAGACATCAGGAAGTTCTGAAGAACTCCCCAGAAACTGGTAACAGTGGTTATTCCCTAGAAAGGAAACTAGGGGGCTGTGAATGTCGGAAGGGGCACCCACTTTCCACGGTATATCTTTTTATTTTTTGAGTATTTTCACATTCAGACTTTAACTATATAAAAAAGTGAAATTATGAAATTATCTAAGTGAATATACCATTAAAACACAGGTGTGCCACCCTCAGATGCCAGGCAAGACTCAAAGCCAGCTCGCCTCAAAATAATTGGTTGTGTAATCACCACTTAATCCCCAACAGGTTGAGTCTTGATTATGTCCTATTACAAGTTTTGGCACTTATTTTAACTTTCAAGTGTTTCTCCATTGACTTTTACCTTTATGTAAGGATTGTAGGCAGTTGTTAAATATTGTTAGTGAATCAGCTTTGGAAAAAAAAAATTTCCCTTGGTCCACTTCCAAGATTTCAGATCAGGTCTCAGTGATCAAGTCAGGAGGGGCTCGCTAGTGTCACCCACAGCGCATCTCCAAGCTGCGTGCCTGGACTCCACGCCCCGAGATCCTACTCCAGTGCCTCTGGGTGCTGCCTGAGCCTGTGTGTTCTCAGCATGTTCCCTTGGAGACTATAAGCCTCTCTCCAGCTGAGTATCACCTGCCATGTCCAGAAAAGCAAGAATAAAATTATAAACTTCACAAATCTTAATCCAGCTAGGTCAGTCAGTGCTGAATCTAAAAAAGAAGGCAACTCTGAGGCTTTAAGTAAACTTGACATAGGGAATTGATACACGGGTGATAAAAAAGCCTGATGCACTACTGAGAGGCCAAATGGTAATGATTAGACAACCAGAGATTAGTGACGGCTAATCACTACCAGTGATCTCCAGGGAGGAGGTGCCGTTTTCAGAGATGGGGAGTCAGAGTCATCTTCCAGAAACTGAGGAGCTGAGGCCAGTGTGGGCCCATCTGGGATCTGGGGCCATAGCAGAGACACGGCCATGGCCACTCCGATTGGGGGGCGGGGGATAGAGAGAAATACGCTGTTTTCTCCTTTCGCCCGTTAGCCAAACCCAACAGGAAGCTAGAAGCCTGGAAAATATAGCCAGGGCTCAGCTCCCCTGACATGCAGAGCTGAGCAGCAGAGGCAAGGAAGGAGTCAGAGGGCGGTGGACTCAAGGCCAGCTCGCCAGCCTCAGTTAAACTTATAGGAAAAACTTTAGGCCAGCGTTTCCTGTAGTACTTTTGAGAAACTGAGTGGAGAGCTTGCTGACACGCATGCTTTTGAAAAAGGCAAAGCCCTGGGTTAGCCACTTGTCAGCCTTTGTCCAGAAAAATAAGGGAGGCTAAAAAGTATTTGTATACCAGAGTTCCCATCGTGTCTCAGTGACAAACCTGATGAGTATCCATGAGGACTTGGGTTCGATCTCTGGCCTCACTCAGTGGGTTAAGGGTCTGGCATTGCCATGAGCTGTGGTGTAGGTCACAGATACAGCTCAGATCCCGCCTTCCTGTGGCTGTGATGTAAGCTGGCAGCTATAGCCCCGATTCGACCCCTAGCCTGGGAACCTTCGTGTACCGAAGATGCAGTCCTAAAAAAAAAGGTATTTGCGTACCAGTTACCATATAATTTAAATGGAATCTATAATTTTTCTAGATTCTGTCATTGTATCACGCTTTTGTCTGTATGCTTACTGAAAAGGGGAAAATGCTTTTCTGAAATAAAGTTTTGCTTTATTGTCTATGTTCCAAGTAACCTTGATACTAATCATCCATCCATCCATCCATCCATCCCTTTTTAGATACCAGGCACTATTATAGATGCTGGTGTTCAGCTAGGAAGAAAGTAAAAGTTTCTTCCATGGGAGCTTAAATTTTAGTGAGCTGTACATGTTTTCTATAGGAAATTACATTTGTTAAAATGTTTACTGTGGAAATTTTGAACACTTGAAATTATAAAGTATTTTGTTAAGGGTATCTTTGCTCAACAAAACTTGTACCAGCTAGTGACTATGACCTCATCATTCTTGTTAAGATTAATATTACTAGAAAAAACATTGTGTATTATCTTAATAAGCTAAGAAAGTAGCTATAAATCTCCTGCCAAAAATTATTTAAAGAAGGATGCAATTATCACAGATTGAAATGCTCAGAGTTCCCATTGCAGCTCAGTGGGTTAAGAACACAACACAGTGTCAGTGAGGATGCCTGTTCGATCCCTGGCTTCAGTATGTTAAGGACCTGGCATTGCTGCAAGGTGTGGTATAGGTCGCAGATGCAGCTTGGATCTGGTGTTGCTGTGGCTGTGGCTTAGGCCTGCAGCTGCAGCTCTGATTCAACCCTGGCTGGGGAACTTCCACATGACACAGGTGAGTCACACCATAAAAAGAAAAAGAAAGAAAAGAAAGAGAGAAAGAAAGAAAAAGAAAGACTCTACAAATCTCTATTCTTCTACAGTTTCTGTTATTTGCCCTCAAGGATTCTTAACTGAGCTAGTCCTTGACTGGCCTTTTGACTGGAGGCAGTTTATTTAACCTTTATGAGACTCATTTTTACATCTATAAAATAGTATGATAGTGTCTACCACTGTGATGTTGCTGAGGATGAAATGACATAGCACAGATAATATAGGTAATTCCTTGGTAGAGGCTTTTAATCAAAAGGAATATTTAAATCATAGGGAGGGTAAATCCCTTTTTCTGTCAGAAATATGTTGGAAATTTTGGATAAATTCAAATACATTCAGCACAAGGGCAGTGATCTAGGAGAAGTGATACTCAGTCTTGATATCAGGAAGTAATAGGGAGGAGTGGAAACCAGGGTAAACTGGAGAAGTCAGACTTCATCCAAAGGAGCGGGGCTTCTCTGACCCAGCCAAGCACTACCATGTGATAATCCAAGCCCAGCTTTGCTGGGATCTTTCTTTATTTTAAAAAAAAAGGGGCTTTGGAGTTCCTGTCATGGCGCAGTGTTTAACGAATCCGACTAGGAACCATGAGGTTGCAGGTTCGATCCCTGGCCTTGCCTAGTGGGTTAAGGATCCAGCGTTGCCGTGAGCTGTGGTGCAGGTCGCAGACACAGCTCAGACCTGGCATTGCAGTGGCTGTGGCATAGGCCGGCGGCAACAGCTCCAATTCGACCCCTAGCCTGGGAACCTCCATATGCCATGGGTGCGGCCCTAAAAAGCAAAAAAAAAAAAAAAAAAAAAAAAAAAAAAAAAAAAAAA
>PVHT021183543.1:5204732-5358346 GCA_004024745.2 Catagonus wagneri
TAATTACCCTCTACCTGTTAAATGAGAGATGGTCAAAAACTTAAGAACAGAAGAAAGTATGAGCATTCTAGTCAACCAAAGGCTGTTAACATTTCAAGAAATGTGATCCTAACTACGAACTTCATCTGGGAAAAAAACCTATATAGTTGACCTTTTAACAGTCTGTAAGTTAGAGGTGCCAAGCCTCTGCACAGTGGAGAAGCCACTTATAACTTTAGAGTTGGCCCTCCATATGTGTGGTTCCTCGTATCCACAGTTCTGTATCTGCAAATTCAACCAACTAGGAATTTGTACTACCACAGTATTTACAGTTGAAAAAAAAAATTCATGTATAAGTGGACCTGTGTAGTTAAAGTCCATGTTATTCAAAAGTCAACTGTTTTAAGAAAATGATCTGAAAAAGGAAAGAAGAGCTTGTCAAAATGGTGGTTAAACAAGTTATCCTAGGCCCTTTGTTTAGGATGGCTGGTGTAGAGAAAGAATGTGTTCACATGGGCCTGTAAAAAAGCCACTGCAGTATATTACTTATGCTAACCTAAAACACCATTAACAACATCGAGTTGCATATCCAATAAATTAGGATGCAGCTCCATAGGTAAATATTACACAACCATTAAAACTGTCAGTGAGACACATATGTTTTGCAAACACAGAGTATATCACGGAGCTTCTCAAACAGAGAGCTGCCCAGGCATCACATAAGTCCTGATACAGAGTCTGTAAAATGGAGTTGGGTTGTCTATATATTTAACAACCTCCCAGGTGATTCTAATGCACCCACCAAATTGCGAAAACTCTTCAAAATCAAAGCCAATTATGAAACAATATGCATAGTAGTATGTTAGATGAAGATTTGATTCAGCTGCATGTGAAACCCCACCATACACACACACACCACACAAATAACAGCAGCCATAATGAGATAAAAGTGCAATTTTCATGTAAATGAAGCCCAGAAGTAGGCAATACAGTTGACTCCTCCACAAAAAGTTAGGGACCTGAGCTACTTCCAGCTCACCACCCCACAATTCCTAGAGTATAGCCTTATTCTTATAGTCCAAAATGGCAGCCAGAGCCCCAGTCATCACATCCTCATTCCAAGCAGTGAAGGGGGAGGGAGTGAAAAAGTAGAAGGGGCAAAAGGCATGTGTAAACTGTTATTTTTAGGAGATTTCACAGAAGTTATATCACATTTCATTTACATTACCAAAATCTAATCATATAGCCATGCCTAGCTATATAGAAGGCTGGGGAAGGTCCGTTTCAAGGACGCTGTGTGCTCAGCTGAAAATCAGGAATTTTATTACTAAGAAAATTTGAGAGAACACAAAATCTCTACCAGAAGTATAATAATAATATGGGAACACATCGTGATTTGAACCATGTGAAATAAAGTAAAAAAATCTTTAATTCATGTGGTTCATTCCATTATAGTTCTATAGGGAAAAAAGCCTAGAAAGATATACAGTACATAAAGATGTAAATACTGTATCTCTGGTGGGTAGGATCTCAGGTAGCCATGTACTGTGAAATTTTCATAAATAATGATTATAACATGTACCCAAGAAGGACTTTTAAAACATATCTTATAATCACATTTTTAGAAACTATATAAATACAACTTGTGTGTTTACCTTTGCTTATACATACATAAACAAGAAGCAGAAATGGAGTTGCTATCATGGCACAGTGGAAACAAATCCGACTAGGAACCATGAGGTTGCAGGTTTGATCCCTGGCCTCGCTCAGTGGGTTAAGGATCCGGCGTTGCCATGAGCTGTGGTGTAAGTTGCAGACGCGGCTCGGATCCCGCGTTGCTGTGGCTGTGGCGCAGGTCAGCAGCTATAGCTGCAATTAGACCCCTAGCCTGGGAACTTCCACATGCCACGGGTGGGGCCCTAAAATGACAAGAGACTAAAAAAAAAAAAAGAAGAAGCAAAAATGACTTTAGGTATATTCATCAACCAGGATGTTATTTCTGGGTAGTGAATTATTAATGGGTTTTATTTTCTTATATTATTCTGTATTTTTTAAATTTCTAACTAAAAACTTACAGCACACTCTTATAATAAGAAAAATAAATATGGAAAGAAAAAACAAGAAATGAAAAAGGACATTTTAAGACCAGAAAAAAAAAATTGCAGTGACCTATGTGTACAGTAGAGAAAGTGTGGCTGGGCATAGCAGCAAATGGTTAAAATGAAGCTGATGGAAACATACATGAATTCATTCAACAGCAAAAACTGTATTAAGGCCTCGTGCCAGGCCCTTTTCCGGGTATACGGGGTTGATAAATGAGGAAAGGGCTGTGCTTTCCTGGAGCTTACAGTCTGAAGGGGAGACAGATAATAACGAAGTATAAATAAAAATGATAATAATAGCTAGTATTTGTTGCCCAGACACAGTCATGTTGCCGAGGCACTATTCTAAGCAGTATTGACTGGTTTCCTCTGAAAAACAACTTGGTGAAGTAGATACCATTGTTATCTCCAAATTATAGAAAACTGAGACACAAAGCAGTTGAATCTCCTGTCCAAGGTCACCCAACTAGTCACAGTGTAGCAGCTCCAGGATTTACATGGCCTTGAAATAGCCTCACTCCAGGACCTACAGACTTAACCACCAATTGGTAAGGTCCTGATTTATATCTTGGTAACACTTACCCGAGGCACTTGTGAAATACATGCAAATTGCGAGGTCTTGCTCTGGAAAGTTTAGATGCAGATGGCCTGGATTGGACTTTATAATTTGTTCTTTAGCAGCCCTCCTGGTGTTTCTTCTCTTTGGGCAAATATAAAAAATACTGCTCTCAACGAAAGGAAACTGTGGCAGCAAAATTCTGTACAGTGTTACCTCTCTGGGCTTGCGGAGCTGGAGTAGTGTTGCCTGGGAAGCCACATGAGACTGGAATTGTTCTATATCTTAATCCAGGTGGGGTTACCCAGGTGTGCACATATGTAAACATTTACCAAGCATTAAAAAATAAATATTGGAGTTCTCATTGTGGCTCAACAGGTTAAGAACCCGACTAGTATCCATGAGGTTCGGGTTCGATCCCTGGCCTCGCTTAGTGGGTTAAGGATCAAGAGTTGCCATGAACTGGGGTGTTGGTCACAATCGTGGCTCAGATCCCGAGTTGCTGTGGCTGTGGCATAGGCCTGTGGCTACAGCTCTGATTCAACCCCTAGCCTGGGAATTTCCATATGCTGCACTTGTGGTCCTAAAAAAAAGAATAAATGAAATAAACCAATCAAATAAGTAAATATTGCTACAAGCTGCAGTGTCTTTCTGGATCATGTTGGCTAGGCGTAGGCATAATGAAAGTGATGTAGTAGAGCATAGCAGGGGGTTAAGTGCTTTAGAAAAGAGGCAGGAAAGTTCTCACCAAGAAAGTGCATTCCTTTGGCCCTGGATGACAGAAAGGAGCCAGTCCTCCAAAGACCAGGAAAAAGCAATCCAGGCAGAGGAGCAGATGCAGAGGTCCTGGGGCAGGGAGTGCTGCGTGTGCCTGAGGCAAGGAGGCAGGTGTGGCTGACCTGAGCAATGCTGGGGGGGAGTGGTAAGACCTGCAGTGGGTCTGGTGGGCAATGGTCAGTTCCCATCTAGTTCATTCCTGTCTCCGGGCTCTTGCCAGTTCTCCAGGATGGATTGCCCGTGTTCCGTTGCCTCCTTCAAATATTACCTGCTCAGAGAGGTCTTCCTTGAGTATTCCCCAAACCACTCTTACATCCTTGTTGTTTATCAGCTGAGATCCTGTCACCACCAAAAAGTTACACTGCTGATTTGATGATTTAGTGTTGACTGCATCACTAGCCCCTAGCCAAGTTCTGTTAGAGCAGGCACCAAGTAGTTTGGATCACCCTTGGACCTCCAGGGGCTAGCACAGTGCTTGGCACATAGCAAACACTTACAGGTAAATAGTGGCTGGAGGAATGAACAGACCTTTAATGGAAGCAGCACGGTAATTCCATTACTTACACAAGCCCTATTTACTGACAGCCTACTCTGTGTGAGGCACTAGGCTAAGTCACTTGAGGATACAGAGATATAAGTGAAGCCGAGTTTTTGTTTTTTTAAAATCCCACTTTCATGGGGATTTATTGAATGTAAGGGGAAAGGGAAAACAGGTGATAAACAAGTAAATTATCATCTATCTGTATAGAAAGCTATGTAGCTAGATGGATGGATAGAGATACTCCAGGTACCCCATGTGAGATTCGATAAGTTCAAAGAAGATAAAGCAGACGGGAAGGAAACAGGCAGCCATTGGGTGGTGGAGGAGGGACTGCAGTATTAGAATGGGCTAGCCAGGCGGGCCTCTCTTAAGAAAGGGGATTTGAAATTAAGACAAGGTGTCAGGGAGGGTGGCAGGTAGATACAGAGGGAAGAGCAAGCACAAAAGCCTTGAGGCTGGAGATTACTTGGGGCTGATGCCAGAGGGAAGGAGAGAGCAGTAGGAGATAAAGTCGGGCGAGCAGGGACAGGTCTGGGAGGACAGTGTAGATCGATATCAGGAACTTCACCTTGTAACTTAGAAATGCTCATCCTCCGGCCTCACCTCAGACCCACTGACTCAGAAACTCTGAGTTGGGCCGGGCAGTCTACAGCCTATCAAGCTTTCCAGGTGACTGTGAGGCACAATAAAGTTGGCAGACTCCTGGAGCAGGGGACCGACAGCGAATGATCCCATGCGCGTGATCACAGTCCTCTATATTTCACTAGCTGGGCAGGGGGCCCGCCCAGCGCTCTGCTGATTTGCTAGGCGCTGACGCCCAGCGGGGTGTTTCCCAAGCCCGCGGCGCCCCGCGAACCCACCCAATTGCAGTCCGACTCGGACCCAGGAACAACGCGGCTGCCGGGCCGCGGTGGGGACCAGACACCCAGGGCGGCAGGTGCAAAGGCGCCAGAGCCAGGGAGGCCAAACGCGCCGGCCCAGACTGCAGGGGTGCGGAGCGGGCGCCGGCTGCCGCAGTCGGGTAGGCTCATCCCTCGCCGCCTGCGGTCGCCCAACCCGCCGGGACGCGTGTGCGCCATCCGGATCCCGGGGGATTCCGCTGGTGCGGGGCCTCGGGGCCTGGGCATCGGGATTGGCCCGCTGCTTCCCCCGGGAGCTGCTGATGCAAAGCCAGGTTGGGGCGGCCGGGACCGGCCAGCGCCCTCTAGGCAGCGGAAGTGGAGCTTGCTTTACATCCGTCCTCCCCGCCTCGCAGAGTTGGGAGAAGGAAGGCTGGGGGGTGTGGAAAAATAAAAGGAAAAGTCCTTACACCATGTAAACCCGCGCCCCCCACCCTGGCATCCGGGCCAGCCGGGGACCTCCCAGTCTGCGGCGATGAACGCGAGCAGCGAGGGCGAGAGCTTCCCGGGCTCGGTGCAAAGTAAGTGCTTTTCCGGGCGCAGTGCGCGCTCCAGGGCCCAGTGCGCGCTCCGGGGCCCGGGCCCAAGCACGTCTGCGACGCTGCGAGCAGGCCCGGGGCCCCGAAATCGGGGTGACGGCCCGGAACAGGCGTCTCGGGGACCGCGGCGCGCGCGGTGCAGGAGGCGCCCGTGTGGGTTTGGAGTCGGAGCATCCAACCCAGTCGGGGCACCCAACCCGGCGGGGGGCGCTCTCCGGCATTGAAGGCTCCCCTGGAAGGGAACCGTGGGGGAGGGCGTGCAGTTCAGACAATCGCCTCCCCCTCGGGGCATTCCCCGCCCCCCGGCAGAGTTTGGAGGTGGATGGGGGTAACCGCGGCAACGCTGATGGGAAAACTTCTGTCTCCGTGGCCCCAAATCCCTGAAGTCTGGGGGCTCAGGATTTCACGAGATCTGGCCGGTTGGGCTTACCGGCTTGCTGCAAAGCCTTTTCCACATAAAAGGTGGAGATCTGAATGGGTAACGGGGCCGTGGTCGTTTTCACTGAGTTTAGGGTTCATTTTTATTTTCTTGATGAGGACAGCCTTTTTCAAGTCCCTGGTTTCTCCCCGCGCATTGTTCCCCTAAGTGTGGTCCAGGGAGCGCAAACCAGCCACCTAGGAGCACGAGCGCTTATTTAAAAAAAAGGGGGGGGGGCTCTCTGGACCCCACCCATCAGGTGGCGGGGGTGGGGTTTGAGGAGAAGAGAGCGATCTGCCGGCCTTACCCTGGGGGATTCGGATTCGAAGGCACATTAAGTTTGAGAGCGCCCGGCACAGGGGTTGACAGACACCTAGCAAAGTAAGCGCTTAGCTTTGTTGGGCAGTTACTGTTAAACAATTTTGGAGACATTGGCTCCCAAACTTAGATGTGTATTCCTTGAGTAACTTGTGAAAAGCGCAAATTACCCTAAACACCAGCCCCCATTCACCTTACCTCCCTTATGACTCAGTGTCTCCGAAGTGGGGCTCAGATGTGTCCATTTAAACAGTACACCTGGGAGTTCCCGGCCTGGCTCAGCGGAAACGAATCCGACTAGGAACCATGAGGCTGCGGGTTCGATCCCTGGCCTCGTTCAGTGGGTTAAGGATCCGACGTTGCCGTGAGCTGTGGTGTAGGTTGCAGACGCGGTTCGGATCCCACGTTGCTGTGGCTGTGTTGTAGGCCGGCAGCGAAAAAAAAACCAAAAAAACAGAAAAAAAAACCCAAAAACAGTACCCCCCGCCCTGTTATTCGAACGCTGAGACAAGTTTGGAGAACTTTGCAAAGGTAAAGGCATTCTTCTTGTTGGTGGTGAGCATTGACTGCCCAGTGTTTTTTGTTTGTTTTTAATATGGTCTCATTTACACATTTTCAGAGGTGGGGTACTTTGAAATTCAGGTAGGATACCTCAGTAATAACCCCACCAGGTGACATGCTGGGGAATGAGGATCCCCGTGGTGGCCTTTTACAAGCATCATTTCATTTAATCGGCATAACCATCCTATGAAGCAGAAACTTCTACCCATTTTTCCCTGAGTATCCATCCTATTTACTTATTAAGGAGTCCTCAGGTACGCAAGTCACTCTTTCTCTTGGTTCCTTGTCTTCCTCTTAGCGGCACCTCAGTAGCTACAGGAGGGCGGTGTTTCAGAGAAGAAAAGGAACGGTTCCTTCCATCCACTGATTTCAAAGTAAAGTGCACAGTGTGCTCTGCAAGCTGGTTTATAAAACATTACCGTGCTCAACCCAGAGTATCTCAGCAAATTAAACAAATTGTATTTCTACCCAGAGATGGAAGAGGGAAATATGGACATAAAGCAAATGTTTTATAAATTTTCAAAAAATAGTGATTCATGGGAGTTCCCATTGTGGCTCAGTGGGTTAAGAACCCGACTTAGTGTCCTGAGGATGTGGGTTCAATCGCTGGCCTTGCTCAGTGTGTTAAGGATCCAGTGTTGCCACATATGGCTCAGATCCAGTGTTCCTGTGGCTGTAACTTAGGCCTGCAGCTGCAACTCCAGTGCTGCCTGGGAACTTCCATATGCTGCAGGTGCAGCCCTAAAAAGAAAAAAGAAGGAAAAATGCCAAAAAAATGATTCATGGATGCCAACCATATATGCACAAAGGTAGTTCTCATACAACTTAGATTTGGGGAAAATTGGAAATAATATAAAGACCTTGTAGTTACTGAGAAGTTATGAGGCATGGAAAACATGGACTAATATGTTATATTTATAAAAATATTTTAGTGATAAGGCACACTGCTTATGTGATATTATGTGAGAAAAGATTAATTTATAATGCATTGTAATCTTAAACAATTTTTAATTGAAAATGAAAGAAAATATTTTCTAATGTTCACGGTACCCGTAGGTGGAAAGATTGATTTCTCTTCCTCTCTTCCATATTTTCTGTTATAAACATGAGTTTCCTTGTAATAAGACAAAGAAGATTTTTTAAGTAAAAATTATTAAGTACTCATTATTTAGAGACTTATTGATTATATTCCTTTATTTAACATACTTTTATATAGCACTTTCTAATATAGCGTCAGGACTGTGTTAAGTGCTTTGCAGATGTTAATACAGTATTAACTCTTGGTATTATTTCTATTGAGAAATAATGTCTCTGTCAGGAATGAATTTTGGCTACAAGCAACAAAACGGAACTATATTGGCCTAGTGAGAAATCGAGAATTGGTTGATTTCAGGGTTGATTCGGGGGATCAGTGAAGTAAGCTTTGATAGAGAGCTTAGCATTTACCTCATGGTTACAACACGGCTGCAGAAGCCCCTCACAACTCATTCGCATTCAAAGCCAGAAGAAGAGGGGGACAGTGTCAACCATGTCAGCTCCCTTTTTATCATGAAATCCACACTTTTCCCAGAAGCTCTTCCAGCATTGTGCTGGAGGGGTTCCCAAGTATGTAGGGAACCAAGATTGTTTAGACTAGTGGTTCTCGTGTTGGGGGAAGGGGTTGGAATAGTGGGGGCATGCGTTTTCATAATGACCAGGAAGTACAACTACTTTTTAGTTGGGATAGGAGATGGCTGCTGGTCCTTTGAAGTTCAGGGTAGCCCTGCACATGGAAGAACTGCCTTGCCTAAAATACCACTAGTGACCCGGTGAGCAATAGTCAGGAGCATCATTTAGGTCTGGGCACATTGCTGCTAGGACAGAATTGGGATTCTGTTTACAAGGAAGGAGAGGGGAGTGAAATGGATATTTGGCTAGCAAGTAGCCATGTCTGCCACCATTCCCTTTCCTACCATGAATCTGGTTGGTGTTGTAATTTCAGGCTGTTTGGAATTAATCTGTGACTTTCTCTTTGTCCTGTGGAGTTCCAGGTGGCACAACAGTGCTAGTTGAGCTGACTCCTGACATTCATATCTGTGGCATCTGCAAGCAGCAGTTTAACAACCTGGATGCCTTTGTGGCTCACAAGCAAAGTGGCTGCCAGCTGACCAGCACATCTGGGGCAACACCCAGCACAGTCCAGTTTGTATCAGAGGAGACAGTTCCTGCCACCCAGACTCAGACCACCACACGAACCATCACCTCAGAAACCCAGACGATCACAGGTAAGAGTGGGTGATGGGGGAGTCACTTAGGGTTGGCCTGGCTATGCCCAGATGCCTCCGTAGAACTTGTTAAAAGTGTAGCTACCCAGGGTCCACCCCCTAGGGTTGCTGATTCATTATTTTTAACAAGCTCCGCTGGGAAGCCAGCTGCCCAGCCAGGTTTGGGCACTGCTAGGTTAAAGCATTAAGTGGTAGCAGTTGTAAATTGTTATCAAATGCTAAACAAAACAAACAGACCCACACCAGGTTTCCAAAACAATAACCTCCCTACTAAGAAAAAAAATACTTGCAGGAAATGGTAAAAAGGAAAAAGTGTTTATTTTGGGTGGTGGGAATATATGTATGATTCCTGGATTTACATTATTTGTGTAAAGGGACAAAAAATGATTTTTAAAAATCTATAAACAGGCATTGAAGCCTTCCCTCCCCTGTATGGCCAACCAGGAAGACAGAAAAGTTCATCCTAGTTCTTGATTGGTACGAAATAAATTGCAAATGGATCTACAACTTAAATATGCACAACGCAGCTGTGAAAGTTCTGGAGTAAAAATTATACACACCCAGAGAGACCCAAACTCTCTCTTCTCTCCCTCTCCCTCTCTCCTTCGCTCTCACCACACCCCATACTTATACTTATGTAATCTGCCTTAAGGGACAAGATAGGTAACTTTAAAAATAGGAAGTAACCCACTTAGGAGTTATTACACACACTGTTGATCATGTGGCGAAATGGAGAATATATTCCTTAGACAAAGGCATTCAAATTTTTAAATTAAAATATATATTGATTAATATTGTGCCTACCAAGGAAGGATTCCCTCCCTCAAAAGAGAAACAATTATGTCATGTGGTTGCAAATAAAGTTACTATTTTTCCAAAGTAAAAACAATGTATAAAAAGACAGTTGGGGGAAAAAATTTCAGCACATATATGATGAAGGTCTCATGTCCCTCATATATAAAGAACTCCTAAAAGTCAATAAGAGAACCGTATGTAAAAGTCAGCGGAGTTCCCATCATGGCTTACCGGTAATGAGTGTGACTAGCATCCATGAGGACACCAGTTCAATCCCTGGCCTTGCTCAGTGGGTTAAGGATCCAGTGTTGTCATGAGCTGTGGTGTAGGTCACAGACACAGCTCAGATCCCATGTTGCTGTGACTGTGGCATAGGCTGGCAGCTGTGGCTCCTATTCAACCCCTAGCCTGGGAACCTCCATATGCCATAGGTGTGACCCTAAAAAAGATAAAAAAAAAAAGAAAAAGCAAAGGGCAGCATGTGATATCCAAGGCCTACTAAAGGTAAAAGGATGCTCCATTGCCTTAGTAATTAAAGAACTACAAAGCAAATACTGCTTTCCTTTCCTTTCTGGAAATGTAAATTCATATTACCTAGGCAATTTTGTGATCGCTTTCAAACTTTAAACCTTACACTTAAAATCTTTCAAATTTTAAAATGTATAGAAACACATCTACCCATTAAGTGCACTTCTGGGTATTTATCCCATAAAACTTGATAAATAAATGTATAGGGTATTTACTTACAGTATTTTCTATAAAGAAAATGGAACTTTTGTATGTAGATGTCAAGGGGAGATTAGATGAGTAAATACCAGAGATGAATAATGAATAGTAATCTAATAGATAAATTCAGATACTAGAATATCATTTCACTTTGAAAAGGAGACCTAAATCTGTATACAGACATAGATTCTCCAGGTAACTGTGAAAATACACATAGTACATATAATACCATAATACATATATAGTATTATGTTTCCTTGAACATAATGCATATATAGTATTGCATTCAAGGAAAGCCTCTAAAACTAGAATGAGGCAAGTAAAGTTAATGAGAGAAGTAAGCTGTGCATGAGGTATTAGGGAGTAGTGGGGACTGTGGTAGAGAAAGCTGCTCTATGGATCCAGTCAGATATTTGGGTTTCTCTGAGAAAACAAAAAATGTAAAATTTCTCAGATTTTAAAACTTTGTTGACCAAAGTACATTTATGAGCCTCACTGAGCCCTCCAGCAGCTTCTGGTTTATTCTCAGTGTTTACCAAAGAGTAAGTCTGGAATAGAAGAGTGGAGAACATCTGAAGTGGGAGTATCAACTTTTTACCTTCTCAGTTGTATATTGGTGTGGGGTCTGAATTTTTTGGCTGTAAGCTAAGTTTTGTGTTTGTTTCCCTAATGCATCCAAAATAATGTTTCTGCTGAATTTTCTAAGCATTGAAATATAATTGATCATCTTACAAACCTTAATGAGATTACCTTGAGGTCTTCCCACTTTCTCCTGAATTTATCTTAATTCTGATCTTAGAGGAAGTCACCCAGAAAATGTTAAAACTGAAAACCACCTTACCGATGGGCCTGGTATGACGTTCTTATTTTATAGCTGGAAGGAGTGGGGCTGTGGGTGGGGATGAGACATGGCCAAGGTCTCACTGCAAGTCAGGACAGTGCTGGGACGCAAGTGCTTTGGCCTTTACCCTAGTGGCCTTCTCCCTGAAGCCTTAGTGTTTGGTTACCCATCCTCAAAAATAAATTCCCAGTGAGTGGAGTTCCCTGGTGGTGCAGCAGGTTAAGGATCCAACATTGTCACTGCAGTGGCTGTGGCATAGGTTCAAACCCTGGCCCAGAAACTTCCACATGATGTGGGTGTAGCCTACACCACAGCTCATGGCAACACCGGATCCTTAACCGAGTGAGCAAGGCCAGGGATCGAACCTGCAACCTCATGGTTACCAGTCGGATTCATTCCCGCTGTGCCACAACGGGAACTCCTAAGCTCTTATTCTTTGTGGAGTGAATGCACAGTGGCCAAAATCCCACGTGCAAGAGTGAAGCTGAGCCCACACCAAGTAACAGCTCCTTCTTCTCTCCTGGTTCTTTGCTCAAAGGCGTTCATCCTCCTCTTAGCATTTCCATTGCCATCATTCACACTGACCATGCCTCAGGTTTGACTACTTCTCTGTACGCTCAGACCAGGCCTGGAATCCTCTTTGTGTCCAGCTGACAATGGCACCAGCTGCACAGTGTTGACAGAAGCTCCAAGTCCACTGCTGGACTTTTATCCCAGTCTTGCCACCCTGGCCCATGGGCCAGCCGCTTCCTCTGCTTAATGTTCCGTAGCTGTGGAAAAGGGTTAGCTTGGTACCCAACACTATTAGGTAATAGTTTTGGGTGCTTGACACCTAGTACCATTGGGTTATTATGAGGACTCTGCGATAACCCACAAAGGACCTGGGACAGAGTCATTGGGCTTAATAAATGACCACTTTTATTAATGGAGAGACGAGCGAGCAGTGGTGAGCAGATGATGGATTTGCAGGTTGCCACGTTCTCCACTCGACTCAGCTGATCTTCCTGATGGCTGCATCTCTGCTACAAAACAAGCAGAATCTTGCTTTTTTTCTCTTTCCTTTACACTATTTAGTTTGATTTTCTGGGCCCGACTCCTCTGAAGTTTGGGCTTCAAGGTTGCACAAGAGGCAGTTCCCAGACGTGCCTATGAACGCAGGATCCACCTGGGAGCTTATTAAAGATACCGGTTCCCCAGGCTGCACCTCTGAATCCGAGTCAATGAGACTCAGGCATCTGCATTTTTAACAAGCTCCCAGGGGCTTCAAGGCCTTTACCCAGCTTGAGGTCATTCACTGCCCTAGGCCACAGTCCAAGTTCCCACCCTGGCAGATTCCTTTAAATACTGGCATCCAGGAGTTCTCTGGGTGTCTTCAGAGCTCTGGGTCTCAGGTTCGATCCCAAGCCTGGCACAATGTGTTAAGGTTCTGGTGTTGCCACAGCTGTGGCGTAGGTCGCCTTCAGTTCAGATCTGATCCCTGGCTCAAGAACCCCTTATGCTGCGGGGCAGCCAAAAATGAATGAATGAATGAATGAATACCGGCATCCAGACGTCGTCCAGGGCTGTTTGTCTGTCTTTGGTCCTTGATTAAACCAGACTCTTCCTCACTCAGCTCATTGATCTTCTCTTGACTCACTGATGTGACGTAAAATGTATTCTCTGCCTGCTCGCTTTGAAAGGTGCCTGCTGTTTGGCATTTAAGAACTTTCCTATAGGAGCAGTTAAATTAGATATTGATGCTGAGGAAAATAACAGCATCCTACATACATTTTCTAAGTTCATGGCTTAAGGTTAGGGGGCTTTGGAGTCTGGCTGCTGAATTTGAGTCTTGGCTGCGAAAGCTTTAGGAGCTGTGTGACCAGTGCTAATTATATGAGCTCTTGGTGTCTCGTTTTTAGAGTGGGGACAGTGTAAATCAACTACAATTCAATAAAACGTTAAAAGATGAAAAGTTAAAAATTAGAAAAAATATGGAGGGGACAAGAATAAATAGAAAGGCCACAGAGCTTCTTAGTGGAGAGTCTGGGGTCCAGAGCCAGACTGCCTGGGTTCAGATCTCGGCTGCTAACCAGGTAACCTTGGGCAGGTGACTTAGTGTCTCCATTTTCCCAACTGTAAGATGGGAGTAATGACAGTCCTCACCTCAAAGGGTCCCATCTGGGCTTCCATGTACACCCACGTGGAAGACAGCGTCAGGGTTAGCTGTCATTATTTAGCAAATTAGGGGGCTGTGAAAATTAAATGAAACAGCACATGGAAAATTTTGCCTAGGGCCTGGCTCATGGCAAGCCCCTAGCCAATATCTGTTGAATTATCACTGAACCTAGAATGATCTTTCCTGACTCTTCTGCTTAATTCCTGCGTTTTTAGTTCCCAGGTTAAAGGTCACCTCCACCTGGAAGCTATAGCCATGATTCCCAACCCCCTACCCCGCCCTGCCCTGCCCCACCACCCCTGAGGTAGGGGCTTCACTGCTTCCCCGCCAACACTTAGCACAGTTGCAATTTATTTAGTACCAAGCAGTCTTTAGCCAGAGAAGTGAATTCAGATGCACCTGGGGATCAGGCAGTGGCAGCGAATGCAGCCTCGTGTCCACTGTGATGGGGGTATGGGCAGGCCTGTGACAACCAGCTGAGGAGGAGGAAGGCAGCCCCGAGACAGAGCCAGGAAGCCTCGGAAGCATTGCCAACTGGGCTGGCTCTCCTGGGTGGGCCATGCTGTTCTCCTGCTGAGTACAAACAGTTTAGCAGAATGTCTCTATGAGACAGGGCGACTCTGTGACTATGGTGGAACAATCGTCATATCCGAGTCACAGAACACCCGATGTCCCCTGCTCCCTGGCTGATCGGAGTGCCTGTTACAGCTTTAGCCTCCTCTGCTTCTTGGTAATAGTTTTTAAGATATCAAATCATAGACTTGTCTCTGCTTCCCGACAGCTTCCAACGCAGACTTCCTTGAACGTCCCCCAAAGTCATCTTACATGAACCCCAAACCTCTAATACTCTTAAGTCTTTTCTAGCACCCTCTTACTGAGCCCCTCCATGGCTCCCTGATGTGAGGTTTCCCTCATTGTAATGAGTAATCAACTTATTCAACTACAGGTATGTTCCTGGCCATCTGTGGCCAGAAGTCATTGACCTAGGGAGACTCAGCCCACTTAATTGATTTTGTTTTTTTGGCGCACCCATGGCATATGGAAATTCCTGGGCCAGGAATTGAACCCCACTACTATGCCACAGCAGTGACTCCCGACACAACAGTCACAGCTGGTTCCTTAACCCATTAGGCCACCAGGGAACTCCCATCTAGTTGATTTTGAAACCCTTCAAAAAAAGAAAAATCTGAATGCTCAATTTGGCCTGTGGGTCTCAAAATCTTGATCTAATTTCTAATTTACTAGACGGTAAATCTCCCTGCAAGCAGAGACTTTAAATCAGTCTCGTTTTCCTCCCACCCAGCACCAGGCCTGGCACATGCTAGGCGCTCAATAAAACAGTTAGCAAATGAGTGCAGGAAAGGGCAGCTATAAGGATTAAATTCGTTAGGGTGCATGCAGTTCATGGCATGGCGTCTGCCGCATCGTGAGGGCCCAGTGAGGGCAGCTGAGAGACTGTTGTGGGCCAGATGCTGGAGCTGAGATAAAGGAGATGCTTGGCCCTGGAGAATTCCAAGCTCATCAGGGAGGGGAGGAGAATTTCATTGTAAGATATACAAGCCCAGCCATCTGTGACAGGTACAACCTCGTGCAGAGTAGATTGGTCCCAATGGGGGAAAAATGATGAGTGAGATCAAAGGGATAATAGGCTTTGAAAAGCTCACTGGCCTTTGGGAGGAAGATGGTGGGCTTTTCTTTCTGGAGGTCTGGAGGTGGAGAAGTTCAAGGCACGATCTGATAATAGTGACTGGAGTTGCCACAGGGAGTACATGGTAGAAGCTCTGCTTCGACTCTGGCCTTTATTCTGAAGGAGCTGGGGAGTCGTTGAAGGTTGTTGAGCATGTGAGTAATTTAGTAAGACAAACTGTATAGTGATTTGCCAGGAAGATCTGGCAAATAATTATCTGGCAATAATAATCATGACATCAGCAGCTAATTTCCTTGTAGTGCTGATTATGTGCCATACACTTTTCTAAGTACTCTAAATGAAATAATTTCATGCCTTAAATTGTTAGGAATTTAAATTTAACTTTTAATTTAAAAGATTAAATTTTCACAACATAAATTAGGTGCTAAGAATTATTAGCTCCATTTTATCCATGACAAACTAAAGCTTTACAAAGGAGTTAAATTACTTGACCAAGGTGACAGAGTCTGAAAGTGGCAGAAAAGGGCCTCAAAGCCAGGCTGCCTGGCTGCATACTCTGCAGTTGACTGCACCACATTCCCCCTTGGGAAAGTCCTCACTGCCATGTTTCTAAAAGAACCACCTGGAGCTTCAGTGAAAAATGCAAATGCCCAGTCCCCCCCTCCACTTAAGGATATCATCTGGGACAGTCTGAGCAGAGTCCTGGGAATGGGAACCAGCCAGTGAAGGCTTGGGTCAGTTCAAATGCTTTCAGTTGCTCTTGATAACACTCAACTACAAGAGGGCTGGACTGTAAGACATTGCTTATCTCAGGACAAGAACCAGCACGGCAGACCTAGGGTCTTTGCATCTTCTTGCCGTCCTCAGCCGGAGTCCTCCTCATGGCCACAAGGTGGCTGCCACAGCTCTCAGCCTCAAGTCTTCACTCAGCCCTGCCCACGGATGGGGAAAGGGGGAGCTTCACTTTATCAGACGGGAAACACTTCTCCAGATCCCATTGACTAAGGTGGGTAACATGCCCACTTCCTATGTCCAATTCCACTGACTCGGAGGTAGCCAGGGAAGGAAGGGACAAGAAAGAGGGGCTTAGTGTAATCCAATCCCAAGAACCCCCGGAAGAGCCACATACCTGCCACTACCGATTAGAACACACTAGAGCAGGGGTTCTCACAGCCGGCATGCAGAAGAATTACCTGGAAAACCTGCTTTAAAATACAACTATAAGTATACCAGACAACACCCAGATTTCTGCATCAGAATCTCTGGTACGTGATCCATTTTGAGAGACGTTGGACCAGGAGAAAGGCAAGAAAGGACCAAACCACACTATCTTAGCCCCAGTTTCTAATTCCAGGGCAAGGCGGGTCTGATTGGTCCGGCTTCTGTGCAGGTGTCTCCCCCCAGGCCAATCAGCTGCGGCAGAGAGAGGAGGGTGGGACGAGGCTCACCCTGCAGGGCCCACGGGGTGGCTGGGCTGCTGTGCCCACGCAGGATGTGCCACAGGGGGAAAACACGAGTAGCATGAGACAACTTTTCCTTGCAGGGTGAAGTGGATTTTCTCTCAGGTGAATTCTGAGTTTGCATTTGAATCCAGTCCCCTAAGTGTGAATCCTGAGCAAGGACAGTATTGGAAGAAACATGCAATAGCTTGGACTGTATGACAATGAAGGAATATCCTTAATGTGTAAAGGTCATTTATAAGTCAGTGAGTCAAAAGTCAAGAGGAGGGAAAAAAAAGGAGCTACAATCCTGAGTAGACAGTTCATGAAGAAGGTGTGTGAACAGATAAAAAACGGTGAAAGGAGCTACTCTTTACCTATAATGAAAGAAATGCAAATTAAATTAAAATTGTTTTGTTCTGTGAAATACTCTGTGTGATAGCCAAGGTGAAGGGGAGAATGTACATTGATATAGATTTTTAGATTTTTTGGAGGGGTCTTTTCTCCCCCCCCTTTTTTTTTTTTGGCTTTTTGGAACTGTACCCTCCGTATATGGAAGTTCCAGGCAAGGCGTCAAGTCAGAGCTACAGGTGCTAGCCACAACCACTCGGGATCTGAACCGCCTATGTGACCAACGCCTCAGCTCATGGCAACTCTTGATCTTTAACCTAGTGAGCGAGGCCAGGGATCAAACCCACATCCTCACAGATACTAGTCAGGTTCATTTCCACTGCGCCACAATGGGACTCCTTGGAAGGGGCTTATAATTATGAATCACTAAACAGTAATTTGACCTAGTTCTTCGGCTTTGAGGAAGGTATCCAGAAACTAGGAAGAAGTTAAAACTTGGGGGTAGGTGTTGCTTACAAAGGTAAACACCTAGAAACCAACTCAGTGTCCAAAAAAGGAGAATAATTCATTTAACTGACAGCCAAAGTGGTGACATATCATGTAGCCATAAGAAATTGTGGTTTGGGTGAATGATAACATGGTAAAATGCTTGCACGTAGTAAAATTGTTTTAATAAACTGTTAAGTTGTTTAATAAAAAAGAATAAACAGTTTAAGCCACGATCACAGATTTATACTTTTAAAATCTACATGGAAAGAATGTGTTAGCCATTTGGTCCATTGTGAATTCAGTCAGTGTTCTTTGAGCCCTTGCACCATACCAGGTTCTGTGTGAGGTTCTGGGAAACGGTGATAGAGAAAACCAGTTGTTGTCCTTGCCTGGCTCATCCAACCAGCTGGAGGAGATGGTCATGAAATACTTTCCCAAATAACTACTTAACGGCAATAGAGATAAGTGCTTTGCAGGAAAAGTGCAGTATGTAATGGGAATAGCATGGGGCAGTTTTTCTTCTCTACACATCTCTGTACTTCCTAGTTTTTCTGCAATTTATGTTTACCTTTGTTTTGAAAAAAATAACACAATTTTCGTTTTCAAAAAGAGAAAGGGATTCTTAAATTTGAGCTTTTAAGCTGGAGAAGGTACAAGCCAAGTAGCTTGGGACATGTGAACGTCTTCAGACATTTGAAGAGTAATTTTGTGGGCCAGGAGCTACATTTGGCCCAGGTGAATCCCGAGGGTCCAAGACACCTGCGGGTCCTAACCTCTGAGAGAAAGGTTTGGGTTCCCTTTGAAATTCATGTGACAATCTTACATTTTAAACAACATCATGAGTGAACAACTGAACACCCAGGGTGCCCCAGCTACAAACCGGGACTGCGTATGAAAAACACGCGTCATGCCCGCTGAGCACCCGGGCCAGCCAGGAGAGCACCGGAGGCAACCACAAAACCGGAAGCAGGTGTGAGGCTGTGAGCTGCTGGGGATGTTGAGGGAGGGGTGGGTTGCTGACCTCGCTAAACTGGAACTTGATTGTTAAGAGCCATGCCTGACAGGGAGACAAGGCCTTGAGCTCTTGCAAAAAGTTAGAAATGAGACCTCCTTCTCTAGGAAGAATGGCCCTGGCTGTTTTCAGCTTCAGTGAAAAGAGGGGCTTGACCGCATTCTTCCCTGGGAGTAGGTCACACCCGCTGCTGGGAGTGCTTCTCCCCTCAGCAGACCTGGGTGCTTGGGGTTGTCCCTGCTGCCTTCACTTCCCCTGGGTGCTCCTGAGGTTCCCAACGGCCACTGCCACTATTTATGCCAAGTCTGAAGACAGACAAGTGACTAACTCTTATTGTGTAACATTGTAGTGCTGTCAGCTGATAACTTTGCAGCACTCATGGTGTGCCCAGCGGGCTGTATGTTAACCTCCTTATGACTTGACTGGAACAGTAAGGTCTAGGCTCTAAGTCACAGCTAACATCCACCCCCATGTTACTGACAAAAGAACTGAAGAACAGAAAAGGGCCTTGGTCAAGTCCCCGTGGCTAATGAGCAGTGGAGACATAAGTTGGTCCCAGGCCAGTGTGAACACACACACACACACACACACACACCTTGGTCCCAGGCCAGTGTGAACACACACACACACACACACACACACACCTTGAAATGAATGGCTACTCTGACATCAAACCATACGTAAATGCCCAAAGGGACTCTAAGAGGCAGCCCCTTAGAGATCAAGGCCACCTGAAGGCTTTCCCTGCGTCTTCAGGTTCCTTCCAGACACACTGGAAGGAAGCCAAGTGTAAGGGGGGAATGGGAGGAAGTGGCCTTGATAAAGCCAGCCGGGAGGGTCCACCACTGGGGTAACTGGGTGCTCCGGTGCCCCTTTGTTAGCTGTGCAATTCCAGTCACCTGCAGCTGAATGCTGCTAATCGTTACATGCTTCCGTGTTCTGTATGGAAATGTCACATCCTCACTGAAGCCTTCACAGATCACCTACTTAAAATTGCATCCCCCCACCATTCCCAGGACCGTTCCCCGCTTTCTTTTTCTCCCTCCATGCAGAGTGCAGATTTAAAGTATTTATTGCCTGCACCACTCCCGGCTAGAGTGTCAGCTCCAGGCAGGCAGGGATTTTTGTCCCTTTGGCTCCCTGATGTATTTCACATACCTAGAATAGTGCCCGGCATACAATAGGTGCTGAATAAATCGATGAACAATGACAACAGCAGTAACAGTTTCACATGGCCCATCTCTAGTCCTCACAACAGCCCTAGGAAACAGGAAGAGAAACTGTCCTCATTCTCTGGGTGAGGAAACGAGGCCCGAGAGTAGACTTAAGAGTCCAAGCTCTGGAGCAAATGCCTTCTGGTCTAGGAGCCGTGAACCTTGGCGTGGCTCAAGGGGGATTAACGCCTGCCCCACAAATGATCCTTGCAGTTGGGTGCCTGACTCCCTGTGCTTTCTGCTGCCTGCCCAAGACACCAAAAGCCAGGCAGCAAAGGCAAAAATAGACAAATGAGAAGGCGTCCAACTTCCGTGCATCTAAGTGGAAGCTACCAGTAGAATGGAAAGGCACCCCATGGAATGGGAGGAGATATTTGCAAACGTCTATCTGAGAAGGAGTTCATATCCAGGAATATTTGGAATTTCCATTGTGGCTCAGCGGGTTAAGAACCCAACATAGTGTCCATGAGGATTCGGGTTCAATCCTTGGCCTCGCTCAGTGGTTAGGGATCTGGCCTTACAACAAGCTTTGGTGAAGGTCACAGTTGTGGCTTAGATCCAGTGTTACTGTGGCTGTGATGTGGGCCTCAGCTGCAGTTCCAATTCAGCCTGTAGCCTGGGAACTTCCATATGCCTCAGGTGCAGCCCTAAAAACAAAACAAAACAAAACCCAGAACATTTGGAGTTCCCATCTTGGCTCAGTGGAAACTAATCTGACTGGTATCCATGAGGACCCAGGATTGATCCCTGGCCTCAATCAGTGGGTTAAGGATCCAGCGCTGCCTTGAGCTGTGGTGTAGCTCGTAGACCCAGCTCAGATCCTGAGTTGCTATTCCTGTGCTGTAAGCCAGCAGCTATAGCTCCGATTCTACACCTAGCCTGGGAACTAACATATGCTGCAGGTGCACCCCTAAAAACAAAACAAAATAAAACCAAAACCAGAATGTTCATGTTTCCCCTTTACCGTGACCCACCGTGAAAGTGATGCTAAGGCTTACAGTGGAGGGGCAGCTGGACTGTTAGGAGACAGAGCCCTGCCAGTCTCCCGGGAGGGCGGGACCACAGGCTCAGGGACATCCAGGCCCCAGCACTGACCTCTCAGGAGCTTGTGATGACTCAACAGCTGAGCTGCAGGGAGGGCCTGGCTCCTCACAACCCCTTCCAGCCCGGCGCCTTTGTGGTCACAAAGTGGCAGAGCAGCAAGCTGGGAAGTGGAGACAGCATGACCATCCTAGTTTTATCACCAGAGGTCCCATGTGCTGGAGAAGCCTCAGTCCCAGGCAGAGGGAGGCTGTTGGTCTCTCTGTCTTGATCATTCCCACTGGGAGTTTGGTGCCCAGTCTGTTCAACTCTAGTGACTGGCGTTTTATTAGGACTCAACTGTGGCCATACTTTGGCACAGGTATGAAGCCTGACAACAACCTCACCAAGTGGGTACAGAGACTATCCCCATTTACAGGCGATGAAACTGAGGCTCAAAGAAGCCCCGTAATTGGGCTGAGGTGCCACGAATAGTGGCTGAACCCATACTCTATCAGCTCAAAGGTACATTTTAACAAACCCGGAGTGGGGGCGCAGCCTGGGATCCATGAGATCACCTTCAACCAAATTTGCTTTTGAACAAACGTGACCATCTTACCATCGTTGATCACCTTTTTGTCACTTTGGCAGAGTTTTGTGCATTTTTTGAAGCTATAAGTACTGCATTTAACTGCTGTCTGAAATGTCTTCTGAGATACTGCAGAATGATTCAGGTTGAAGGTGAAAGTAACTGTGCCCAGAAATACCTTGAAACAGGAGCAGGGGGTCAATTTAGTATTAATGAAGCAAATTTTGGTGGAGGAACAGCTGCTGTTCTTGCAAAGCTATCACGGAGAAAGAAAGATGGATTCCCTGGATTAGACGAAGCTGGATTAAGATTTATGGTCTACTGTACAACAGAAATTAAAATGTTGTAAACCAACTATACTTTAATGAAAAATTTTTCTAAAACAAAACAACTCCCCCCCAAAAAAAAAACAAAAAAAGAGATTTATGGTTGAGATGGGTGGAAGGGATTGTCTATACCACTGGTTGTCAAACTTGAGTATCAGAATCACATGGGCAGCTTGTTATAACAAATTGTTGGGTCCACCCCGGAGTTTCTGATTCAGTAGGCGGAGATGGGGGCCTGAGAATCTGCCTTTGTAGCAAGTTCCTAGGTAAGTCCAGCACTGCTGGCTGTGGACCCTGGGGCTGCTGGCTGTGGACCACCCTCTGAGGACTGGCAGAGCAGAAGAAGCAGGAGGAGCAGCTAAGTCCCACAGAGCAGATGCAGCACCTCAAAGGAGGCAAGTGTTGTAGATCAGTGCATCCAAGTGGCTGGGCCTGAAGCTGGAACATCAGTTTGTCAGAATCTTTCAGCCAGCTTTAAACAAAAGTCACTTATTTCTTCCTGCATATTCAATCGAGAAAAATGGAGACCACAACTTTGCTCAAATACCAAACGCTAATAGAGCCCAGGCGTTCTTTGACGTGTGTTGGAACAAAGTCATCAGTGCTAAAGGTGCCCATGAGGTACAGGTCAAAAACTTGGATTTCCTGTCAAATGTTCAATGAAGTCTAAAAGAACTAATTCACACATATAAAATTTATTTCTAAGGAATGTCACTATATATACAAAATTCCTAAGGAGTATGAAAACATTGAATTATAATGTGTTGAATTGGCATCTTTTAAGAATTTATTGTATGTAAAATAATGTTGCGTCTTATAATCTATACATCTTAGATTCAAGTAAATATGATATTTAGAGAAAATATAACTAGCATCTCAGACTTGCGGGATGAGTATTACTGCTTCAGGCAGAACCAAACTAGGGAGCACTGTCAGGCCCATGTTGATATAAAAAGTATACTCTGTAAACACACTGGCAGAAATGTTAGAGGTGGTGCCTCAGTGGCTGAAAGTTGGGAAGCAGTGGCTCTCAAGTTGATTATTAGGGCCTTTCCACCTGACAAGTTTGCCCAGTGAAAAAGCCCCCTGGTCATATTTTCTCCTCTTTGAATCCAAATCTCCATTCAAATTATTATTATTACATGTAATAAAGGAAGAAAGAAAATACATGTTCCTAAATCCCAAACCATAAATTTAATTAACAAAGTAGTCAAAAAAATTAAGTGAAAAAAATTTTTAAAAGAAATTAGACCCTGCCTGTTTTACCTGTGACAATGACAGAATTAAAGACAAGGTGATAAAGATGTTTGGTTTCCTTTTTACTCTTTTTTCCCATAAAATTTCAGTAAGAGTATAGGGAATTTTTTCTTTTGGAGTATTTGTGTTTCGAGAGTGTTTGTAGTTTTGCCCAGATTTCTTTTAATCAGTTCCTTTCCAGTTGTTTGTTAGGATTTTGGGATTAAAGCTTATGAAAGTACCCAAACGCATTTACCTGAAGTTAACAGAAAACCATTAACTACCTGGTGTAAATAGTAGGGACATTTCTTTTTTATTTAATAAGTCTAGATTTGAATGGTTTTCAGGGTTCTGGCTCAATTTCTGATTTTCTGGCTTTCCCTTTATGGTTACAGAATGGCTGCCACAGATCCAGACGTTACATCTTTACTCCAGCATGTCCAAAGACAGAAAGTGGGGCAGCCAGGGAAGTAAGATTGAGCTTTCCTCAACTGCCTCTCTTTCTGCCCCTACCTTTTTTTAAAATCAGAGAGAAAAATCTTTTCCAGAAGCCCCCCAGCTGATGTTCTCTAGTGTCTCATTGTCTGGAATGGGGTCATATGATCGTTCCTAAAAGTAAGGGAGACTGGGAAAGCAATCTAACGTGTTCATTCTCTACAGTGGAAGGTAGGCAAAGGGAATAGCTATTGTTTATTCATAGTATGAAAAGTAATAATCATCATATCTTTCAGTTTCAGCTCCAGAATTTGTTTTTGAACATGGCTATCAAACGTATTTGCCCACAGAAAGCAATGAAAACCAGACAGCCACCGTCATCTCTCTCCCTGCCAAGTCTCGTGCCAAAAAGCCCACGGCCCCACCTGCTCAGAAAAGGCTGAACTGTTGCTATCCAGGTAAAGGCAGCATCGTGTGCTCCTCGTGTAGAGAATGTGACGTGTAACAGGTCCAGGGCTGGAATTTCTGAGTTCCTAACAGCTGGACATAAACATGCTCCCAACTGCCTGGCTTAAAATCAACCCCACAGCATTTGCATCATCGCGTACAACCAGTGTCTCACTGTCTTTGGTCACCAGGCATGTGGGCTCTGGGACTTTTATAGCCACAGGCCTTTGAATGGGTATAGTGAAAATTTCAGATTACTGTGAATTTTTCTTTCTGTGTTATAGCTGGGAAGACATCCAGGAAACTTATTCCTTCCTAACTTAAACAACAACAACAACAAAACAGAACTTTACTTGGAAATAATTTCAGACTTAGGGAAAAATTTCAAAAAGTACAAAAAATTTCTCTATCCTATTCACCTGGAAAAATTTCTCTATCCTCTTCACCCAAACGTTACCATATTACGTTTGCTTTGTTTTTCTTTCTATATAAACGCGTTTTTCCTCCAGAGCTGCAGACATGCTGTGCCTTTACCCCTAAATACCTCAATGTGTGTTTCCTACAGACAGGGAAATTCTTTTATTTACCCACAGTGCAGGAAATTAACATCTACCCGTACTGTTATCTCACTACTCACCTTTACTATCATTTCAGCAATTGTCTCACTTAGGTCCTTCGTATCAAAAGAAAAACATTTTCCCCCATCCAGGATCCAGTTCATGAAAATTTATTGCGTGTAGTTTTCACGTGTCTTCAGTTTCCTTTAATCCTAAGCTTTCGTCTTTCATGGCCATGACATTTTTGTAAAACACAGGCCAGTTATGTTATCGAATGTTCATCACTTTGGATTTAAGTGAAGCAGGTTGAGCAGGAAGCGTAGAAGTGAGGTTACGTCTTCCTTGGTCCATAGTATCAGGAGGCAGATTGATATCTGTCGGGCCCATTACTGTGGGGTTACCTTTCATCACTTGGTTAAGGAAGTTTCTCCCAGGTCTCTCCACATGAAGTGATGTCTCCCTCTGTCATTAATCTTTCCTTGTCTATCATGGACATGGAGAATAGACTTGTAATTGCCGGGGGTCGGGGAAGAGGGATGGACTAGGAATTTGGGGTTAGTGGATGTAAACTATTGCCTTTGGAATGGATAAGCAATGAGATTGTGCTGTATAGCACTGGGGACTGTATCTAGTCACTTACGATGGAGCATGATAATGTGAGAAAAAGGAATATATCTGTGTATGTGTGACTGGATCACCTTGCTGTACAGTAGAAAATTGACAGAACACTATAAACCAGCTAGACTGGAAAAAAAATAAAAATCGTTTAAAACAAAAACTTTCCTTGTCTTTTTAAGGTTGTCAGTTTAAGACTGCCTATGGCATGAAGGACATGGAGCGTCATTTAAAAATCCACACTGGTAAGTGGTTCACAAAGATCCGTTCTCTGCGCTGGGAGCTGGGGATCCAGACAAGTCAGACATGTGATGCGACCCAGAACCTCTCTGGTTATCATGGGAGCACAAATATGTATTAAATAAAAATGAGATGCTGTTTCTACACATAAGTTTGGCAGAAAATGTTTGGAGCAATAAAGTCCAGTGCTAGAACAGATATGAGTGACTTTCGGAGTAGAAATGTGAACTGGCACAGCTATTTTTGAAAATTAATCAAAATTTAAATGCCAATATTCTTCTAATCTGGAGGATATGATCCCAAAAATGGTTGGGGGGAGGTGGAGTGTAACGACTGTTAAGTAGGAAGAAGGGGGAGAAAAGTAACATTTTATTTATGTATCTTTACATTATATCATTGGACACAGTGAGTGTATGTTATTTGGGGAATTTTTTTCCTTCTGGCTACCCCCAGGCATATGGAGTTCCTGGGCCAGGGATGAGATTTGAGCCACAGCTGCAGCCTGCGCCCCAGCTGTGGCAACACGGAATCCTTTAACCCATTGTGCCAGGCTGGGAATTGAACCTGCATCCTGACACTACAGAGACGCTGCCGAGCCCATTGCACCATAGTGGGAACTCCTATCTTTGGAATTTTGAAGAGGGAATTTAATAAGTACTTTTGTTAAAGGAGAGAAAAAGATTGATGCACGGAAGAAAACCATGGTTATTTTTGGTGATTTTAATATTTTTTAGTATATTATTTTTACGTCTCCCAGATTTTCTGCATGGAGAAGGAATTTCCTTTAGACTATTTTATCTTGGTCTTTTTTTTTTTTTAGGGCCACACCCACAGCATATGGAGGTTCCCAGGCTAGGGGTCTAATCGGAGCTGTAGCCACTGGCCTACGCCACAGCCACAGCCACGCGGGATCTGGGCCGCATCTGCGACCTACACCACAGCTCACGGCAACACCGGATCCTTAACCCACTGAGAGAGGCCAGGGATTGAACACTAAACCTCATGGTTCCTAGTCAGATTCGTTTCCACTGCACCACAATGGGAACTCCTCTTTTACACTATTTTAAACAAAGTATTAGATGTTCATAATTCAAATGATACAGACATGTATAAGTTCATAGTATCAATATGCATAAGGGAGGAATGCACTAAAATTTGGCGTGGGCATCACTCATTGCCCATATTCTGCTAGGTAGCCTCAGCCTTTGAAAGACAAGCTATCTGACAGTTATCCTCTGGCCAATGAGTTTCTTCTGGCACTGGGGTCACCATCATATCTGATCAACTTCACAGCCTCATGTCATTTGGGTTTCTTTTATTGATCAGAACCAGGAGTTACTAAGTGTCAAGTGTTGGTAAAGGTTCTCAATGTAACAAGCAATGAATCGCTCCTGGTCTGTTTCCTGTGTTGAAGTTTCATCAGTCGCCCATAGCATATTCATCACTACAAGAGTAAAGGGACATAAGTAATCATGATAATTGGGGAAGCATTATGAAAATATAAATGAGGACAATTGAACTCCACTGCTGCAAATCTCCAGGAGACATTTTCTATTGACAGTTAGCCAAGCTTGGCTGAGGGGACTGGTTTCTGCCTGCCTGCAGCATCTTCAAGTTGGAGAATTGATAGAGTGTCCTCACCTTAGTTACTTTCAGAGAAGAGGGTGTTGCCAGGAGCAACAGCGGTAGGCTCCTTTCCAGCAGAGCTGGCCGAAAACCATCCATCTCCACCAGCATTCGGCATCTGCTCAGCATTGCAGATACACAGGATGGCAACCACAGAAGCCGCTTAGCAGCTGACAACAGTGAGAAACGATTGTTCCTGGACATTTTAGCTTGACTATGAGCGTTTTTATTCATAAATTTATAATCTTTAATACACTTTTAGATGTATTCCTGAATCCCAGATGTTTATTCTATGAGGATAGTCATCAATTTTGACTGACAGTGGCATTCCCATTATGGCTCATTGGAAACAAATATGACTAGCATCCATAAGGATGCAGGTTCGATCCCTGGCCTCTCGGTGGGTTAAGGATCCAGTGTTACTGTGAGCTGTGGTGTAAGTCACAGAAGTGACTCGGATCTGGCATTGCTGTGGCTGTGGTAAAGGCCAGCAGCTATAACTCCGATTCAACCCCTACCCTGGGAACCTCAATATGCCGCAGGTGTGGCCCTAAAAAGACAAAATTTTGGCTGACTATGGATTTTAGTGCTTGGCTATTTAGGATTTGGCCAAAATACGTGTTTGATGTATAAAGTAAAAAGTAAAAATTGTGACTTAGAGCCCACCTCCGTCTGACACATGCCCCCGAATCCGTAATCTTAATAGTCCAGTGTGTCTCATTCTTAACTTTCGGCATGCCTATGCTGGGCCTAAACATACATACAAGTTACTTTTTCCATCTCTTATTAAGTTAATATTATATACACTAGCACTGCAGCTTGCTATTTTTCATTTAATACTAGATGTCTTCCCATATCAGTACGTGTGTGTCTACTTCATTCTTTTCCGTGACCAAATAGGAAGCTGGTTCCATAATTTACATTACATCCATACAGGAAAATACTTCAGCCTTAAAAATTATGGTGAAATGTAATGATATGAAAATGACTGAAATTATTTTAAGCTAAAGAAAGTAGTCAACAGGGAGGCAGTACAGCATTTGGATAAGAAAGTGAGACAGTCCTGGGTTCTAATCCCAGTTGTTAAGAAGATTAAACAAAATCATTCAGAGGCAGAGTACCTTTCAGAAAATAAGTGTTTAGACTGATGTTGGTCAAGAAGGTTTTTGTACACACACACATACAAAAATAATTGGAAAATATACATCACGGCATTCCCATCAGTGGTTAACAAACCCGACTAGGATCCATGAGGATGCAGGTTCGATCCCTGGCCTTGCTCAGTGGGTTAGGAATCAAGCCTTGCTGTGAGCTGTGGTGTAGGTTGCAGACGTGGCTTGGATCCTGCGTTGCTGTGGCTGTGGTGTAGGCCAGTAGCTACAGCTCCAATTCTGACCCCTAGCCTGGGAGCTTCCATGTACTGCTGGTGCGTCCCTAAGAAGACAAAAGACCAAAAAATACATATACATTTACATCAAAAAAGTAGCAGTTGTTCATGGGTGGCAAGTTGACATGTGTGTTGTTGAGAACAGATTGAGCTACTGTAACAAAAGAAGCCCAAACAGCAGCTCACACAAGGTCGAGGTTTATGTCTGTCTCACATAACTGTCAGAGGCAAGCAGGTGGTCTAGGCAAGTAGGCAGCTCTGTCCTAGGAGATCTTCCAGGGTCTTAAGTTCCTTCTGTGTCATTACAGAGCATTAGGTTACATACCCACCACCTGCAGGTATGCTGCCCTCACCTGCTTGTTCTCCCCCGTATCTTTTTTTTTTTTTTGTCTTTTTTCCTTATCTATGGAGGTTCCCAGGCTAGGGGTCCAACAGGAGCTGTAGCTGCCGGCCTTCACCACAGCAACGCGGGATCCGAGCCACATCTGCAACCTACACCACAGCTCACGGCAACGCCAGATCCTTAACCCACTGAGCAAGGCCAGGGATCGAACCCACAACCTTATGCCACATCTGCAACCTACACCACAGCTCACGGCAACGCCAGATCCTTAACCCACTGAGCAAGGCCAGGGATCGAACCCACAACCTTATGGTTCCTGGTCGGATTCGTTAACCACTGAGCCACGACGGGAATTCCCCCTGTGCCTTGGTAACAGCTGGCAAGACAGGTGGAAAGAAGAAAAGTAAGAGGCAAGCGATTTCGTTTTATGAAAGGGACACATTTACCTTCTTTGCCATTTTGATTGACAGGGACTTCTTCCCATAATCCCATCTCTCTGCAAGTGAGGCTAAAAAATGTAGTATTTGGCTCGTCGCCTATGAGTTTTCCTAAAACTTGGAGATGCTTTGTTTTAGGGTGTGTCTCTTATGACAAAGAAAAGAACGAATGGATATAAGATAATATCTCTTACTTAGCTGTACTTTAAAATTTGAAGTTGAATGATATTTTTAATTAATAAGGAATTCATATTCAATGTAGGAAAAAATAGAAAATAACCATTGGCAAAAGAGCAGAAGCAATTCCCGCCTTCCCAGGATATTAGCTCTTTGCCAGTCATCCATCTAGTTTTGGGGGGCTTTTCTCAATATTCTTAGGTGACTGTGTCTTAGTCTTCCTAAGGCAGTAGGAAATTAGCCTTTTTCCTCTTTCATCTTGTTTCCTGATGACATCTCTGTGTGTTTGAAGGTGACAAACCCCACAAGTGTGAGGTCTGCGGCAAGTGCTTCAGCCGGAAGGACAAGCTGAAGACACACACGCGATGCCACACGGGCGTGAAGCCCTACAAGTGTAAGACGTGTGACTACGCTGCCGCTGACAGCAGCAGCCTCAACAAGCACTTGCGGATACATTCCGATGAGCGGCCCTTCAAATGCCAGATCTGCCCCTACGCCAGCCGTAACTCCAGCCAGCTCACCGTCCACCTCCGCTCCCACACAGGTAAGTCCTCTGTGTGGTCCTCGCTTGATGGCCCAGCTTCCTTTTGTTTAAATCACTGGCACCTTCAAGCCTTGAATCACAACCTCAGTGAAAGACCTGGGGATGTTTAGTTATCCCATGATTTGCAGTTTTGCTTTTTGTCTGCTCAGAGGTGCCTTTCTCCATAAAATAGGGGAAAACGTCGTTATAACTATACATACCTTCATGTAGCTTTATAACGTATTCACTAGTCTTTATCAAGGAGATGCACTAAGTTAAATAATGATATTATATGAGCAATGTATTTTTAATAAATGTCTGCAATGGCGTTCCCGCTGTGGTGCGATGGAATCAGCAGTGTCTCTGCAGCACCAGGATGCGGGTTCGATCCTCCTCTGGCACGGTGGGTTAAAGGATCTGGCATTGCCACAGCTGTGTGAAGGTCAAAGGTCGCAACTGCAGCTGGGATCTGATCCCTGGCTCAGGAACTCCATGTGCTGATGGCAGCCAAAAAAGGAAAATGTCTGTGTAATGTATGTTTAGGCATAGCATTCATTTTTTAAAGTATACTCTAATCAGTTCAGCGTTGGACAGCTTGATGGAAAAACTCAGCAGTGCAGGTAACTTAAATCATGTACGCTTTTTTTTTAGCAAGTGTATCTTTTAGCTTTTGATACAATGATGCTGTGTAACAACCACCATAAAAATCTCAGTGGAATATTATAAAAGCATTTATTGCTCACACACTTCAGGTTCGCTGGCTAGACCTTCCATTGATCTTGGCTGGGCTGATACATGTGTGGGAAAGGTCGGGTGTGCAATGGCCTTGGCTGGGGATCTGCTGACTAGGGGTTAGCTGGCTGTCCCTTTGCCTCGACTGGGACAGCCTGGCTCTGCCTTGCTTATCTCATAGCCTCCCTCTGGGACCAGTGGGCTACTCCAGGCTTGTCCTTCTTATGACAGCGGCATGGCAGACAAACAAGGACGCCCCAGTGCGTGAGCTCATTTCAAGTCTCCGCTTGCATCCCATTGGCTAAAACAAGTTAGATACTTGGGCCTGGTGTCAAGGGAAGGGGCTGAGCTCACCCACAGTGGAAGGTCATCACAAGGTTACACGGCAGAGGCGATGTTTGCACCAATCCCAGTTCACTCCACCATCATTCACATCGATGTGACATACAGATGCATTCACGCCCTCCCAAGGACCCCACAAGTCACATCCAGTCATAGGATCAGACTTAAAAGGATCTTATTGTCTCTATCAGGTAGAGATATGGCTTCTCCTGACCTAGAGCCTTTTGAAATAAAAAGACAAGTCATCTGTCCCCACCCTGCCAACAGCCAATCGTGAAACAGCCAGGATACTTAACAATAATCCTGCTGTTGCAAAGGGGAAGAACAGGAGGCACTTGGCCGTCCCCGGTCCACAGATCTCTGGAATCCCTCCGGGCAGATGTTTCCAGGTCCCCCCCTCTGGGGGCAGAGAATGCGTGTTGATTAGGCCTTGACTCAGCTGCCTGTTTTTTCTCTTGGTCCAGCGGAGCATCCTTTCACCACCTTCCTTAACCGCTTCTGAAAAGGAGTGGAGAACGTACCTTTGAGACACTCTCAGCCTGCTTCCTGCCTACGGAAACTGAGATCTTCTTGGATTTTATTTTGGTCTAGTCTGGCGACAGCTTTGCTGGTAGAGCTGTCTTAAAAACTCTGAGACTTTCCTGTGTATCATATTTGTGTTAAAAGCCACAGCCACAGTTCTCTTGGAGGTTTGTCTTTCCTCTAAACCCAATTAGAGGCACTTTTGGTTTATGTAGCATTTTGTAGACCAAACCCTGGGAGACTTTTAGGCATCCTTGTCCAGCTGAGAGAACTGACTTGGCACTGTCTTTATTCTTTTGGAAACTTTCACTGAGAACCTCATGCTTACATCCCTCATTTCTCACTCCTCCCCCTAAGATCAGTTCCCTGGAGATGACTTTTGTCCCCAGGCTGGTGTCCTACTTTGAAAATCGTTTGCTGGTTGGAGATGAGAAACTTCATCTAAGCCAGCACATCTGATTTTCTCCAGATTCCATTTTGAAAATGGCCAGTTCTCTTCTTTCTTGTGGTACATTATCATAGGCAGCTTCAATAGTGCGCTTGCTCAAGTCCCAAATTCATGGGGTACATTTTCTATCTTCTAAGTTACCACTGGTGACAGTTTTACCCAGTGTTTGCCATTTGGCAGTGTGCATTTATCAGCCTCTATCTGCCACCCAGTCCCAAAGCCAGTGCTACATATTTTAGTTTTCTGTTATGGCAGCCGTCTGTTTCTGGATACCAATATCTGTATCAATTATCTACTGTCAAAATAATGCAGTGTAACAATCCCCACCCACCCACACAAAACCTCAGTGGATCCAACAACATGCCTTCTCTGTTCACGTTCGGGGGTCAGCTGGGCGTCATCTGGACAACCCTGCTGATCTTCGCTGGGCTCACCTACAAATCTGAGAATCTGCTGGCTGTGGGCTAGTTGTCCACTGGCCTTGGCTAAAGTATTCCAGGCCTGCTCCACACCTGTCATCCTCCTCCTGGGACAGGCAGGCTAGATCAGGCTTGACCTTCTCGTGGTGATGAATGACAGACGCACCAGTGAGCAAACCCCAATTCACAAGCCCATTTCAAGCCATTATTTGTATCAAGTCTAGTTAACATACCACTGGCCAAATCCAGCGACCATTGAGCCTGTTTCCATGGGTCATGGCAGGTCATCCTTCCTCTGTTGGGAGAGCATGCATAATTACATACACGCGGAAGCCATGGCTACAGGGAGGGTCAGGAAGTAGGGGGAATTCAGGGACATTAATCTACTGCAGCAACTTAAGACACTGGCATAACTGGTGCCCATCTGATTTTCTTCAGAAATCTCCCCAGCCTATGTTAGAGGTGCTGAAGGATTCATTTAGGGAAGCGGTTACCCCTTTTATAAGTAGTATCTTTAAGTTGGTTTAGAAGAGGTATAGTTTCTAAAAATTTGTGTGTATGTCATTTATGCAGTGTCTCCAGGGACTCTTCATTTCCCTTTTATAAATATGCAGCACTTATTAAAATTTACAGTTTGTAAAATTAATAGGATTTTGTTTTTAGGCTTCCATCGCTTTGACTGACTACATTGTCTTAGCAGCAAGATAAACTCAAGAAAGATCAGGAAGTTCCCTTGTGGCGCAGCAGGTTAAGGATCTGGTGTTGCCACAACTGCGGCGCAGATTTGCTCCCTGGCCTAGGAACTTCCACATGCCTGTGGTTGCGGCCCCCAAAAAAGAGAGAAAGATCTGTCTGCTTATCAGTTGCTTATTCATTGAGCAACAGTCATTAAGTCCCCACCAGGTAGCAGACACTGAAGGGGTCCAGTCGTGGGCAGGAGCGAACATAATCGTTATTAACTTTAGAGAGCTTACCCGTACTGGGGCTAGTCTGTGGTGAAAAGGAGAAAGAAGATGACGGTGATACAGAGATTTAACCCTTTGCTTTCTTGTTAAAACGTGTTTTTAAGCTCTGTGCCTCAGCTCTCAGATTTGGTTCTCTGTTTTTTCTGGATTTGACCTCTGCTGATTGCTTAAAAAAAAAAAAAGGCAAACAGATCATCACTAATTTGGGCAGTGATGTGACTAGAAGACTTAGTAGAACATTCTGGAGCAGAGATTCTTCCTCTGCGCCCACAAACACCACCATCCAGGGGTCCGTGAGTAGAATACAGGAGGTCTAAGAACCTGTGGGAAAAAATTACATCTTTTTCACTAACCTTACCGAAATGTGGTGTCCTTCAATTACGAAAATAGGCATCAGTCTGATGACAGTGCATGTGAACTTGTCACCCATAGAAATGACAGCTCTTTCTGTAACAAGGGTTTTTTGATGGATCAAAATATTGTTTACTTTCTTCTCTGTTTAGAAATTATTGTAGTCACTGGATCCGCCGTTAGAGCACATTACGTAATGCATTGATAAAGCACATGCATTGCCGTATCACACTTCTTTTAATTTTTTACTAGCTTTCAATATAATTAGTTTCTTTGGTATCCCTACTGATTTTTATTTTAGTCTGCTTTGCGCTTTTAAACATTATCCTTAGAATGGGTCCATAGATTTCACTAAACCACTGAAAGGGGTCTGTGGCATAAAAAGGTTAAGAGCAACATGCTAAGGCTGAAATCAGCAAACATCTTTTATCAAGAACCAGAGGACGTATTTTTTTAGGCTTCGCGGGCCATGCAGTGTCTGTCACAATTATTCATCTCCACCATTGTCACATGAAAATAACCATAAACAAACAGGCGTGACTGGAGTTCTCGTTGTGGCGCAGTGGAAACGAATCCGACTAGGAACCATGAGGTTGCCGGTTTGATCCCTGGCCTTGCTCAGTGGGTTAAGGATCTGGCGTTGCCGTGAGCTGTGGTGTAGGTTGCAGATGCGGCTTGGATCCCGCATTGCTGTTTGCTGTGGCTGTGGCTGTGGCATAGGCCGACAGCAATAGCTCCAGTTAGACCCCCTAGACTGGGAACCTCCATATGCTGTGGGTGCAGCTCTAAAAGAAGAAAAGACAAAAAATAAATTTTTTTAAATAATAATAAAACAAACAGGCGCGACTGTGCTACAGCAAAACTTCATTTACAAAAACAGGCTGAGGGCTGGACTTGGCCCACGGTCTGTATCGCTTGCATTCCTTGTTCTAGAGTTTTGTGTGAATGATCTCCTGGGCATTCAGTCATGCAAAGCACTGTTTCGTGTGGGGCTTCTCCATTTTCTAGCTTCTAGCTTGTTTAATTTGCTCCCTGCCACCTTCAATTGGATTTATTTAACAGCTCGTTGTGATCTTATAGGTCTTAACACCAAAAATCCGGAACACAATCCCACTCTTTTGAACTTACGAAAAAAAAAAAAACATTGGTCATATGTACAGATAATCACCTAGCATCTAAGAATACCAGCTTTGGAATCAGCCTGGCATGGAATCCAGGCTCAGCCGTGTGTGACTGGGTGACCATGAACAAGTTATGTAGTTCCTGTAGGCATCAGTCTCCTCATTGTATAGTAGTGTTGATAATAATATTGATATTAGTGCTTTTGGGGAAAAGTGACTCTGGCTTGGATTATGAGTGTCGGAAAGGAAGACACGTGCACACGGGGAGATCTCAACAAGGCTCTTCTACAGAAGGGCGCAAGTGCTCAAAAAGCATGCCTGAAACAGGGAAGACCCCCACACACACATTTATCCCTAACAAGGTGGTACGTCTGTCCCCTTCCCACGGGTCAGGTCAGGGTGCACATTCTGCTCGGTTGACTAATTTGAAACGAATTGTTCCTGGGAGAAGAGGGGGGGGGCGGGGGTCAGAGGAGGGTGTCTCAGACAAAGCAGGAACAAAATGGAGTAACCAAGACATCCTTTGATAGAAAAGACATATGTTAATTCTCACAGTACCCACCTCATGGGACTGTCAGAATCATCCGACGAGACCGTTCTTGTGGAGTGCTCAGCAGAGAGCCTGCCATCCTGGAAGCAAATGAAGAATCTTAGCTACTGTTGTTTGGCTTGCTTAAACAATATTGCAATGGGCGGGGGCACCAATTTGCTGGAATAATCAGTGCCTTAGTTGATTTGGACTTGGCCTTCACTGAGGAAATAAATTCGGAATATCGTGTCCTTTCAGATGTTTGCAATTTCGCTTTTCCTGTTCATCTTTCACCGAACATGAATAAAAAAAAAAAAAATCAAGCAGCTGGATTTTGTAACTTCACCAGTAAAGAACGCAGCTGGCAGTGTGGGATAAATAAATTGTGTGCAATAAACACATCTTTATTAATAAAAATCTGCATGAAGTATAAGCTGGGCGTTTCCATCACTGTAAAAAAAAAAAAGATACTCTGATGAGTGAGCACTGGAGCTGACTGATTTGAAAATGTGCTCTTGAATCTGTTACAACATGTTAATTCAATCAAAATCAACGGATTCTGCGAAATTATACAACTGTGAACAGTTCACTAGCAGAGTGAGCAAATAGGAACCATAGCTTGATTGTTTTAAAAAATCTGCCAAGTGTATTCACAAATCTTATTTATTGGGGACAATTAAGCAGCTTGATTTTCAATCTCCATTTTTCTTCTGGGTGTTGTAGTGGTGATCGAGCACCTTAAGCCTGTGGCGGTTGTTTAAGTTTGGGAAAAGGAGAGAAGCCCCCGACCCCTCTTTTTTTTTTCCTCCCAGGGGCTGCTAGGAGCTGCAGTTAGAAGGTCTCCACCCGCCTGCCTTGGTATAAGCGATTATCTGGTGTGTGCTGCGGGGGGATCCGCTGTGGTTGTTTCCTGCCTGTTCTTATCGAAACTCACCTTGTGTTGACAGGGGACGCCCCCTTCCAGTGCTGGCTCTGTAGCGCCAAGTTCAAAATCAGCTCGGACTTGAAAAGGCACATGCGCGTGCACTCGGGGGAGAAGCCTTTCAAGTGCGAGTTCTGCAATGTCCGCTGCACCATGAAGGGGAACCTCAAGTCGCACATCCGCATCAAGCACAGTGGGAACAACTTCAAGTGTCCGCATTGCGATTTCCTGGGGGACAGCAAGGCCACGCTGCGCAAGCACAGCCGGGTGCACCAGTCCGAGCACCCCGAGAAGTGCTCCGAGTGCAGCTACTCCTGCTCCAGCAAGGCCGCCCTGCGCATCCACGAGCGCATCCACTGCACCGACCGCCCCTTCAAGTGCAGTTACTGCAGCTTCGACACCAAGCAGCCCAGCAACCTGAGCAAGCACATGAAGAAGTTCCACGGGGACATGGTCAAGACCGAGGCCTTGGAGAGGAAGGACACAGGCCGGCAGAGTAGCCGCCAGGTGGCCAAGCTGGACGCCAAGAAGACTTTCCACTGCGATCGGTGCGATGCCTCGTTCATGCGCGAGGACTCGCTCCGCAGCCACAAGCGGCAGCACAGTGAGTACAGCGAGAATAAGAGCTCGGACGTGACTGTCCTGCAGTTTCAGATCGACCCCAGCAAACAGCCCGCCGCGCCCCTCGCTGTGGGGCACCTCCAGGTGCCCCTCCAGCCCAGCCAAGTGTCCCAGTTCAGCGAGGGTAGAGTCAAAATCATCGTGGGACACCAAGTTCCCCAGGCAAACACCATTGTCCAGGCTGCAGCCGCCGCAGTGAACATTGTGCAGCCCACCCTGGTGGCCCAGAACCCAGAGGAACTGCCAGGGAACAGCCGGCTGCAGATCTTGCGCCAGGTCAACCTGATCACCCCTCCGCAGCCCTCTGGGTGTCCCAGCGAGGCAGCCGCGATGCCCCAGCCAGCCGTCCTGCTGACCACCCACGACCAGCCGGATGGAGCCACTCTGCACCAGACTCTGATCCCCACGGCCCCCGGCGGCCCCCAGGAAGGCTCTGGCAACCAGACTTTCATCACCAGTTCAGGCATCACTTGCACTGACTTCGAAGGTTTGAACGCTCTGATTCAGGAGGGGACCACTGAGGTGACCGTGGTCAGCGACGGAGGCCAGAACATTGCTGTGGCCACCACGGCCCCGCCCATATTCTCCACCTCCCAGCAGGAATTACCCAAGCAGACCTACTCCATCATCCAGGGAGGCGCCCACCCAGCTTTGCTCTGTCCTGCGGATTCTATACCAGACTAGGGTGTATAAAACAAAAGAAAGGGAGGGCAAGGAATGACAAAAAAAAAATCAGAAATAGAATTCTGTAAGAGGTTTGCCCTTAATGTTTTCAAGGATTGTTGTGAAAACACCCAGCCCCATAATAAATTGTAATTTTATACTGCTTACTCTAATTTTTTAATGTTCTGATAATTTTGAGCCCACGTGGGAATCGCCGCTTTCTAACTGTTGTAGAATCTTAAATGCTATCAGGTGATCCCGAGTAGGGGTTGGAATTAAATGAATGGAGTAGTGAATACATTTATTTGCTTCCAAATTGATTTCTCAACTGTAATAAAAGTTTTTTTCTCTCTCATTAAATTAGCATAGTAGATGGTTGTCCTCAGCCTCTCTTAAGCCCTCTTTCTGAAATACCCCCCAGTGTTGGGTGTAATACATGGACACAAATCTTTCGGCATCAAGGACCATTTTCTACACAATATTACATGGGTATTTGACCCCCCCCGAAAAAAATGTTTAGTGCAAATGAGGGGAAAAAAAGAATGATTTTCTAATAAATTGATACATGATTAAAATATACCAAATGTTAATAATTCTTTAGAGTCACAATATGTTTGGGTATTGGATTATATAATTAAAGAGAACTTGAAGAAACGAAGGTTCTTAGTCCTCTCTTATAAATAGCAAATAAAAGTCTTACCTGCTTCACAGTTAAGTCAAATATGCATGGTGCCTAAAGTGACCCAACTGATATTTTTATTTTGAAACTTCAGTGACAAACCTGACATTTCTGTTTAGAAGCTAATATAATGCAAGTCTGTTAACCCTTAGGACAGTTTATTAGGATACCGTTGTTTTAAACATTAATATTTGTGCAGTTCTAGGGACCAGATGAGTGGGACTGAAAAGCATCTAGTTTTTTTCAAAGCATGGGCTATATTGAGGAGAGGGCAATTCAGATTTTATTGTTTTGAATTGAAATGCCATTTGGTCAGTAGGTGGCGCCAGAGAGCGATCTCAAACTACCTGTGCTTTGACCCAAAGACCTGAATTAATGTCCTAATCTCTGATTTCCAGCTTCTAGCATGGGCTCTTAATAAGTACTGAATAAATCAAACATGCTCTCAGAGGGCATCAGCAAGGATTGGTGAGGAAGGGAGGTTACTCTGGTGAGAGTTGCATGTTTAAAGTGTTTTGAGAACACTTTAGATACGTTTTTACCAGAATCATAGATACTTTATCTTTATTTTCCTAACACACAAACTTATAAAAATTCTCATGCATATCAGTTCAATTTTACATAAAGTTTTATTCCCCCCTTCCTTTTTGGGTAGTAACTAGGGAAATATGCAAAATGGTAACGCCGAAAGCCTTGAGGGTTGCCTGTTGGACAGGCATTGTCCCTTTAAGATAACACATAGGGAGTCTGAGCTGGGTTTTGTCTGCTTTCTGTCTCTGATCCTTCATGTTTGAACACAATTCTGATACCTCGCCATGTCTTCTTTTGCCAGAATTTATTTTCATAACAATGGTAAAATGTCATTAACCATAGTTTGGAAAGAAATCAAAACAGCTTGCAGTATATTTTTAGTATTTTAGTGATTTCATCACTTTAGAATTATTGCTTGCAGCTCTTTAGGAAACTGCAGCTATTGAATTTTAACTGAGGAACGTCTCTTGTCATGACCCTGGATTCTACATCTTTCTTTTTTCCCAGTGTGCCCCGTGTTTCAACTTTTAAATGACTTTTTTCCGGATTATAAATGTGGTATGTACTCAGGATAGAAAATATAGGAAACACATTACAGATCTTCCTCAAGGTACAAATGGTTTATATCCTGATAAATCCATTGTAAACTGAAAATGTCATTAAGTTGAAAATGCATTTAGGAGTTCTCTTGTAGCATAGCAGGTTAGGAATCCGGTATTCTCACTGCAGCAGCTTGGGTCGCTGCCATGGCATGGGTTCGATCCCCGGCCTGGGAACTTCCACATGCCACAGATACAGCCAAAATATAATAATAACAATTAAAAAAATGCTTTTGATGCATCTAACCTACCAGACATCATAGCTTAGCCTCGCCTGTCTTAAGCATGCTCAGAACTTTTACATTAGCCTACAGTTGGGTAGAATCATCTAACACAAGGCCTGTTTTATAATAGAATGTTGACTATCTCATGTCATTTGTTGAATACTGTACTGAAAGTGAAAGACATAGATTGTAGTGGTACAGAATGGTTCTAAGCGTATCAGTCGATCACCCTTGTGATCCTTGGCTGATGCACTGCCACTGCCCAGCATCAGGGGAGAGGATCAGACCACGTGTGCTAGCCTAGGAAAAGCCCACTACCACACTCAAGGTAGAGATAGGGTTTTCCCATCTTTATAATCATTATATTGCACTATGTACATTTCTCTCTTCCTTGCTCTTATTGTTCTACTTGTTACCAGTACTGTGTGTCTAGGCCTGCCTTTTTTAAAAGTGTAAGGTGGAATATGGGGAGTTCCCATCGTAGCTCAGCGGTTATGAACCGGACTAGTATCCATGAGGATGCAGGTTCGGTCCCTGGCCTCACTCAGTGGGTTAAGGATCCAGCGTTGCCATGAGCTGTGGTGTAGGTCGCAGACACAGCTCAGATCCCGCTTTGCTGTGGCTGTGGCTGTGGTGTAGGCCAGCAGCTGCAGGTCCTATTCAGCCCCTAGCCTGGGAACTGCCATATGTCACAGGTGCAGCCCTAAAAAAACAAAAGGCAGAGTATGACTTACCCTGGTGTAAATACCATGCTTTAGTCAACCATCTCCCTACTCATGGAAGTTTTGGTTTTCTTTGGTTTTGTTTGCATTACAAACGGCCATAGTGAACATGCCACCTAGGCCCTCGTATTCAGTTGTGCTCCTTTTTTTTTCTGTGGTTAGATTCTCCAACGTGAGTTTCAGTAAGTTGCCATAACTTGTACCTGCATAGATTCAGATGACTTTTTCAAAGTGGATCTGGTCTCTGGTGTGGGCTCCAAGTATCACCAACCCTGGGTGTTATCAGTCTTTTGAAGTTGTGTAAGTGTGATGTGTGGAAATGGTGATTTGGTCCTTGTGCACTTCCCTGGACAGTGTTTTGATCTACATCTCCGTGACAGCTCTGCATAGACTTGTTGATTATTTGCATTTTCTTCTAAGCTCTTTAAACACCTACTCTTTCATTTTTCTCCTTGGGTTGCTTGTGACAGAACCCCAGGTTGGTCACATAGTGCCGAGTTCTCTCTCCTCCTAGCCTTTTCTTTTGACGTTCCTTATGGTGCTGTTTTCTTAGAATGATAACCGTCTTTTTATGCAGTCACCTCATTCCCAGATTGTTTTATCTCTTCCCTTGCAATATTTATACTTCTTATTTTGTTTTCCTGCCCTATTTCATTAGTCAGAACCTCTGAACCATGTTGATGCTGCTGGCATCCCTGTTGCATCTCTGACTTTTACTTGAATAGCTTTAGACTATCCCAGTTCAGTATGCTCTGTGCTCTTTCTTGGGTGACAGTTTTTTATGCTGCTTAGGTCATTTTCTTCTCCAATTATCAGAATTTTTATCAAGGTGGTTTGCTGATTGTTGTCAAATATATCTTCCGTATCTTTTGACATAAATATTTGAGTTTGGTACTTCCATGTGTTGACTGTGAATTAGTGTGGGACTAGCCTGTTACTGATGCCCTTTGCAATCCTGAAACAAACCCTCTTGGTCATGCTGGATTATTCTAATACATTCCTGGATTTTGTTTACCAATATCTTCCTTGAAATTTTTATAACCATATGTGTAAGTTCAGTTGAACGCTGGTTTTTTTCTTTGTGCTCTGACTTGGCCTGTTTGTTTTAGGTTATGTTACTATGAAAATTAATTGAGACTCTTTCGAAGTGACCAACAGTCGTTTTTTATTTCAGGACATTTGTTTGTTTGTTTTCTGGGCTGATACCCTTTTTCACCGTCCAGTCTTAACAAACTTTCCTGTTTGTTTTCTGGACTGATACCCTTTTTTATTGTCCAGTCTTGACAAACTTTCCAATTTTTCTCTGTAATTAACAACCTATTTGAATTTTATGTCTCAACATGATAAGTTTTGGCAATTTATATTTTGCAAAAGAAAAAATCATTCATTTTGCTCTAAATTTTCAAATCTGTAACCCTCTAATTCCACTTGACATTCTCCTAAAATTATTTTAGAATCATTGGCATTTTTTTGATCTAATAGCTTTCTTAGTACCTTTTGGGGGTGTGTGTTTTGTTTTGTTTTTGTATTTTCAGTCTTCTCCTTAATTAGCTTGCCAAGAGTTTATCTATTTTGTCATTATATAAAAGTAAAGTGTTTGATCTTATTTATTCTTTCTCTACTCATCCTCCATTTTATTCATTTCATCATTTACATTTAATCTTTATTAATTCTTTCCCCTGCTTTTCTTTCAGTTTATTTTGTTAGTCTAATTTCCTGTAAAAAGTGCATTTATTTTCAGGTTTTAATAATGAAAGCCTTTAAAACTGTATATTTTCCAGTGTGACTTTAAAAGACCATTTTTTTCAAAGTTAAAATCATGACTATCATACAAATATAAAATGAACCTGTGTTAACAATTTTATTTAGTTCATTAATTAACAAGGGAGTCAGTAAGATATTACGAGCTGCGGGGGGAAAAGTCAATGAACCAATACTTACACAGGCAATCAGAAATGTGGAGGTGAATTTACAGACAGATGCAAAACTGACCAGTGTCTTTAGGGCCACCGTCAGTTGCATGCCACCCACAAAGTCTGTTTGTATTCTTGTATGTTTTTTTCATTGTTATATTTCTGTAACACACTGAGTTCTAAAATACCTCAAAAACACTGATAGGTACTAACCCCTATAGAATTCGATAACCCAGAGCTGGGATTTGACCGGATATCCAGCAATCTTTTTTACCTATTTCAGAATCGTTCAGAAATTTTCGTGACATCCATAACTCTATAGATTTTCTAATATGAAGTATCCTTTCATTAATTTCTAGATACATTGTTATTTCAGTTTTAAAGTTGGTTGGTTGGGTTGGTGAGTCAGGAAGATAAAAATCCGAGGGTCGTATAAAGGATTATTTTTTATTTTTTCAAGGAGTTACAGTTTGGTTTTGGTTTCTGATATTAACGAATTTTGATCTGAGAATATGACATGTAAAATGTCTCCTTTTTGTAATGTATTAGTTTTCTTTATGGCCGCATATGTGACCAAGTTTTGTAAATGTTTGGTGGCCATCTGTGAATGAAGCATGTTAACTTTGATATTCAGATATTCTAAACCCCTCTGAGTTTATGTCTATTTGATAAACTTTGGAAGAAGTGTTTTTAAACTTCTCACTATTTTTGGTGGGGTTTTTTTTTTTGGTGTTTTTTTAATCAAGCTTTTCTTGTAGTACTAGGATTTTTCAATTTCTTATATTTTGCCGTATGTTGTTTGATGCATGTAATTTTGTGGCTACCATATGTTCTTTGTCAATTTTACATTTTATCCTTTAGTATGTGCCCAATCTTCCTATCGAATAGCTTTTGCCTTAAATTATATTTTATTTCATAACCATATTCTAAGTCTTATTTTATATTCTATTACATTCACTTGGTTTATATTTGTGCACTCTATTGTTTAATATCTTTTGGACTTCCCATTGTGGCTCAGTGGATTCAGAACCTGATATAGTGCTGGTGAGGATACAGGTTCAATCCCTGGCCTCGCTCAGTGAGTTAAGGAGCTGGTGTTGCCACAAGCTTTGACATAGGTCACAGATGTGGCTTGGATCCCGGGTTGCTGTGGCTGTGATGTAGACCAGTAGCTGCAGCGCTGATCCAGCCCCTAGCCTGGGAACTTCCATATGCCACAGGTGCAGCCCTAAAAAGAAAAATATATGTATATATTATTTAATATCTCTCTTTACCAGTTTCTCTTTGTCTTTGGTAGGAGAATTCAAACCATTTGCATTTATCAAGTAACATATATTTAGTATTATTCATTTATGTCTTATCTAATATTTATTATTTATTAAACTTTGTGATTTTCTCCTTTTCCCTTTCTAACTTCTCACTTTCTCTTGAAAACCTTTATATATGTCACCATTCTGCTAATAGTTACTTTCTAAACTTTAGCAATTATTTTTAAGTTATTTCCTCTATTGCTATGTCAAATACAAATATTAACCAGGCCCCAATCTTCCATGAAGAAGTCTCCTCCTCGTAAGAGGCGGCCACATGTCTTTCTACAGCCCCTCCCCTCCAGATCCTGAGTTTTGCTGAGGTTGCTTATGAATTTATTTTTAGGCTTTTGTCAAGTTTTTCCCAGGATTACATCTCTCGTAATTTCCAAATCACCATCATCCATGTAGATTTAACCAAAGATTACAACACTCATTGTTCACCATAATTTCTTATTCTCGTCTTTAATCTTATCCTTATTCTAATAGAGTCATTTCTTGAGTATATTCCTCAGGAAGGGTACATAGATTGGAATTTCTTTCATCCTGGCAGATGAAGGATTCCTTTGGACAGAGGATTCCTTTCTCTTCAGTGACCTTTAAATTCTGTTCTTGTGGTGATGAAAATTTGATACTGACCTTACCCAATCTCTAAAGTCCCACCTGTATCCTCGGAGTTCCCATCGTGGTGCAGCGGAAAAGATCTGACTAGGAATCATGAGGTTGCCCGGGTTCGGTCCCTGGCCTTGCTCTGTGGGTTAAGGATCCAGTGTTGCCATGAGCTGTAGTGTAGGTCACAGACACGGCTCAGATCCCACGTTGCAGTGGCTGTGGTGCAGGCCGGTAGCTGTAGCTCGAATTAGACTCCTAGGCTAGGAACCGCCATATGCCATGTGTGCAGCCCTACAAAGCAAAAAGTAAAAAAATAAAGCCCAAGATCCAGTGATCTGCCAGGCTGAGAAGGGAAAAAAGTTGGGAGGTGTCTCACCTCGGCCAGTCAGGTTGAGGGAACCAATCTCTGAAGGTTCCAGAATAGAGGGAGGGGCTTGAAAATGGGAAGCATTACTGATCTTGAAAATTGTTTGTTGTTCATTTTATCCTATTACTCAGCAACAAAATTATAGTTCTATAAATTGAAACTTAACTTTTTTTTTTTTTTTGCTTTTTTAGGGCCACACCCCACGGCATATGGAAGTTCCCAGGCTAGGAATCCAGTCAGCTGCAACTGCCGGCCACAGCCACAGCCGCAGCAACCCGGATCCAAGTCGCATGATCTGAGCCGCATCACCTAACTGCACTACAGCTCACGGCAACACCAGATCCCCAACCCACTGAGCAAGGCCAGGGATCGAACCCACATCCTCATGGATACTAATCGGATTCATTTCTGGTCTGCCACAATGGGAACTCCTTAACATTTTTTTTTTCCTATGACTATAGGGCTCCAAGCTTAAACCTATCTTTTACATCAAAGTATTATTAGAAACAGTTTTTTTGTTGTTGCTGATCTTTTTTTAAGATTTATATTTTTTCTACTATAGTTGATTTATAATGTTCTGTCAATTTCTGCTGTAAAGCAAAGTGACCCAGTCAGACATATATGTACACACACACACACACACACACACACACACATACATTCTTTTTCTCACATTATCCTCCATCATGTGCCATCACAAGTGACTAGATAGAAACAATTTTTTGTTGTTGTTTTGTTGTAATCAACATAAATAAGTTAAACATTTTGATAACTAATTCAATGAGTGAAAATTTACTGGTAATGTATATACTAATGAAACAGACCTCGTTTTTAATCAGCATATATATCTGTGATGAATATTACTTTAAAAAATGTTTTACCAGCTGCTAGAATGAGATACAGATCACTTTCAGTTATATTCCCAATTTTCTTTCTTTCTTTAAACCTGCACCACAGCAGTGACCTGAGCAGTGACAGTGCTGTATCCTCAGCTCTTTCAAGCACCAGCGAACTCCTCAGTTTTCTTTTGTGTGGATGTAAATGCTGAGAAGTCTCACTCACATAAATAAGGATATGGAAATAGAAAGTGTATTGTTACAGCAATGCTTCTCAATTTTTTTTTGGACCATGGTTTGCCAACCCTTGCCCTAGACGCTGCACATGGTGGACATATATTTATTAAATAAATGGCAGTAATCATATTCAGTGATAAAAGCTAACATTTATTGACTTGGGATATGCCAACACAGTACTAAATGCCGCACCTAATAATTGCATGTAACCCCCCAAAACCCCACGAAGGCAGTACTGTTATTACCCACATTGTGCAAAAAATGATGTTTCCCAACTTGCCTGGTATAAGAATCACCTGTTAAAAATGGCCACAGCCACAGCCGAGCATCGGAAATCCTGCTACAGTGCGTCTGGGTAGGGGCCTGAGAATCTGTATTTTAAACCTAGCGCCTCTGGATATTTTTCTAATCCAGGCAAAATGGCAAATACTGTAGTCAAGAACCAGAGGCTCAGAGAAGGTAAAGGATCCAACCAAGGTCACACAGCCATCAGCCCTAATATGTTTAAACTTAGACCCAACACACAACCACCTTCCTTGTTCTAATCAGCATGTTTTCTCTAGTCAAGACCTTCATCCAACTTGCTAAATTCAGACTTCTCTGCAGGAATTCACTTCCCCTCTACTCCCACCCACCCCCAGATCTCTCCAGAATATTAAGTGGATCTAGGCAGGCCTTGCCCACCCCCAGACGTAAGTGACAGACCTATTTTGTTGCAAGTCAGTTTACAACTCTAATTTGCTGAATTCAGAGTTACTGTCTTTGCTGTGAGCTCCTTATATGCACCAAAACATGTCAGTATTGTGCTCCACATTATTCCGCTGCGCTTGATCCAAGGGATCAAAACATGAGCATCTAGTTTTACATGAGTTCTTGAGGAAACCAAGAATTCAAGGGTTAAGTTTTGGAATAGGGTCACTGTATAGATCCTAGCTACTTCTGCTTTTGGGGGGTTTTTGTTTGGTTTTTTGTTTTGTTTTGTTTTTAGGGCCACACCTGCAGCATATGGAAGTTCCCAGGCTAGGGGTCGAATCAGAGCTTTAACTGCTGGCCTACACCACAACCACAGCAACGTCAGATCCAAGCCGCGTCTGTGACCCACACCACAGCTCACGGCAACGCCGGATCCCCGACCCCACTCAGTGAGGCCAGGGATCGAACCCACATCCTCATGGATACTAGTTAGTTTCGTTACTGCTGAGCCACGACAGAAACTCCCTGTTTTTGATTTGACCTTTATTTTGGCTTCAGAATAATTCTCCAAACAATGAAACCTGAATACTTAGCACCGAAATTTACCTTTGGCTCATTAGCCACAATTGGATCTTCTAAAAAAATTTCTGGGATAAAAAGTCTGGTAGCATTTCTCCCCTGCCCTTCTCTTTTCCTCACCACTGTGACATTGTCCTATCCTTTTTTTTTTTCTTTTTGTCTTTTTGCCTTTTCTAGGGCTGCACCTGCGGCATATGGAGGTTCCCAGGCTAGGGGTCTAATCAGAGCTGTAGCCACCAGCCTACACCACAGCCATAGCAACGCAGGATCCGAGCTGCGTCTGCGACCTACACCACAGCTCACAGCAATGCCGGATCCTTAACCCACTGAGCGAGGCCAGGGATCAAACCCACAACCTCATGGTTCCTAGTTGGATTCTTTAACCACTGAGCCACGACGGGAACTCCACATTGTCCTATCTTACAGAGGTTGTCTGAGGAACTAGATCTGACTTCACGGGGCTTTCCGTGTAAGACTTCATAATCTCAGGCCTGAACTGCCAGTTCAGGGAACACTGCCTGCAAAGACGGGAACTCTCACTTAAATTAACCCTTCTTTTTTTTTTTAATTACTCAATGAATTTTATGACATTTGCAGTCGTACAACAATCATCACAACCAGATTTTATAGCATTTCCTTCCCAGACCCTCAGTGCATCCCCCCCAACCCCCAACCTGTCTCATTTGGAAACCCTAAGCTTTTCAGAGTTTGTTGTGAGTCAGTCTGAGAGGCCAACATCAAATGGTATCACTTCCATGTGGATTCTAAAAAAAGGATGCAGTAAACTTCTTTGCATAACCCTTCATTCTTTAAAATGCTCTTCAGCTGACTTGTTTCTGCACTTTCAGTGAGATGGGGAAACTGAGAGAGAAACAGCTCACGTGACTTGTCTGAGGTCACTGGGCTGGTCAGCGGCCTAACTGCCCTTGAGCCCAGGTCCCTAGCTCCCTACCTCCCTCATGCCTCCTTCCCCCGCGCTAAGTGTCTGCCCAGCGGGGAAGGAGCAGAGGCAAGCTGACCCTTTCCGTTTTCTTTGGTTGAGTTCTCTAATTTAGCCTGTGCCTCTGGGTTCATCCTGGCATCGTGAGAGCAAAAGAAGCCCCCACCACCACCACAGGACCTGACACCAGAGAACACAAAGGCCAAGGGAGGTTATGTTTTAGTGTTGAGTTTTTGGGAGCCAGCAAGGTCATACTGCCACTGTCCTAGGCTGGTAGTACTTTTGCTCCTTCTTCCACATACACAGAAATTAATATATATACTAACAATTACATTTTTACAACTGTGTGGGTAGAAAGATTAATATAAGCCAAGCTGGATTATATATATATATATATATATATATATATATATATATATATATATAGTCTTTTTAGGGCCCACACCTGTGGCATCTGGAAGTTCCCAGGCTAGAGGTTGAATCGGAGCTGTAGCCTCTGGCCTACACCACAGCCACACAGCAACTTCAGATCCGAGCCACGTATGCAACCTACACCACAGCTCACAGCAATGCTGGATCCTTAACCCACCGAGCGAGGCCAGGCATAGAACCTGCATCCTCATGGATTCTAGTCAGATTTTTTTCCACTGAGCCACGATGGGAACTCCCAAGCTGGATTATGTTTAAAATTGTTTTTCTTCTAATTTTAAGAGAAATTAAAGCCTTTTCATGGGCCGCTAATGGAAACGTCAGCCTCTGGGGGCTGGGAGATTATAAGCAAGACATGAAAAATGTAAGAGAAGTTTTCATTCTACAGAGAGAAGAAACAAGTTGAGCAGAAAGTTAACTAATCTTTGTTTTACCTTAGTTTATTCGTTATAACAGCTTTATTGAAATATAATTCAGATGAGGAGTTCCCGTTGTGGCAAAGCAGAAATGAACCCGACTGGTATCCATGAGAATGCGGGTTTGATCCTTGGCCTTGCTCAGTGCGTCAAGGATCCAGTGTTGCCGTGAGCTGTGGTGTAGGTAGCAGACGCCAACTGGGATCTGGCATTGCTCTGGCTGTGGTATAGGCCAGCAGCTGTAGCTCTTTTTCGACTTCTAGCCTGGGAACTTCCATATGCTGAGGGTGTGGCCCTAAAAAGCAAATAATAATAGTAATAATTCAAATGACACAAAAGTCGCCTTTCAAAGAACATAATTCAATAACTTTTAGTATATTCACCAAGTTGTGCAACTTTTACCAGCACCTAACTGCAGAACATTTCTATCACCCCAAAAAGAAACCCTATACCCAAAAGCAGTCACTTTCCATTCCCCACCTCTTCCCAACCTCTGGCAGCCATTAATCACCTTCCCGTCTCTGCGGGTTTTATTCTGGCCTTTTAAGTAATTGGAACCATACCATATGGAATCTTTTGCATCTCACTTCCTTTGCTTAGCATAATGTTTTTGAAGTTTGTCCAGGTTGTTGCCTGTATCGGAGCTTCATTACTTTTTTAGGGCCAAATAATAATCCGTTGTGCGGATAGACCCCATTTCATTCGTCCATCCAGTGGTTGCAGGACATTTGGGTTGTTTCGAGTGTTTGTCCTGGTTTTAAAGATACTCATATATTCAGGTTTGGAGAGTTACTTGTGAATTTTTATGGTAATACCCACTACCTATTGAGCAGAATGGGGTAAGCAGCTGGCCCTGGGTTGCACAGCTAGGTTAGTTGATTTTCTTTGAATCAGACAGTGATTAAGATCCTGTTCTGGGTCCTGCTGTACAGCACAGTGAACTCTATACAATCACTTGTGATAGAGCATAATGGAAGATAATATGAGAAAAAGAATGTGTATATGTATGACTGGGTCACTTTGCTATACAGCAGAAATTGACAAAACATTGTAAATCAACTATATTTTAATTTTTTTTTTAAATAGTGGAAAGGAAGAAAAAAAAAAACAGATCCTGCTCTGGAGCCAGAATCCTGTGTTGGAATATAGTCATGAGCTGGGCACGTTTGCCCGTCTTTGCACGAACACATGTTATGCAATTAATTCTAGTCCAGCGCTGAGCATGGAAATGGGCCTGGCAAGGAAATGACACACTCCTCTCTCAATAAGTAGCAAAGGTGGAGCCTGGCCGAGGAGCTACTCTGTCCTCTGAGCAAGCTAACATTTATTGAGCACTTACTGTATCCCAGGTATTTGGTAACTATTTAATGGCTGCCTCCCACAACCCACCTCAAGGAACCAAGAGTGGGCCTGAGGAGAATTCTGAGAGTTCTTCAGACCCAATGTTGGCATCCCTTTGTCCTCAAGAAATGTCTCCATGCATACACATGTCACACTTGTCTTTTTTTTTTTAACACACTAAGTTACTTATTGGTATTTTTAAAACATGGTTTCTTAGGATAGTCAAGAATTTTTGCAAACTATAAGTACAGTAGCACTTCTGAATATTCGTCCTTAAACCAATCTCTATTTTTCTTCAAAATGCTAGCTATAAAAATTTAAAACAATTGTTAGTTGTTACATTTTTAATACTGATTTTGTGGTTCTTAAGCAATGAGTCATTTATCTTGGGTTGTATTTTTTTGGTATTATCTTTCCCTAAGTGTAACATCGCTGCATTCTGAGGGTGGAATTGGCTGATATTACTTATTAGGAAAAGGGAGACTATTGGGCAAATGTTCTGAACACTGTCAGCTGTTGCAGGGTTTTTGTTTTTTGTTTTTTTTTCCAGGGCCGCACCCATGGCATATGGAGGTTCCCAGGCTAGGGATCTAATCAGAGCTGTAGCTGCTGGCGTAAGCCACAGCCACAGCAATGAGGGATCCGAGCCGTGTCTGTGACCTACACCACAGTTCACAGCAACACTGGATCCTTAACCCACTGAGCGAAGCCAGGGACCGAACCCACAACCTCATGGTTCCTAGTTGAATTTGTTAACCACTGAGCCACGACGGGAACTCCATTTATTTATTTATTTATTTAGTCAGTCTAGCTGTTGCAGGTTTGTGGGTTGATTGATAGATTCATTCCAGGTACATACACAACACTGGTAAGAGGACCCAAGGAGCTCCAAGGACACTAGATTCTGTGACTGAACCTTTGACTTGAAGCAGCTTATTCTCTAAATGCCTTTATTTTATTTTATTTTATTTTATTTTATTTTATTTTATTACTGTACTCACAGCATATGGAAGTTCCTGGGCTAGGGTTTGAATCAGAGCTGCAGTCACCAGCCTATAGCACAGCTGCCAGCCTATGCTGCAGTCACAGCAACATTAGATCTGAGCTGTATCTGTGACTTATGCTGCAGCTTGCAGCAATGCCAAATCTTTAACCCACTGAGCCAGGTCAGGGATCAAACCCACATCCTCATGGATACTAGTCAGGTTCTTAATCTGCTGAGCCACAATAGGAGCTCCCCTCCTCCTTTTTTTTTAATGGCCACACCCACAGCATATGAAAGTTCCCAGGCCAGGGATTGAACCCAAGCCACAACTGCAGCAATGCTAGATTTTTTAACCCACTGCTCTGAGCCTGGGATTGAACCCCCACTTCTGTAGTGACCCCAGCTCCTGCAGTTGGATTCTTAACCCACTGCACCTTGGCGGGAACTCCTAAATGCCATTGCTTCTTGTCTTGTCATTTCTTCTACTAAAATTGTGGCTCTTGAGAGCTAGGACTAATTCTAACTACTCTAACCCCTGGACAGAAGTGCTCAGTAAACAGTCACTGAACTCATTCATTCATTCATTCATTCAGTATTTCTTGAGCACCTACTAAGGGCCAGGTCTGATTCTGGAAACTTGAGAGCTATCAAGAGCAAACAGAGACTGCTCCTTGTCCTTGTGGAGTCTACCTGCTAGTGTGGGGAAAACAGACCACACAAGCAACAGACCACTTAGGGACATTATGAAGTCGGATTTCCCGTCGTGGCTCAGTGCTTAATGAATCCAACTAGGAACCATGAGGTTGCGGGTTCAATCCCTGCCCTTGCTCAGTGGGTTAACGATCCGGCGTTGCCGTGAGCTGTAGTGTAGGTTGCAGATGCGACTTGGATCCCGCGTTGCTGTGGCTGTGGCGAAGACCGGCAGCTACAGCTCCTGTTAGACCCCTAGCCTGGGAAACTCCATATGCCACGGGTGCGGCTCTAGATAAGGTAAAAAGACAGAAAAAAAAAAAAGGGACATTATGAAGTCTAAGGAGGGTAAGTGCTCTGGGGTAAGGGGCTGGGTTTGCTATGGGGAGAGGGGTTCAGTTGTATATGGGGGGGTCAGGGAAGGCCCCCCTGAAAAGTGAAGATCAGAACAAAGACTGGAATGAGGGAGGTGGGGGGAGCCATGTGGATATCAAGAGGGAGAGAGTCCAGACTGAGGGAACAGCCAATGCAAACTCCCTAAGACACGAGTTCCCATTGTGGCTCAGTGGTAATGAACCAGACTAGAATCCATAAGGATGTGAGTTCGATCCCTGGTCTTTCTTGGTGGGTTAAGGATCCAGTTTTGCTGTGAGCTGTGGTCGCAGAGGCAGCTCATCCTGTTTTGCTGTGGCAATGGTGTAGGCCATCAGCTGCAGCTCTGATCCAACCCCTAGCCTGGGAACTTCCATATGCTGAGGTGTGGCCCTAAAAAGACAGGGGAAAAAAAGAAAAAAGAAAAGCCCTAAGACAGAAACATGCCTGGGATGTTTGAGGTTAATGTGGCCAGAGGAAAACGAGCGAGGGAGAGAGGAGCAGGTAGAAAGTGGGGGTAGGGCAGCATTATTTTGCATGGTTTTTGTATTCTGCCATATTTCTTTTTTTTTTTTTTTTGCCTTTTGTCATTTTATGGCCACACCCGCGGCATGTGGAGGTTCCCAGGCTAGGGGTCTAATCGGAGCTGTAGCCACTGGCCTACGCCGCAGCCACAGCAACGCAGGATCCGAGCCGCGTCTGCAACCTACACCACAGCTCACAGCAACGCCGGATCGTTAACCCACTGAGCAAGGGCAGAGATCGAACCCGCAACCTCATGGTTCCTAGTCGGATTCGTTAACCACTGCGCCACGACGGGAACTCCTGCCATATTTCTTAATAACTAAAATAACAGTTGCATTCGTTCAGCAAATACTAATTGCCAAAGAGGCATAATATCATGGTGGTGACACAAGGCAGACAGGATCCTTGCTCTCTGAGAGCTCACATACTAGTAAGGCTGACGGGCAAATAAACATTTGTCACAGCACTTAAATGCTCTAACAGGGGACAGAGCAGGACAATGAGGAACCCGTATAACCCACTTGGAGAGCCCAGGGTAGGAGGCCGCACATGGAAGGTCAGAATGATCACTGAAATCAGGAACAGGGAAATGGGGGGTGAAAACCCTAAAGGGGACTGGAACGCATGAAGGTCTGGAAGAGAGCGGTCCTTTGTAATTGGAGCATTTTTCTGGAAAGGAAAAGGCAAAACAAAACAAAAAAAACCTTGTGCTTCTTTGGGAATGTTAGCTCCTGGGAATGTTGTCTGTTTCTAGAGAAGCAGTACCATATTTATACCATGTACGGAAGATGATCATAAAGTCCATCCGACTGGGATACCTTTGAGGGCAAGCTGGCACTATTGATAATTATGCTGGGAGAGCAGGTGTAAACAGCTTCCAGTGTGCCCTTACCACCCTTACTGATGGAAAGCTGAGCCCAGAGCTATAAAATAATGCCTAATGTCTCGCCCGAGTGGTGGAGGGCAGCAACACAGCACAACAAGGCCAAGATCAGAGTTGCGTATCCCCACCATGAGTCAGTTTTTCAAGAACAACAAGTCACATGCCACGGAGCTAATCAGAATTTGGGTTTTGACCTAATGCTTTAGAGATAAGTTTATCATTACCATCAATGTATGAAGTCTTTTTCCATCTGTTTATTCACTGCGGCCTGACAGTATTCCTATCTTCAGTGTTAGATGGTGGTAGATTAGATTTTTGTTACCTCTTGAGCACTCCCTCCCTAGTACAGAACACTACTTATCCACCCTTGCCCATTGGTGGGTAGAGGGTCTTCCTGGCCCCATTGACTTTGGGCAAAGCCAGGTGATTTGCTTTGGTCAATAGAATACAGTAGACCCAGTGGGAAAAGGGATGGTTAATGTGCCTGTACAATTTGGCTCAGCCTCTTGCTCTCACGTGACCTGTCATGAGAAGAACATGTCCTGTGTAGCTAAAGACCCAAGGAGAAATGAGCGAACCCATGGAGTGGATCTCAGCTCAACCTAGCAGAGTTACCCTGATCCACAGACTCATAAAAAAGAACAATATTGCTTTCATTCAGGATTCATTCATAAAAGTTTGTTAAGCCCCTGCTATGTATCTGGCACTTTTCCACACCAGGCACCCTGAATGAGTGGAGTAGTTTTGCTTTCCCCTCTCAGAACTGAACATTCAGAATTCATCTCATATATACTCATGTGAAACTATCTCATTCTTTTTGTTTTTGGCTGCACCTGCAGCACATAGATGTTCCAGGCCAGGGATCGAACCTGCCCTACAGCATCGACCCAAGCCACAGCAGTGACAATGCTGGATCTTTAACCCACGGAGCTACTAGGGAAGTCTGAAACTATTTCATTCTTAAAGGGAACTTTAAACCAGGCTTAAATGCCTGTGTGACCCAGGTGATAACAGAAATGTGTGACAGTATCTGCAATTAAAAAAAAAAAAGAGGGAGTTCCCGTCGTGGCTCAGTGGTTAATGAATCCAACTAGGAACCATGAGGTTGCAGGTTCGATCCCTGGTCTTACTCAGTGGGTTAAGGATCCGGCGTTGCTGTGAGCTGTGGTGTAGGTTGCAGATGCGGCTCAGATCCCGCATTGCTGTGGCTGTGGCGAAGGCCGGCAGCTACAGCTCCTGTTAGACCCCTAGCCTGGGAACCTTCATATGCCACAGGTGCGGCTCTAGATAAAGGCAAAAAGACAAAAAAAAAAAAAAAAGGAAGAAAAAGAAAAAGAAGTAGAACAACTTTTGGGAGTTCCCACCGTGGTGCAGTGGGTTAAGAATCCAAATGCAGCAGCTCAGGTTATTGCAGAGGTGCAAATTCAGTCCCTGGCCCAGCGCGGTGGGTTAAAGGATTCAGCATTGCTGCAATTGTGGCTCGAATTCACTCCCTGGCCTGGGAACTTCCCTGTGCTGCAGGTGTGGCCATAAAATTTTTTTAAAAAAGAACATTTGACCACCTGACATGCAGGAGGTCAGAAGCTGGAACTAAAATGTATTCGTTCTGGGAACTCTTGGGTTGGGTATTTTCTCTGCCATAAAAGAAAGTCCTTTCTCTCTCTCTCTCTCTCTCTTTTTTTTTTTTTTTTTGGGCCGCACCCACGGCATGTGGAAGTTCCCTGGCTGGGGTGAAATCAGAGCTACAGCTGTCAGCCTAACCACAGCCACAGCAACACCAAGTCCGAGCCACGTCTGCAATGCCCGATCCCCAGCCCACTGAGTGAGGCCAGGGATTGAACCCGTATCCTCTAGTCAGATCAGATACTAGTCGGAACGATACTAGTCAGATTCGTTTCCACTGAGCCATGAGGGGAACTCCTTCCCTACCATAAACGAGACTCCGCTATTCTGCATTTGCTTGGTTTGGTTTCTTTTTTCCATTCTGCACCTCGCCCTCTATTCTTTGTCTTCCACGCACTTCATGGTTTCTACTTCCTTAGGGTTTTTGCTTCCTCGTTATTTTCGGTGAGGGGAGTTCCTCTCTGGCCTTTTCTACAGGTTAACCACACACTTTCAGCACTCTCTTGGTTACAAATAACAGAAAACACACTGTAACTAGCAGAAATAGGAAGACTTCCTGGATAGGTACTAGGTAGTTTCCAGAATCAAAGAAAGAGGCACAGGGGCCAGGTTTGCTCCAGGGACCTTGACACCTAAACAAGGGAGATGGTCCTGTGTAGCCTTTTTTTCGTGACCACGGTTTTGGCTGCTGGCCTTTGCTTGGCTTTCTTCTCCCCCCCCCCCCCCCCCCACAGGTGGGTTTTCTGAACATGGTAGAAAGATATGGTCACAGGCCACTCCAGCTTAACATCATCCCAATTCAGCAAATCCAGAAGGCGGTCCTTCTCTCTCTGCTGTGGTGTATAAATAGCCCAGGAATGGTTCTCCACTGAGATGCATGCCCAGTGCCAGAGCACCTCTGTGGTCAGGGAGGGCCAGTAGTTTAGGTGAGCCCGTCCTGGCCAGTGGCATGCTCCGCTGGCCATCGGTGGCTTTGCATCACTGGCACTACCACCAGAACTAGTTCCCCAAAGGAAGGAGGGTAGTGTGGCTAGACAAACCATGAACGTTCATTCCCAAGGCCCTGAGGCTCAGATCCCGCAGCTAACTACCTCCTTCTCTGAGCATTTTCTAGGTTTTCCTTGGGGATCCACTCCACCCCCTCTTTCAGCCTATGTGCTTCAAATGGGGCTAACACACCCCCTTGATGAAAGGAGGGCATGTGTCTCATATGTGGCCAATCACAGGACCCCGTGACCTTGGTCAAAGTTATTAGTCCAAAGCAAGCTTATGCTGTAAAGCAGCAGAAATAGTTGCTAGTTTCAACAGAAATCATTGACTGTAAATATTTATCATCTCTGTTGTAGCCACTCAGTTCTGCAGTTCTAGCACAAAAGCAGCATAGACAATGTGTAAATGAATGAGGTCATGATCCAATAAAACCTTATTTACAGCAGCAGGCAGTGGACCAGATTTGGTCCACAGGACATAGTTTGCCAACTCCTGGTCTAAAACAAGGCAAGCCAGTTAGGCACAGGTAGTATTAATAAAATAAAATATAGAATAATGGTTATTATATTATAAAAGAGTTTTAAAAGTTATAGTATAATAGGTAGATGACAACCAGTAATAATAATGAAACTAAAATGCTTGATTCTTTACTGTTTGTCAATCCCTTTACATATATTTCTCTTTTAATGCTCAGAAAAACCATTCAAGGTAGGTAGAATTACGGTCCTTATTTTGAAGAGAATACAGAGACTCAAAGAGGTTGAGAGACTTGTTCAAAATCATTTACTTGTGAAGAGCTGGTCTCTGGTGAGATAATACATGTAAAATGTGTTCTAAAATGCTACTTGGGAGTTCCCATTGTGGCTCAGCAGGTTAAGAACCTGACTAGTATCCATGAGAATATGGGTTCGATTCCTGGCCTCGCTCAGTGGGTTAAGGATCTGGCATTGCCACAAGCTGCAGCATAGGTTGCAGATGCAGCTTGGATCCTTTATTGCTGTGGTTGTGGCATAGGCTGGCAGCTGCAGCTCCGATTCGACCCCTAGCCCTGGAATTTCCATATGCTGCAGATATGGCCCTAAAAAAGAAAAAAAAAATGGTACCTAGCACATGGTGAGTCTTTGTGAGTACTCACTCTTTTCACTGTCATAGTCATCATCACCACCATTGTTGCTTCAAAGATGAGGAGAGGTTAAGTAACCTTCCCAGTCCAGGCCTAGAATGTGACTTTGGGTGTGTTCAAGGTTTAATAGGGAGGGGGGGTAAAGGAAAAATAGGACATGGTTCAAGTATACCCTGCTTGCCATACAAAGCCACTGCTTCTCCTCCCTACCCATCTCCTGTCTCCAGTGTTATGCCCACTTCTAGCCAGACCGAGGTTCCTCAAGGCTGCTGTAGCTGGTCTTTGCACAAGCTATTCCCTCTGCCTGGAACCCTCTTCATCTAACTGCTCTGTCTGCCCAAGGCCTACTCTTCCTACACATCAAGGGTTATGCATTTGCCTCTTGCAGGAAGCTTTGCCTGACCACTGTATGAATCTTTATCACACTGTATTGTAACTGCCTGTTCATTATTTTTTCTCTTGATTACTCCATGACTTCCTTAAGGGCTTACCATTGCACTCCTAGAGGTTGGCATAGCAACTCACACCCAGATGGAACCTAATTAATGTTTGCTAAACTAATGACTGGTTTTGGCACAAGCCCTAGTGAAAATGTTAGAGTCAGAGAGACTCTCATAAGATATGGAAACACAAAAAGAACCTGGTCTAAGTCTTTTTCACTGTCACCTGAAAAAGACTGGAAACTTATTTTTCTCAAGAGTAGGTAAGACGACTGACCAGCCTTGGCCAGCCTCACCCTGCTCTGGGTCTAGAAGCTTCGAATTCCTATTCTTGGATTACATTCCTTTGTAGTTGAGGAACTTCCAAACCTGTAGGAGCCAGCAGGTGAATTGGAGGCTGTTTTCACTCTAAAGGTCCTGATGCACATTGTTGCTTATTCAGTATCCTCCAATATTTCCCCCACCATTTCAGATTCTAATCCATGAAGGAGAGGGTCTGGAATGGGTAAGCAGACAGGAAAGAAGACAAAGAACTGAGGATCTGAATCATAGTTATTTCCATTTTCAACTAAGACTGTACCCTAGTAACTTTTTTTTTTTTTGCCTTTTTGTCATTTTATGGCCGCACCCGCAGCATGTGGAGGTTCCCAGGCTAGGGGTCTAATCGGAGCTGTGGCCGCTGGCCTGCGCCGCAGCCACAGCAACACAGGATCTGAGCCGCATCTGCAACCTACACCACAGCTCACGGCAACGCCGGATCATTAACCCACTGAGCAAGGGCAGGGATCGAACCCGCAACCTCATGGTTCCTAGTCGGATTCGTTAACCACTGCGCCACAATGGGAATTCCAACCATAGTAACTTTTAAACTAGTTTATTTTTTCAATTTAATTTAAAAAGTCATATATGCTGATGGGAATGTAAACTGATACAGCCGTTTTGCAATATAGCCTGGCATTTCCTAGGAAATTTGCACATAAACATATGCTGTGATTCAGCTCTTGCTCCTACGCTACGTTTCTCAAACTTAACGTGTTGAGAAGCACTGGGAGATCTTGTTAAAATGCATATTCTGGGCATAGAGAAACTTAACACATGTGAATCAGGAAAACTGCGCAAGAATGTTCAGAGCTACCCTGCTCGTTAATTACAGGTTGGAGACCACCCCTCGGCAGTGAAGATGTAGATGAGGTGTGATATATTCACAAGGTGACAGTGAATGAACTACAGCTGCCTGTAGCAACGTGTTGAATCCCACAGGCTTAGAGGAGCAAGTGTCATACGAATGGCAACACTAAGTAACATGTTTAGGTGACAAACTATTTTAAAATAATTATTACACAAAATTAGAGATCCTGGAAGAAGGTGGCAGGAGGAAGGAGACGATGGTTGGGAAGGTGCAAAGGGCCTCCTTTTTTTTTTTTTGGGTCTTTTTTCCCTTTATCTAGAGCCGCACCCGCGGCACATGGAGGTTCCCAGGCTAGGGGTCTAACAGGAGCTGTAGCCGCTGGCCTTCGTCATAGCCACAGCAACGCGGGATCTGAGCCACGTCTGCAAGCTACACCACAGCTCACGGCAGCGCCGGATCCTTAACCCACTGAGCAAGGCCAGGGATCGAACCCGCAACCTATGGTTCTTAGTCAGATTTGTTAACCACTGAGGCACGACGGGAATTCCTGGCCTCTTTTTTCTTTTTTTTTTTTCATTTTTTAAAGTTTTATTGAAGTATGGTTGATTTATAATGTTGTGATAATTCCTGCTGTAAAAGTGATTCAGTTAGACACATACACACATTCTCAGGGAACTCTCTCCAATATTCTGTGATAGCCTATATGGGAAAACGGTCTGAAAAAGAATGAATGCGTTGTATAAAGGGCTTCTTTAGTACTAAGAATGTTCTGTATCTCCCATTTTTTTTTTTTTTTTGTCTTTTTGGCCTTATCTAGGGCCGCACCCGCGGCATATGGAGATTCCCAGGCTAGGGATCTAACAGGAGCTATAGCTGCCGGCCTTCGCCACAGCCACAGCAACGCGGGATCCGAGCCGCGTCTGCAACGTACACCACAGCTCATGGCAACGCCGGATCCTTAACCCACTGAGCAAGGCCAGGGATCGAACCCGCAACCTCATGGTTCCTAGTCGGATTCGTTAACCACTGAGCCACGACGGAACTCCCGTATCTCCCATTGTTGATGGTTACCCACGCGTTTTACTCCTTAAATTGCAAGTCTGTGTTTTACACGTCCTTGTATGTGTGCCAAATTTTATTTAAAATTTTCAAACTCAGAAGATTGCAGAAAGGTATATAGCAAGATGTGCACCACTGAGACAACTGCGTCAGAAATACTGCCATCCTGCCCCCCGGTGTTCCCGGGGCCCTGGTCTCTCTGCATTCACAAGTTTGTGTGTGTGTGTGTATTTATGGAGAGAGATGCTGTTATATATCTACATACATACAACAGCATTGTGTTGTGTGTATGTGGATATAGACTTTTCTGCACTTTGAATATTTCACTTAATACATCTTAAGGAATACCACACCGGTGCATGCAGAAACATATGATTCTTTTTATGGTCAGAAAGAATCTATTCTGAGACTTCCTGCTGTGGCTCGGATGGTTAAGGATCTGGTGTTGCCGTGTCTGTGGCATACAAATCTAAGCTGTGACTTAGATTTGATCCCTGGCCCAGGATCTTCCATATGCCTTAGGTGCAGCTGCAAAAGAAAAAAATGAAAGAATTTATTCCATTGTGTGACAGAACCATAATTTAATAATTTTAATTGTTACGTTTTAACTGTAAAGTAGTGACCGAGCACACTCCCTATTTTTAAAAAATATTACTAAAGATTGGGGTTTGATGGTGGCCTAGCAGATAGGGATTTGGTGATGTCACTGCTGTGGCGCGGGGTCGATCCTTGGCTCAGGAACTTCCATATGCCCCAGGTGCAACCCAGAAAAAATTTACTAAGATTTTTTTTGGTGGAAAATGGTGGTTCTCCAATCCTTCCTCTCCCAAGCTGCTGCCCCACCCCAACCTGGCTTACCTCATAGCCAGTGCGCATCCAGCCAGGACTTTTTTCCTCTGGATTCTCATTTTTCACCCCTGAAAACATATGTGGAATTGAATATGTGTCTATATGATTGCAGAACTTGCTTTTCCTCTTCCATGCAGTGCATCTGGAGCTCAAGCCATGCTTATAACCGTCAGTCTGGCTGATAATTTTATTTGCTGCCTAGTAATCACAGTGTGGCTAAACCGCTGTTGAATCTAACCAAGTCCGCTATTGTTGGGCATTTAGGTTGTTTGGCGAGCTTTCTGCTATGATGATGGTATTGCAGCAAGTATCCTTGGACCTGCCCCCGTGTGCGTGCATAGGTACAAGCATTTCTCTGGAGAGGAATAGATGGAAAGCAGAATTGATAGATGATTGGCAAGGCCCATCTAAAGACCGCCAGATTGCCCTCCAAAGCGGCTACAGACATTCACACGCCCACTAGCGACGCGTTAGAAGTCTGATCTCCCTGCACTCTTACTAACGGTAGATGTTTTCAGCATTCTCTATTTTTATTGGTCTGACAGGTGGGAAAAAAAGAGAATTTGTGGTTGATATCCATTCCCTTATAATTCGAGAGCGAAGGCTCATGTGTTGCCCAGAATCTGCGCTGAACACAATCCCCAGGTCACTCTTCTGCGCATTAAGCTTGAGAAGCAGTGGAGTCAGAAACTGCATTTTAACAAGGTCCCCAGTTACGCCCAGAAACTTTGAGAAGTGCAGTGCTGAGGAAGAGCCAGGTCACAGCTTATGCTCATCTTTCCTAAGGTGTGTGGGCATTTATTTAATCTTTTCTATTCAGGCAGGATATAAAACTGTATTTCGCTGTTTTTTTAACTTGCATTTCTTTCATCATAAGTAAGCTTGGACTTTTTTTTTTTTCAAGTTCTTACAAGCCATGTTTTTCTTCTCTGGGAACCAGCCAGTCACTGAATCTTCTTACTTTGCTTCAGACACAGTGATCGGAGAGCCTTTGCTGTTACTGTTTCCTTTCCCTGGAATGCCCTCTCCTTTGGCCTTCCCCGGGCTGCCTGTTACATTCAGCTTTTAGTTCAGGGGGCACTTCTAGCCAAACTCAGGTCCACCTCCACTCCCACTCTTCACCCCACCATCTTTTGTTTTTGTTTTTGCTTTTTGGGGCCGCACTCATGGCATATGGAGGTTCCCAGGCTAGGGGTCGAATCTATAGCTGCTGGCCTATACCACAGCCACAGCCACGTGGGATCCAAGCCACCCCTGGGACCTACACCACAGCTGACAGCAACGCCAGATCCTTAACCCACTGAGCGAGGCCAGGGATCGAACCCCACAACCTCATGGTTCCTAGTCGGACTTGTTTCCACTGTGCCACAATGGGAACTCTGACCACACCACTCCATTTCATCTTGATCGCTGTCCCTACCCCACGCTGAAATGACCTGCACATGCGTTCCTTGGTTACTTCCCTGACTGCCTTGCTGGGTCTTGTTTGTCTTGCCTGTCCCTCTATACCCAGCACCTGGACCAAAGCCAGGCAAGAGTCTGGGCTCAAATTATCATCAGATGAACAAACAAATGAATTTTTGGCAGATGAAGACATGAGATTTGCTCCTGTCTAGCTCTACACCCCATCTGGGCATCATTTTTACCTGGATAAACATTTCTTCATTCACTCCCGTATCCGCAGTGGAAAATACTAGTGGCAATGCCAGAAGTCAAGTGAGGTGGCTTAGAAGAACATGACCCCAGCAAGATGCTCACACCCAGAGGCGGCCCAGGACAATCAGAGAGATGATTATATTTTTAACTGTTTCTCTTAAAAAAGAAAGTAATTACTTGACCAATATTAATATATAGTGAATGTTATTACTCATTTAATATATAGAGAGAGGAATTCCCTGGTGGCTCAGTGGGTTACAGATCCAGCATTGTCACTGCTGTGGCTCAGGTCACTGGCCAGTTCGATTCCTGGCCCAGGAACTTCCATGTGCTGGTGGTGCAGCAAAAAAATAAGTTAATTAAAAATTAAATATATATGTATATATATATATATATATAGAGAGAGAGAGAGAGAGAGAGAGAGAGAAACTGGTATGGAGTTGGGGCACCAGTTCGATTCCTGGCCCAGGAACTTCCACATGGCTAGTGGTGCAGCAAAAATATAAGTTAATTAAAAATTAAATACACACACACAGGGAGAAACTGGTGTGGAGGCATGAGAAATCTGCAACTCTGAAGAACTGTCAGCAGAGGCTTGTTTGCTTCCAATTTATTTCCACATAAAACAATATCTGTGCCAAGTTCATTGCAACCAGCAATCCTTGATGAGTGTTAGCTATTATTACAAATGACTACAAATCTTACCCTATTATTATAAATAACAACATTTAGAGAGCACTGCCCCTCTAGTTGACCTTGTTCCATTGACCTTTACATATTTGGATTCCTTCATCCCCACGACCACCTGCCTGTATCGCCATCCCGATCTTATGGATGAGGAAACTGGGGCCCAGGGTAGCTTTCCCAAGGTCACATGGTGATGGAGCCAGGACTCTCACCCGGGCTGGCCCCAGTCCACGGGCTTGGTGATTACATTTTATTGCCTCTGGAATCTCTGTAATGCTTTGTAAGGAGCTGCAGGGTGACCAGGAGAATCTTCTGTGTAATTCAGAGATATACCTTATCTCTTGGGAAAAATATTTAAGTTATCAAAATTACAAATATACTCCATTTTTCTTTTCCAAAGTGACAAGGTTGAAAATTTATTGACATTCTCTGTGAAGACAGAAATCTCCCTAACATCCATTAAAAAAAAAATCGGAGTTCCCGTCGTGGCACAGCAGTTAACAAATCGGACTAGGAACCATGAGGTTGCGGGTTCAATCCCTGGCCTCACCCAGTGGGTTAAGGATCTGGCGTTGCCGTGAGCTGTGGTATAGGTTGCAGACGTGGCTTGGATCCCGCGCTGCTGTGGCTGTGGCGCAGGCTGGCAGCTGCAGCTCTGATTAGACCCCTAGCCTGGGAATGTCCATATGCCGCGGGTACGGCCCTAAAATGACAAAAGCCGAAAAAAAAAAAAAAACAGGATAAATGTGATATATATAAAAAATGAGAAAATAACTCCCAGAGAAACACCTAGTGGCGTATTCTGAAATGCATGTTTGGCCATGATTCCCTTGTGAAGTGGTGTTGTTGCTGGAAATAATGAAAAGTTGTCACCTGCAAAAAACCTCTACCTTTGTGTTTAAACTTAGAATTTCCTAATCTGTTTAAACATCTTCCAAATAAAGAGCTTCACTGGATTTGAAATCCATTTGTTAAGGATTTCAAACAGTGCATCCTCTTCAGTTTAATTTGTAGAAGCACCAGTTTGATTATCAGGGAAGATGAAAATTTATGAGCCAGATTTCAAAAAAAAAAAAATGGAACAGTCAACTGTATAATTGGTGAATGGGATAAAAAAGGGAAAACCATGACTTGTGAAGCATAGGCAGTGATACTTTGCTTTCATTTAGATCTGCGTATCCTCTGAGGGTTTTTTTCTCTTCAGTTTTTTAATGACGACCCTTGAAATCAAGCCACTCAAACCAAACATGGTAATAAACATAAGTTAGGACTGTAACTTTGAATGGATGTTATTGTAAGATAGTAAAACAATGCTTTCAAAAAAGGAAACAAATTCTAATCAGTTGCTGCTGTTTATTTGTAGAAACCAGGATAGTTTCCGTGTTGTTTTTTGTTGAAATAATACATGCAGGGAAAATGCAAATCAAAACCTTGGTGAAATATTACGTATCAATTTGATTGGCAAACGTTAAGACATCTGCTAATACTGTGTGGGACAGGATATAGCTCCCTGGTACCTCTTACTTTGCTGGAGGAAGAGTAGATTGATGCGTCCACTGTGGCATTATTTCTTAGTCACTTACAATCCAACAAATGTATACATTCGTTTTCAAAACTGACACTTTTTGGAAGGCTCATAGCTGCACTATTCACGTGGCAAAGACCGGGCAACAACCCAAGTGCCCGTCAACGGGAGGGCAGATGAGCGAACTGTGGTGTTCTCACACCATGGAAAATCACACGTCAAAACGGCTGAACAGCAGTGACAATTTGATTGATCTTAGCCACATAATAAGTGGGGGTAGGAGCCATGCCTACGAGATTACATATCCTTTTATGAAGTTCTTTAAAAATTAAAAAAATTTAAGTACTACATGTAGGTGCAAAAAAAAAAAGAAACTTGCTAAAAAGAAAAAGCAAAGGAATAAAGAATGAAGAGTTTGAGCTGATGGCTGTGAAACTGGGGGAAGGGCATGAAGGGGGACATATGAGCAATGCAGGGCATGGTTAAGGTCCTAGCTTGGGGCAGTGAGTTCCCTGCTATTAATTATAATAAGCCAAGGAACCAAACCAATACGGGTCAGCGATGGATCAGTGATGAGAGTGGGTCATCTGTTAAAGACTGACTAATCCACCTATGTGCACCTGTACTGAAGAAATGCCCTCTATCCCGAGCAAGTGCAAGCAGAGCAGAAGAAAGGGGTCTCCCAGCTTCCTGGGTGGGTGCATTTCCTCTTTCAACTCCCCAGAGGCGCCCACTGTCCCCTAATGATCCAGTATCCTTCTGAGACATTCCAAAAGGACACACAGTAAACACGAGCACACATATGTTTTGAAATAGCTTTATGTGTATGTGTAGCTATACACATATTCCAAAAAATGTCCCAGGAGTTCCCGTTGTGACTCAGTGGTTAGGAACCCAACTAGTATCCATGAGGGTGCAGGTTCCACACCTGGGCTCGCTCAGTGGGTTAAGAATCTGGCTTTGCGATCAGCTATGGTGGTGGTCATAGGCGCCATCCTCCGTTGCTGTGGCTCTGGTGTAGTCTGGCAGCTGCAGCTCTCCTTCAACCCCTTGTCTGGCGACTTCCATACGCCCCGGGTGCAGCCCTAAAAAAAAAAAAAAGAAAAAAATTGTCTCAAATCTAACTTTGACTGACTTCACCTAGTGTTACACAAGCATCCATACAGTCAATTCACAACTTGGAAATCAACGGGAAGTTTAAGGAAAACAGCTCAGTTTTTGAGAAATATAAAAATACTCTTCTCACAGGCAGTCCTCTAGGGTTTGTCATTGGTAACCTCTCAGAAGGCGAAATACAGGACGCTGCGGAAACCCCACAGGCCCCTAGCAAGCCACAGCAGAAAAGCTCACTCTGGGCGGTTTTACAAATACGGATTCCCAGGCCCCGCCCCCACGGATTGAGAGCTGAGCCTGGGTCTTTTTGAGGCAAGGCCCCCACGTGATTCTCAGGTTCAGGCAAGCTCGGGGCCCTGCCCCGCCTTAGGTAACTCCCCAAATTGAAGAAAGTAAACACCTGGGGCATGTTGGTGGCTTTTATGCTCCCTGTTGGATGTCGTTTACCTGGTGCAAGGAGGGGTCCCCCTCGGGTCTCATCAAGGGCCCAGCCAGTCTGAGCAGGAACGCCAATTAGCTCAACCCCCGGAGGACCACGCCTCAGTCACCTGCTGGGCAGGGTCCGCGCCCCTGTTGGCCCCAGGCTTCTTCTGTGTGGTCTCAGACCCCCGGTGCCGCCAAAGACTCCGGGTGGGACCGGGGTGGGGGGCGGAGAATGCATAGAAATACTGATTCCTGGGTATTTTGGGAGCCTGAAGCCAAAACTTTCGGAACCTGCATTTTTAACCAGCTCTTCCAAGACCAGTGACTGGTTCAGCCTGCAGTTGGAGACACTCTAGCCTCATTTAAATTCTCAATTCAAATATGCAGCCGCGAGTGGAGGTCGCGCTTCTCAACCTTGGCTGCACATCAGAATAACCTGGGGAGCTTTTTAAAAAATATATACCAATGCCCAGGTTTCAGTCCAGACCAATTAAATCAGAATCTGAAAGCGGGGCCTGTGCAGCAGCACCGCCTCGGCATCACCTGGGAGCTCGTTAGAAATACAGAAGCTCAGGCCCCGCTCCAGACCCACTGAGTCAGAATCTGCATTTTAACGAGATCCCCAGTGATTCGTGCGCACATTAAAGTTGGAGGAGAGCTGTGCTGCTAAAATTTTAATGGGCAAGCGAATCACCTGGGGATCTCGTTAAAATGCAGACACGGTTTCTCAAACTTTAATGTGCATGCGAATCACCTGGGGAGCTTGTTAAAATGCAGATTCTGATTCAGCGGGTCTGGGGTGGAGCCCGAGAGTCTGCATTTCTAACGAGCCCCCAGGTGGTGCGGGCTGCCCGGGTGCGGACCGCGCTTCCCCGGGAGTCCCGAGGTCTTGGCTCCGGGCCAGTCAGCTGTCAGGGCTCTTGATAAATCGCCCCGCTCGGCTGATGAGCAGAATTGCCGAGACATGCGCGCTCCGGCCGAGGCGGTGGGGGCGGTAATTCCCGAACTCCGGGAACCGGCTGTGTGAGGCTGGCCACTCGTCGAGACTCGCCAGAGCCCTGATCCTCACGCCATGTCGCGGCGCAAGCAGGCCAAGCCCCAGCATCTGAGCTCCGAGGAGCCTGAGCGCCAGGAGTTCGCCGAGGCGGCTCCGGAGGTGGTGGGGGAGCCGGGTGAGTAGCGCTGCGGAAGCCCGGCCCGGGGGCTGGAGGAAGTTTCTCGGACGTTCCTCAGAGCCGCGCGGGTGCGAGACCCCGGCCAGCGTGCGTGGAAGGATGGGTGAAGCTTCCAGCTCGGGTTCTGGGACTCGGACTTCGCTGTCCCCACGCCACCCCCTTGTAAATTCACCCTCTTCGGGTAAATTCCGTGGCTCTCCGCGTGGATTCCTGTAACCGCTCCCTCCAAACGCTTTTAAATGACGGTTCATCTCCCGAACGCGTTGGAAGGATGCTCTCAGACCCCGTCGAAGGCTGTCTTCCGGGTGCGCTGACACCCAGGTCCCCAAGCTCCTTGGCTTTGGGCTGCGCGTCCTGAGACCCGCGCCGTAGGCTTCTTTTGGGGGGATTGAAGGGGGATATAGAAAACATGTCTGAGTTTCTGCCGAGACCCGGGGCTAGATCCTGGAGAGAGACACAGCAACGAACGAGGAGGACAAAGTTCCGGCCCTCCTGGAGCTTATGGCCCAAGATGGCACACAAGATAAAGCGGTGGAGCGTAAAGTGTGTTAGGGGTGAGCGCTGGGGAAACTAATGGCTGGAAAGGGGGGTGGGGGAAAGAGGGGAGGGAGTTGTTCAGGGGCTGTGGGAGGAAAAGCATTCTAGGGAGAGGGAACAGCAAGTGTAGGGGCCTAGGGCACCAGCGAGGCTGGAGCCTGGGGTGGGGGGCGGGGAGTGATGGGGCTGTGCCTCGGTGGGATTTAACGGACTCTCCCAGGCTACAGGTGGCTCGAGGGGGTCTGAGCAGCGGAGAGGGAGAGACAGACAGACTACCCTAAACCCCCGGGGCAGTATTTCTCATCAGGTAGCGAGCTTGGGGAACTCGCTAAATTTCTCAGTCTCACCCTCGGGCTCCCACTCCCCCACCCCCACCCCCTCCCCCGCTGGAATCCCCTGGGTAGCGTGGAGTCCGGGAATCTGCATTTCTAAGGCGCTTCGCCTTCTATCTTGCCCTCTGATAAGACTATGTAGGTTCCTACTGGACGGTCAATCCCCCTCCACCTCACCTCCCACCTTGGTCTGCTGCAGCCTTTGGCTTAGCAGGTGGGTGGAGAGAGAAGTTTCAGTGGAATCTTTTTTTTTTTTCTTCTCCTGCCCGAATTTTCCTGGGGTCAGGAAAAGAGAGCAAGGATCTCTCTTATGGGAGGGATCCGACCTCCAGCAGCGCAGTCTGTCTGGGGGACTTTGATGACCACACGCTCCCAAGGAGGAGGTGAAACAGAGAGAAGAAGCTTAACCAAACCACTCACAAACTAATAGTTTGTATTTAAAGTTTGACCGGAATGGAATTACTATAACCAAGATATCGTAGTGCCTCTCTGTCAACACCTAGAATGGGGACAGGCAGGTTTAATCAGAGGGTCTTTATGGAGTGGGGGCTGGCCTCCTGCTGGATCCTCTGTAAAAGAATTTGGGGAGCTAGCAGGATGTTGAATTTGGGGGGGAAGTGATCATAAAAAACAACTCCTGAATAAGCAGACTGTTTAGTAGAATGAGTGCCATGGGGTACTTCTTATTCCTGCAAACAGCACTTGGGGGGCACCTCCAGGAACCTTGGGAGGGATTTGGGGAGGTGTTGGTGTTGTGCAGCACTGGGGGTGCCAGGGCACCTCAACATCAGTCACCACGGAGGAAAAAAGCAACCTTGCAACTGATATTCCCTCTCCACCTGTTTTAGGTCTGTTGAATGCCAAGTTAGAGCCCTGCCCTCTTGAGTTTGAGATTGGGCCACTCTTAATTTGTAGACAGCTTAGCAGCTCGCATAGCTTTTGGAGGAAATATGATGGAGCAGGTCAGTTGGTAGACTTTGATCACCAGTGGAAAAAAATAAGAGGCGCAGGAAAACAACCTTATCAAAGAAACACCAGCAGTTTCTCAAAGGGTCAAAATGGCCACTGTGTTAAACTGAGTTCTAGCAAATGTGCCCCACTCCCCTAACCCCCCACCCCTTTCATACTAGAAGGGTCTCTGCCCCACCTGTGCCTTCCTCTGGAAACTGGGCTTCTGATCTTTGCTTTCCTGGATGCTTAAAGGGGGAGGAGGTCGCTTTTGAGGCCCCGCGTGCCTCTGCCATATTCTGCCTGGGTGACCCTGTGTAGCCTTGGGTAATTTTCTGATAGGCAGAAGGGAGACTGATGGGTTCAAGCTATCTTCAGATTTGCATTGCACAGTGTTTTCGTCTCCCTGAGAATCTGGTGGCTTACGTGAATAAAACCAGTGACACTTGTACTGTGCCGACTTCTGCATGGGGTTCTTTCACATATATACATTAGAGAATTTAATCTTCACCAAAACCTGTGAGCTAGGAGCCATGATCCCTATTTTAGGGATGTGGAGATTGAGGAACGGGGAAATTGAGTAACTTACCCAGGGTCACGCAGCTAATAAAGGATAGAGTTGGAATTTGAAACTTAGCAACAGGTGTCCCAGTCAGTTTTCTAAACGACTGTGTTTTACAGCCTCTCACTTAAATTTCAGCTTTTTAGCCTTCCTTGGTTTCTGTGGGATTAAAAACCCTGAAGAGTTCAGTGGCTTTCTTTTTTTTTAACAGGTGAATTGCTAAACAATGCAAGGTTTTGTTTGTCTTCCTAGGAGTGGTTTAGTGATGGACCTCAGATCTGGCAAGTGCGGCTTCTAATCAGCTGAAAACTTCCAGCCTTGAGCTGCAGCTCCTCTGAGCCAGTTTCTCTTCTCACAGAAATTCTCAAAGTGTGGTCCCCAGACCAGCAGCCTCAGCTGGGAACTTGTTAGACATGAAAAACTGCCAGCTCTGCTCCAGGCCTACTTGAGTCGCGAACTCCAGAAGTGGAGCCCAAGCCACTTATATCTTAACAAGCCCTCCAGGCGACTGTGATGCACAGGTGTCTGAGGGCTTGAAGTTGTACTTCTCCCATTTTAATGCACATAGAAACCACCTGGGGAGCTTGTTAAAGTGCAGATGGATCCTGTAGGTCTGGGACCTGAGGTCTTGCATTTCTCACCAGCTCTCAGGTTATGCTGATGTTAGCACTCTGGGGACTACCCTCTGAGTAGGGGCTTTAAAAATGCAAGTTCCTGGGGGCCAGCCTTAACCACGCCCACCCCCACTTAGGTCTGGGGTGAGGCTTTGGAAACTACGCCTAGCCTAACCTTCAATTCAGGTGGTTCTGATGTAGGTGGAGGGCTGTTCTGTGCACTGTAGGATATTCAGCAACATCTCTGGCGTGACAATCAAAAATATCCTCAAGGAGTTCCCATTGTGGCTCAGCAGAAATGAATCTGACTAGCATGGGTGTGGGTTCAATCCCTGGCCTCGCTCAATGGGTCAGGGGTCCGGCATTGCTGTGAGCTGTGGTGTAGGTAGCAGATGCAGCTCAGATCCCATGATGCTGTGGTTGTGGCAAAGGCCACAGCTGCAGCTCCGATTCAACCCCTAGACTGGGAACTTCCATATGCCACAGGTTTGGCCCTAAAAAGAAGAAAAAAAAAAAATCCTCAGGCTGGTGTTCTCTTGTGGCACAGTGGGTTAAGGATCCTTTATTGTCACTGCTGCGGTGCAGGTATGATACCTGGTCCAAGAACTTCCATATGCCGTGGGCATGGCCCCCCCCAAAGGAAAATATCTTCAGGCATTGCAGGTTGACCCCCCCAGTTGAGAGCCACAGGACAAGGTCACTTGTTCAGACCTGTGAAGGGGATTTAAGCACCCCAGCTGTGGTACTCGCAGGCCTTTAACTGGAGCCCCATAATAGCAGTGACTCAAGGGGGCCGGGCACTATACCCAGAATTTACAATTGCTCATCCCTTTTAACTGAGGCAGGAGAGTGACTTCTTTTTACAGATAAGTGTTCTGTAGCTTCTCACAGTACGAAGGTTGACCTTGACAGACCTCTCAGGGAAAACATGCCTTCTAAGCCTGAGGCCAAAAGTCCCTGACCTTGAGCTATACTTCTTAAACTAGTTAATATGTTTTTTCTTTTAAGACCCAAGGTACTGACAGTACTTCTTTTTACCCTGGTCTGAAGTCCGTTGGGAGAGAAATCAGTGTACAGTCTTTTAGGAGTATCTAGTCTTTGTGACAGAAAGTTATCTGACCATGTTGACCCACAAAAACAGCAATTTCATGTGGTTCAGCCTCACTGACAGAATGAATTTCATATTCCAGATGCTCAGTTTCAACAGCTAGTTCTACGTGGCCAATCTTCTTTAACAGCCATTCCCCTGCCCTGGGTTATTTTGAAGCACATCAGGCATTTGCAGCTTATAGGTAGCCATTCCTAAACTACTAGAATGCTATTAAAAACTTTTAATTTCATCATGCTTTGAAAAAAAATAAATCCCATATCAAACTTTGTGTTTGTGCTTCCCAGGGTCTTAGACAGCTTTTACAATATCTTTAAATTGGGATCCAAAAAGGTCCTGATCTTGCAGACCTTCCTATCAAGTCTTTAGTCTCTGGTTTCTCCCTCCATCATTCAAGGTGAAACAATGGCATTTTTGTTCTGGAAACTAGTGGCACTTGAAGTGTGGTCTGTGACCTGTTACTGAATGGAGACAGTTAAGTTCAGAAACAGAGTGAGCATTTAAAAATAGCTCCATTGGGGTTCCCTTCATGGCTCAGAGAAAACAAATCCTACTAGGAACCATGAGGTTGTGGGTTCAATCCCTGGCCTTGCTAAGTGGGTTAAGGGTCCTGCGTTACTGTGAGCTGTGGTGTAGGTCACAGACGCAGCTTGGATCCCGTGTTGCTGTGGCGTAGGCTGGCGGTTACAGCTCCAATTAGACCCCTATCCTGGGAACCTCCATATGCTGTGGGTGCGGCCCTAGAAAAGGCAAAAAGAAAAAAGAAAAAAGGCTCGATATCCAGCTTTCTGTCACCTCTAATAACAACGTTTGGAGTTTTACTGTCTTATTTTACTTTTCCCAATTTTATAAAAATACTGGTCTGTGGAGTTCCCATTTTGTCTCAGATGTATTCACGAGGATGTGGGTTTAATCCTGGCCCCTCTCAGTGGGTTAAATAATCTGGCATTGCCATGAACTGTGGTGTAGGTAACAGATGCAGCTCGGATCTGGTGTTTCCATGGCTGTGGCGTAGGCTGGCAGATAACAGCTCTGATTCAGCCCCTAGCCTGGGAACTTGCATGCAACACAGGTGCAGCCCTAAAAGAAAAATTAAAAAATGGAAAAAAAAAATACTGTGATGGATTGGAAGTTATTTTATGAACCAGGTCTTCCCCACATCATTTGACACGTGCTGTTGCCCAGTTTTGAGGTCTGGATCTTGCCAGTTGTGTTCCTGTTATGTCACCATGTTCCTTTGTCACCTGTACTTCCTGTAAACTGGTAAAGAGGAAGAGAACTTGGTTATGACCAAAGGGTACATGGCTTTGAATTTCTTACTGGAGGCGGGGGGATTGGAGGGATAATACAGGTGAAATAAGCCCAAACGTGCTATGTATTACAAGACTTCACATAGTGCTCCTATTTGAGAAAGGAAGTAATACTTGTTTTTGTGTCAATTTCAGGCTCAGACATAGGTGATGATGCTCCAAAACCAGCTTGTCCCTCCACTGACAGCAGTGACGCCCAGAAAGCCCCTGTCATGGCTCTTCCCTCCGAGTCAAAAGAACAAACAGTGACCCTTGGGGAGAAGACGTTCAACTGCTGCTATCCAGGTAAAGAAGCGCCTTCCCCGTACTGGGCACAGTGAGACGAGCTCTGTGTCGACGGGCTTGCTGACCCCTGGCTTTGCTCTGGTTGTGGTCACAGCACAGGAGCAGAGCCGGAGTGGGGAGGGAGCCTAAGTGTCCTGTGGCATCAGTGCTCAGCACGTGTCTTGCCAGAATTTCAGATTCAGTAGGTTCCCATTTCTCTTTTCCAGGTTGCCACTTCAAAACTGTCCATGGCATGAAGGATTTGGACCGCCACCTAAGAATCCACACGGGTAGGTATCCATTCATTTGTGCAAAACTCCGGCACTGGGGAAAAAAAAAAAAAAGACCCAAGGAAATGGATACGAATGAAGTGCTGGCCATAGAGTGGTGAGCAGGACAGAGATGATCTCTCTGCCTCGGGAAACTTAGTCTAGTGGAAGGAGCTGTGACCTAAAAAGGCCAAAAATATGGTAACTGGCAGGCTAGGGGGAAAGTGCTGGAGCAGGGAGACTGGATCTTAGGCTGGTCGTGACAGGCTTTTTGAAGGGGAGCCTCTTCTGGTATGAAAGATGGCGACACAACCAGACGAAGAGGCGGGGAGGATTCCTGGTGGAGGGACCAGCAGTGCAAAGGCTTGGAGGGAGCAAAACAGGGGTGAGATAAAACTGGAAAGATAGGCCAATGGAGAAGCCTTGTGGCTCTAGTCATCTTGAATAGGAGCAAAAAGGTTGCTTCCTACAGGTGCCTTCAGAGCAGCCAGCTGCTGAGCCTACAGAAAAACAAATGTGCTGGAGCAAAGGGGTGCATGATCTAGAACCAGGGTCTGCACCCCGTGGCCTGTGGGCCAAATCCAGCCTGTTGCCATGCCCACTGGCCTAAGTATTATCTGTGGCTGCTTGGTTCGAAATAGATAAAGGCAAAAAAGACCAAAAAAAAAAAAAATGCGACAGGAAGCTCTCTATATATGAACAGTTTTTTAAACAATAGCTACTTTCTGACCCTACAGTGGGGTTAATAAGTTGTTGCTGGAGACTGGAAATTTTCGTCTCTAACATAGATCCTATACTAGCCTGTGTGAGTCAGGAAACTCATCTCGTTGCGCTCACAGAGACCAAACTAAATGACTTAAACATAATCGGGTTTATTGTTTTCCAGTACAACTGAAGATGCACATAGCCCACAGCTGGTAGACTAGCCATCATCCTTGGAGTTCCTGCTGTGGTGCATTAGGTTAAGAATCCAACTGCAGCAGCCTGGGTTGCCACCAGTTCGATCCCCAACCCGGTGCAGTAGGAGGTCAGAGCTGCGGCTCAGACTCAGTCTCTGGGCTACGAATTTCCATATGCCATGGGTGTGGTCGAAAAAGAAAAAAAGGGAGGGAAAAAAAAAAGAGTAGCCATCATCCTGAACATAGAGCTTCACCTTCTTTCTGGTCCAAGGTAACCGCTCTAGCCCTCCAGATCTCTCGGCCAGTGGGAAACAGAAGCAGGAGGAAGGGTTCACGGCATCCCTGCTTTGGGTCATGCGCAAGGGGATATGAACAGAACATAACCGCGGCCGCATCGGGCACAAAGGGGGGCTGGAAAATGGTGTCAGGAAGGGCAGCCGCTTGCCCCTCTGAAACGCCATCATTAAGAGGGTAGCTTTCTGGATTAGTCTCTGCTGGAAATGGGCATTGTGCTATGGAAATGAGAGAACCAAGGGTCATCTTTGCCTGGGGAGAGTGGATCATGACAGTCCTCTGAGTGAAGCCTTGAAAGACAAGGTTGCCGGGATGATGCCCTTAGCAGCATGCAGACTGTGGGAGCTATTTGAGCAAAGAGGACTCCCCCCAAAACAAGATCCACGTAGCCCTGTCAGACAGCTTCACAGGGGGTGAAACTGTCTGGAGGAGAGGAGCAGTTCTTTCCAGTTAGGGCGGGGCTACTGCCATCTAGTGGGTGGAGGCCAACAGTGCTGCCAAAACCCTGCAATGCACAGGACAGGCCTACAAAGGTTTGTCAGGCCTCTCATGTCAGCAGCGCCAGGTGGACCCAGAGAGCCATTCAGGGGCTGGAATAATGTTTTTATTGGAGCGATGCAGAGCACGATGGGGCTACAGAAAGCAAGCAAGGCCCTGTCCTTGGTGGGATTTTTGGAGTCCAGGATGCAGATGTGGGGCAGACTTGTTGGTGCTCTGGTAGATGTACATTTAGGCTACTTCTCTGAACCCAAGGCAGCTGCCCTGGTTCTCCGAATCTGGAACCTCAAGGAGTTTTCATTTTGATCTTCAGTTACGGCATTAGAAGTTAAAACCACAACGTAATATGTAACGGGCTCACTGGGTTTTTTTTTTTACCTTTTCTTTTTAATGAAAGAAAACAAAACATTACAAGTAGCACTGTGTACACATTTGCAACCCTGTCTTATTGAATGGTTAGGTGGATTCTCCTGCCTCTGTGCTGTCTAAGTCCATTGCCATGTGTTTCAGCCGAAGCGGATGAAGAAAATCTGGCCTTAAATATGGAAATGGAAATGGAGTATTTTGTCAGTTTTTTTCAGATAACTATATTTCTTTAATGCTATACTGAAACACAACAAATGATAGTTAAAGATGAGTTGCTGTAAAGAATCTGCAGTCATATCCGGAAGCTTTTCAAATTGGTGAATTTAAATACTTTGGTCTGTTTTCCACTTTGAATGGCTTACTCAGACTTGATTTTTTGATAGTCATGCATTGGTCATTTGGAAAACATCATTCTCACCAATTTACGCAATTCCAAATGTTGACTCATTTCATTGTCCCATAGGAAAATATCTCTTTGTTAATATTACCAATCACATCAGAAAAATCAAAGAACTAGGGAGATACAAGCCTGTAGTTAGCAAATGAATTCCAAGCTCCTAAGTTTCGTTTTAGAACCGTATCTTATTATTGCAGTGGTGTTGGTAATTTTCTTTGAAATGACAGGTTCCCTTAATTCCTATATAAGAAAATGTCTGCCAGATACCAAATCTGAAAGTAACCATAGTTTGTCAGTTCTTTCAAATCAAATGGTGCTGCATAGAAGAAGCTCCTAGTGTGCAGTGCAATGGCCCCGCAGATGCTTTTCTCAAGACAACCAGTGTATTTGGTTTGCGGCAGAAGCACCTAATGCATGCCTCCCATTTAAATGCACAGAGTATTAAACAGGCTTGTTCAAGGGGAGAGACTTAAGTACAGCTGAGCCTTGAATAACATGTAGGGGATTAGGGATGCTGACCAACCTTGCAGCCGTAAACTCCCATTTAACTTGTGGTTGCCCTCCCAACCGTGCCCCTTCACCGGGGGAAGGAGGGGGAGAGAGAACTTTGTACACATGCATCCATGAAGTTCGAACCCATATAGTGTTCAAGGGTCAACTGTGATGGTCTTTACTGCTTGCTAGGATAATCCTAAATGGAATTGGCTCTGTCTTCCCTTGGGAGGACATGGCGGTGAGGAATCTCAGGGCTGCTGGTAGGACTGGTGATCACATTAAGGCACCAGCAGCCCTGCCCGCACCGTCACTTCTACATTATTGTAACTCAACAGTTACAGTTGCAGACTCAACCAGAAGAGTAAGAGGGACCCCCAGGTACTTGCAGGCTGCACTTTGAGAATCATGGAGGTAGTTTGACAGGTAGATACAGGAGTGGCTAAGAACAGGGTGTCTGTGCACCTAGAACACATTTTCACTAAGGGCACATTGGGGGAGAGTAAAATGAGAAAGCTAGGTTATGATCACCTTGGGGAAGTCTTGGAAAATCAACTTTTGAACTTGGATCTTTTTATCAACTTTATTTTAGAGTTACATTGGTTTCTTTATATACCTTAAATGCCAGTTGGTCCTGGATGGAAACAAAAACTAAATTTTCAAATGCACTATGGAAATAGTAAGGAATAGGGGAGGAAGAGCAGGATAGAAAACCCTTTACTCCTGTTTTTCCCATGTAAGATCTTAGGAAAAGAAGTAAGTAACAGTAATTCTGGTTAGAATGTTTCACAACATCGGTTTTCTCCTTTATATGTTGAATACATATTGCTCTTATTTTCAAGTTTTTAGTCATCCATGTAAAAGGTGAAAAAAATCACATTGTTGAAAACTCCCAAGGACAGGATGAGGTCTTTTTACCACCTCTACTTCCATAACACTCTCCCACCGGCTTTATGCATGGTAAAAATCACCTGGAAGAGAAGGCACCAAAGTAGCCCAAAAATCTTAGATGTTTTGCCTGATCAGAAATTAAGGAGTTCCTGTTGTGGCTCAGCAGAAACGAATCTGACGATCATCCATGAGGTCACAGGTTCGATCCCTGGCCTCACTCAGTGGGTTAAGGATCCAGCGCTGCCGTGAGCTGTGGTGTATAGTCACAGACCTGGCTCAGATCCCAAGTTGCTGTGGCTGTGGTGTAGGCCAGCAGCTACAGCTCCGATGAGACCCCTAGCCTAGGTACCTGCATATGCTGCAGGTGCAGCCCCAAAAAGACAAAAGAAAAAAATTAAAATTGAATCCCTGTATTTATTGAAACAATTGCAATAGCCAAGATATGGAAGCAGCCTGAGTGTGCGTGGATAGGTGGATGGGTGAAGATGTGGCATATGTATACAATGGAATGGTAGCCATAAAATTACAATTACATGATATTACTCAGCCATTTGTGACAACACAGGTGGAGGATATTACCGTAAGTGAAAGAAGTCAGAAAGACAAATGTCATATGACTTTACTTATTTAGAATCTAAACTAATGAACAAACATAACAATGGACTCAGACACAGAGAACAAGTGGTTGCCAGCCAGGAGGGGGGTGGGGAGAGGAGTGTAATAAGTGAAGGAGCTTAAGAGGTACAAACTCTTTTGTTACAAAACAAATGAATCACAAGGATGAAATGTACACCATGTGGAATATAGTCAATAATATAATAACTTGGAAAAGGTGGTAGCTAGACTTGCTGTGGTGATCGTCTTCAGTGTATAGAAATACCCAGTGACTATACTCTGCACCTGGAACTAATAGTGTTACAGGCTAATTATACTTCAATAAAAGTGTAGATCAGAGTACCATGGATAGAAGTAGAATAAGTATAGAATAGAAGAGCATTCAGAAACTGACCTGTGATCTGCAAATTCGACATCTGATAAAGGTGGCTTGCCAGGTTGAAGGAGGAGCAGTTAAAGTGACACGTGTACCAGGATCGTCAGTGACTCATTAGGACAGGATAGGGGTCAAATTGGAGCTGTTGCTGCCAGCCTACACCACAGCCACAGCAGCGCCAGATCTGAGCGGCATCTGCAAACTACACCACAGCTCATGGCAATGCCGGATCCTTAACCCACTGAGTAAGGCCAGGGATCAAACCTGCATCCTCATGGATGCTCGTCAGGTTGTTAACCTGCTGAACCACAATGGGAACTCTGGAACAGGTAGTGCTGACAGGAGCAAAACTATTTACAAACGATTTTTTGTTCTTATCAGGCCCCTTGCTGTCTTATTTATTCTAATCGTTCAAGCCAGCTCTTTTGGATTGCCAAGTGACAGTTGTATGCAAATGATATTTCCTCTGTTTTTCTACGTGATCTGGGGTGCCTTGGTCTTGGTGCTCCAGATCGGAGTTAAAGGGTAGCAGTGAAAGTAAACCATCAGATCTTCAGATGTACTCGAATGAAATACTTTGGTTTTTTTTTTTTTAAACCCACCACTTGGTGTTTGTGTCCTTAGGATTCTTGTAGAGATTGCTCGTCCTATTAAAAGAATTTTACTTATACCACGCCTTCTGAGGTTGGTCTGGGGGAGTGTGTTTTGTTTGAATTTTTCCGCCAAGAATGATGGTTGAGTTCCCTTGTGACACATCGAGTTAAGGATCTTGTGTTGTCACTGCTATGGTATGGGTTCAGTCCCTGGCCCAGGAACTTCCACATGGCATAGGCATGGCTAAAAAAAAAAAAAAAAAAAAGGAGAGATCACTGGATGTCAAATGTTTTGCCCTTAGGATGGCCTTCTGGCATTTAGCCTCATAGGGGAGATGGACTTCCAATGTTTGTATTTTCGTATTCCTTCACTCAGCATTGATATCAGGGTTAAACTACTGCGAAGTGAGTCGAGGCTTGATTTTTCATTCCTTATTCTAGTAAGCAACAAATTGAATGTGGAAACACTTTTCCTGGAAAACTGGGTAGAACATGCCCACGATATTCCATTTGATTTTTTTTTTTCCAGAGGCTGGAGAGGGGGTATAGATTAGGCTGTGATGCATGTCCATCTCGGTGGCCACTGAGACTGCTCTGCACGCCCCCTGTGCCCTCACAGGGGGTCATCTGCAGCTCCACTCCTTGTGGCCTTCTCTCCAGGAGCCAGCTGGTGGAGCAGCCTGTCTAGAACATACCAGATCGAGGCGTTCTTGACCTTTTTACCTGCTGTGGACTCCTGGCAATTTTGTGAAGCTCACACACCTTTCCCAGAACAATGTTTTTAAATAAAAGATTACATTTAACTGTATTTTAAGTATACTTGCTGTCAAAGTGTTCAGTGTGTAGTGTTTTAATAGACTAAGCCCTTGCTTCCCTCACGTGTGGTGAAGACCAGAAATGCCAGCACCACCTGGGAGCCGTGAGAAGTGCAGAGTCTCAAACCCCATCCAGACCCCCGAATCAGAAACTTCATTTTACTCTTTGTTTCTATGACCTTGGCTTGAGAAATGGAGAGATGTTGGCCTAGCAGTACAAGCTTCCAGTTGTAAGAGGGGGAGTTCTAAGAATCGAATGTACAGTGTGGTGACTGTAGTTAACATACTGTATTATTATACCTGAAGTTGCTAAGAATAGATCTTAAGCAGCTTACCATAAAATAGTCATTTTCTGAGGTAATGGAGGTGTTAATTAACTTACTATAGGAATCATTTCTCCAGATATACATGTATTAAACCATCACATTATAAACCTTAAACGTATGTATGTCAGAGTTCCCATCGTGGCTTGGTGGTTAACGAATCCGACTAGTAACCATGAGGTTGCGGGTTCGATCCCTGGCCTCGCTCAGTGGGTTAAGGATCCAGCATTGCCGTGAGCTGTGGTGTAGGTTGCAGACGCGGCTCGGATCCCGCGTTGCCATGACTGTGGTGAAGGCCAGCGGCTACAGCTCCTGTTAGACCCCTAGCCTGGGAACCTCCATATGCCACGAGTGCGGCCCTAGAAAAGGCAAAAAGACAAATAAATAAACTTATGTATGTCAATTACTTCTCCAAGCTGGGGGGGGGGGCGGCGGAATCTGCGTTTTAATGAGATCTCCTGACCCCCAGATGATTAGTTTGCACAATAACACTTCTGAAGGTTAGAATCCAGTGGCTGGTCTACTAACTACCTTCACTGTGAAGCAGTGATGAGCAGAAGCGATATTCTGAGAACTGCAGCAAGTAGAATGTGGTCTGAACATGGCTCATGTCTGTTGATGCAGGTGTCAGTTACCATTCTTAGTGTGGTTTGTTGACTGCATCCACAACTGGAGGACACGTTAAATTCCAGTTAGAGGTGGTAGAGAAAAAACGTCATCCTTTCCCATAAACGGCCTTGGATCCCCTAAATTGCACCCATGAGGCCCAAATTAAGAACTCCTGATCTTGACACAAAAGCCAAAATTAATATGTGAAATAACCTTTAAAAATTCTGAACCACTGTTTTATACACCTGAAATTTAGATAATATTATACATCAACTATAACTCAAATTTTTTTAGACTCTGTTCTAGAATTTCACAGGTCATCTTGGCAAGAAAAATGCAGCCAACCAGACACTGGCCCTTAAAGGAATTTGCTGAACAGTGACTCACCAGTTTTGCTCACATCCGTTGGTCTGAGCTAGTCACACGTCCAAGCCTGCAGTCGATAGGACCGTCCAGCACAATTCTCCTGGGAAAGGATAGCAAATATTTAAACAACAACCATTTGCCTCAGGGCCCATCTCTGACATGGCAATTTTTCTACATTGTCGTTGTTCCTTTTTCTTGATTCTGGCTATAGTTTTTTCTCTTCCTGGACCATTGCTGTTTTATTGAGTCTTCTAAATTGATTGGGGTGAAGTTCTACTTAGTCGTCACAGCTGACTTTGTGTTTTGTCCCCTTTGTCTTGTCCAGTGTCTATTTAAATGGTTCACAACCAGGTACAGTTTTGTCCCTTGCCTCCCTTCCCAGGACATTTGGTAATTGCTGAAGACATTTTGGTTCTCAGAACTGGGAAGGAAAGTGCTACTGGCATCTAGTAGGAAGGGGTCAAGGATGTGGCTAAACATTTTACAGGGACCGGCCTGCATGGCACAGAATCACCTGGCCCCAAATAGTTGTAGTGCCAAGACCGAAAAGCCCTGGCCTATTGGTGTCTTCTCTTTGATCAGACCTCCCTTTTTAATGGCCATTTTTTGTTTTTTACTTTCAGCCTTTTGTTTTGCTTTCAGCAGTTCGTTCATAAACATTCTTCTGAAAAGTGATTTGATGAGGCTATAGTTTTTGCTACATGGAGCTCTGTTTATCTCTTGGGAGTGTGTGATCTGATCTTGATTCTTGAACAAAGTTTATTTTAAAATATGTCCTATAATTTTCTTTTTTTTTTTTTGTGGGGAGGAGACTGACGTCTTTATTGCTTTGGGGAAGAGCAAGGCTCAGGAGCTCTTGGTGGGGTGGATCCGCTTCCTCTTCACCATCACAGGCTTCTGGCTGCGCAGGATGGCGCTGGCTCTGCGGATGGCAGCCATGCGCAAATCCGGGCGGTACTTGTTCTTTCGGATCACGTGCCGGATGCTGCTGAGAGTGGCTCGGGCGTTCTTGTTGATGGTGGTCCGCACGTAGGAAGTGGCTGCCTTTCGCTGGCCGGATCTCCGCTTTATCACCACCACGACCCCTTTGCCGTCCGGCGCCGGTTCCACGCCCACAGTCTTGTGGTGAATCAGCCCGTTGTAGCGGAAAGAGTTGCGGGCTTTCAGGTTACTGGGTTCGGTGCTGTACGTCTGCTTGTTCCTCTTGATAAGGAAGCTGGAGCAATTCCGCACCACCATCCATTGCAGATACGTGGACATGACGGCAGCTTCTCTCCTTGTGGCGGCCGGAGACGGAAAGAGAATGTCCTATAATTTTCAAACTTTTCCTTGAAAAGTTTGAGTCACATCTACTTGGAGAGTTCTCTCTTCAATATGAAATTTTTTATGACTTTGACTACAATGTGTTTTGCCTAATATTGGTATTTCTGTTTTATTCTAGCATTTTCCTAGAATATTTTCCTATCTTTTTCATTTTCTGTTTTATTTTAGCATTTTCCTAGAATATTTTCCTACTTTTTCATTTTTAGATATTTGAAGAGAATTTAGATACCTAAGAGAAAGTCTCTTTTTTAAAAATGTAATTGACATTTTTAATAAGGAAATGTATTATATTTATGTTTGTTGTACACACTAACATTGTTTGATTTTTACCTTATTTTATGTTCTGTTTTACTCCTTTTTTGATGATCGATTCTCCCTTGTGGTTTGGAAGCAGTACTTTCCATTTCATTATTTACCTCCCATATCTTAGTCACTTCCCTGTTTTTTTTGTTCTTATGTACACAGTTCAGGTTTGGTATCGACTCATCTGTCACCTGGCTTTATTTTCTCTTCCTACTGAATGCTGGTTCAAGGACAGGATTCTATTTCAGCCATTTCTGTAGAACTTTTGTAGATATTGTTCCCATCTTGCTGCCATCCAGTGTCACCTGAGGAGTTACGTGCTGATCTGGACATCGTTTTTTCTGAAAGCTTTAAGCGCTCTTCTTTCTTGGGCTTCTGAAATTGTACCACCCTGCCTCTACATAAGCCATCTCAAGACCCATGTCTGTCTTTGATGCTGAGAAATAATTATTTTTCTCTAACGTTAGGTTCTTAGGTTGGGCATGGCTTCCTGGTTCTGGGTTTGCTCAACCATTTGGTTATTGGGTAATTTTTATTTGGGCATTGTCAGTCTGGAGTGGTTATAAAGGAAGGATGGAGCACAGCTGGAGATGTTCTGGGCATGGGGTTCTCTGCTCTCCAGGGTATCTCAGCTGTCTGGTGCCTTTGTGCTGTTTCTCTGGCATAAACGCCCTCATTTTCCTAACAGCCTGGGAGGTAGGTACCATTGCTGGTTGTGGTTTAGTACAAAAGGGAAAGGATCTAGCTGACTATTCTCCATATGGTTCATCAACGAGTGAGCCAGAAAGCTGTTCCAAGACCTCTCCACCTGCCCCCTCTGATCTGGACTTCCATAACCACTCTGCTTTTCCCAAACAAGGTTTGATCTATAATTTTCTCCTTCAGTCTGATTCTATCTCTGTTCCTTGGGATTCTTCAAGAGTTCTGAGCTATTAATGAATAGCACACCTTCTTGTTTCGCAGTGTGTGAATCCTGACTTCCGTGTCTTCTTATCTCGGAGTATTGGGTCAGCAGGGAGAAGCAGAACCCTAAGCTCAGGCTACCATCCTGGCCAAATCTCTTTGCAGTCCTCTTGTAGAGAAAGCCCATAAAGCTTTGAACCTTCCTTATGTGTTTAAAGGAGACAAACCACACAAGTGTGAGTTCTGTGACAAGTGCTTCAGCCGGAAGGACAACCTGACCATGCACATGCGGTGCCACACCAGCGTGAAGCCTCACAAGTGTCACCTGTGTGACTACGCCGCCGTGGACAGCAGCAGCCTCAAGAAGCACCTGCGGATACATTCCGACGAGCGGCCATACAAATGCCAGCTCTGCCCGTACGCCAGCCGCAACTCCAGCCAGCTCACCGTCCACCTCCGCTCCCACACAGGTAAGTCGCGGATCTCAAGGCTTCCGTGCCCCACTTGTTCCCTAACTCCTTAGGTTCGTTTAGTTAAAGCACAAACAACTTAAATGACTTCATGGTATAAATAAGGAAATTTGGAGCTTTGGTGGTTATTTTGAAGCCCGCAGTTTCTTTCACCGGGACTACAGCTTTCAGGAAAACATGAAAGTCTGATAGCTGGGTTTTCTGACTTGGGACACAGAATACACCAGGGGTGATTACCCAGTTCAGCAGCCAGGGAGCCAAGGATGTGCTGCAGTAAAAGTCTGGGTAGACTAGAGGTCTCCGTCATTTCACTTGAACTCTGACTGTGTGGCTTAATTCAGAAACCTATAGCAAAATCACTTTGAATGTAATTGCAAATCACAGACTTACAGTTCTAGAAATTCAACTTTGCAGAAAGCTTTTCCTTCCCTTCTTTGACCCTGTTGAAATAACGAGCTAGAACCAACACATCATGGCACAGAAAAATAAGGATTGGGGAACTCAGAAGGAGGTTTGTAAAATGAGAATTGCCAGTGAAGTCACGGAAAAGGTCAAGCAGACAGGAACATACTGATGTCTGAAACTGAGTAGAGAGGGAATTCGCTGGTGTCTCATGGTTAGGACTTGGCAGTTCCCCTGCTGTGGCCTGGGTTCAGTCTCTGGTCTGGGAACTGAGATCCCACAGTAAGCTGCTGTACGCCACAGCCCCCCCGCCCCCATTTTTTTTGAGTAAAGAAACTATGTCCCGGCAGACAAATGGGAGGTAGCCATAGAGTTATGAGCCGATGATTTTCCAGCAAGTGTCTGACTGCCTTTAGAGTTCTGGACTTGAAACTGGTATTATGTAGGCTGCAAAGGTCAGAGGCAAAATGGCCCCAAATTTCCAATAACAGGTAACACCCGTGGCACCTACTCCTTAAACCAGTCTATTCTTTCTTAATGTAAAGTGTCAGCTCTGGATTGTAAGCCATCTGTGGGAAGTGAGTAATCTAAAATGTGCCAAGTCTAGCAAATCCCGGAGGAGCAGAGTGCTGGGGCAACTTACAAGGATTTTTCAGTTCTGATGGGTATCCACCCCCTGGCAGCAATGTTGCATTCAAGAAGAGTTCTTTGAAAAAAGGTAGTGAGAACAAAGCGCTATGAACTGAAACTAGGATGAAAAGTTAAAAAAAATTGCCAGAGGACAGAAAAAAAGTTGGAGAACTGACAATAAAAAGATAGAAATCGGAGTTCCCATCATGGTGCAGCGGAAACAAATCCAACTGGGAACCGTGAGGTTGTGGATTCGATCCCTGGCCTCACTCAGTGGGTTAAGGATCCGGCGTTGCTGTGGCGTAGGCCAGCAGCTGTAGCTGTAATTAGACCCCGAGGCTGGGAACCTCTATATGCAGCGGGTGCAGCCCTAAAAAGCAAAAGGAAAAAAAAAAAGATAGAAATCTGGTTTCTGACTAGGTCTAGGAAGCAAAGAAAGTTGAGAAAATGAAAGGAGAAAAATGTTGCAATTCTCAGGGCCATGAGCGATGAAAGGACTTGCAAGATGCCACACAGGACAAAGGGCATGCTGGAGAGATCCATATCTAGAAAGACTTCTCAGTAATATTGGTTTCTAAGAGATGGTGGAACAGTGCCCTCAAAGTTGAGAAATGATTTGGTGTATAGACTTCTACACCCAGCCAAACTATCTCAAGTGTGACAATAGACTAGACAACAGTGTGCAAGGACTTGATTGAGACTTTACTCCCAGCCACCAGGCTAGTGGAGGTTAATGGAAGATAAACTCTAGCCAAACAAGGAAACAAAATTTGCCGTGAGGTATTTGATATATGAATATCTGAACATAGGTGACTGGAGTGGCGATAAAGGGAAATAAAAAGATGCTCTTATATGAAATATTAAGAGCAAATTCAATAACTCAGTCTATAAGAAATTCTATGTAAAATGTTACGTAATTAAAAGCCTGGGATGACTTCCGAGATTATGGTGAGATTCTCCTTTTCCTCAATGCACAAGTCAAGAAGCAACATAAAATGTGGCCCCAAGTGAACATATAACAAAGAATGAAGGGAAGGACAAGATAGGGCTATGGGGTTAAGAGATGCCAATAACTGTAAAGTAAACCACAAGGATATACTGTCCAGCCTAAGAAAATATAGCCATTATTTTGTAATACCTTTAAATGGAGTATTAGCTATTAAAAAAAAAAATGGATCACTTATGTTGTAGACCTGAAACTAATACTGTAAATCAGCTATACTTCAATCAAAAATAAAAATCAATGTGAACTTGACAGTGGCAAAACAATCAAGTGGCCCGGGTGTGATAGTGGCCCTATAAGGAGATGGATGTAATCCCAGAGCAGAATTTGGCTCTGGTGAATATCACACACTCAGTCATAATGTAAATTACCTGTAGTTTGATTCTAAAGTTTAAAACAACCAGTGAAAGCCTGGGGATTCATAAATCAATACAATAAAGCAATTTTGGAAAAGCATGGAGAAGTAGTGGGATAAAGAGGAAGGAATCTTCAAACTTTTCAAGCTGATGGACTAAAAGTTGAGGCTGTTCTTAGGAAGTGATGCTAGAAGAATAGAAACCAACCAACAGGATGCAGGAGAAGGTGGGGGGGGGTGTAGAATAAGAAAGAATCTCATCTTTCCTCATAGTCAACTGGCAGTGATTGTTTAAAGTAACTTTCAAAAGAACTAAACCCTTAGCAGTGCCTCCAGGGAACACAGAGGAGGCCTCGGCATTTCATTATTTGTCTTCTGCTCCTCCTACCATATTCATGCGTTAATTTTATAAATAAAATTCAGTCTGCCATTGTAAAACTACAGAATCTTAATACAAGCCACTTAACTGATGTAATAATACAGCTTCAACCCTAAAGGGAGCATGTTGATAAATCCAGCTTGATTCGGAACAGTTTTCTGTAACGTAAACCACACCTCTTCCTTCCATGTCCCGTTCTGGGATGTCAAGTTCAGTGATTTAGATTCAAAACTCATGAAGAGTGTGGACCTGGATGCCTTGATGCCTGGATTCAAATCCTTGCTTTTTGGCCACGGTCAGATAACTTGACCTCTCTGAGCCTCTATTACCCCATCTATAAAATGGGGGTGATAGTATCCCCTCATAGGATTGCTACGAGGGATGAAGTGAGTTAATAAACATGGTAAGTGGTGGCTGTAGGAAGTGACAGGTGATTGGTGTTCAAAGACCCAGCCATCTCTTTGTGGCCAGGTGTTCTGCCTCATGTTTGGGGGGACTGCTGTGTTGCCTGCCTGCTCTAATGGAAACACACCTTCCGTTACTAGGGGACACCCCCTTCCAGTGCTGGCTCTGTAGCGCCAAGTTCAAAATCAGCTCGGACTTGAAAAGGCACATGATCGTGCACTCGGGGGAGAAGCCTTTCAAGTGTGAATTCTGTGACGTGCGCTGCACCATGAAGGCCAACCTCAAGTCGCACATCCGCATCAAGCACACCTTCAAGTGCCTGCACTGCTCCTTCCAGGGCCGGGACCGGGCCGACCTCCTGGAGCACAGCCGGCTGCACCAGGCCGACCACTCGGAGAAGTGTCCCGAGTGTAGCTACTCCTGCTCCAGCGCGGCCGCCCTGCGCGTGCACAGCCGGGTCCACTGTAAAGACCGTCCCTTCAAGTGCGACTTCTGCAACTTCGACACAAAGCGGCCCAGCAGCCTGGCCAAGCACATCGACAAGGTGCACAGGGACGAGGCCAAAACGGAGAACCGGGCCCCGCTGGGCAGGGAAGGGCCCCACGAGGGCAGCGCCCACCACGTGGCCAAGATAGTGACCCAGAGGGCCTTCCGCTGCGAGACCTGCGGCGCCTCCTTTGTCAGAGACGACTCTCTGCGGTGCCATAAGAAGCAGCACAGTGACCACAGTGAGAACAGAAACTCAGGCTTGGTCACCTTCCCACCCGAAAGCAGTGTCTCCGGGCAGCTGGGCGCTCTGGTCTCGGTTGGGCAGCTTGAGACGTCCCTGGAACCCAGCCAGTGCCTCTAGTTCCGCCAAAGAGGGTGGTCAGCTGTCCGGATTTCCAGACACATGCCACAGCCGGGCCCTCTGCAGGCAGGCCATTGAGCCGGACTTGAGTCACCAGCCCTGGGGGGGACACTTCCAACTTGATAAGCCTGCACAGGTGATGGCTGCAGTCACCGAAACCCCACGATGGAGACCCCGCTCTGTGCCACTGTCTTTCTTCCAAGCTGTCTAAGCAAAGGACTTGTTTCCAAGGTGGGGATCCATCAAGCACTGTTCTGTCCAATGGGAATAGTTTCTGCACAGTAGATTCCAGGCGTAAAACTGATCCGTCTTCCATGAAATTATGAAACTAAATGACATGGAAAAACTAAGACTACTCTGATCTGTAGAGCCAGCAAGGTTTAGGTGATGGTGGGATCTGGGGTGGCCAGAAAGTTTCCGTTTCCTGACCTAGGTGGTGGTTTATAAGGGTATTCGCCTTACGCATTTTTGGGGGGGGTTCCTTTTATCTGTTGTCTTAAAATAAAAAGGCAGACTCATTTGTAGAATGATGAAAGAGGGACAGCCCACTTTTATATTCTCCCATAGACAGGTTATGGTGTGGGGGTCTCCAGTACCGCCCCTCCCTGTAGTAATTTTCTTAGAAATGCACGTAGGATTTCTTAATGTCTTGGTGCTGCAGTGAATCGAAATGCAGTTTGATCGGTAGGTGGCGCCAAAGATCAAGCTAACCCTAGTTCAGCCTGTAATTGTGCGTTGTGAGATTCCACATTCGTGTACTTGTGTTCATAAAGAAGAGACCAAGGGCCCAGTGGGTCCTGGGCCTGGTTCTGAGACATGTGATGTGTAGGAAAGCCCGAAACTAGTGTCTTTCATCAGAGTAAGCATTTGGTGTTTGCTGAACCAACAAACAAGTGAAACCCCAAACCTCTTGTAAATGGACATTTACTTGATGAAAACGTAGCAGGCTGTGGAATGCCAGTGAATATATAATTTATCCAAAGTTGCTTTGTTCTTTTCTTCAAATACAGTCTTTGTTTAATACAAGTTCTTGTGTGCCCTCAGCAAGCTTAAATGTCTGTGCTTTTAAAACACTGAATAGATCCGTTGTTTTTGATAAACTAGGAAAAGATGTAAAAACAGATTATTTTTTATAGATTGTATATGGGGGACTGTTTTACTTATGGAATAGTAAGAGATCCAGAGCTTATTTTAGAAATTTTGTTTGAACAAATCTGATTCCATTTAGGTTTGACATCGGGCACTGGGCATTCAAATCAGTGAATAACTCACTGTTGAATCTCTGTTGTAAGAAGAAAAGGTGGAAATGATGGCAGAGACCCACAATAGAAGTAATCACCTCTTTGTTTTGGAACTATTTTCGGTTGTTCACAAGTGTTTGGTTACTGAATTCTGGTGCATGGTACAGATTCTATTGTCACCTTTCTGCCATTTGTCATGAGTCTTATCTGTGTTTCTGTTCTAGTAACAGAAGGGCTGTTGACCTTTCAAGTGGGAACCCATAGATCGAAATCATAAAAACGTTCCCTGTACTTCTGATGTTATAGCTCTTCAGATAAACAGGAAGAATATCGGCCCTTTTAGAAGGCACTTTTTTCGCAGCTATATAGACTTCAAGGGTCTTGGATCCGCACTGGTGTCACCTACAGATTTGACCTAGCAGATCTGAATGCCCAGAGAGGTCTGCAAAAAGTTTAGGACTAATTAGTAAATATGTGAGGCGTTATGGAGCCATAAGTTCTCTTTTCTGACTGAACTCTGTGCACAAAAGCAAGCAGACTGTAAGAAGAAGAATGTATTCCAACAAAACAAAAAAATAATTCAGGAAATGGGAGAGTGAACTGGCTAACAGTAGAAAGGAATCCGACTAGTAACCATGAGGTAGCAGGTTCGATCCCTAGGCTCGCTCAGTGGGTTAAGGATCCAGCGTTGCCATGAGCTGTGGTGTAGGTCACAGAGGCGGCTCAGGTCCCGCGTTGCTGTGGCTGTGGTGTAGGCCAGTAGCTGTAGCTCCAATTCGACCCCTAGCCTGGGAACCTCCATATGCTGCAAGTACAGCCCTAAAAAGCAAAATAAATAAATAAATAAATATACAGCTAATAACCAAATAAAACTGGGAAAAAGCCATAACCATAGTAGCCGAGGCCGCTGACGTGGTGCAAGACCAGAAACGCAGAGTTTCTCTGTCCCTCTGTTCTGCAAGGTTGGTGTGGATCTGAAAGGGGAAACTGACGAATGAATACGTTTGCAGTTTGACTTCACCTGGACTAGAGGTTGGTGACCTTTTTTAGTAAAGTGCCAGATAGTAAATATTTTGGGCTTTGCTGGCCTTAGTCTCAATTGGAATTCTTCTACTCTGTTCACCTCTGTAGTACTCAGCTCTGCCATTGTCACTGAAGCGGCCGCAGATAGTAGGTAAGTGAATGGGAATGGCCATGTGCCAATAAAACTTTATTTACAAAAAGCAGGCCATGAGTTGGAGGACCCTCTTTTGCTGACCCCTGAGCTGGGCTATTGAGTGCAAGCAACAAGATACGGTGGGAGAAATACTGAGAATGCCAGGTTTCCAGGGGTCCCTTCGAGGAAGGGGCAGCTTCGTGCAAGAGGTAGATGGGTTCCAGGTGAGGCACTGAGAAAAGCTATGTCCTTTCCATTCTTTTTTGGTGCAGCTGTCAGATCTCCAGCGGAGAGTCCAGAAATTCAGGTGACACACTCTCTTGCTCTCTTCTACTTAAGGTTTTGTGCTGCCTTCGGAACATTGTAGAACATGCATACCTTTGTCCCTGAATTTAATTTCCTGAAGAAAAAATGAACCTCAGATGCTGTTGGCTCTGTTGATGTGGGTCCTTACTCTGAGCCAGGCCAGGCACTGGACCGAGAACTTGACCTGTGTTAACTCATCTGCTTTTCCTGGGCGCCGTGCACAGCTGGGACCGGGGGAGACGAGGGCACCGAAAACTCAGTAATCCCGTGTTGGAAAGCGGTGTTTTTTCAGTCAGCAAACTGTGGCCCACAGGTCCGTTACTTTGTTTTTATAAACAAAGTTTTATTAGAAGTTGGCCTGGGAATTAAGGCAGGGCTGTGCAGGGGCAGACGTGGTCCTGTCTTTCAGATTCTGTGTTCATTGTGGATTTTTCAACATTATGTTTGATTTTTTAGAAAAAAAAAATTTTGGTGTTAAAATAGTTACCTAAATCCGTGATTAGGCATCCCTTTATATTGGCACCAGAGAGGATTGCTTCAACCTCCTTACCCTGGTCCCTGTCTCTTGTTCACATACAGAAACTGAGGCGTGAAGGGGAAGAAACTTCTAGAACAGGGTTAAGTTTCAGAGCAGAAGTGTAGCTCTAGAGTCCAAATTTTTAACCGAAGTACTAGGCCAGCTCTCCAATTAAAAAACAAAAACAGTAACTCACTTTGTTAAGAGTAGTAAGTTGATCTGAGTAGGGTGAAGACAGAACAATCCCAAAGAGCCTTGTTTTGTTAAAAGGTAACAGGGTTGAGGAGGAAGGGGTGAGAATAGCTCTGCCTCTGACACTACCATCTGACTGACATCCGGCTGGAGATTTTAGCAGATTCTATTTGCTCATCTGTAAAATGGGCCATTTTAGGCATTTAGCTTAATGATAAAATCAACTGGTTTAAAATGTCAAAAACTGCCTTATGTGTCCTTTGCTGATTTTGTTGGGGTAGGGGTGGAGGTGGGGAATATCTAAGAACTAGGACTGTGATTTTATGATATTGGGCATCTTGGTTTCTCACTTCTCGCCCCCACATTTTCAACGTGCGGTCCAAGGTGCTGGCAATTTAAACTCCAACCAGGATAGGAGGAGGCCATCCTCTGTCCCTTTATCACGGCTGGAAAGTTGCACATAAACTTCTGCTCAGCTCCCCCAGGCCACTTGGCTGATCATCTGCCATTGCTGTTTCAAAGGGTGCTGGGAAATCATGGCTCTGGAGTAGCTTGTACTGAGTTAAAACCTGGAAGGAGAGGCTGGGCTATGAGTGTTTTCTGCCACTGAGCAGTAACATAGGCTCTTGAAGGCTGGAGATGACTTGACTGTGAAACACCTGGCACAGGTCCTGAACACCCAGACTCTATACACAAACATTTCTGTTGTATCAGGGCTTTGTTGAGGCTCCCTGCACTCTGTGGATATTGGTCCATGGTGTTCTTCCAAGGTTTTCTGTCGCTCTGGTCCAGTGGGTCTCAACCATGGCTGCCTGCTGCAGACACCTGGGAAGCTCTTACATATTTGGAGTCTTACCTGTCAGGGGAGGGGCCTGGGTGTGGCTACTTTCTAAAGTTCTGAGGGTGATTTGAATGTGCAACCAGGTGGAAACAGCTGCTCCAGTGAAAGAACAAGGCTGTCTTCATGGGCAGGCCACCTGTGCTGTCACAAAGGGCCGTGCACTCAGTTGCACGCTTGTTGTCATCGTCTTGAAATTCATTATTTCTTGAACAAGGGGTCCTGCGTTTGCATTTTGCCCTACAAATTACGTAGCCAGTCCTGAGAGGAAAAGAAATCGTACCTAAGACGGAGGCCTGTGTGCATCCATGGCACAGAAAAGGTCCCAGTCCTTGAAACCAGGATTCCTGGTTGGCCAGCCAGGGCCCCAGATGGAAGGAACAGGCACCGTGAGCCATGACATTCAAGCATTTCCCCGTATGATCACATTCAGACCTTACAATGGATGGCATTTGTATTTGTCCTTAAAAGGTAGCTCTGACCTTCAGAAAAGTTAACTTGCTCAGTGCAGCTAGTATACAGGATAGTCAAACCCAAGCGTACTGGACTCTGGTGCCTTTGTCTTGTTTGCAGTTGGCTCTCCACTTCGTCTAGGGTGTCTTCCACTGGCAGGAGTCGGGGAATCAGGTATCAGAGATGAAACCATTTGAGTTCTAAGTGTTGAGACAGAAAGACAAGATCTGTAGCAAGAATGATGAGGTCTATAGTTGGACTGGAAAAAAATTTCAAATGTGGGTATTACTGGATGATCGGAAAATGTCCCTAGGCTGTCTGCCTGCATGCGGGTAAGTATTGCAAGAACGACCAAGGTTACATTTCCCCAACCTTGGAAAGTTACAAAACTGTAGAGTAAATTTTGCTTCAGTACTGACGGTTGGTGATAACCACATTTGAACTTGCATGAGCAGATACTTAAGCCAATGCTCAGCCACTCTTTGGGGACATCTAGATAAGATCTTGTTTATACCCCACCTCGAGATGCTTCTGTTTTAACAGAGAAGAAAGTGAAGGTAAGGAAGCCAAGTCCAGCATTGGTCAGGGTGAGAACTCGGGTCTGAGTCCTCCAAGTGGCCTCCTTCTAATAGCTGACACCACCTGCTTGGGAGGGAAACCTGCCTTAAGGCCAGAGAGCTTCGTTGTTGTTAAGTCATGGACCACTTTGTCCAGTGGAGTCTGAATCCTCTAAGTGATGTATAAAAGAATAAAGCAAAACGTATAGGTTTGCCCAGGAAAACAATTACATTGAAAGTTATCAAATATTTTTTGAATTAATGTGCATTTTTATAAGCATATTAAGTAAAGGACGTAGTGGTAGAGCTAGTAACCACAGTTGACCCTTGAACAACGTGGGGGTTAATCCGAGTGTAATTGATAGCCGGGCTTTGGCTTTCTGTGTCTGTGGTTCCTTTGTGTCTGCAGATTCAACCAACCACAACAATGCAGCACTCTAGTATTTACTGTTGAGAAAATACCCGCATGTCTGTGGACCGGTGCAGTTCAAACCTGTTTTCAAGAATCAACCATACTCCTTGAAGTAGAGATTCATCTACACAGTATATTAAGATAGCTCCAGCAACCATGATGTTAGGTGAAAACACCTGATTTCTTTGGTTCACCAAATCCCTGGTCCTGTTAATGCTTCAGTGGTTGGATTCCTACATCCAAAATGGACAGAAATGCTCAATTTCAGTTAGAGGCTAGTAAAATAAGATTCATCTTCTTTCCCATCCAAACCCCCAGATCCTCTCAATTCTATCTATGGTCCCTTTACACCTATGTTATAAGACCTCTGATGCTAATCGAATTTCTGGGGTCTGGGTTTGTTTTTTGTTTTGTTTTTAGGGCCGTACCTGTGACATATGGAGGTTCCCGGGCTGGGAGGTCACATCGGAGCTGTAGCCACCGGCCTGCACCACAGCCACAGCAACACCAGATCCAAGCACTATCTGCAACCTACACCACAGCTCACGGCAGTGCTGGATCCTTAACCCCCTGAGCGAGGCCAGGGATTGAACCTGCATCTTCATGGATGCTAGTCAGATTCGTTAACCGCTGAGCTGTGACAGGAAGACCTGAGGTCTGGTTTTCTTAGTAAAATTTGAACTTACAGTTATTTCCATCATAACTAGATTTAGTAGCACCAGAGCTTAAATATTTAATTTTTATTTTGCTTTTCTCTATTTCCTCCAGTGACCACGTAGAGCTTTTGTGATAAAGCCAAGCCACTTAAATATTTACACCCCCAATCCCAACACACACACCCCCAAAAAAAACCCACCTTTCATCAGGAGGGATTCACTAAACAGGGCTCTTTGCAATACCTGTGTCCAATCCTTTTCCGACAAGCTGTACTTTGAATGACTCAATCCTCACATGTTAATTGAGGAACTTTAAGGAACTTTGGTCTAATAGAAAACATGTAGGTAGGTGCTGCCCACCCCACTTTACAAACTGACCTCTCGAAGGGCAGAGTCAACAGCTACAAGTAGGTCGTGTTGTCTGCGTTTTGTGGTTTGATGGCGTGAAATCCTCCTGACGCTGGTCCCAAGGTTGGCTAAGACATTTGAAAGATGAGCTACTTTCGAAAGTATTCTGTTCTGAAGAACTGTCACTCTTGTACAGTGGCTTGGTTTTCTTATTACAAAAGCTCTATGTGGTCACTGGAGGAAATAGAGAAAAGCAAAATAAAAATTACCCTCTACGGCAGCAACACCTTGCTGTTAGGGGCACCTCCAACCCAAAGTGGGTAAGGAAATTTTCCATGGTCAATGCCTGGATGAAAAACTTTGTGGAGAACTGTGTAATGCATCCTTCTTTCCTGAAGATGAACTTCGAATATATATAGCATGACACTTAAGGGCCCAGAGGCTGTGGGTTTGAATTCTGGTTCTGCCGTTTTATTAGTTTCATGATCTTGGCCGTATTAGTGAAGACCCTCTGTGCCTTATTTTTTTAAAGTCTCTAAATGGACATAATCGTAGTACCGACCTCACAGAGTTGTCATGAAGGTTAATAACCAAGTTAACATACATAAAGAGCTAGAACAGGGCCTAGCACATATCCTAAGCCCCAGATCAGACTAGCTAATTATGTTTTATAATTTTTTAATGAGAAGTTAATAACTGCCAACAGTTCTCAATTCCTCGGGAGTTGCCTTAATCCTCAGGTCAGTTATGTGTGACTTTGGAATTAGCTATATATTGTGTATCTTGGATTTACTTTCTTAATAGTAATTTCTGATGCACCTACTTGTTTTAGGGCAAACTCCTACCCACCTTGCCCTTTATTCTCTTCTTTGATCAAATTAAAAACACCTGTACTTTGAAAATAAGTGGAGATAATAGAAATAACAATAGAATAGAAATCATGTATTCACTGTAAACAAAATTTAATTCCACAGCCAGATAGTGGAGAAAATTCTTATGCTCTGCTGGGGAGGTTGGGGAGGGGGACCAATTTAGCAATATCTGCCAAGATATTAAAAGGTGAGTTCCCTTTGACCCAGCAAAGGAATTATAGGAATTTCTCCTGTGGAGTTGATTTGATCAAGTATGCAGATGTGCATGTACAGGACGTTCAGGGCAGTACCGGCCACAAGAACAGTTAGCAAGATGCAACCAGATGTCCGTGAGTACAGGGCTGGTCAAAGGAGGATAAACTCTACACTCACGACCACACGTCACTTAAAAAAAGGTGGGGGGGGTTGCCTCATGTGTATTGACATGCAGATGGTTGAAGGTCAGTTATGAAGTGGAAAGATAAAAGTTGCAGAGTACGCCGCACAGTTTTATCCCCGCTGGTGTTTCTAAAAAAGAAGGGATAATGGAGTTCCCGTCGTGGTTCAGTGGAAACAAATCTGACCAGTATCCATGAGGACGCAATTTCGATCCCTGGCCTCGCCCAGTGGGTTCATGATCTGGCGTTGCCGTGAGCTGTGGTGTGGGATGCAGACACAGCTCGGATCTGATGTTGCTGAGGCTGTGGGCAGGCCAGCGGCTACAGCTCCGATTTGACCCCTATCCTGGAACACAGGTGTGGCCATAAGAAGACAAAAATAATAAGGGTTAGAGGTGGATGTTGTCATAAAGGATAAGAAATAACTTTCAGTGGCGGTCATCTCTGGTAAGTGATGCAGAGGTGGGGAAGAGGAGAGATTTTATTGCTTCAACACCCTTCTGTTTGGCTTTTTACAAGCAAGTCTTAAATTAATGGGGAAGAAAGCTTTTAAATTTATCTGCCAGGTCCTCATTCACTTTGCCAGCTTATTCCCTTTGATGGCCATGTTCTAAATATAAACGATACATTAAATGTGTAAAATCCTTTGGAACGTTTAAATCCTATGGAGTATCTCGTCTCTTTGACTTCTGTTCTCTGCCTCCTCACCTGTCTCCCCCATCCGTCTACACCTTTGGACACTTTTTAACCTCATTTTCTGGAAAAGAATGAAAAGAGTTCTTGATAATGCAATTTGTGAATTGCCCAGGACCTCTTCTCTCCACATGGAAGCGTGGAAGAATTGATCCCCCTCATGGGTTTCTTTGTTATTCTCAGGCATTCAAACTTCGGGATAAAATAGTTTATCCAGTTAGAGCAGGAGTCGTTTCAGCAGCTGGCCTTGTTTCTGTCAAAAAAAAATTTCAGTCAGAGTAGATCTAGTCCCCGATTCCATCTGTAACTCACCTTCCACTCTTGTGCTTTCCTTTAATAAAGTAGTCCCAAAGAATGTGACTGCACCTCTTAAGAACAGGTCATATTGTGCTGGGGGCAATACAATGTGTTATTGATGTTTCACACCAAAAGAAAATATTGATCTTAGTTTTTTTTAATTTAAAACGATTGCAGTATAGTCAATCATTTATAGTATATAAATTAAATTTATGCTGGTAGAAAATTTGGAAATACAAAATAATGCAGAAAAGTAAAATTACCTATTATCTAGTTCCAAACCCATAGGCAACAGTTGCTAACGATTTGCTCTATTTTCTTAGTGTTTTACCTGCTTGGTATGTTTTTACATCATTGTGCAGTGTATGTTAATGTATGCACAATTTGAAATTTTTATTTTCCCCTCTTTGCAACCTAACATGGCATTTCCCCATGTTGTCAAAACTACATATAAATGTTACCTACCATTACTCCCTTAGTGGACATTTGGGTTTCTTTTCATTTTTTTATAATTAAAAATAATGCTACATTTATCATAATGCATAAATCTCTTTCCATATACAGGATTATTTTCTTCTGATGGATTCCCAGAAATTGAATTACTAGGTCAAAGGTTTTGAACAGTTGTAGTGCTCTTGGCGAACATTGCCAAACTTCTTTCCACAAAGGAAAGTTTACCCTCATCAGCAATGCCAGGCCAAGTCCAACCTTCTCCAGAAATGGGTATTATTTTGTTAAGTACTGTGCTAATTTAGATAAGCTGATTATCATCATTGCATTAGTAACTTTTAATGGCATTAGCGAAGGACTTTTTAAAAATCCGTGATTATATTTTTGCTTACTTAAATGATGTGTATTAAGTTTTTAAAAGGCAAAAAAAATGTGTCCTGATCAGTTTGCAAGTAAAAACTTCACCAACACCTTAATCCAGCAGCATAGTAGGCACTGTATAGACATAAAATCATTTGAAATTTCACCGCTTTATTTAGCACATAATTACTATAGTAACCAGCGAAAGGGGAAATTATTAAAAATTTGAACTCTTTGCCCAAGGGCGTTGGGAATTTATACCATGTGCCTTGATTTGTTTAATCAATATTAGACACCGCTTGTATAGAAATCATAGGACTCAGCAAATGCTGTAACTTCTAATTGGATTGTGACGTTCGTGATGACCAAAATCTGCTGGCATAACTGGTTTTTGGCGATGACTGCTTGAAAATTGCCCGGCAGGGGAGCATTTCTGATTGATTATCTTTCATTGCTAATAGCTTCACAGAGTGTTTCTACTCCTGTATTTAAATATAACTCTTGAAGGCTGAACACAGCAGTGGTCAAGGAAAGGGAATTGGAGTGGACACCACACACACACACAAAGTACAGCTCTGCTAGAGTTTCAGCTACTAAGAGCAATCTAAAAATTGGAGATGCTGCAGTTAACAAAGCTCATGTCAGAAAATGAATGGGAACCTTGGGATGGAGAGTTGGAGGAAGTGATTCCTTAAAACCTGACATATTATGAAGGAAGGGAAGAGAAATGCTTGCTAGTATCTATTAAGGGCTGCTCCTTGTGCTCTCATTTCTGTAATTATTTGTGTCCTTGTGTAATTATTTGAAAAAAGATTTAGGATTGCTGCAAATCCTTAGTTTAAGAATAGCTGAAGACAGGAGTTCCCACTGTGGCGCAGCAGAAACGAATCCAACTAGTGTCCATGAGGATGCAGGTTCGATCCCTGGCCTCACTCAGTGGACCCAGCATTGCCGTGAGCTGTGGTGTAGACCCTCAGCTGTAGCTCCAGCTTGACCCCTCGCCTGGGGACTTCCATATGTTCTAGGTGCGGCCCTAAAAAGCAAAGGAAAAAAAAAAATAGCTGAAGATGGGTGATATGAATAATCCATCAGTGGTGAGGGGCTTAAGAGGGCATAAAGAGCTATACAGTTTGTCAATTTCAGTTTTAAAATAGTCCTGTATTAATTGTCTTTATATCTGTAGAATGAGATTCTATAAAATTGAACTGAAAAACTGGCACTAAGAGAGTAAAACCTTGAATAACTGGATTTTTACCCCCAAATGCCTATAATGATACCTTAGCTAACATGAAGATTATATCGTCCGTAACGCTGTGAGGAGAAAGCAGAACAGTTCACACGTTCAGTTCAGAACTATTTACTGAACACACTGTGCACATCGTATTGTGTAAGCCACCCAGACGTCAATATATATTTTTATTCCTTTTAAGGAATTATATTTCAGTTATTGCTATTATAAAAGTGATACATGATAATTTGTAAAAGATTTAAATATTACATCTGATTTAAAAAGAGGACCCTGGTGGTACATCCAAGTGAAGGACCCAGGGCTCATGGGAGGATTAAGTGAGGTAAGGCATTTGGCACCTGGCCCAGATCCTGACACATGGTACGTGCTCACTTAGCGATGGCTGTAATTGGGATGTTTGTATTTGATCCCCCATAAATTGTGACAGTACCTGTGACAATAGGCTCTGGGACAGGCACAAAATAAAGACTAGCTGGGAGGTCCCGTTGTGGCTCAGCGGAAACGAATCCAACTAGTATCCATGAGGTGCGGGTTCAGTCCCTGGCCTCTCTCATTGGGTCAGGGATCCCTGTGAGCTGTGGTATAGGTCGTAGAGTCAGCTGGGATCTGGCGTGGCTGTGGTGTAGACTGGCAGCTGTAGCTCCGATTTGACCCCTAGCCTGGGAACCTCCATATGCCATGAGTACGGCCCTAAAAACCAAAAAAAAATAAAAAATTAAAAAAGATTAAGACTAGCTAATTGAAGTGTTTTGCCTCAGATATTCACAGAAGATTCTTACTTTAGATAAGGAAATCAAGATATGCATTTATATATCTTATATACATTCCTAAACATTTATAAACCTGGCCTCCTCTGCTGAAATTTCTTCTCATGCTCCCTTCTGGAAATTTAGGAGCAAAGTGATGCCCGATAATACAGCTCCTACTTGACATGTAAAATAGGTTTTACTAAAGGTTGCATTAAATAAATAAGTGGGTAAATGGACAGAGAGAGACACCGATTATTCAGGGATGACTGTGCCATTCATCTTCCTTACATATCAGGGCATTTTTACTTGTGTCTGTATCTTACTTTGCTTGGTAACAATGCACAGCAGAGTGTAAAATTTTTCCCCCTTTTCTTCCTCCCAACACACCTGTTGATTGGCAGTCTTGTTTATCACATCTCCAAACCAGATCTTTTCTCCCCCTGGAGCTTTCAGCTTTATATGCCACTTTATTTTAAAGTGTTTCCATTTTTTTTTCTTTTTACAGCCACACCTGCGGCATATAGGGGTCAAATTGAAACTGCAGCTGCCTGCCTACACTGCAGTCGTGGCAACATCAGATCCCAGCCATGTCTGTGACCTACGCCACCTTATGGCAATGCCAGCTTATGGCAATGTCGGATACATAACTCACTGAGCCACAACGGGAACTCCCTCAACATTTTTATTTTGAAATAATTTTAGATTTAGAAAACAGTTGCAAAACTAGAAGAATGCCCAGAAATACCCTTCATCCAGCTTTCCCAAACACTAAGACCTTAGGTAAGCACAGTACGACTGTGGAAACAAGAGCAGCCGCACTGTGATTCTGCTGCCTCGTGTACCGACCTTATTTGAAATCTGCCAGGTCCCTTTGCTGGTCCAGGATCTTGTATAGTATCCCATGTGGGTTTAGTTATCTTGTGACAGGTCCTCAGTCTTTCTTTGTCTTTCACAGCCTGGACAGTTTTAAAGGGTACTGACCAGTATTTTCTAAAATATTCCTTAATTGGGAATTCTTTGATGTTTCCCACGAGTAGGTTGTGATTATGCAAAAACTTGTTTCAGCACATCATATGAGGACTTAGGTGAAGTCAGTGTGTCTCATTGCTGATGTTAACTCTGGTCACTTGGTGAAGGTGGTGTCACTCTGAAGTCACTGTTTTTTTGTTGGGTTTTTTTTTTTTTTTTTTTTTTGGCTTTTTAGGGTTGCACTTGCAGCATATAGAAGTTCCCAGGCTAGGGGTTGAATAGGAGCTGTAGCCGCCAGCCTACACCACAGCCACAGCAACTGCCAGATCCGAGCCACGTCTGTGACCTACACCCTAGCTCACAGCAACACCGGATCCTTAACCCACTGAGCAAGGCCAGGGATCAAACCCACATCCTCATGGATACTAGTCAGGTTTGTTTCTGTTGAGCCACGACGGGAACTCCTGAAATTACTCTTCTTCCCTTTGTCATTAATAAGAAGCTTTGGGAGGAGATTCTTTGGAACTATGCAATTATCCAATTTCTCATCATTCTTCACGCATGCAGTGTATGGAAGTTCCCAGACTAGGGATCAAATCAGAACTGCAGCTGCCGGCCTGTGCCACAGCAGTGCAGGACTCAGCCGCATCTGCAACCTACACCATAGCTCACGGCAACACCGGATCCTTAACCCACTGAGTGAGGTCAGGAATCGAACCCGCATCCTCAGGGATACTTGTCTTCATGAGGACGAGGGTTCAATCCCTGGCCTCAGTGGGTTAAGGATCCAGCATTGCTGCAAGCTGCGGTATAGGTCACAGATGCAGCTGGGATCTAATGTTGTCAGGGCCGTGGCGTAGACCCCAGCTGCAGGTCCGATTCAACCCCTGGGGCAGGAACTTCCATATGCTGCAGGTGCAGCCATAAAAAGATAAATAAATAGCTGGGTCATTATCATTTCCTTGCATAGAACTGTTGCTGGGTGTCAAGGTTAAGTCCCAATCACTGAAATCACTCTGCATCTTCGTGCATGGGGAACTGAAGTCTTAGTGCAGGGGGGGCAAACTTCTTTTGTAAAGGACCAGAAAGAAAATGGTTTGGGTTTTGCAGGCCACTCAACTCTTCTGCTATAGCACAAAAGCAGGCATAGACAATGTACAAAGAACTGGGCGTGGCTGACTGTATTTCAATAAAACTTTATTTACAAAAACAGGCAATGGTTGTGACCTGAGCGGCATAGATTGTCAACCCCTGCCCTACTGAGGAGTTTTCAGAAGCTGGCCAGACACTGCTAGGAACCTTTAGGAAGTGCTCAATGGGTAGCACCACAATTAATCCATACAGAATTCTCCAGAAGGCTGCCTCCAGCTAGTCTCTCTTCTTTTGCCTGCCATGTTTCTTAAAGGTGCCTCCTGCTGGCAGAACATGGAACCCACAAGGAAGGGGATTCTGGAAAATGTCAAAATGACAATAGACAAATTAACCCTGTTGGCTTCCGCATTCCCATGGGCTGAAATCCCCTCCCTACTGCAGCTGTTTTCTCCCGTTGCTCACTGCACACTCTCTACCGTGTTTTTCTCTCCCAGTTCTTCAGACCTGCCAGTCTCTTTTCCATCTAGGACCTTTGCACGTGCAGCCCCGTTTGCTCGAAATGCTCTTTCCGCCCTTTTCCCAAGGCCTGCTCTTTTTTATCTTTTAGATTCTAGATTAAAGGGTACTGTCTTGCGAAGGCCTTTTCCAACCCCTCTATTTACAGTCACCTCACCTTTTATTAGAATCTGTCTTATCTCAAAGCTAAAGGACTGTTTTGTTCCTTGTCACATCTCCAGGATTTAGGACCATGCCTGCACACACTGATGTTCAAATACTAAATGAGGGAGTTCCCTGGTAGTGCATCGGGTTAAGGATCCAGCATTGTCACTGCTGTGGTGCAGGTGTGATCCCTGGGCTGGGAACTGCCACAAGCCAGAGGCATAGCCAAAACAAACAAACAAACAAAAACTAACTGAATGTAACACCACAGTTGGCTAACATTTCATTTGTTTTATATGCTATGTTCATCGAGTGTTGATTGATGGATTGATTGTTGATCAAGTGTTGATTGATTGTTGATCTGCTTTCTCTATCCATACAAGCACTTGCAGGGCAGAGGTTAGGACTGTAGCACATACTGCTTATACCCAACCCTTAAAATAGTGCCTGGAACATAGTTAGTAATCAGGAAATACTTGCTGAATAAATCAATGAATGAACCTCACACATTTAAAAACTTTTACTGTGGAAAGCAAGCACTAGATAATCACAGGGGCCAAGTAAAATTACATAGGAAAATTTTCTGAAGTATGTTGCAGTGTCCATTCAGTGCAACCCACTGATTTCTCTTGCTTCCATGTGGCAACCCACCCAAGAGGGGAGGGAACTCTGGATCTGGAAGGTCCCCTCTGGGTGTGGGACCAACCCGCTCTGTCAGTTCTTTGCCTCACCTTAAGATGTCACTAAGTGACTTGGCTTCCGCTGGCTGTTGCCGAAAGAGCTGGGAGGTCAGGCCACGAAGGGAGGAAATGACCTGGTGTTATAAGCAAATCTCCCACTTCCTCCAGCGCCTGGCAGACAAGGTGACGAGGTGCTGATGTGTCCCCCGGCTTTATGGGACGTTCATTAGCACACCTGATGTTCTGGAGCCCTAGAAACTTCTGTTTTCTTCTACAGCCAGAACCTTAATAAATCAGGCCAGGCCCGATAAATCCTGTCACGTCATGACTGAGTCTGTGGTTGGGTCCTGCACCATCTCTAGGGCATTAGGATGGGGGACTCAAGTGTTCAGTAAGATTTCTGCTCTCAGCAAGTGGCGGGGGAGCTGAGAAACACAAGAAAGAAAGATCTAAAAGTAATAGAAAATCCTGCAGGCAATACGATATTCTGGATTGGATCCCAAGGCAGAAGAAAAAGACATGAGTGAGTAAAATGTCTAGTTTAGTTAATAGCATTATGTTAATATGTTAATTCTTAGTTTGTTAATTAGGAGAAGCTAGATGAAGCATATCGGGAACTTTCTGTACTATCTTTGTAATATGTCTATAAATCTAAAAGTTTTTAAAGTCCACAAGGCGGTGCTGGCTTGGATAGCATGGATATTTATGACATGCTCCTGAGTAGTAAATGAATTCCTGAAGTCAGACCTGGACTCTCTCTCCTTACCACTTACCAGCTGTGTGGCCTTAAGCAAGTGACTTAACCTCTCAGAGCCTTAGTGTTCTTATTTTTAAACAATGTCCATGTCACTGGGTTGTTGTGAGGGCTCCGTGACAGAACACCTCCCAGGATGGTACCTGCACATCCTAAATTCTCAATAAATGTTGGCTCTCCCTTCTTTGCCATTTCAGAAAAGGGAGCAATCAGCTGAGCTTAAATATTTGGAAAATTAGTAACAAGAGGTGAGATTTGTGTTAGGTCACCAAGGTTGGCTAGTTTGTATTAGAAAAGCAGGAAGGGGGAATTCCCACTGTAGCTTGCCCGGTTAAGAACCTGACATGGAGTCTGTGAAGATGCAGGTTTGATCCCTGGCATCACTCAGTGGGTTAAGGATCTGATGTTGCTGCAAGTTGTGGTGTAGGTCACAGATGTGGCTTGGATCTGGCGTTACCATGGCTGTGGCTGCTGTGGTGTAGGCTGGCAGATGCAGCTCCAATTCGACCCCTAGCCCAGGAACTTCCATATTCCACAGGTGTAGCTGTAAAAAAAAAGAAAATAGAACAAAGGAAAAGCAGAAAGGTGGCAAGGGCTCCACCTGAAAATGAGCAAAGACAATCACTTTTAAAATTTATGAAAGGCACTTCTTAAGCTATTGAAAGGAGGTGTGTTTTTAAAATTAAAACTGTTCTTAATTCGTGGGGTTTTCTAAGATAAAATCAGAAATGAACAAAACAGGAGTTGCCATCGTGGCTCAGTGGTTAACAAATCCGACTAGGAACCATGAGGTTGCAGGTTTAATCCCTGGCCTTGCTCAGTGGGTTAAGGATCCGACATTGCCGTGAGCTGTGGTGTAGTTTGCAGACGTGTCTTGGATCTGACGTTGCTGTGGCTGTGGTGTAGGCCGGCAGCTGCAGCTCTGATATGACCCCTAGCCTGGGAACCTCCATATGCCGCAAGTGCAGCCCTAGAAAAGGCAAAAAGACCAAAAAAAAAAAAAAAGAAAGAAATGAGCAAAACAGTACTTGTGAATGTCATCCATTGCAAAACTGATTATAAAGGCCCAGGAGTTTCGGCATATGGAGGTTCCCAGGCTAGGGGTTGAATCGGAGCTATGGCCGCTGGCTTAGGCCACAGCCACAGCAATGCCAGATCCAAGCCACGTCTGCAATCTACACCACACCTCATGGTAATGCAGGATCCTTAACCCACTGAGCAGGGCCAGGGATCAAACCCGCGTCTTCATGGATGCTAGTCAGATTCACTTCCCCTGAGCCATGATGGGAACTCCTGAAAACCATTTAAAGGAGCCCAAGTAGGGAAGAGTTTGGCTAGGTAACTAACTTAATTCATTAATTTCATGGAATTCTCTGAAGACATTTTATTTATTTTTTCAATGATTTTTATTTTTTTCCATTATGGTTGGTTTACAGTGTTCTGTCAATTTTCTACTATATAGCAAGGTGACCCAGTCACACATATTTATGCATTTTTTTTTCTCACATTATCATGCTCCATCATAAGTGATTAGATATAGTTCCCAGTGCTATACAGCAGGATCCCATTGCTTATCCATTCCAAAGGCAATAGTTTGCATCTATTAACCCCAAATTCCCAGTCCATCCCACTCCCTCCCCTTCCCCCTTGGCAGCCACAGGTCTGTTCTCCAAGTCCTTGATTTTTTCTGTGGAAAGGTTCATTTGTGCCTTACATTAGACTCCGGATATAGGTGATATCATATGCTATTTGTCTTTCTCTTTCTGACTTAGTATGAGAGTCTCTAGTTCCATCCATGTTGTTGCAAATGGCATTATTTTGTTCTTTTTTATGGCTGAGTAGTATTCCAGTGTATACATGTACCACGTCTTCTTCCATTTGTTGAACCCTCCTATGCTGCTGGTGGAAATGTAAATTGGTATAACCACTATGGAAAACAGTATGAACGTTCCTCAGAGAACTAAATATAGAACTACCACATGATCCAGCAATCTCACTCTCAGGCATATAGCCAGACAAAACTTTCCTTGAAAAAAAGACACATGCACCCATATGTTTATTGCAGCACTGTTCACAATAGCGAAGACATGGAAACAATCTAAATGTCCATGGACATTTGAATGGATTATGAAGACATTTTTAAAAATAAGCATGTGTATAGACATAGTCACACTCAAAGATACATAAGCATAAAAATAGGGTGCAGAGAGTTCCCTGGTGGCCTATCTGGGGTTATCACTGCTCTAGCGTGGGTTCCATTCCTGGCCTGGGAACTCCAAAGCCTCCCAAAAAACGGTGCAGAATGAGCACACACTGTGCTACCATTTGTATATATGAGTATTTATTCATGTATTCACCCAGCATCACTGGAAAGATACAACCACTGGTAATAGTGATTGTTACTTGATCTATACCAAAGAAAGGGACCATCCATCATATTAAAATGTTACTTCCAAGAAAATTTTCTATTTTTTGTTTAGGAATGTTTAGCCAGCATTTATAGCATACTTATTTCTTCAGTGTATTTTTTAACTTTTTATTGTGGAAAATTTCAAATGTATACAGAGGAGTGAAAATCATAGTGATCCTCTCTGAACCCATGACCCAGTTTCAGCAGTGATAGAACTTCTGTCATTCTGACTTTGTAGGACATTCACCTGGTTTTCATCAATTATACAAATATTGATCATTGTAACAGTTCTGACTAAAGGAAGTTAAAGTTTTTAACATATGTAAATTTCCTTGCTGAGAAGTTTGATAAGATGATCAATATTACACTAATATAAAATTCCTTAGGGATATGGAATTGAAGTGCATATTTAAGGAGAAAAACTCCTTAAATAATGATGCAAAATTTCAACTATTAAGAACAGCTTATTCATGTGTGATTTTGCTTTTTAGGGCCATACTAGTGGAGTATGGAAGTTCCCAGGCTACGGATCAAATTGGAGTTGTAGCTGCTGGTCTACACCACAGCCATGCCAGATCCGAGCCTCATCTGTGACGTACACCACAGCTCACAGCAACTCTGGATCCTTAATGCACTGAACAAGGCCAGGGATTGAACCCATGTCCTCATGGATACTGGTTTGGTTCATTACCACTGAGCCACGATGGGAACACCCTCATGTGTGATTTAAATGGATGACAGCGGAATTCAAGGATACGTTATATTTAGGTTACTGTCAATACATTTAAAGAAATGTAACAAATAATTATAATGTACCAGAATCGTTTTAAGCTATTTAAGCATACGACAATCATCTTGATATCAACTTTAAAGCCTGTAAGGGAGTACATACCTTTGAGAAAATTTATAGAGTATAAAAGAAAAATAGTTTGAAGGTCACTGATCTTGAAGACCTGATGTTTATTTCCAAATCTCAGTGTGCTGTTCTGTTGTTTGGATATAAGGTCCTGTCTCCCTGAACCCTGAGACTGAGGTCTGATCAGTGTGTCTATGGTCAAGTCAGATTATTTCAGGAATGCAAGGCTGGTTTAATATTTGAAGATCAACCAGTTTAATTCACTCATCCAAATATAGGATTATGGATATTTAAGTTCTCTTGACCATTATATATGTATAGAAATAACCACCACCAGCTACCATTCCTCCTTTACTCACCACACAACCTATTGAAAGCAACCGGCTTTCTCTTGAAAATATGTTACTTTCTTCAATGCATGGGGTAGTTGAGGATGAAACACATGCACTCTAAGCAACCACCTTGAAAGGATGGGAGCCACTCTCTGTCACCTCTCCCTGGCTGCACATCCAGTCTTAACACAGGGTTCTTCCAAGTGTGGCCTGTTGCCCACCTGTATTTAAAGTCCCTGTAGATTCCTGGGCCACAGCCAAGAATACTGAGTCAGGCTTTCTAGGACTCTGCACTTTAAACATCTCCCCTCTCCCCAGTACCCTAAGGTTTATAAAATGCCATTCTAGCTCACTCTCACTCTTTACACTGTTCTGAAAATAAAATCTCTATGTTATTGTCACATGGGGAGGTCTTTTGTTTAACACTCTTTTGACGTTTCTCCTACTTGACTGTTCCTCTTCTGATCCCTTTAAAGGTTTCACTTCCTTCTACTCCCCCAAATCCATATGCTCCCCAATACATATGCCCCCCCACCCCGCTCCACTTCAGCTGTTGCCTTACTGCTGATGATTCCCAAGTTCCCATCACTAATCCCAATGGTTCTTCTAACAATAACCAGCTTTATTGAGTACTTACTATGGAATGCACACTGGACCTTGATTTTGATTAGCTTACTTATTGCCCAAAGCGGCCCTTTGAGATAGGGCATCATTATCATGCTCTTAGAAGTGATGAAACAGAAGCTCAGAGGGAGAAGTAGCTTTTTCCAGCTTGTAAGAACTGAAGTTGGGTTTCAAACCTGGGACAGTCTAACCCCTTAACCTCTCTATAGGAATCTCACCTGGGTTCCAAAATGCCTGAAACAGGACTCCATGCCTTCGCCTTTTCTTTCTCCCTCCCCAGCTCCCAGGTCAGGTATCTTGAGTTTGTCCTTCCAGAAACACTGGAGGTAACCTCATGTCCTGAGTCTTCACATCTGGAAATGCTCCCTTCAGATCTCTAACTTCAATGTTTTACTCTCTCATCTCATGTTTTTTTTGTCACTTACTCTCCTATCACTGAAAATGAGTTGAAGTACAACGAAGATCTCTAAAAAGTTGTCTGAAGTTAGTCGCAGAGCCAGAAACAGACTAACGTGTCCAGGTTTGGGGGCTTCTCCACGGGTAAACAGGACGTTGCTGCGTCCATGTTCTGCTAAGTCTAAGTGAAAGAGCACAGGTAACCCCATTGTATACATCAGTGAACACATAGCCTTTACTTTCTTTTCCAACCTAATCACACACCTCTTCTTCCACGCTTTTGACTCTCACTGTTTTAGTATTTATCCAGAATGAAGAATTAATGGTCATAAATGCTTCAAAAATAAACATCAACAGGAAAATGTGGTAGCCCAGAAGGCTGATCATGGTGGCTTTGGGACTCAGTCTAGCCTAAAGATGTGAGCCTTCCAAGTATGCTCTTTAGTTTTTTAATTAGGATTATGTATAACATCAAATTTCTTTCATATCAAGACCCAAAATTTAGCATTTGAGAAATCAGACAGTCTAGCAACACCAGGTCCACTTTCCCACATGTCAGTAATTGGTAAGGGTAGAATTTATTAAAAATCTTGGGCAAGTCAGCCCCTCAACATCTGGTTTTCAGCAGTGGCATTGTGCAACCCATGGCAGTAAACATCCACGCCGTGACAAGCCCCACTTCATGTCTCTGATCCTGTCTACAAAGCAGAAGGCACTTGCTTCTGAATGCCTCCAAGGTTTGTTGTTGCCCTGCGGCCAACATCAAGCAACACTGTTCCATAGCACAGGGAGAATTTGAGCCGAGCAAGCACTTAGGAAAGAGAAAGCACAACTGAATTAAGTGACGAAGCTTCTCCCACTCCATAACTGCATCAGATACTGGTACAGCGTATCTCACGAGCCATCCCTAGAATGAGCCCTTTCTTGTTTCTCGTTGTCCCCATTCTTTATTCTGGGGGGGCTTGCAAAGAGCGCACTGTTGTACAGGTGCACCGGGTAGCAGAGCACCGACCATTCTGTAATCTCAAACGATTCCTGTTACTCTTCAACTTGCTCACATATTGGTCTCGATGTAACATGCTGAAATTTTCAACGTTGGGAGCTAGATGAACACTGAATTCGGGCATTGAAAATAGTTTTATTTTGGAGTTCCCATTGTGGCTCAGCGAGTTAAGAATCCGACTAGTATGCATGAGATTGTGGGTTCGATCCCTGGCCTTGCGCAGTGCATTAATTGTCTGGCATTACCTCAAGCTGCAGTGTAGGTGGCGGATGTGACTCAGACCCCAGTTTTCTGTGGCTGTGGTATAGGCCCCCAACTGCGTCTCTAATTGGACCCCTAGCCTGGGAACTTACGTATGCCGAAGGTGTAGCCCTAAAAAAAAAAAGTTTTATTTTTATAACAAATATTAGTGGGCTTTAATGAATACTTTAGACTATATATATATATGTGTGTGTGTGTGTGTATATATATATATATATATATATCAGCTTTGTTTTTTATATAAATCTTGATCTCAATTATCCTTTGTATTTTACCTTTCCATCTTAAATACTTCTGAATGTTTGGGTAGAAAAATATTTTAAAACATTTATAAAGTATTTATTTTTTAACATTTAATTTTTTAATAACTATGTTCAAATTTTTTATACATTGTGATTGTTTTTTTCATATTTTAGATGATTATTTTCAATATCAGTGGTCAACAAATGACAGAATTTTATTTCAGACAAACTAAGGGCTAAATTTACCCATGAAATAAGGTGTTTTTTTTTTTTGTCGCCCTGCAGCCACTGTGCCTGGCAGGGATTCAGCCTGAGTCCTGGCACCACAGAGACACTGCTGATCCCATTGTACCACAGCAGGAACGCCACGAATTGTTTTTATATTTTTAAGGTTTATAAAACAAACCAGGAAGAATATATGAGAGAGATCATATGTAGATCACACAGCCTAAAACATTTATTATCTGGCTGTGTTTTGTTTTGTTTTGTTTTGCCACACCTGCAGCATGCCAAAGTTCCCAGCCAAGGATCAAACCTGCTCCAAAGCAGTGACCAGGGCCACTGCAGTGCCAAGACGAGGTCCTTAACCTGCTGAGCCACACGGGAACTCTTTATCTGGCTCTTTATAAAAATATTTTTGTCTTTGGTCAATAGAATACAAATTATGCAAAAAACCTGACTGCGGTAACATATTTTGTGATTTTACTGAAATGGAAGCAACAAAAAGAAATGTTATAGATAAATAACAATTTATGAATTATGTTACTCATATGACTATCATAGGCCCATCAACAGAACACTCAGACGTGTGGTGTAATAACAAGTAAATTCTCTGTGATAGTTTTCTGACTTTGAGTCATATGTAAACAATAGCATGACATGTATGTTTTGCCTTTGTCTTTATGAATATATATGTGTCAAAGTGGAAAGATTAAACGTTCTAGGATGTGTTTGGTGACTTATTCACATCCTGTCATACGGGCTGTTGGGCCATGGCCCACAAATGTTGTTGGAAGATAGGCCCCCTGAGTGCAGCAGAGTTTGTCTTGCCTTTGCCTGAAAAATTTGACCAGACTCAGGTGACAGATCCCTGTATCTACCGCCCTCTGTTGGCGTTGGGCAGGATCACTACACTTTGGCTTCCCGGAGAGTTTCATTCAAAGCAGGGCAAGCTCTGAAGTGAACATTTTAATCCGAGGAGTTTCTGTGCTTCATATCAGTTCTCTGGTTGCGTGATAACTTAAAAATATTTAAAGCAGCAAAGGTGCTTTCTGAGGCAACTTTTTTTTTTTTAGGCAACATTTTTTATCCTGGAAAAAAAAAAGTTAAAAAAGATAGGAAGGAGCCATATCTCCTGGATACTTAGTGAAAGAAATATCCCAGTCAGAGTGCGAGGGCATTGATAGTCCCAAAGGAAGTCTCAGTCCTTTCGCCACTGAAGGCAAAATGGGGGCGCGGCGGGGGGAGGCGCACTGGGAAAGGAGCCTTAGGGCTCAGAGCCCACTGAGCTCTTATCAGCCTCCTCTACCTTAACTGCCTTCCTCCTTAACTGGCTTTCACCAGCTCCGCTGGCTACTTTCTTTCAAGGTGAAAAAAAGTGTTGCTCCTTTTAAGGGTGAACATTGGTAAATCTGAGTTTTGGGGTCTTTCCTCCTGAAGCCTAACTGATCCCCCTCGCACCCCCACCCCAGCGCAAGCTCTCAGTGGTCACACCCAGCTTGTGCGAGCTAATGGACCACCCTCCCCTAGGGCCACCCTTGGAGGTGTTGGCCATCCGCTCTGTCCGGGATTGAGTCCCAAGAGGGTCTGACCCGTGCAGTGCGCTACCGTCTTCCGTGTACAGGCTGAGGAGGTGGGAAGTGCCTGCAGAACAATATCTGGATCCTGTCCCTTAAAGGAATCAGGAACATTGCTCATCCCACCTTTTAATCTGTATCTGACACTTAACTTTGTCCTGCACTGGAACTACTCAAACTTGCAGACATTTCCCAGAGTTGCATAAATTAGTTCTTGCCAGTCAGTGGCTTTCAGTTTCACACCTTTGAGGATCTTTGCCCTAATCAGAGAACTAATATGTGCAACTCTAGGTTATTCTACTTCCGAGTGTTCCTCTTAGGGTTCGATCTATAAAAGCCAAAAAGGAAAAAAAAAAAAGTTTGGTTTAAGAAATTAAGATTTTCACTTTTTTGGGGGGAGTACATTTAATTCTGCAAATCACTTTAAAAAATGTATTGAAATGGTATTCTAGCACACTTGCTACATCTTCAACTTTCCTAAAATGGTCCACAGTACTTTTTTAAAAAAACTCTCGAATCACATTTCACGTTGACTTCCGTTTTGTCGTTTTGAATTGGAGCAAAATATCCCAATATCTTTTTCTGTTTCCTTGTTTTCGAAAATACTGATTCCAAAGGAGGGTCGGGGTCTTTTTCCCCATATAGGATTTTTATCTGTAAACTCAGATCTACTGTCCCGACATGCTGGGACACTGGAGTCTTTTCATGCTAATAATTTCCCTTAATTCCATCACTGACACATTTTGATGTCTATAAACCTAACAGAAGGGTTGCAAGTAAGCAAACATAAGTCAGTAGAGAAAGGAGTTTCAGGGTCTTGGGGACTCGCTGACTCCTCTTCACAGCGGCCTGAAGAGAGATTGACCATTGACAATTTAAATCTCCAGTGCTTTATCTCTTTGTTTGAGTCTTGGAATGCCATTGATACCTTCTTTGTATTTATAATTGTTTTAATTAGCCACCCAGCAGGGGCCCCTCTCCCAGCTGGATTATGGGCAGCACAGCAGGACCTTACAACCCAGTTAAAATAAAGCCCAGACTTTATGGCTCGCTTAGTATCTTTTATCTGTATCAATTTTTTTTCTTTCTTTCATTTTCACTTTTTCCCCTCCCTCCCCCCTCATTTTTGTGGAGGAAGGAGGCTGGGCAGGAGCAAAAAGCTTGGACTCCCAAAATGACTTTGCTTCTGAAGAATTATGGAAAAACCTCTCCCATGAATATTTATCAACAGCTCGCATCTTGAGGAAAATAGTGCAGATGTGCTTGTGCCCTGCTCTTCGTAACATGTCATAAACTTCCACCGTGATTGTATCTTGAGTGATTATGCTGAGATTAAGGCCCGTTGCTAGACTTTGGTGGGCGGAGGGGAAGGGAACGGTTTGCAAAAAGGCCCCTCTGTTGTGCCTGGCGTTGTTTGTTCTGTGTGACCACATCCTTCTTTTGTGGATGGAAATCTGGAGGATCAATTATGATGCAGATCTGACACCATTTCCATTTGTGGGAGTGGAGTGGCCTGGGATGTTTGGACTTTTGGAAATTCTTGCATTGTTAAGACTGTTTTTCCTCCACTTTGAACTGGATGCTGTTACTTTGGTGTGATCACGAACACAGTGCCAACCCGGAGTATTTCATCAGGGGGAAGAGAAACATGGGACTGACTTATTTGTGGCTTCAGGGAAACTGCCAAGGCCTCTCTTTATTTGTGAATCTATAGAACTACTAGTCTAGAAATTAAAACAGGACGAGTCTCTGTGGAAACATGCATCACTTCTAAAAGCAATCCTCCTGCCCTATGCGGCAAATCATCTAGTTTAGTTTAACCTTTTCTAACAAGACCCAAAATAACTTATCTGCATTTTTTTAAAAGGGATAGCTCCCGTGATCAGATATGGAAAAGACTTTAAACTGGCTTCCATATTTCTGTGCAAAGCTCTTAAATGTTGTTGAGCCCTACTTTTATTTCTAGAACTTTCCAACAGTAAGCATTGAGTCTGTCCTCCACCAAACACCCAATAAGGTGGGGGAGGGGTGTTGTTTTTATTTGTGTACAGTCATTCACACAATTGGGTGTCTTTAAAGCCAAGTATAGTTATAATTAAAATTTTTCTTGCTACCTGTAATTATTTTTGCCTTCGTAGCCCATCACTTGCTTGGTGAAGCAGCTGCATATCACAAAAACTGTGAATAAATAAATACCCGTAGCAGTTGGTTGGGTGCAATTGTAAGGCTTTGAAATTCAGTGACAGGACTGAGAAGAGGCAGGAAACCCTGCCTGAGCTAGGGGTTGGGAGACTCTTGAAGGAGCCTAGTGTCCTTGAAGGGCACTAAATTACCAAAGGATCAAAGAACCATGCAGCCTGTATGGTGCCAGCATTATCATGTGCGACATATATGTGTGTTCATGAAGATAGTATATTTCAGTGGTTGTACAACATGGCAAATGACCTAAATGCCTCTCAATTATACACTTTAAAATGGTTCTTTTCATGTTATGTGAATTGCACATCAATATAAAATGAGATAATTTTACCAAAACAAAACCAAGATAATACAGCAGTTAAGATTTAGAGAGTACTTTACAGAGGTTCCCATCGTGGCTCAGCTGTTAACGCACCTGACTAACATCCATGAGGACGTGGGTTGGATCCCTGGCCTCTCTCAGTGGGTTAAGGATCCGGTGTTGCTGTGAGCTGTGGTGTAGGCTGCAGACACAGCTCAGATCCCACTCTGCTGTGGCTGTGGCCGGCGGCTACAGCTCCGATTTGACCTCTAGCCTGGGTACCTCCATATGCCACCAGTGCGGCCCTAAAGAGTCAAAGAAAGAAAGTACTTTACAATTTACAAATCCCCCCCCCCTTTTTAACATGCACTGTCTGGCTTAATCCTCATAGGAGAGGACTCCTTGGGGTCCATATTTTGAATATTCATCTCATTTCATACTGAGGCTAGGGGACCCAGTTCATCTTTTGTCACCCTCTAGTGACAACACAGAACTGGAGACTTAGAAATCCTGCTTTTCTCTACTGTGTTTATTCCCTCAAATACAGCAGCTAACAGATGACAGCCCAGTTTTCTGTGTGTCGACTTATAGGTTTCATGAGTATTTTTTGTTTGCTTAAATGGTATTATAGTGGGAAATGCCATGCTTGGGAGCCAAGCAGCTCTGTGATGGGAGCTGCTAAGTACTTGTTCCGACTTCCCTCCCCTACGTGTGCCTGGTTGGGTGGGGAGTCCCACCCAAGTTCCCAGAACTGATATGATTTCAAGATCCCTGAACATGCTTTATATCTGCCATGCAGCCAGACCCAGGAATAGAGCATTTTTATTTCCACGATTATTAAAGTTGTTGTTGTCATTTTTGTTCCTATAAATGTGACAACATTGACCCACGATCAAAAGCAGGGAATTCTTTTTTTTTTTTTTTGTCTTTTTTTTGCCTAATCTAGGGCTGCACACGAAGCATATGGAGGTTCCCAGGCTAGGGGTCTACGGAGCTGTAGCTGCCGGCCTTCGCCACAGCCACAGCAACGCGGGATCTGAGCCGCGTCTGCAACCTACACCAAAGCTCACGGCAACGCCGGATCCTTAACCCACTGAGCAAGACCAGGGATCGAACCTGCAACCTCTTGGTTCCTAGTCGGATTCGTTAACCACTGAGCCACGACGGGAACTCTGAAAGCAGGGAATTCCTTTAAATGTAGAATGTGGTTCAAAGTGTCAGCAGTTTTAATCTGTATGATGATTATTAAAGATAACCATGAATATTTTAAAAATCATTTATTTAGGGATTTTTATTCATCACAGAGGCTGACCGTGATGACTGTCTCTATGTCTATATGTAAGTCTATGTATATCCATACAAGAAATCCTCATCATTGTAAAATATTATGTTAGCATAAGCAATGAAGGAAAAAAGCTGGAGATACAGGGTCCCTGGAGTGGATGGGCTCGTAGTCTTTCCTTTCTGTGGAACGCATTTCGTAACCCCCGATGTGGGGTTTGTTGGCCTCCTTCATCCCCCATCACCGTCTCGGAAGCATGCCAGGCACAAAGCAGATCCTCCATAAACTGTGTGTTTGTGTGTGGAATCACTGCGTATGGTAACGTGTGACCAGAAAAGCAATAAAAGGGAATGTATATAAAATAAGTTTGACTAAATCACTGCCCTTATTACAATGAGGAAAGTCACCTATGATGAGATGCTGGTCAGATTGCCAAGAAACGGTGCATTTCCAGCTCTATTTTTTACTTTATTTCTTCTCAAGCCCAAACTGAAACAAGAGGTATGCTTGTTTCAGAGTCTGTTAGAGCTACTGAGCTCCTGCAGGAACAAGGTGGATGGGTCTCGTGCTGGCTCAGCTGTATCCACAGAGGGCCGCGCCGGGCCCTGGCGGAGCCTTCCCAGCTTCGGGTGATCTTGGACTGCACCTCCTGAAGTTCCTCTGAGTGATATCGCTCACATCTGTGGCGACTTAAGCCTCCTGTTTCTTTGAAAACGGAATTTGAGAATATGAAGGGTTTATCCTCTCTAAACTAATTAGCGGTGACCAGTAACTTGATGAGGCCAGTGTGTCCTCGAGGACACTCAGTTTACCTGGGCGTCTCGCCGAGGCCGTGGAGCCGTTTCAGCTGGTGAGATCGATACTTTAAAAGACAGGAATGGTTTTTCTTGCAAAAATCATAACATATGAAATATATATTTATGATATAAATATGTGTTGTGGTGCATTCTGATATGGAACAATCTCGAAAATACAGTAAACGAAGAGATCAAGGTATGGAATAGTGAACATGGTGTGTAACAAAAAAGCATGCAGGTAAGCAACACTTCCGTACTTGTTTGCTTGCGATTGCACAGAATCTCTCTGGAAGAACACACCAGAAACGTACAAAAGCCGTGATTGATAGCAGTGCCTTTCTGAGCCATCTTGGAGCTTGAGACAAAAGGAAAGTTCAAGAATACCGACCTTGTTTTTAATTTACAATTTTGGTATTTTTGTTCCCCACGGATTTTTTCGATTAATTTTTTTTTCATTTCTATTAATTGTTTTTAAAAATATTACCTTATTTAGTCCAGGTGTGGGTTGTAAGGTCTCGTGGGCCATTCGAGTTTTAGGGCAGACGGGCGAGCAGCGCCAGCATGCCGGTTGCTCGGAGCTGGGTTTGTCGCAAGACCTATGTGACCCCGCGGAGACCCTTCGAGAAGTCTCACCTCGACCAAGAGCTGAGGTTGATCGGCGAGTATGGGCTCCGGAACAAACGTGAGGTCTGGAGGGTCAAATTTACTCTGGCCAAGATCCGCAAGGCTGCCCGGGAGCTCCTGACGCTGGATGAGAAAGACCCGTGGCGTCTTTTTGAAGGCAACGCTCTGCTGCGGCGACTTGTCCGCATCGGCGTGCTGGACGAGGGCAAAATGAAGCTGGATTACATCCTGGGCCTGAAGATTGAGGATTTCTTGGAGAGACGCCTGCAGACCCAGGTCTTCAAGCTGGGCTTGGCCAAGTCCATCCACCACGCCCGAGTGCTGATCCGCCAGCGCCACATCAGGGTCTGCAAGCAGGTGGTGAACATCCCGTCCTTCATCGTCCGCCTGGACTCCCAGAAGCACATCGACTTCTCCCTCCGCTCCCCGTACAGGGGCGGCCGCCCAGGCCGCGTGAAGAGGAAGAACGCCAAGAAGGGCCAGGGTGGGGCTGGAGCTGGCGATGACGAGGAGGAGGATTAAGCCCACTGCTGCTGGGCTGGTGCATTGTCTAGTTTTCCAGTCAGATAATAAAAAATTGAGATCGGCAAAAAAAAATAAAAATATTACCTTAAAACAGCATTTATCTTGATGACTTGTTTGGGGGCACCCCCTTTAAGTTTTGTGCCCACGGTGAGTGAGCGGCCTCTTCTTCCTCGTCTTGGTTCTGCCCACCCTTTCATACGGTTTGATTTTATTTTTATCACATGCAAGTATGTCTTATTCAAAAATAGGGGGAAAAATTACAGTTAGCCACAAGTAGTCCTTGGAACCCTTTGCAGTCATGGTTCTTAATCTTTTGGGGGTTAAAGATCCCACAGAGAATCTGATGAAAGCTGCAGCTCCTCTGCACATAGAAACTATATTCTGCATTTAATTTCCGGGGGCCCACAGACCCCCTTGAACGCCATTCTAGACTTTTAAAGAATACTACTCCAATTAGAGAGATTACCACGAGGCCAGACTTCCTCTTTCAACTAGCGTTCTGATTTTCCCTACACATCCTCCCTACCGACAGAGAAAACTAAACCTCTTCTTTCTGTTTTCCATGCCTTTTCAGCTATTTCTTAAGTGATGAGGTATACGTTGTTGCTCCCCAACTAGTCGTCGCTGCTTTTGTGGTTACTGACAAGGCCTCCTGGGATCCGAATAATTCTGCCCTCACCCCAGCAAAATGCTGTGTTCCCAGCTGGGCTCCATCCTAAAAAGGACTTACTGTAAATGTCTGTCACGCTGGATCGCAAGAGAAGGGGAACGAAGCTCTGACCTGGCTTCCCTACTCAGCACCGTTTGCATTTTGAGCTGGATAACTTGTTGTCGTGGGGCTGTTCCCGTGCGTTGTAGGGTGTTTAACAGCATTCCTGACCCATTAGATGCCAGTAATACCCGCCTCCCCGGATGACAACCAGAAATGTCTCCGGACAGTGCCAAGTGTCCTCTAGGGGACAAAATCACCCCCTGCTTGAGTATTGGTGGGCTAGACTATGCAGGTCATCTGAAGATTCAGTGACTGTTTTCCAGTTTTTCTTTCAAACTTTTGGTGGAATGTTTGCATTTCCTATAGTAACAATTAATGCATTGGGTAAACAACACAGATGAATTACTTACACGTACGTAGAAATGTTAATCCTGAAGTTGTGTCCTTGTTATAATAAATACTATTGCTGTTTATGAAATCTCAACCATGGGAAAGCTCAAAAAGACCTTCCTGTCCCTCAGCTGGTCTCTCCTTCTCCTCCTGAAATACCACCCCCCCCCTAACCTCAGGAAGTTAAAACACAGCTGTGTACCTGTTACAAGTGACTAGCTACAGTACTCCCAGGCTTTGTGACTCCCAGCTTTACTTCCGAAGAGTGTTTTCACCCCGCCCTGGAGAGTATTACTTTCTGCTTGAGTGTAATTAAAATCCCAGTCATCTGTTCAAGAATGCCATCGTCGGTAAAGTATTAATGGTCTCTTGGAGCTTGAAAGTATTCTACTTAACAGGGCTTAATGGAGCGTACAGATCCAAGGGACATTCATAATCATTGTCCCCTCCGGAAATATGACACTGGGGAGATGGATCATTCACTTTCACTGTTTTAGGATTTAATGGAGGATAAAGTTTTTAATCTACTTGTTGGGAGCTTAATATTTCTAAGAAAGAAGACTCCTTCCAGCCTCAGCAGCCAGATAGGAGTCTCTTTTTTGATTTATTCTTTTCGTTGAGATTAAAGACTCCCTTTGTGTTTGCTTGTGGGGATTTATTTGTCATTATATTAATTCTTGTTCGCTTTTCCCACTCTTAATGACCAAATATGCAGCACCCAAAAAAAAAAAACTTTTTCTAATGGCACAAAGGAACAAAACAAATAATTGTGAATGTCGGCACAGGGAAAGCTGCGGAGATGTATTTTGCACACCATTGTGATGGTGCAAACTCAGAGCAGAGCTTAGAATTGATCTTGGAGTATCAAGGCCAAAAACAGATCTGTGAAAGGCATGATATTCCTTCAGTGGGTTCCATTAGGAAGACCTTATTCCCGAACACGACTTAAAAGCCTGAGCAAAATTCCAAGCCAGTCTTTCTTAATTTTGTTGAATCAGAATACCTTGGATAGTCCTGTTATTTTGGTGTGTGCAATTTTTGCTTGTCATTTTTTTTCTTGTCATTTACGTGTGTGTGATTTATTAGTTAGAAGAGGTAATCTCTTCACAGGATTGAGTATTCAAAAGGTACAGAGGGCTGTACAGTAAAAACATTTGCTTCTCTCTCTCTCTCTCTCTCTTTTTTTCTTTTTGCTTTTTAGGTCTGCACCCGCAGCATATGGAGGTTCCCAGGCTAGGGGTCGAATCAGAGCTACAGCTGCCAGCCTACACCACAGCCACAGCAACACCAGATTCAAGCTGCGTCTGTGACCCACACCACAGCTCACGGCAATGCTGGATCCTTAACCCACTGTGCAAGACCAGGGATTGAATCCACAACCTCGTGGTTCCTAGTCAGGTTCATTTCCACTGCGCCACGATGGGAACTCCAGCTTCTTTTGTTCCATAACCATTAGTTCCCATCCCCAATGCAGCCACTGTTGTAAGTTTCTTGTTTATCTTTTTTGGAGATTTTTATACATTCACAAAGATATTTACGCTATCTTTTTTATTTGTTCCTACAAAGGAAGCATATTAGGCACTTTGGTCTGTATTTGCCTTTTCCACCTGCCTCGGCCTCTTGGAGACTGACCCACATCCTCAGTAATAGAGAAAGCCACCTACCACATTTTTTTTTAAATAGCTACACGGTGTTTCAATACATGGCTGTACTTAATGTTTTTAACTCTTGATCTGCTTATTTCTATTTACACAGTTCTACTCTTTTCTGTAACAATAATGTCACAGTGATTATTTGTAAATACAAAAGCTTAATATAGCAACTGCCTGAATACTACTCACACCACCTGGATTAAGAGACTCTGCATTGCCCACCAGATTAAAAAGCTGCTCTGGAATTTTTTTTAAAATATTTTAAGCTAAATTTTGTAGAAGCCTTTGGATTTACCAAGATAGCTTACTGCTAGAGACTAAATGTTTGTTCTCCACCCCCCAAATTCGTATGTTGAAATCCTAACCCCCCCAATGCTATAGTATTAGGAGAGGTAGCCCTTGGGAGGTAATTCGTTTGTAGGAGTGGAGCCCTCATGGTGAGATTAATGGGAAGAGACACCAGGGACTGCTTCCTGTCTCTCTAGTCCAGAGAAAGCTTGTGACACAGTGAGAAGACAGATAACCATCTATAAACCAGAAAGCAAGCCCTCACCAGACACCACATCTGCCAGCACCTGGATCTTAGACTTCCAGCCTCTAGAACTATGAGAATTAAATGTTTGCTCTTTAAGCCACTCAGTCTACAGTATTTTTGTTGTAGTAGCCTGAGTTGACTAAGACTTTCACACATTTGTTTATCTCTAGAGACCCTAGAATTGAAAAAACTGCTGCATCGGTCAAAACTCCTTAAACTGTGAGAGAAGCCCAGCTTACCTAGGCTTAAACAAAACAGGAGATATACTGGATTACATAACTGAAAAGGCAATTGGTGTCTGTTCTGGCTTCAGGGTTGGCTGCATCCAGGTGTTCAGATACTGTCCCACTGTTCCTGCTTTCCTCTTAGGCAGTCTCTGTGTGTGGGATCTTCAGGAGCTCCAGGCTTATATCCTCCCAGCTTCCAATCCAGGATCAAGAGAGTATATCATTCCTCAGGGTTAGATCAGGAATTCTGAATAAGAATTCCATTTTGCTCTTTCTAAATGGCCTGGGATAGGCCATGGGTCCACCTTTGCTCCAATCACTAAAAAAACTAGGGAGATTCAAAACTGTAAGAGAACCTCTCTGCATACTCTGTTCCAATATTTTCTTGGGACTGAGTGAGTATATGATGGCTGGCAAGCACGTGGAGACAAGTCTGAAGACAGAAAGCCAATGCAAGAGGAGAGAAAGCAAAAGTAGAGACCCTGAATCCTGGTAGCTTTGCTGAGCCACCAAACCCAGGGAGCCACTTTACCTCCAAGACATCTTGTCATGTGAGATCATTAAATATCCTTAGTATTTAAGCCATGGTTACTTGTAGCTGTAAAGATCTTGGTGGGCACAGCATCCCTGAGAGAGAGTTTTTCTTCCTTCCATTTCTCTTTTTTTTTAATTTATATTTTATTTTTATTTTTTCCGTTATAGTTAGTTTACAGTGTTGTGTTGATTTTCAGCAAGGTTACCCAGTCACACACATACACATATTCACTTTCTCACATTATCTTCCGTCATGCTCTCTCACAAGTGACTGGATGTAGTTTCCAGTGCTATACAGCAGGATCTCATTGCTTATCCATCCCGAAGGCTCTTCTTTCCATTTCATGGGTGAGGAAGCTGATGCTCAGAGAGACTAGAGTTCTGGCTGAGAACCAACAAAATAAGAAGTAAACAAAAGAAAATGGCCCTATTGGTTTCCGCATTGCCTCCTTCAGCCCTGCCCTCCTGTTCCTCTTGATCTTCCCCACCTATGTCAGGGCATCGCCGATCGAGGCCAAAACCAAGATGCTAGCAGTGGTTTTTCCCTTCTTCTCACCCAGCCCACCCTCACACCCACCTGCCTCTGCATCGCTACCACCACAGCTGAATCCAAGCTCCAGTCACTGTCATCTCCTACCTGGTCATCAGTAGCCCCTCACTAATCTGTACTTCTGTTCCTGACTCCCATGCTCTGTTCTCCGTCTAACAACCAGAGCAAGCTTTTAAAATAAAACCAGAGCGCCGTCTTCTGCTGAATATAAGCCTCTAAGGATTTTCATCACAACAGAATTTAAAACACACACACACACAAAACATAATAACCACGTTGCTTGAATAAAGTCCAATGACCTGGGCCCAGCTCATCTCTGCAAATCAATTTTCCGACACCCCCAGCCCACCCTTAACACCAGCATCCTTTTAATCCTGGAGCTCTGTGAAAGGGGAATTGGGATAGCTTGGGTCCTAAGTGGACATCTGCTGGCTGAAGGGTGAAGGTGTGATTGCATCACTGTGTGAAGTCCGCTGCCCCTAAGCAACTCTACTGCCCATTGGGAAGGCAAACTCTTATTCATCTTTCAACCTAAAAATTATTTGGTCCAGGACTGTGGCTCACAACTGGGGACAGTTTTGCCCTCCCCCCCGGGGGGGGCATTTGACAGTATCTAGAGACATTTTTGATTTTCAATTGTCACACCCAGGCAGTGCTAGCGGCATCTGGTGGGTAGAAGTCAGGGATGCTGCTCGACATCTTACAGGGCACAGGATAGTCCCCCCGCCGCCACCACAGAGAATGATCCAGCCCCAAATGTCAGTAGTGCCAAGACCGGCTGACTCTGCTCCCTTTAGGGTGGGGGCCTCCTCCCTTACTGTACTGGCTTCTTTTGGATGGCGTGCCCCTCCCCCATCGTGGACTGACCCCTACAGGGTATCCCTCTGCAGACCCTGTGTCCACTGCTTGGGGGACACAGTCCAGGGTCCCAGGGAGGGTGGTAGGTGTGGCACACATTAGGAGGATCCTGGGGGATCAGTGCAAACCCTCCCCACCCACTTGGAAATGTGCTTGTTGTCACCCACTCAGAACACCCCACGCCTTAGCAAGTCTCTGCACCCCCTTTTCATCTGTTCCCCGCCCCAAGCCCCTCCCCCAACACCATCTTTAGGCTGCTACACAGCCCTGGTCTCTAGGAGGACCCCTTGAGGAGGCAAGGGAGTGACAGGCAAGCTAGTCTGAGCCCTTTAGGCAGGAAGTGGGGATGCACTGGAAACTGGTGAGGTGTTTGTGACTGTCCCACTAACAGGGGACTGTCTCCTGGCATTTAGTGAACGGGGCCAGGGATGACCTGTCCTCAGTATGTGGGACAGCCCCACACCGTGAAGAGATACTGCCCTCTCCATCTTTCTGTGCCTTATGGGGCATAGATGTAGGACCTATAAGAACATCTGTAAGAAACTCACTTGCTCATTTTGTCCCCTGTGCGTGTCTGTAATTGGTCTCCTGTTATCGTGATGTTCATTAGACCAACTTCCATATTTTCTTATCTGAGACATTTAAGTGTGACCCATTCTTTCTTGTAATTATGTCCGTGCCTGCCCTTGGCCCTTTCTTCTTTTCTTATCCTGATTGGTTCCTAAATCCAAACTTGGCCTTTACTGGTTGGAATAATAGAGTTCTTTCAAATGCCATTTTTTTTTTTTGGTCTTTTTTCTGGGGGAAGGGGCCACGCCTGCAACATATGGAAGTTCCCAGGCTAGGGGTCGAATCAGAGCTGTAGCCACTGGCCTACACCGCAGCCACAGCAATGCCAGATCCAAGCTGCATCTGCGACCTACACGACAGCTCATGGCAACGTCAGATCCTTAACCAGGGTGAGGGTCTGGTTAAGAATCCTCACCAGAGTGAGGCCAGGGATTGAAGCTGCCTCATCATGTCAGCTGAACCACGATGGGAACTCTCTTCTAGCCTAGAATCCTAAGAACCTGCCTATGGAAATCAATATGAACATTTTTCACTAGAAAACAAAAGTTACTTCTAGGAAGCCTTTACTGCCCACACCCTGCTCCTCAACTGTCAGACTGTGCTGAGAACGCCCCCCTCCTAGCACTCATCACCTAGGTACTTAAATTGTTTTATCTGCGCCTTTGTTTAACATCCGCTTGCCCCCTACCCTGCAGGCTTCCTGAAAGCAAGGACCAGGACCAGTCTTTCTTACTCTTCCCTGTGCTACACTGCTGGCTGTGTCTTCCAGAACACAGGAGTGATCCATATATATTTGTTAGACAAAAAACAAGGACAGAGGGAGGGGGAGAGAGGGAGGGAGGAAAACATTATATCCAGAGCTTTCTGCTTTGAAAAAAATATTAAATAGTAATACACTGAAGCATCATTTGGAGTTTGGAATGTTACCAGGTAGGTTCATGGTAAAGCACTAACTCTTATATTTTGCTAGCTTGTATGTTTATTATTTATTCCTTTGAGCGGAATTTTTGAAAGTCGATTCCTTCTTTTTCTTTTTTTTTCTTTTTCGGCTGCACCCACAGCTTATGGAAGTTCCCAGGCCAGGGATCAAATCCAAACCAGAGCCTTGACCTATGCCACAGCTGCAGCAACACTGGATCCTTAACCCACTGCCGCAAAACGGGATCAAACCGGCATCTCCACAGAGACAAAGTGGATTGTTAACTCACTGCGCCACAGCTGGAACTCCCTCAATTCCTTCTTTAGGACACCAAGCAAGGCGTTCCCTCGTGATTTAGCAGCTTAAGGATCCAGTGTTGTCACTGCTGCCCCTCAGGTCACTGCTATGGTGCCGGTTCCATCCCTGGCCAGGGAACTTCCACAAACTACAAGCGCACCAAAAAAAGAAAAAAGAGAGACCAAGCAGAATCAACACAAGTGAGTTGCTACTTTCTGTACAAGCCAAGTTTAAAATTCTTCTTGACGGGTCGCATCACAGTTGCTACTCTGCGCCCAGCAAGCTCCCCGTTCCTGCCTTCAGGCAGCTCACACACCAGAGGGAGGCTCAGACTCAAAGATGGGTCGTTGTGGAGCCATGTTGATTCAGGGACAGGTCATTACAGGGATGTTGGGGGTGAGAGGGACTGGGCAGAGCGCCTGGGAGCGCTGGACAGCATGGTGAGGGCTGGTGTGTTATCCAAACATGTCAGTTTCTAGTGACAAATGGAACCACCAGGGGGGTGACAGCCTCCTCCAAAGCCAGCATGACATGTGATGACGGGGAGCTGGATGCAGGGTGTTAAAGCCGTGGCCGTAAATCGGACGATGTTCCAGTGTGCCATCGCTGGGTCAGGGCAGTCTCCAGATCTGTCAAACCACTTACCCTTGGCCCCAGGTCAGCCTTTGTAGAAAGAATTGTTTTCCCGAACCACCCTCATACTTCATTTCCTTGCTGTCTGTCACCCCTCAGGTTTGGATGAGTCTAGATGGTTTCATAAAAGCTTAAAATTACAGAAGTAGGAAGTGAACACTGTAAAGAAGCTTAAAATATACTTGTAAGAAAAAAAGACCTTAAGATTAAGATTGCAAGTGTCATTTCTTTGCATAGGCATTTTTTAAACTAAGTGGGATTTTTCTATACATACTTTTTTGGGGGGGAAATGATGATAAACTCCCAGGACCTTGTGATAGGCACAGAGAGGCCCTGTGTCTTTCCGCCAGCTTCTCCCAGTGGTCGTGGCTTACATGTCTTTGGTATAGTGTTGGTCCATATGGTTGTGTAGCTTTTTAGGAAAATGCTCACTCCAATGTGAACATCTTTCTGTGTGTTTAATCTCTCTCCTCTCCTGGGTGCCGTGCTTGCCCCCTGCGGTCCAGCTCTCACTCGGCAGCCAGAGAGATTTGGTTAAAACCTACGGGGATGGCAGCCCTCCTTTGCTCAGAACTCCCAAGGGGATCTCACCTCACTCAGAGTCAAAGTTTTTACAGTGAACTGGGGGGCCTTGATGATGGCACCAGTCTCCCCCCCCGACCCTCCTTAAAATCTGGTCACCTTTACCCTCCCCCGGACTTACTCTGCGTCAGCCACGCTGGCCTCCTTGCTGTGTCCAACATCGCAGATGTGCTCCTGCCCGGATCCCTTGCACTGGCTGTTCCTCGGGCGTACAGTTGGATCGTTACATCTCTTCTTCATTGTCTGAACACCTGCCCCCCAGTTAGGACAGAAGCTTCATGAGGAGGTGTCCCAGCCTCCTAGGACACACTGCTCTGCATAGTAGGAGTTCAGTAAGACATTCATTGAGGCTCAGATTCAAAGTGATTAAGAGCTTGGCTCCTATGTTCACATCCCAGCTCTGCCACTCAGCTGTGTGACGTGGAGCGAGTTACTTTTCTGTGCCTCGGTTTCCTCATTGTAAAATGAAGGAATAATAATTATCTGTCTCATACGACTTTGTTACCTTAATTAGGGATTACCTTAGCATATGTAAGGAACTACTGCAGTGTCTGGCATAAAGCAGATGGTAAACAAATGCTAATTATCATTATTGTTTAATATAGCATTGCTGTTGATTATGTGCCAGTGATTGGTTTTAACAATAGCTGGATAGTTGCTATCCATTTCTCATGGGTTTATAGAAAAGTACAGTGAGTTTCCTTATAGCTAGGACTTTGCATATTCCGCTAATTATTCCTTTAAGGGAAAATGTTAGTGATGGCTTTTAATTTACTTTTTAAATATAATTTCTCTTCCCAACTAGGCTATTTACATTGTTGGATAACAATTTCTTCCGCTTTGTTTTTCTGTCACCAGTGTCTTATGTTTCACAGGTTGCACACATAGCCCTCAGGCAATAGTTCTTGAATAAGTAAACATTTAAGTGAATTAAAACTATCCTTTTCCTAATACAAGCTTACACATTAGTAAACTGCGCATTAGTATTTCATAAATGGCACGTGGTAGGTACCAATGGCAGAGATTGCTCTTGTCCCGAAGTAGCCATTCTTCTCTTCTGTAAAAACAGAAACCCTGATTAATGGCAGGGCAGGTTGGTGTCCGGAATAAAGACTACATTTCCCAGCCTCCTTTGCAGCTAGATGTGGTCACATGACTATGCTCTGGCCAATGAGGTGAGAAAGTGTGAGTGGCTCTTTCCCAGTAATGGCCTTAGGGAAGGAGCCTGGTCTCTGTCCTTCCTCTTGCTATAGGTAAATGTTGACATGGTGCCTGAAGCTCATGCTTCCATACTGGACAGTGGGAACCACAACTTGAGAAGAGTAGAATAGCTAGATGGAATGAGCCTCAGTTCCTGATGATCAGGGAATCACCATACCAGCACTCTGTTGCCTTTATGTACTTCAGAGAAGTAAGCTTCTGTTTGTTCAAACCACTGTTACTTTGGGGTTTCTATCCTGCACAGCCAGACCTAATCCTAACTCATTCAGAGCTCAGTAAATATTTCTTGACTGAATGAGTGGAGGATTTGTGCATATATTCCTAGGTTTGCATTTGGCAAAGCATTTTCTCAAGCAGGGGCTTGTTTAATTTGGTAAAGGTCCTAAATTAAGTTTCCAGCCTTGTACTTTCCAGAATCTGCTGCTGGTCTCTTGTATTTCTATGATGTGATGTATCATGTAGGAGGCATTTGATCACACAGTTTGCTTTAGACAAAGACATTTAATTATCTCAGAAAACAAAAATCTTGCATCTCCAATTTGACGTAATGATTCAATGATGTCATCAGATTTTTTTCCTAACCTCTGTTTCCCCTTTCTCAGCGTTTTACTGATGCCTTACCTCCTGGCCTTAAGGTGGCTGCCACCACGGCCAATAGCATATTCTCACATGGCAAAGGGAACCAGGAGTCGGGACATCGGTGCTTATTTCTCCTATGGCTTCCTCTTATTGTGAGGAAGGAAAATCTTTTCCAGAGGCTTCTAACTGGTGCCCATCTCATTGGCTAGACTGAGTCACATGACCTCCTCCACAGTCATCGCTGGGGAAAGGCAAGAGAATTGCTCTGGTTAATACAGACCAACTGGTCCTCAGAGCAGAGTCCATAGAATCCTGCGGTATCTGAGACTTTCTCAGACAGGGGGCTGTGAGGTCAAAACAGTTTTTGTAATAACACTAAAAAATTACTTACCTGTTTTCATGGTGTGGACATTTGCACAGATGGTACAAAAGCAGGAAAGTCCTGCTATCTTCTTTTAAAGCCAGGCATTGAAGAGATTTGCATAAAATGTAGAAGACTGACTTCCATTCTTCTCACTAACTGTCTTTTTTTAATTTTGGAAAATATAGTTCATATTTCAAAAAAATGTTTACTAATAAGTAATGGCATTATTATTGTTTTCAGAGAGTTACATTGGCCCCTCAGTATGTGCAAAGGATTGGTTCCAGGACCCCTGCAGAGGATGCTCCAGTCCCTTATATAAAATGGCGCGTAGTAGGGTCAGCCCTCAGTATCCTCAGAGGCAGAACTCACCCAGGCAGAGGGCCAACTGTAATCAACAGATATTTAAAATTTTCTTGGAGTACCCGTCGTGGCGCAGCAGTTAATGAATCCGACTAGGAACCATGAGGTCACAGGTTCAATCCCTGGCCTTGCTCAGTGGGTTAAGGATCCGGCGTTGCCGTGAGCTGTGGTGTAGGTTGCAGATGCGGCTTGGATCTGGCGTTGCTGTGGCTGTGGCGTAGGCCGGCGGCTACAGCTCCGATTAGACCCCTAGCCTGGGAACCTCCATATGCCGCGGGTGCGGCCCTAAATAGGACAAAAAGACCAAAAAAATAAAATAAAATAAAATTTTCTCAGTTTTCATTTCTAAGTTGGCATCTTGAGATCAAAACATTTGAGAACTGCTCATTTAGAGGAATCCAGGAGGTAGGCCCCATTTGCTCTGCACAAAACCAGGGTGTTGTTATAAGGAATGAGAGGAAATGGTTGTCTAGCAGGCAAGCAAGGATAGTGGCCACACTTTCCAAGGGCTCAGATTATACATACAGCTTGTGTATATTGTTAAATATTTGTTTCTTTTTTTTTTTTTTTTTTTTTGTCATTCGAGTATATGATTTATATTTATACTTCATGGTAATGAGTTTCATGTTTAAGAGTTTAGACTCAGTGGTTCTGGCACTAATTAGTTATATAACCTTCAACAGTGCCTTCACCTCTTAGAGCCTCAATGTCCTAATCTGTAAAATGGGATGATGGACCACCCTTGTCATTTTTGCAAATTCAGCCTTCTGGTGGGTTACACACATGGACTACATGAGCACCTAGTATGTTCTGGATAAAGAGTTAGTGATTACCATTAATTCTTTCCTCTCTCTCTCTCCTTTTAACTTTTGTTAATGTTCTAAGTTATAATCGTTTTCTTAAATTTTTGGCACCTTGAGAAACTGATGCCTTCCAAAGTGATGTTTTAGTGTGACCTATGGTAAAATAACCAGAATTGAATGACACGGGGCGGAGGGGTGGGGGGTGCTCCCTCACTCTCAGTAGGACATAAAATTACACCATTACACGTGACCAGACAATGGTCAGATGGTTCTCCTCTGCTCCAGGACCTGATCCATTCTCCTCCTCTCTCTCTCTCTCCCACCCCCCACAAAAATAGCTACCTAAATATGCGTGTGTGCATCTGTATTTATTTATTTCATGCCTAACTTTATATCCTGTCATAAAGGAAATAAAACCATAAATAAATAGATCCAGTAAGCAATTTCCCACCGTTTTGGATGGGCTTATTGCCCTGTCCCCACCAGGAGTAAAATTATTATTTTAAAAAAGGCCCGAGGGGGCTGCTTAATGAGCATGGGAGTTTCCTTTTCAGTAAATGACGATGTTCTGGAACTCAGCCGTCTTGCTGGTTGTACAACATTGCAAATGGACTAAGCGCCACTGAATTTTACACTGTAAAATAGCTAAAAGTGATAAATGTTGTGTGTATTATACCACTGAAAAAATATGTATAAAGAGGCCCAGTGGGGCTTTCTGGTCCCTTTTAGGGAGACCTGGGAGGGGTGGAGTTCCCCAAACCCCTGTCTTCCACCGCAGTGAATTCTCCTTCTGCTGGAGACTCGGGGTCCTCCTCCTGGACTGACGGGTCCATCTGCCCATCCCACCTCTTCGTTTCCTCTCGGCCTGGAAGCTGGAAAAATTAGTTACCTCCCCCAAAATGTCTTACGCCAAAAGATCTGGAAGCTGTGTCTTTTGCCAGATTGAAACTGTTGTTCCTGCTAACGCCAAACGACCACCACCTTCTGAAGCCACCCCAAGCCGTGCATCCACACGGTGCTTCCGTCCTCCCTCATTTCGAGTGAAGGCAAGGCCCTGCCACTTTTTAGAAATGCAAGATGTGTTCTCCAACTGTTCAAAGCCTTGTACTGTACTTGCGTTATCAAAGACCCCATAAAATCAAGTGATTTCCTCTGCTTTTGTCCAGGACTCTGGAGAAAATGACACTTAATCACCTCACATGCCCTTCTGTCTGTGCTCCCCTCTGAGAAATAAAGCCATAAATATGTTTAGCTCTGTTGACATTCACACCGGAAAGAGCACAGAGTTCCAAGTATTGTGGTTCCTTTCGTATTTTATTACCAAGCAGCAAGAGAAAAATAGCAGAGGGGCCTTCCTGGCCATTCAGGGTAAGGCTGTGCGTTTCTTTTTTCTCCCCAAGGGGGGAGGAACATATCTCTTTGCACCATTGCCAAAGCCAAAAGCCTTCTGAATGCAGTGCCATCCAATAAAATGCTTAGAGCACTGGGCCTAAATGCCCGGGGCAGGGGAACTGGGTGATCTGGGAGGCGCTGAGGAGCAGAACTGCATCCTCCCCTTGTCCCTGCCGCACGTTGGAAAATATCAACAACATTCCTGTCCACTGTAATCAAATACTTACGCAAAAAGCTATGGAATGCGCAATAATTTGTCAGGCGTCCTTTTAGTGGAGTCCGCTAGAGCAAACTCTGGTGGGCCCCCTTGACCCTGAGAGAGTGTGCCCTTTAACCTTATTTGGGCCTCTTTTATGCGGGGCTTCACTCTGACCAGATGGCTAAACTATCAAAGGATTTTATGAGGAAAAACTGCTTTCTCAACTCACAAGTTGTGTATTTCTTTCCATGTTAATGTGAACTATCAACCCAGAAGCTTTAAATTGAAAACACAAAAGGTGTCCTGCAGCTGGGCCTCCAGCCTCCCAGCATTGTGTGTGAGCACAAGGGCTACGGGTGTTTGCAGAGAAAACAGCTGACACCCAGATGAGGACAATTTCAGCTAAATATTTAAAATAACCATCAAGAAAGGAATGATTGATTGATTTTTTTTTTTTTTTGGTTCCAGCCATGATCTTTTATCAAGCTGCCAGCAAGCATGCTTCCTGCATAAATGCATAAATGCAAACTGTAGCTTTCTTTTTCTCCATCCCATGTTTCCACCTTTCAGGAAGGCTGGGTAACAAAAAGCCATCAGGTCCAACTGGGCCTGGAATCCAAAATAGAAAATGTTGCCTCTCCATGTTAGAGTTCAAGTGACATAGTCCTGAGACCCAGGGTGGGTGGTGTGTGTAAATGTATTTTTTTATTTTGTAAATTCTTAGGAATGTTCCTCAGAAATAATAGGGATGAGTGGACTCAACAAACGTTTATGAGCATCACCCAAGGGGTGCACACAGTTCTAGCACCAAGCTGATTGCTGGGACCAGGGCTGGGAGACTCCTACCGAGAAGATGCTCACGTGTGTTATGTGCTGAGAAAAGCAGCAGAGAAATAAACACCCCCAAAGGGCGGGTGACAGTAAGTGCTGTGATGAGAAGAAGACAAGGCACTGAGATTGGGCCACCGTGCAGTACAGGGGTTACTCTCAAGCTGGTATGGTTAGGAAACGCCTCATCGAGAAGGTGATATTAAAGCAAAGATTGGAGTGAGAAGAATTAGCCACCAGATACAGGCCAGAGCTCTCCATTCAAAGTATGTGTAGCGCTGAATTTTCTAGTGGCCAGATTTAAAGAGGTAGAAAGAAAATGGGTGGAAATAATTTAAAGATTTTTTTTTTTTTTTTTTTTGCTTTTTAGGGTCGCCCCTGTGGCATATGGAGGTCCCCAGGCTAGGTGCTGAATCAGAGCTACAGCTGCTGGCCTACACCACAGCCACAGCAACACCAGATCCTTAACCCACTAAGCGAGGCCAGGGATCGAACCCGCAACCTCATATTCCTAGTCAGATTCGTTTCCACTGTGCCATGATGGAAATTCCTAAAGTTATTTTAATAAATGTTTCAAATGTACTAATTAATTAGTATTTACATATTTTTATTTGATAGATTTCATTCATTTGCATTATAATTTTATTTACTTTTCATTTTTAAAACTATTTTAAGTTTATTTTTATTACTTGTTATTTTTACATTTATTTAATAATATATTTTATTATACTCAGCCTTACATGTAATGTTAAATTTTCTAGTAGCCAAATTAAAAAGGTTTAAAAAGAAACAAGACCAATCTTCATAATGTATTTTATTTTTACTTGATGTATCTAAAGCATGATCTTTTCAAAAATGTTTTGAAAAAAAGTAACTGAGTTTCTATATGTGGGTTTTTTTTTTTTTGGTTGTTTCTCACACTGTCTTTGCAGTATGATACAGATTTTATAACAGCAGCACATGTCAATTTGGACTCTTTTTCATGAGAAAGATTTGATCTGAGTTTAGGTTTAAAATCACGTTTACAGTTGAAAAGGTAGATTTACAAACACAAATTGTACTAAAGATACATTAAAACGCCCTGAGTGAAGTTTCAGTTGTGAAGTTTTAATTTAAATGAAAATGAAGCGAAGTTAAGAAATCCAGTTCCTCAGACACCTTGTGGAGCCACCCTTGGAGTTGGGATCCGCCAGCTCAGGTCTGGGGGAGAACATTGGAGCCTCAGAAGGGCAGCTGGGGGGAGGACCAGTTTGGGCTGGGTCTGGGGGCTAGGAAGGGTGCCTCATTTTCCAGGAGCAGAGAGGCTGGCTCAGCGGGGAACAGAGACAGGGATGGGCTCCAGCGAGGTACTGCTGGGTCTTGGAGGCTGGGCAGAACGCTCAGAGGTGTTGTGAGTGTGACTTGTTAGTCCCCAAACCTAAGGCAAGGACGTAGAGTCGGAAGGTGTTTCTCTCTGATACTTTGGACAACAGTGTATCAACCTCTGAGACCCCCTCTCCATTAGTCCACATTGCACAAGCTAGGAACACACACCAACAAATGTCACAAAGTCGTAGGGAGGCTCACGGCACTGCTGGAAGGGCAAAATACTGCACACAGCCTGAATATCCACCCACCAGAGCAAGGATAAATAGAATGTGATATGTTTCTGAGAAGACCCCGCAGTTGAAAAGAATCAAATGTGTCAGCATGATCCATCTCAGCAACAAAGTAGAACAAGAAACTATATAAATTAACTTGTAACATTTAAAGACAGACATACAAATATGAGTATGCATCTAGAATATTGACTTTTTGTCTTTTTTTTTTTTATGTAGAGCCGCACCCGCGGCATATGGAGGTTCCCAGGCTAGGGGTCTAACAGGAGCTGTAGCTGCTGGCCTTCGCCACAGCCACAGCAACGCGGGATCCAAGCCGCATCTGCAACCTACACCACAGCTCACGGCAACGCCGGATCCTTAACCCACTGAGCAAGGCCAGGGATCGAACCCGCGACCTCATGGTTCCTAGTCGGATTTGTTAACCACTGAGCCACGACGGGAACTCCTAGAATATTGAAATTATTGTAATATTGGCTACAAGGAAACATCAATCAATATCAGCAATTTTGTGATAAAATTGCTTTTGGGGGAGGCCTTGAGAAAAGGTGCAATGGGCTTGACTTAATCAGTATTTTTTTTTTAATTTTAAGAATATCAGATTGCAGCACAATTATTTTTGGTGATTTGGGCAGTGGGAATATGTGACGGTCATACTATATTCTGAACTTTTCAGTTGATTTTATTATTCTCCAAATTAAAAAAATCTCTATCTATCTATCGATCTAACAAGAGAAGAGTAAGAAAACCATTGTCACCCTCTGTCCTTGTGTGTTATCTGTCCCTATATTTTCTGTGACCTTTCAGAGCTGACCGTGGCTTAGAATTAGGGCATACAGATCTATTACATACTGTGTTTACTTAGAACCTTTCTAGAAAAAAATTGCTGGCCTGGTTCTGCAATGTCTGAAGCTGACTGTAAAGAGGATTTTTAACTCTTTCATCGCTGGCATCAAGCCACCTATTCCCCCACCCCCCATGGCTTCAGGATTTTTGAGGTCTTGTGTGTTCTTATACCTCTCACTGTTTGGATTGCTGAAGGCCAAACATGTTCCATGTTAAGCAGAAAGTTAAGTAAGTGGAAATTCAAAAGCTGACAGCACAGTTCTCCGACGCTGCGAAGAAAGTGAAGATATTCCTCTTCTGATTTCTGAAGCTATCACTTCTCTTATGGCCCGCACGTTTGTACCCTCCCCACATTCACGTAGTACGATGGTATTTGGAGGCAGGGCCTTTGGGAAGTCATGAGTCATGAGGGTGGAGCCCCCAGGATAGAGTTAGTGCCCTGATAACAGGAAACACCCGGGAGCTTGCTTCCTCTCTCTCTGCTCTCCACCACTGGCAAACCAGACACCAGGTCTGCTGGCACTTTAACCGTGGACCGTCCAGCCTCCAGAACTATGGGAAATAAACGTTTGTCACTTACACCCCCCAGCCTGTGATACCTTGTGACAGCATCTCCAGCTAAGGCAGCTACTGATCCAGTCTTTCTACACATGTCACCAACCGTGTGGCCCTCAGCACTCAGCTTCCCCAAGCCTTAGTTTCCTTATCTAGCTCATGGGGATAATAATAATAACCGTTATCTCCCTCACAAAACCAATACAAGGTACAGATGCAATAATATGTGTAAAGAAAGGCCTTGGCATGGTTTGCATTAAATACATATATGTTAGTTATTCCTGTATGTCTTTCTCTCTTTGTCGCTCCCATTTATGAAAGTGATGACTATATTGGATGGTGTCTAAAAACACAGGTTTGTCAAATAGGCAGGTTGGAAATCTACTTACCCACTTCTAAGTGAACTTCACTTAGTAGCCATAGGGCGGTCAAGAGAACTACAGAAGGTTAGTGCTACAGCAGGTGAAGGTGCTGATATGGGGAAGGGCATGGTTCTTATTCACGCAAGACAGGAGTGGTGTTTGCTGCAGAGAAAGTACTAGCATTTCAGAGAGGCTTGCCTGCTCACACACAGCACATAAGCTGACAGTCTTGCAAATTCATTAAACAATTCCTTTTTTTCTTAGTCAAAGTGTAATTTACAATGTTTTATTAGTTTTGAGTGATTCAGTTATACTTTTATATTCTTTTTGGTTACATACATATTTATTCTTTTCCAGATTATTTTCCATTTTAGGTTATTACAAGATACTGAATATAGTTCCCTGTGTCATGAAGTAATTTTTTATAGACAAATGTTATAATGAGCTGAATCTGTTCAACCACCACACCTTCTTTTAAAAAACAACCTTGCATATTTAAAAGTATGATTTGGGAGTTCTCTGGTGCCTCAGAGAGTTTAGGGTCCAGTATTGTCACTGCTGTGGCTTGGGTCACTGCTGTGGCATGAGTTCAATCCCTGGCTCGGGAACTTCTGCCTGCCATAGGCATGGCCTTAATAATAATAATAATAAAAGTACGATTTGTCCTCCCTCCTTTGTTGCTTTAATTTGCTCTAGTTATCATCGTTTTTGTTTTTGTTTTGCTATTTTAGGGCTGTACTCACGACATAAGGAGATTCCCACGCTAGGGGTCAAATCGGAGCTGTAGCTACCAACCTACACCACAGCTCATGGCAACGCCAGATCCTTAACCCACTGAACAAGACCTAGGATTGAACCCACATCCTCTTGGATCCTAGTTGGGTTTGTTAACTGTTGAGCCACGATGAGAACTCCACTTCTAGTTGCCATTGTTAACTCATCAGGCTTGCTAATGCTCAACCAGGTTTAATCAGTGGCAAGTGTTGCAGGCTTCACTGAGTTATGACTATAAACATAAGGAATATGAGAACAAGGTGAAAGGTGGCTTCTTTATAGCAGCTGTAATTTATCCAAGATTTCGTCCTGGCCTTTGATTTGGGGGCTGACTCGGGATCCAGTGTCCCCTGATTGCATTAGGAGCAGCCTTAGGGGTCAGATGGAATTCCAAGGTCCTGGAATCAGTTAAAAGGATGGAGCATGAACATGTGTGAAGGGACAGGGGAAGAGGCCCTTCCAGAAATCCTCCAAGACCTGAACACCAGCTCTCTGCCCACGTGACCTTGAGAGAGGACAGGCCAGCTTCAGGGACATCCAACCTGTTCCCATGCTCAGAAGGGCCCTATGCTTTAAGGCTCTGCTGTTGCCATCTCGAAATTCTGAATACAGTTTTAACAAGAGGCCCCAGACTTTGACTTCTCACTGGGTCCTGCCAGTTCTGAGCTGGTCCTGGGAGAGGAATCCGGGGCTCTCGCTCACCCAGGTACAATCAGGGTGGTCATAATTGATGACAAGTATAACGTATACCCAGGGAGTAATACTCATCACATGTGACATGCATGAACCAAGAATTTACACAAGCTGTCTCGTTTGAGCCTACCACAGACCCATTTTAGGGATGGTAAAACTGAGGCATAAAGAGAGAAATGATAGTTTGCATTTATCAAGCACTTGCTATAGGTCAGTCATCTCGATAACACTTCATATGCATAATCTCCTTTACTTTTGACAGCAATCCTGTGAGGTGACAATTTTTGGTTTGGCCACATCTTAGTTCTTCTTACAAATGTAAACTATTAAGTAAGAAAAAATATAGAAGAACCTGAAGAAAGCAGAAGGAAGATGTAATAAAGATAGCTTTTAAAACAACAAAATAGAAAACAAAGATTTTGTGAGAAAAAAAATAGCCAAGCCAAAAACTGTTTTTTAAGACAAATCTAATGAAAACATCTAACTAGACCAATTAAAGCAAATTAAAACATAAATTAAAATATTAAGGATAAAAAGAGGGTGATGTAGAAGAGAATGATAACTGAAATTAATACTATGAAAAATTTCATGCCAAAAAAAGGTGAACGAACAACTGGCAAAATTAACTTCCTAGAGAAACATCACTTAGCAAAACGGAACCAAGAAAATCCAGAGACTTACATAGACCCAACACTGTTGAGGAAATTGAATCAGTAGCTAATGTGTGTGCACATACGTGTACACACATTTGCACATGTACACACACACCAGGCAAGAGCAGGTCTGGGGGCTAGTTCTATCAAACATGCAAGAGACTGGAAAGTAGAGGCTGTTTACTGCTGCCTGATACCCGTAGCTAACATTTATTGAGCACTTACTGTGTACCAAGCACTATGCTAGAAGCTCCATGTATAATTTCATATAAGGTAGATACTACCTTCCTCCTTTTATAAATGAGGAAACTGAGGCCTGGAGCCACTCAGGAACTTGCAGATGGCAAGTAGTAGGCAGAGCTGGCATCGAATCAGGTTCTTAAGTTAACTTCCCAGCTGGCATCCATTGCCTCTGTGTTCAGCTGTCACCCAGAACTGGACAAGGGAGGCCATGTGGTCTGAGTCCCAGAGGCTAAAGAGTAAGACCTTTGTGGTCTCTGGTTCAACTGTCTGCTGCAGTCCCTGAGATAGTCACCAAACACCTAATCGAGTCCCCAGCCCCCACCTAGCTCACAGTCCACTGTTTTTGTTTTATCGTCTTCTTAAGATATAGCAGCTGTTGTCATCAGAGGGCATTGTCTTTTGGAATCTGAAGGTAACCTAGCTTGGAGGTGGGACGGGATGAGTATTTCAGTCCCATGATTAAGAACAAAAAGAAAGCTGCATAAAAATTACACCAGGTTTATGCTTTCCCATTATGGGAAATCCCATTATGCAAGCTACTTAGGACTTTTGAAAATTGGAGTTCCCATTGTGGCTCAGTGGTAATGAACCCGACTAGTATCCATGAGGACACGGGTTCGATCCCTGACCTTAGTGGGTTAGGGATCCATGAGCTGTGGTGTACGTCACAGCTGTGTCTTGGATCCCACATTGCTGTGGCTGTGGCCAGCAGCTGCAGCTCCGATTCGACCCCTAGCCTGGGAATTTCCATATGTCTCGGGTGCAGCCCTAGAAATACCAAAAAAAAAGAAAGAAAGAAAGAAATTAAACAGATGTGCGGGGATAGTGTCCTAGGGTCAGTTGTATGTTACCTTGATTAATTCCCGTGTTACAGGTGAGGAAACAGGATTCAGGGAAGTGAAGGGAGGAGACCGGAGTCAGAGGGTTGAGCTCCCAGTGGATCCCAGCATGGCGGTATTGGGTACCACTGAATTCCAGTACAGAGAAAGGAATACCTGGTTTTTTGGAGCTTGTGCTGGTGGTGCCTGTCCTCCATGCAGGGGCAGATCTAGATTTTGTGAGACTTGAACCTTTCATAATTGAGGAGTTGGGGGGGCTCTTTAAAACAAAGACTATAAAAAGAGCTTATGTTTGCAAATTTTACAGACACACACAACCATGTGAATAGTTGCTAGGGCTTCTACTTGGGCCAGGAAAGGGGCCTTGAAACTTGAGCTTCACAAGCCTAACATATCCATCTCAGCCCCTGTTAAATCATGCCTTTGGATTTAAGTTTTTTCTTTTTTAATTAAATTTTATTGGAGTACAGTTGACTTACACTGTGGCATTTTAAAAAAATCAAAAACAAAAACCAAAAAACCAGTAATTGTGAGATGAGGAGAGTAGCAATACAGGGTTTTAGAAATGCATTTGAAATTGAGATATCAGCAACCGAAAACAATCATTATATTTGTAGACTACTGTACAGAAACCGCATGGTAACCACAGAGGAACCAGCATTGGCATTGGTACATGACTTTTTTTTTTTTTGGTCTTTTGTCATTTTAGGGCCACACCCACGGTATGTGGAGGTTCCTGGGCTAGGGGTCTAATCAGAACTACAGCCGCTGGCCTACGCCACAGCCACAGGAACACAGGATCCGAGCTGCGTCTGCGACCTACAGCACAGCTCATGGCAACGCTGGATCCTTAACCCACTGAGCAAGGCCAGGGATAGAGCCCACGACCTCATGGTTCCTAATCAGATTCATTAACCACTGAGCCACGATGGGAATTCCTGGTACATAACTATTAAGTAAACTCCAGACTTTTACTTGGCAATTCATAAAAGGAGCATTTTATTTATTTTTATTAAAGTATAGTTGATTAGCAATGGTGTGCTAATTTCTGCTTCACAGCAACGTGACTCAGACAAGCGTGTATATACATTCTTTTTTTAATATTATTTTCCATCATGATCTATCCCAGGAAATTAGATATAATTCCCTGTGCTATACAGTAGGGCCTTATTGTGTATCCATTCTAAATGTAATAGTTTGCATCTACTAGCCTCAAACTCTCAGTCCAGCCTTGGCAACCACAAGTCTGTACTCTATGTTCTTGAGTCTGTTTCTATTTTGTAGACAGGTTCATTTGTGCCGTATTTTACATTCCACATATAAGTGATATCATATGGTATTTGTCTTTCTCTTTCTGACTTACTTCACTTAGTATGAGAGTCTCTAGTTACATCTATGTTGCTGTGAATGGCATTATTTTGGTCTTCTTTATGGCTGAGTAGTATTCTGTTGTGTATTTGTACATCTTCTTAATCCATTCATCTGTCGATGGACATTTAGGTTGTTTCCATGTCTTGGCTATTGTGAATAGTGCTGCAATGAACATAAGGGATGCATGTATCTTTTTGAATTACAGTTTTGTCCAGATATGTGTAAAATCATTTTTAAAGGTCTTTATAGCTAACATTTGTTGAACACCTATGATGTGCAAGGCATTGTATCAAATACTTTATATCATGTTACATCCATACGGCTCCCTGGCGGGGCTGCTTGTTTGCTTAGCCCCATTCTACAGATGGAGCTACTGAAGCCCAGAGACCACAGTGCTTATTAAGAAGGAGTCTGAACCCAGGCAGCCCGACCCCAGAGCCCCCACAGCAGACCACCACATTAAGGCATATCCTGTACCTTCTCCTGAGGAATTCATTCTCATTCCATCTCTCTCATCACCCAGAAAACCACCAGTTTGCAATCCTTTCATTCTCTCATCGTTAGCATGGGGAAAGAAAAGTTACTCTGGAGTTCCTTAGTGGTTCAGTGGGTTAAGGATCTAGTATTGTCACTGCTGTGGCTCAGGTTTGACCTGTGGTCCCGGAACTTCTGAATGCCTTGGGTGCAGCCCAAAAAAAAGGGAAGAAGAAGGAGTTCCCTTCATGGCTCAGTGGTTAATGGATCCGACTAAGAACCTTGAGGTTGCGGGTTTGATCCCTGGCCTTGCTCAGCGGGTTAAGGATCTGGCATTGCTGTGAGCTGTGGTGTAGGTCGCAGACGCGGCTCGGATCCCACGTTGCTGTGGCTGTGGCTGTGGCTGTGGCAAAGGCCGGCAGCTACAGCTCCTGTTAGACCCCTAGCCTGGGAACCTCCATGTGCCGCAGGTGCGGCTCTAGATAAAGGCAAAAAGACAAAAGAAAAAAAAAGAAGAAGAAGAAAGAAAAGTTACTATGAGAACCAAGCCAGTTTTTCTTTCCTTTTTTTTTTTTTGCTTTTTTAGGACCACATCGATGGCATATGGAGGTTCCCAGGCTAGGGGTCTAATCGGAGCTGTAGCCGCCGGCCTTCGCCACAGCCACAGCAACGCCAGATCCGAGCCGCCTCTGTGACCTACACCACAGCTCACAGCAATGCCAGATCCTTAACCCACTGAGCGAGGCCAGGGATCGAACCTGCAACCTCATGGTTCCTAGTCGGATTCATTAACCGCTGCGCCATGACGGGAACTCCAAGCCAGTTGTTTTTTATAAAGCAATTTTAGAACCATACAGGGCACAACACAGGAGCTGTTTGCCTTATGGTTGATGTTTAAATAGTAATAAATGGGAGAAACCTATTCAAGCAGGATCGTTGATGGCATCCCCCTCGCTCCGAAACCCCTCTGTTGACTAAGTGAATCTTTCAACTTTCAACTATTTTTGGTCATGTTGACACAGCCCCCGTGACTGCATTCGAGCTCGGTGGGGCCTCACCCCACAAGCCATGTGGCTGGACCCATCAAAGCCCTGTGTTCACATTAAAGATGCAAAGAGGAAAAGCTTTTCCATCCCCAGGGACTGTCCTCGGCGTGAGCCGAGGCTGCCGGTGTTCCAAACAGTGATGCCAGGTAAAGTCCTCTCACCGATAATGCCAGCTGAGGTGCCACAGGACGGGTATCAGTGTCTCTCTTTTCTCTTTTTATAATCTTTCATCTAAAGATATGAAACCAGAAAGCTGATCTTACATCGAGTCAGATGATCTGCCAACCGTTTTCTGTTTCTTTTTCTTTCTTTCTTTTTCTTTTTTTTTTTTTTTTGTCTTTTTAGGGCCGCACCAGAAGCATTTGGAAGTTCCCCGGCTAGGGGTCGAATCAGAGCTGGAGCCACCAGCCTTTGCCACAGCCACAGCAACACCAGAAGCGAGCAGCGTCTGTGACCTACACCACAGCTCACAGCAACACCGGATCCTTAACCCACTGAGCGAGGCCAGGGATAGAATTTGCATCTTCATGGATGCTAGTCAGATGCATTTCGGCTGAGCCACAGGGAAACTCCCTGTTTTCTATTTCTGATGAGAGAGATCCAAAATAAAGTGCCACTCAGAAAGGCCTAGAAGTTTCCATTGCTGAATGCTGAAAGATTCTCATTTTTTGTTCGCTGTAAAATAATCCCCAGACTTTGTTATCAGGGGAGAGCAAAGAGCCCCTTGTGCTTCGCATCCATGCAGTGCTTGTGGCTGGAAAGTAAGCAGCAGCTGATCTGAAAAGTCAGAGGTATGGGCGGTGGGGCGCGGGGTCGGAAGTGAGCCTGAACTGACTAGGGGGTCATGGCTGAGAGGTACCGGCTTGCCCCATCTCCAAGCACAGGGTGGACTGGGGAGCTGTGTTCACTGCCTAAGAACCCCCACCCCGTGCTGGGATTCGGGGAGTTTCTAGCTCAGCTCCTAGAGAATCGTCACTGTGAAATGGAATCCAGGAAGATCGTCCTGTGCAAGGAGAGAAATCAAGCAAACCGCCAAGGACATTCCCCTTCTGCATTGTGCTTTAGAAGCATGTAATGTGACATCCCCAAATTTGTGTTTTCTTTACATTTCTGAAATTAGCCACACAAGTGGTTCAGTTGTTTCCCGCACCTTCTTTGGAGCCCACTTACCTAATTCAATAAGATTTGGAATTTTTAAAATATACAAATAGCAATTTTACCACTTATTCAAACCAAACGGCCAAAGCATGCTGGGTTTTGGGTTTTTTGGGGTTTTTTTTGTTTTTTTTTCCTGAGCCATCATTTCTAACAGATTGTATTATTGTGTGGAGGGGGGGCATGTTGGGTTTTTGTTAAAAAAATTTTTTTGAAGCACAAAGGGTACATTAGCAGTCTAAATTTAACTTCTTGAACTATGTGTATCCTAGGCTTTATTATTTCATCTTCTTTTCTTTGTGTGTGTTTTCAACTAACTGATAAAAAAGATCAGTCACAGCCCTGTCAGTAGTATGGGGTAAGGTGGTACCTTAATATTTGTCATCATTGCCTAACAAACCCTGAGAAAACAAACAGCAAAGAAAGCAGCTTTTCATGCGTTATCAGCCGTCCCAAACATCTGGTTCCCCCCCAAATAAATCACTCCAAGTCAATGAGGCCTTGGTGATAATTTCATGTAATTCTCTCTAAATAACAACAAAAACATGAATTAAGGAAATGAATAGATCAAACATGATATATCATCAATGAAAGGCTTAATTTTTGTGTTATTTGCCATTCATCCTGCTTTTGGTTAAGAAAGCTTTTGTTTTACAAAAGAATTTAGTGAAGGATCTGTATTTAATAGGCCTCCAGTGGTGTAACAATAATGAAAAGCATTCTCAAAACTTAAAAAAAAAAAAAATCAGCCTAAGATACATTGAAGACAATGTGACAATTGAAAGTTCAACTTGTTTGGTGGATAAAAATGAGCAGAAAATTTATTAATTTCTGAATTTTTTAAGTGGGGTAGTATCATCTCACGTGACAAGATTGAAGAGGCCCAGAAAGATGTGCAGGGAAAGTCCTTTTTCAGTCCCCTGCTTCCCAGGGTCCCTTCCTAAGAAGTCGCCAAAGGAGCCAGTTTCCAGGTGAGCCCCTGTTATGCAGGGGGTTCAGTCACTGAGCAGGCCACCCTATGTACAACACCATTTTTTAATGTTCCCCAAAGGCTCTTAGTCATGTAATTTAGGTTTTCCTCTTCTGGGTTTCTTCTCGTGTTGGAGATGGTAATTTCAGCAGGACTATTCAACTGAAAGTAGTGTTATTTGGCCAAGAAAAGCTGAATTCTGGATAAAGTAATAAATGCATTAGCAGTGCTTCTGCTCTGCCTCTAAGATTTAAATTTGCAGGAAGAGTTCAAAACCAATAGAATCTGCTGTGATGCTCTAAGAATCCTGAACGGGGACCCTGCAGAAAGAGGTTTCCGGGGGATGATGCAATTGACTGGGAGTCAGCCAGCCCTCGTGCTAGATTCCTTGTTCTCTGGGTTCTTCCGCTGCATTCCACCATACCATAGTGTGTTGTCGTGGCATGATTTCTGTTCCTTGGCTTGTATCCCTCCCACAGCTTCCCAAAGGGCTCGGGATAAGTTCTGTAGGATGCAAAGTGGCCCGTGGTCAGTGGGCTCTGCTCCAGCCATCCTCCTTACTACCTGTGAACATGCCAAGCAGGTTCCCACAGCAGGGGCTGGGTATGTGCTAATCCCCCTCCCAGAATGCACTTCCCCTATATTTGCATAATCACAGTCCTTGAGGTCTCAGCTCAGAATTCCCATCCTGAGAGCCCTCCTGGGCTACCATTGCTAAAGATCCACCTTAGTCATCCACCCACTCAATCATTTTCTACCCACGGACTAGACTGACGTGATCACAAACACTGAGGCCTGGTATTATCCTCACAGGCTGGTACCATCCTGTTGTTGATTTCTTGATTTATTCATTCTCAGGTTTATGATCCACATTCCCCTCTAGGCTGTGAACTCCAGGTGCGCCTGTCTCATTCAGAGTAAAATCCCAGCAGCTAACCACCTAGAAGTCACTCAACAAATACTGTGAGTAACTGAAACATATTGATAATCCTTTCTCTTTGTCAGACATACAAAAACTATCCTTGTGGTTGCCAAGGGGAAGTGGGGAGGGAGTGGGGTGGACTGGGAGTTTGGGGTTAGTAGATGCAAACTGTTACATTTAGAATGGATGAGCAGTGGGGTGTCAGGGTACAGCACAGGGAACTGTATACAGTCACTTGTGATAGAACATGATAGATAATATAAGAAGAATGTATACACAGGTATAACTGGGTCACTTTACAGCAGAAATTGACAGGCATTGTAAATCATGCTTTAATAAAAAAGTTTTTATTTATTTATTTTTGTCTTTTTAGGGCAGCACCTGTGGCATATGGAGGTTCCCAGGCCAGTGGCTGAGTCGGATCTATAGCTGCCGGCCTATGCCACAGCCACAGCCACAGCCATGCCAGATCCCAACCCACTGAGCGAGGCCAGGGATCAAACCCTCATCCTCATGGATACTAGTCAGATTGGTTTCCGCTGAGCCACGACAGGGACTCCAAAAAATTGTTTTTAAATTATTGACACTTGGTGAGTTGCAAACACAAACTTGGTGAGTTTCTTGGATTTTCTATCCTTAGGGGTGAAAAGAGAACGCCTCCACTAATTATTATGAAGTATTCCACATAAAACTGCACGGAAAACCCACAGACACTTCAAGTCCTCCTCTTGTCGCCTCTATGACCTCAGGCATTCCCACAGAGCCTGAATGTTTCCATCTGTAGAAAGTGGGGGTCAGAACACATAGTTCACAGGATTGGAAGGAGAATTAAACAGTAAAATTGGATTAAAAAAAAAAAAACACCATCTGATGTTAGGCATTCTGACCACGTGACATGCTTCTCTTGAAAGAAGGTTTCACTGTCTTCATAGCACTGATCACTCTTTGAAAGAATTGGGTTGATTCATTTCTCTTATTAGTTAGTCTATACTTGTAAGCTTCTACAAGGGGAAGGTTTGAGTCCACTTAACCCAGTGCTTAGAAGACCATTTCTTTAGCATTTCTATAATAGTAGTAGCTCCCTGATAGGGTTGTTTTGAAAAGAGAAATGGGATGGTACCCATCAAGTGCTTTGAATGATGTGTGGCCCATTTGGATTTTGGATGCTTTAATTTAAATTCGGAGGGAATTCAAAGGACCTGTGTTTGACTGTTTTAAGTCCTTGCGTCTGTTTTAATGGCCAGCATATATGGTATCAGAAGTTTAACAAGTGGCTACCAGTGCTTCAAACCAGCAGAATCTCTATATAGTCAGAAAAAAAAAATGAGTCTAAGGAAATTTCAAAGAATGTGCCAGATGAAAACTATGTGTTAAACGAGACGCTTTATTTTTCACTAGGAAACTTGTAACATACTGACTGAGAACTATCTTATTCCAGTTCCATCTTCTCTCCCTCGTGTTTAATAAACAGGAGGGAGAAGAGCAGGAAAATAATGCAAAATGTTATTAGTGGGAGGAGAGGCGAATGGGGCTCTCTGCTTTTGGAAATTTGCTTTTCATCCAACTTTGATCGACACTTTGAGAAATCTCCAGATTGCAGGCTGGAGATAATTGTCATTTTCAACATTATCCTGTAACGTGTTGCTCTGCAGTGTCATTTTGAAATTGTGTCTAGCAAAGGAAACAGAAGTGATTCTCTATTTAAAAAAAAAAAATGTGTGCCATTGCCTAGATTCTATATAATAAGCATCTATAGATTAGTATAGTAATACTTTGTTGTGGTAGCTCCTAGAAATGCATTACATCATCTCCATCAGGCAGCAATCATTAAGCACCCATGTGCTGACTCCAAAATCTAACAATTAAGTCTAGACGTCTATGCAGATGTCCACGTGTAGAAGTGAAGGCCTTTGATTGTAGATAACAGACTGACAGCAACAACTCCTTTTATAGAGATAGTGACAGTTTAGGAATGGCAGTCAAGAACTTTTAGCTTTATCTCTTACAGTATGGATTAGATTCATGCATTGCTCGTGTAATTAAAATTTGATTTTTACATTATACAATCATCATGCTAGGAGTATAGAAAGTAATCGATTCAGTAATAGCCACTAAAAAAAATCTGGAGTTTCCGTCGTGTCTCAGTGGAAGTGAATCCAACTAGGAACCTTGAGGTTGTGGGTTCGATCCCTGGCCTCGCTCACTGGGTTAAGGATCCAGTGTTGCCGTGAGCTGTGGTGTAAGTCGCTGTGGTGTAAGTCGCTGTGGTGTAAGTCGCAGACACGGCTCAGATCCCGCATTGCTATGGCTGTGGCGTAGGCCGGCAACTGTAGCTCTGATCAGACCCCTAGCCTGGGAACCTCCACATGCTGCGGGTACAGCCCTAAAAAAGGCAAAAAGAAAAGAAAAGAAACCAAGGGCCTTAGTTTAATATTATTGTTACTACATTTATATTTATTGTACAACAGCATACATAACCTCTGTGTCTCTCCTTCAGTAAAGAGTGATGATATTTTAGAAATGAACTTTGAACATGTGATAATATTCAGCTCTCACATGCATTTGAAACCCCGTTCATGCGTCGGCCCTCCTGAGCCTCCCTCCCTCCCCGCCCCCCAAAAAACGAAGTTCTTAGTTTTGAGACCAACAGGCATCTTTGCAGTCAAAATGAACAGGCAAAGCCGCTAGCCCCTTGTAACTGCTGCTGAATCCCAGACTCACGGCACTCCTGGTTTGTCACTTGATTCCCCTAAAAAGCGCCTTATCAGATCAACAATGATTTCTGTCAAAAAAAGAAAAATCCCCCGCCTCCCTTCCAAATGAGGGGTGTCAGTCCCTGGGCGCAGATTCTAAAGCCCTGGGGCCGTGACTGGTGGAGGAGTCATGGTGCGTCGGAAAGGATAAGGGGAGATAAAGTGTATCAAAGGGGCCTTGACACATGGGATGCTACGCAGGCCTGTCTCCCCGAGAGCATCTCTGGCCTGACTGACAGGGGATTAATCCACGGGAGGGCGGTAAACAATGGCTGAAGTGGGTTTGAGGCCAAACACCTGGGTGCGAGGTTGGCTGCAGCGCGGGAGGCTGCACCACGCTGCGAGGAACACAGCCCTCCCCACGCACCGCTTAACCGCGCCTGCTCGTCTCCCGGCCCCTGGCTTGCCATGCTTTCTCTTGGATAAACATGTTGGAAAAATAGGTCGGGATTTTTTTGTTTTTGTTTTTGTTCTGTGCTTTGGGCCAGGGAAGCAGAGGATGTCAGAGATACAGCAGCGGCCTCCTGGGGGATCTTAACAGACCTGGGAGGACCCCGTTTGGATCCTGATTCCAGCAAATCGAGAGTAAAACAGATACTTTTGAGATGATGCAGACCCCTGGAAGAGGGACTGGATGATACCTAGGAGTCTTTGTCCCTTTTGTTAGAATGCAGTGTGTCTTTTTTTTTTTTTTTTTCCCTGAACAAACTGGGTTTTTATACCTGGATGCTAACATGCGCATAAGTGAAATGACATGAATTCTACGACTTGCTTTAAGATCCTAAGGATGGGGATGGGGAGGAGAGGAAGAGGGGAGCCTAGCTAGAGCAAGGATATTACAGCAAAATCGTAATAATTATTAAATCTAGGTCATTACCTGTAGCCTATAGCCTATAGCATTCACTATACTGCCCATTCAACTACTGAGTAGAGTCTGAACATTTTTACCCAAATACTAATAATGATAATCTTTTTAAAGTGTTCTAAAGAATGGCAGTGGTGGTGGGAAAATTTGCCAAGTGCTGTGTCAGCTGGGTTTGTTAAACCCTCTGAATCATGGGCGTGCTCTCATCTGCACTGGTAAAGTCAGGAAAACCTTCTGAAAGTGATGATGAGGGTACTGTTGGTGACAAACATGGAATAAACTGAGATGGTTTTATTTCTTGAGTTGCTCTGCTTCATTAGGAATACCAGCTCGCTCTTGTTGAGAGCCTGCTCTACCTGCAGGATCTCATTTCATCCTCACGTGGCTCAGAGAGGTTAAGTAATTTTCCCAAGGTCACCCAGCTAATAATTGGTAGATCCAGAGTTCAAACTCAGAGCAATCAAGTTTTTGATTCTGTGCCCTGTCAGATAACCTACTTTCTGGTGAGAGAGAGGAGAAAGGAAAGGAAATCCACAAGCTTTGCTGCCCTGTCCTCCTTTGAAATCGCAGTTATCGTTAAAAAGTAGGTATTTAGCTTCAAATGACCCATTTGGATTTTTTCAAAACTGAGTGCAATATTGGTCACAGATCCAGTCTTTAAACAAAATTTTGAAATTTTGTTCATTGTGGATTTTTTTAAGGCACCAAGCTTCATCTGTGTTATCTCATTTAATCCTCCATAACCCTGGGAGGTAAATATTATTCTCATTTTACAAATGAAAAAACAGAGGTGCAAAAGATGAGTATTTTCCCAAAGCCTCGTAGCTAGAAAAAGGCAGATCAAAACATTGCATTCTAGGAGTTCCCTGGCGGCTCAGCGGGTTGGGGACTTGGTGTTGTCACTGCTATGGTGCAGGTTTGATCCCTGGCCCAGGAACTTACACATGCCTTGTTGCCTTGTGTATTGCCAAAAAGAAAAGAGAAAAAAAAAACTGCATTTTTTTTTAAAGCATTACATTAGAATATTATTTATCTCTTTTTGGCCACACCCATGACATGTGGAAGTTACTGGGCCAGGGATCAAACCTGTGCCACAGCAGCAACCAGAGCCACAGCAGTGACAGCATGGATCCTTAACCCACAGAGCCACCAGGGAACTTGTAGAATATTATTTATCTTGATGACTGAGTTTTTTGGTGTGCCCTTAAATTTTCTGCCTCAGCTTAACCTCAGGACTGCCTACTGTGTGTTTCTCCTGAGCAGAGATCATGTCTCATTCATTTCCTGACCCCAGCTGTTAGCACATGGAAATGTCTAATGCAAGTGTCAAGGCAAAAATCTCTGATTACCAGAATGTTTTCTCCTGTTCAGATATTCTGGCAAAAAATAGTAGTCTGAAGATGATGATGATGATGGATGAAAACAGAAAAAGAAGCAAAAAAAAAAGTCCTTGAATGTATAGCAGCTTCAACTCATTAGGAAAGAAAAACTAGCATTTAAGCACTCAGAGCTCTAGAAAATAATATTCCTAAAAACAGGTCTTAGAATTAGGAAAGGAAGCCTATGTAGATATTTGGCCTAGAAATTGTCATGGTAGCTGAATGTAGGAAAATGCCGACTGAAAGTTTTGAAGAACCAGTAGAAACTAGGAAAGAAAAGCACATCATTAATAATTTTTATAAGCGCCAGAGTTTGTCCTTTTAGAACTCAGAGCAATTCCAGGCTATTACAAGAGAACACTGGATCTTTTTGAGAACTGGCGTGAAATTTCTTTCAACTTTGGGTCAATGGACTCCATCTAACAACAATAAGCATAATTATAATCATAATTTATTATACAATTAATAACATGTCCAAGACACGGAACTAAACACTGTATATGCTTTGACTCATTTAATCTTGTGGGGTATTATCCCCATTTCGTAAATACAAACATTTGCCCAAAAGACTCTTACAATCAGGCAGAGCAGAGATTTGAACCAAAACACCATTTAAACCAGGAAAAGAAAAACAACTTAGTTATTTAATTTTTTAAAAAATTGTCCCAAGTTTGGAGTTCCTATAATAACTCAACATGTTAAGAATCCGACATAGTCTCCGTGAGGATGCGGGTTCAATCCCTGGCCTTGCTCAGTGGGTTAAGGATCCAGAATTGCCCCAAGCTGTGGTGTCGGTCACAGAGGTGGCTTGGATCTGGAGTTACTGTGACTGTGACATAGGCTTCATCTGCAGCTCAGATTTAACCCCTAGCCCGAGAACTTTCCGTATGCCACAGGTGCAGTGCTAAAAAAAAAAAAAAGGTTTCTCAAATCCCTGATTGTTTGATTGGAGCTCATGCCTTTCTGTTGGCTTCTTCTGAGCCTTAAACTATTAGCAGTAGAATCCTCCAGCCTGATGCAAAACTTAACTTTCAGTATTCAAAAGAACCCAAAGCTTTCTCAGCTCATTGTGGGTTAATTCTTCCCAGAAGATAATCCAGCATCATCCTGCCAACCCTAAACCAAACTGTCCAGTAAAATAATAAAAGGAACTCAGTTGCCTGATCAGGTGGTTCTGACCTGTGGCCCACAGAACCCATCCCAGCAAGTGGCCCCAGGGAACATTGCTGGGGGCTGGCAGGGGCGGGGGGTGGGGGGGGAATAGTTTCAGAGAAGCCCTTCCTTAAATCAGTGTCAAAACTGAAGTGTAAGGGACAACCACTGGACATCCCTTAACACAGTTACCAAGGTAGGAAAAAACAGAAACAGCTGAATAAGATGATTTATTTCCCGGTAAATTGTAGACACAGAAACGCCGTAATCTCTCCCACTAAACTGTACTAGGTTATGCATGTACTACCAAGTTCCAGCATTCCCAGATGCACCTTTTTTCGTCTTTTTACGTCTCCGATGTTAGGCCTGTATCTTAGAATCAAAGACATGCCAAAAGCTAATTAGGCAGTTCCCATTGTGGCTTAGTGGAAACAAATCTGACTAGTATCTATGAGGACTCGGGTTCGATCCCTGGTCTCACTCAGTGGGTTAAGGATCCAGCGTTGCTGTGGGCTGCAGTATAGGTCACAGATGCAGCTCAGATCTGGCATAGCTGTGGTTGCGGTGCAGGCTGGCAACTCCAGCTCCTATTGGACCCCTAGCCTGGGAACCTCCATATGCTGTGGGTGCAGCCCTAAAAAGACAAAAAAAAAAGCTAATTAGCCTCAGTTTTTCTTTCCTGGTATTACATAAACTGATTACACAGTCTACAGTCTGCGGTGTCTTGGACTGGATGAAATATCTGTTGGAGAATCATTTCTCTGTGTGGCTGTCCCTAAAATTCTCAGTTTATAGCCACAGAAGCCAGAACTTCAGTACAGACATTGGCTCATAACCATGGAAAAGCAGAGGTTAGGGAGCCAAAATATATGTAAACTAATCGACGTGAAAATAGATGTGTTGATTGCAGCCTTCGATGGCTTATTAAAGAAGTCAAGCCAAAGGGTTTGGTTAATCCACCGCCCCCTTGTCCAGCCCTTCGTCTCTGTAAATGTGTTGAATGGGGTCTGAGAATATGGGGGTGGCTCCGTTTTTCGTATCGGCTTGCAGAAGTTCTGTCTCCACTCAACACCAGGAGTTGTACCCACAATGGCTTGCACGAATCTCGTGTATCAATCAGGAAAGAGAGCCCCTTGAACTCCGCCTGAACGGAACAAAGGGTCTCCAAGATGCATCCGAGGAGCAGATGTTGAGTTATCTGAAGGGTCAGAATGCCAATTAGATATTGAACATGGCAGGAGGAGGGTGGAGTTTCCTGAACAAATGAACGATGAATAGGAACGGTCCGAGTTTAGGCTCGGGTCCTGCTGTTCTTTTGTACAATGATTTGTGGCAAATTTGTTTTGTCACTGAGGCATAGTTCCCCCTGGGTCTTAAAAGTGGTTTTGAAATCACCAAAAGGATTTTTTTTCTTTAGGTGTCCTTTTCCTAATCAAAACTGGCTATCAATTTATTACCTTAAAAACTACATTTGAGCAGCTGCATAGTATTGACGTGGGAGATGTACAGAGAAGAGTGATCCTATATGGAAAAATAGAAGGTAGAGTAGTGAGGAACTAGGGAATAATTAGATTATTATTATTATTGTTAATTATTATTATTATTATTATTATTATTTTGGCTGATAAGAATCTGAAAGAATTTAGGAAACCAATTTTTTCACTTTTTTTAAAGAGAAAAACTTATCACTTGGTCCAGCAACGTGCAGATTTTGCTGATTTTCAGTTTTCCAGGATAAGGATGTCATTTTAAATCTCAGATGCCTACAAATGAGAAAAATGTGGGAAACCTGAGATACAAAATGCTTCCATAGTTAATTATGTATTTATACTGGTGTTACCACCATAAATCATTCTTAGAGAAACAAAACCAAGAGGAGGAGAACCACGGCGGCGTTCTGTTTAAATAATTTCATTTGGTTCCTGAAATACTTCTGGCTATTTACTTCCCTTGAAACCACCCACATTTAGTAAAATTATATCCTAAGCGGACCCCTCCCCTACTCTCTCTCCCTCTTCTGACTTCTGGTGAGTACCAGACCGTGGAATACCGAAGGCCAAGCCGCAGAAAAGGAAATTGGGATTGCATTGATTTAAATCAGCCAGTGCTGTGACCGAGTTATTTAGTTCTCTCTTGACCTCTGGAGGTCAGATTTGACTATTTATGCTATCTGCTAATGCTTTACTATTTTTCATTGCTTTGCCTGTTAACAATTCTGACCTACAGCCTTTCTAGCCTGCAGGGTCGTTATATTAAACAATCACTAATTACTTCTGGAAACATATGCTCCCGTTTTAAAATGTCACTTAAAGAAAAGCCCTGCGAACGAAAGCAAAATGTAGGCATTTAAATATTTTTGAGAAGTCGAGCACTGCCAGATTTGAGAAGTAAGGGGAAAATAACCCACCTTACCCTCACTATTAGCTCGGAAATTGTTTAAAATAGACCACTCCTTGAAAATGAATATCAAAGGCAGCAAATATTCTTCTCCAATGCTTGTCTAATATGCTCTTTTAACATCTATGCATAAAAGCATGAAAGAATATGCTTTTGTCCTTGCTGAGGATCTTACATGCAAAAATGTGTATTTTTTTTCTCTCTTTCTTCATCCACTGTATGAATATGGGTTTCAGTGATGAGCCAGACATCATGTTCGGTCTCAGGGTCCATAAGTGAGAAAGACAGCCAGAATTCTCTGAAGATTGGCCTTTTGGTTATCTGCTTTGAAAATGCTTCATTCGTCAGAGAACAAATAAAAAACCAACCAGTGGTCACGTTGCCAACGTTTACCATGGGGAGAGGTGACTATGAAATTATGGGTTGGGGGGCATGGTTTTATGTTCCAGAATTCCTCTCAGGTTATATTTGAGACATAAAAAAGTTTGTTCTGTCTGCGAAATAAAAGATAGGTGATTTATTCCCCGTCAAAATAGTCAGAGACCAAGAGCACATTAAAATAATAATCCACTAAAATCATCATCATTATCGTTCGTCATTATTACTATTCGGCTAACCCAGGAAGCTGAAATTCCACGCAGAAGTTTGAGGCGGCCGTGGGTATCCACGCACGCTTGCCTTGAGAATGCAGAGATGCGTCGTGCCAAGGCGGTCTAACCAGATCTCTCCTCCTGATGGCACTGCTCCACGAAAACTCATGAAATATGACAGGAAAGGGGTCCCCCATCGACTTGCTGATTTCCTGTACTTTACATTCTTACACATAAACCTCTAATTCATTTCAGAACACAGAGGTCACCATGAGAAAATCAGAGGCTAAATATACCCTTTTGTCCAGCAGAAGGATAACAGAGGTCTCTCTCTCTCTCTTTTTTTTTTCCTTTTGACCAAAATGTAGCCATAGCCAGGTGTTTCCCATGTCTGACAACCGCATCAGGAGAGTGTTTACAGACAAAAAAAAAAAAAAGGCATGAAACATTCTTTTAAAAACTTGTTGTTGGGAAAAATGTTAGATTTACAGAAAAGTTGCAAAGTGTAAGATGCTCATTGGAGTTCCCATCGTGACTCAGTGGTTAATGAATCCGATAGGAACCATGAGGTTGCGGGTTCGATTCCTGGCCTTGCTCAGTGGGTTAAGGATCCGGCGTTGCCATGAGCTCTGGTGTAGGTTGCAGATGCGGCTCGGATCCCGCGTTGCTGTGTCTGTGGCGAAGGCCGGCGGCTACAGCTCCTGTTAGACCCCTAGCCTGGGAACCTCCATATTCCGCAGGTACATCCCTAGATAAGGCAAAAAAAAAAAAAAATACAAAGACAAAAAAAAAAAGATGCTCATTATGGCATGATTCGTAAAAGCATCCCCACCTGTCTCCGCCCCCAAAATGAACA